>WUAM01000287.1:21910831-21933667 GCA_024336885.1 Actenoides hombroni
AAATCTTTGCCTTCTGGCCAGTTCGTGATCACTTCCAGGATCCCTGGGCGACTGGGGTTCCCTATTCGAGCCCGTTGGGTTATCAGTGCAAACCACTTGCTCCATGTGGCATCAGTTGTGTGGTGTGTAGCTGAGACTCTCCCCTTCACCATCTTCGTGGTCTTTGACTCATGTCTCCCTTTTGCTGAAGAGTCCAGAACTAGACCCAGCACTTCAGATGTGGCCTCATATAAGTAGATTAGGGCTGAATAAAGGGAAAGGATCACCTCACGTGGCTTGCTGGCAACACTCTTCCTAATACAGCCCAAGAGATTTTTTGAGTGGTTTGCAATGAGAGTGTATTGATAGTTCATGGTCAACTTCTTATCCACCAGTAATGTGTAAAAAGCATCAAAACTGCTTTCTGTACAGTTACCAGCCTGTACTAGCAGATGCAGGACTTTGTATTTCCCTTTGTTGAACCATATGAGAGTCCTCTGTCCATCTCTCCTCTGTTTTGACAAGTTTTTGTTTTCTCAGACAATTAAAGAATGCTTCTCAATTATATCACATCTGAAGACTCTATGTGTATCTATTCTGACACAATAATTTAAAAACAGTAAGAAGTGTGTATGGTTACTAGTCTATTTGCAGTGTTATCAAGTGACTTTGGGAAGTGTATATTGTAACTACATAAGACAGTACACACTAAAATGAAGATATATACATATAGCATTAAAAATATTTCCACAAAGAGGCTATCAAGAAATAGAAAAACATACAAAAGCTTCAGGCCTGCACAAAGAATTATAATTCTAATGACTTTTTGCACCGTTTATAGAAACCTCAGAAAAATTAAGCAAGCAAGGGGCTATGTTGTCATTAGCTACATGACCAGGATACTACACAGTAGCAGTAATGCCACTAGCTTTGAAGTAACCACTGCTGGGGAAAAAAAATACATCTGCTACTTTGCCCTGTTGCTCCATAAATGATATTTGTATGCTGTAGCTACTCTAATAACCTGTTCTCAAAAGGTGAAAACACTAAGCAGATGTTGGGTCAAAATGATTTTTTTACATGGCATAGACTTTCAGACAGGCAAATTAGAGCTTTGAAGTTATTTTATCCTACTAGTATTACTATACTAATATTACTATACAATTTTATTAGCATAAAAACCCCCAACAAAACAAACAACAAACCAAAACAAAAACCAAACCATGAAACAAAACATAATAGCTGCATATCTAGAAACAGAAATGAAATTACATTTTTGGACTCATAAGTACAAATTCTGAGGGTGCTTCTATGAACCACACTTGTTACACACAAAAGTGTTCAAACTAATTTGTGTATTGGTTTCAGGCAGCTTTTTGTACACGCTGTTTCAGGTATTTTCTTTAATGGTGTCAAGCCAGATGAAGGGTAGAGTCTTGCATTTTTTTCCTGAATGGCTATATGAATATAGTGCATTTACTGCAAATGTTCCTGCCTGCTAGGAGAAAACTTGGTATCACCACTTATCCACAAATATCACTAAGATTTACTTCATGGTAAGAGTTCCTGAATAATGTGCTATATCTTATTAAAACATTACTTATGGTCTCAAGAAGCAAAATGCCTCTGGTGACAAACTTTGGGAACTTTGATTTTAAAACTTTAGTATGGCTGTTTCTTGTCAAAATGCATTTATAGTTATATAAAAAAAATTGTACTTTGATTTGAAATTTGCATTTTGATTCAAATACTGCTGTATAACCACAGCCTGTATCTTAAAACGCATTCCACATTCTCGGAGATCTCAAAACACCACATAGTGCTTAGAGAATCTTCTGACTGACAAGATACATGCCACTAAACAAGATGGGGCTCCTAAAAAGGAGAGGAGGAAAAAAGTGTTCCTGAACACTATTGTCAATTTTAACCCCCTACCTGTATACAAATTTTATAATGCTAAGATCTGCAATTCACATTTGTAAGCTACATTTTTGTCGTTGCCATTATCAACAATTGCACTATCGCTTCAGATTACATTTCTTTCCGTAAATGTACAGAATTCTGTAGCTGCTTCATTAGTCAGACTGAAAGGACTAATTCTGTTAAACTTACCTAGAAGCAAATTACTATAGGAATGCAGCACTTGGCTGACAGAAGGCTTAAGGGTTGGTTATATGTGGTGTCTATCACCACAGCTAGGTGATGATAGACAAAGTCACTCCTTTTTTTTTTTTTTTACTCTGCTCCACTTTGCCTGCATTGTCGATCGAGGCTGCAAATTTCCTGAAACCAAGACTGTTTTTCTTCATACCAAGGAAGCCGAAAACAGAAACTTAACCCAGGGTACAATATTTGGATAGTATATTCACCTAAGAATCACCAATAACACAAAATACTAAAGGAGAAGGCTTTGATTAGTAAACATTCTGTAAAATTCCTGCTCTAGCCACAGAAAGGGGAAAAATTTTGTAAATATTACTAAGGCATGAAATAGCTCATATGCACACAATGTAATTATACACCTATAGTGTATGCCAAAGCTTTTTTGAGGGAAATAGAAGAGGACAGGGGTACAGCTGATACCTTTCATGCAAGCTGGACAGCAGTTTGCCTCTGCATGCGAAGAAAGGTTGATTATTGCTTCTTCAATTAAGATGACTAATGTTGCAATGAAAAGATATACAGTCAGGTTATTCCAATCCCTCTCCCTATCCCTGCGAAGGAGAAGCTGCCATCTGGCAATAATAACAACTCACTGCAGCGTTCACTTTGCTTTTGGCTATTTTTAAGGTTTGGAACTGACACTCAAAAAGGTCATCAAGAGGAAAATTAAAAGTACTCCACAGTCAGTTACTCTGTTGGAAAAGAAAGCAGAATGTGGGGAAAAGTTTCCACTGATATTTTTCCAAGCACCATAAAGCCATTGACAACGACAATCACATTGAACATGTTATGTAATTTCAATGGAAACGCTGCATATACATAGTCAGGCAAATTTTCAATCCTCTACTCAACCTATATCCAATGGTTATCTATCCAAATAAAGAGTCAAATATAAGAAAGAATGTCAAAATAAAAAAAAAAAGTGTCAGACATTCCCCCACTCCGCTCTCTGTTAGATTGGCTCAGCCACCTTATGCAATTTCACCTTAAAAGGACAATTCCTCTTTTGATCAAATAAAGCTGAGCCATTAATCCACATCATATCACTTCAGGAACTCAATTACATTGAACTATTCCATGAACTGTTATCCTAGTCTTTCTTCACTTCTTTCCATTCAATTTATACTGAAATATTTGGACAGATTTTTATAATTATCTACCTTGTACTGACTATCAAGAGTTTTGCCTGCTGCTCTGTGAATCATTCCTCATATCCATAGTTCTTTACACAGCACGTTTTACCTATACACTTGCATAGCCCTTCAACTTTTTTTAATACACTGCCTGTAACTGTAACTAAGTTACTTGCTCTTATTTTTACTATGGTTTTCATTTCAAATCTGATAATTAATTCTTGATTCAGTAAGACATGTAAACACAAGTTTAATTGTAAGCATCTACACACACAGAGCTGGAGCATTTTTGTTTACCATTAACCCTCAAGCAGTAACAGGTAGAAAACGAGACATTTACTCTACAATAAAACTAATGCATTTCAAGCAGTCTCAGAAACCAAAACAACACCTTAGGTTTTTTTTGTTCTAAAATGAGTAAGTATCAAACTGAAAGAACAAATGGTTTTATACTGTCTTAGCCCACATATGGTTTTCTTGCATTAATGCTGCTTTACAATACCACAATACTCTTGAGTCATCTGGGCATTTCATCTCACTTCAGTGAATATGAGAATACTTGCACTTGTCTCAGACTTCATTTTCTGTGGTAGACCAAAGACAAAACAGTGTCTTTTTAACAAAAAAAGCATTCTTTACAGACACATATAGGAGCTCTTCCTGAATACTGAAGAACAAGTAGCTTAATTGTCCTGTCTCATATTGTTCTAGGGAGAACTCTTGCTGATCCATCAACAAAATAAATCTTCTGGTATCAGTTAAAGCCAAGAGTGTTCAGTGAATAACCACTGCCATCTACTTATATTTTCTAACTGTTTTGTGATCTGTCATGTTATTGAAAGGACAATAAGCAGCACTGGAGTGAAGAGTTACTGGAGAATTTCTTTTTCTATCCCTATATGGTCTTGGCATGAAAATCTCATGATAGGCAAATCTGTAATAAACCAGAAGCCAGGGTGAGTAGTTCTAATAAACTCTACCACATCAGCAATGCTTCTATACTATTAGTATCTTAGTTGCTTCAGTGATTTGTGGCAAACCAGATCTGTGATTCTTACTTGAATAAACAACTGGGGAAAAGACAGGAGCTAGTAATTAAGAATACGTGGTAATTTTCTCAGTAGAGAGAAATCACCACTGGAAATCTGAAGGGGTATATGTGGTTCAGCATACTTATTAATGAATATTCATGGATTAATGTACTCTCAAAATGGCAGTGAATACTGTGTTTACAAAGTAGCCAATGATAGAAAGTTATTCAAGGTAGTCAGGACAAAGAATAACTGCAAGGTCCTGTGTATCTTTCTTTAGAGTAACTGGTTGTTTTGGCAATAAAGTGACAGCTAAAATTCAGTAGATAAAGTGACATACAGTGCCTTGATAATACCATAAGGACATCATTGCCTGGATGTAAACCTAGTGAGAACTGAATGGACTCAGTATTTTCTGCCTCAAAGCAGCTCATGATATAAAGTCAAAAAATCTGTTATATGTTTTAACAACAGGAGAATTCACTTTCAGAATTGCAAATAATTTTATCAGGTCAAAAGGAAACTTCTATGACTGCTTGTTTTTTGTCCTGAATTGTGTAACACAGAAGATAATCCACTTGAAAATTTCAGTTTACCAAAACAGGAATTTCAAATTTGTAATAAAAAAAAAAAAAAAAAAAGAAGAAAAGAGGGAAGAGAGAAGAGAGAAAAGAAGAGAGAAAAGAAGAGAGAAAAGAGAAAAATAAAAATAAGGAAAAATTAAAAATAACTAGAATCAAATGGACACAATTCATTTTAGTGTTTTATAATTCAGGCTGCTTGTACACAGCAAGCATATGATACAGATACTGTACTGTATTAGCAACCAGTACCTGCCAGTTTTATCTATATCCAAAAAGGAAAAGCTTGAGAAGTGTGGTAAGCAGCTACCACTATCACAAGCAATTTAAAACTGAAGCAAAACATACTCAGGGTATATGTGCACTCTACGTAGGGTTTTTTGATAGAGAAAAAGAAAGTGTTTTTCATTGTTAAATGAAAATGGGCTTAACTGACTACCTTCCAAAATAGCATAATTGGAGGACTGCTAACTACATTTATCAAGAGAAAAGAAATCAAACTCAGAGTACATTTTAACAACTAATTCCCAGTAGTTATTTCACTGTATGTGGTTGTATTTATTGAGCGTATACAGAGTGCTGGAACTACTTCTGTACAATTTAGATTGTTTCTATGTTTTACATTAATTCAAGAAACATTGTTATATACTGTGTTCTGGTATTTATTCTTCTTAGCTCTTAATATATGCTATGCACTATTATTTCCCAGTTAAAATCTAAACACAGATAAACAGCTTTCAACATTAAAAAAAAAAAAATCAACTCATATTTTGAAACTCATGTGTTCTTGCAATATGTTTGAACATGATTGGGTGATTATGCTTGTCTAGCACAATCTGACTTCATAAGCTTAGGTTATTTACTCTCTATTTATTTACTAGGTGCTAACATAATGAGGATAACAGAGAAAATAATGTACAACTTCTGTGCACTTCTCTCCTTTCTGATTAACACCCCAATAGGTTAATACAACATTCCTCCAGTATTCTGCAGACAACATTACTCAAGACAAAGTCAAGCTCCATACAATATAACCATCAATTTGGTTTTCAAAGCTGACCTAGCAAAATAAGCTAAAATATTGATTTAAAAGAAGTAAACAAACCAATATAAATTTTAAATAGGCTTTAAATCATGTCTAAAGGGAGGTGGTAACAAAGACCTTCCTGTTCTTAAACCCAGAATCTAGTCACTTCCAACAACAGCATAGTACAATCAGAATCTTACTTTTCTGAATTTAGACTCAAGCTACCAATTCATTTTTCCATTACAAAATGTACTTTCATTGACTTATCTCTTCATACATACTGAGATATATGAAGAACAGAGATCTAAACCCAAGGCATGGTAGTATATTTTGGTTACGTTGCCTTTCTTACTCTTTTCTAGCTGCTTCTGCTGGACATGCCTTGGCTTTCCCACAGCTGCAAAAAGCCTGCTGTAGAAGAATTGAGTGACTAAAGAAAACTGTTAAAATAGAAGAAAACATGGAAGAAAACAGTGGCTAGCAAAGGAAAATGGTGACCAAAGCAATCAAATGGCAAACCACTCATGAATTTTAGGGTGGAAGAAAGAAAGTATGATGTTTAGTGTAGATGTGTATATGCAATATGATGAATTGTGGGAATGCTGAAAGTATAAGAATATAGTGACTGGAAGAAAACTCTTTCCCTGGCAGTATACTTCATTAATTCTCTTCTTTACTCCAGTGGCTCCGTCCTGTATACTCCAGTTTAATTTGTCATGGCTGTAAAGGATCAAGGTAATAGAGAGTTAGTCATGAGCTAGGAAGCAAAGATCATTTGAAGATAGGGCACAAGAACAATCACAAGGGAAAAAGAAGAGTTTTCTGATGAATCGGACAAACCAGGACCAGTAACAAAGCACAATAGCTCTGTTTACTAGAAAGATCTTCTAGAGACAGCCCCTTCCAAAGCAGTAGACAGGTTATGTTTTATTACTTAGATGTACCTTACTCTACTTGCACTTATATAACTATTTTCATCTACTGTTTTATTATTCATTGCTTCTACTATATGTTACTTTAAGTTGTTTATGAACTATTAAGCAGGACAGAACTGGCTAAGGGGAGCACAATTACCTAGCTTAGATGGGTTTATGGGAAGAAAAAAGTGTGATTTGGAGAGGATACGCATTTTCAGATCCTGGTGTGTTGCTCCGAATACTCACAGAGAAAAACGTGCACACAGAAACCTGTTTATATATTTCAGAAGCAGAGAAGTCAATAACTATTAATGATAGCTGAAATGTGGCTCATTTTCAAGACCTGCAATGTCTGCTGTACAGAATCTGGATTGTATTCTAAAATAAAGGCATGTTGCATGTTGTGGAACTGACAGGATTGTTTGTACTGAAATACGTAGACACACATTTCTGAAAACTTACAGGATGTAAGTGCAACAAAATTGTGAGGCGTGTCTAAATAAAATAGCAAGCTTACTGCCTAATAACTTTGATTTTGAAAGATATTCATGTTATTCTATATCTTATTATTATTTTGAATTACAGTAGGTATTGTCAGAAATGGACATTTCAAAAGTACACTTTCACTAGTATTTATACTATCTTTCAGAATGCCCACTGGCAAAACTGTAACAGTTTTTGGAGTAGTAATATAACAACAGCTCTGAAATAAACCCATTTTCAGAACTTCTCTTTTTTGGTTTTTTCATTAGTATTGTTTCTTCATTTTTTATTTTGCTTAAACTGAAACATTCACTGGTGAAACGTACTAATTGCATTTAGAAATCTCACAGTTAATTGATCAATGAAAATGATCCAGGAATCACAGCAGGTAAGAAATAAAACATTTATTTTGTCCTTAACTGTGCCTGAAGGCAGAAATCAATTTCACAGATCTACATGCAATCACTTCTTCAAGGCTTCCAAAGTGGAAACTCCAAAGTCTTGTAAGGGAATTTATTTCAGTTCTTTATTACCTTCAGCCTTCACAAGTTTCCAATAATACACGGTAGAAGACTTCTTTGCTGCAATCTCAATCCTTTAATTCTTACCTAATCTTACCTCACTACCATGAACAATTACCTTCAGTTTTACTGCTGCTTTTTATGTAATAGAGAAAATTATGTTCTCTCAGATTCTTTTTCTCTTTAGGTTAAATAACCCCAGTGGATTTAGGTTTTTTCTTCTAGAAAAAAACTGCAATATTTTTACTCCTATTTAATTGAAACTTCTTCAGTTTTCAAGGTGTAGTATATTGGTGTAGTATATTCTGTGCCAGTGGCCAGTTTGGAGTTTTCATCATAGGAAATTCACCTGATCTCTAATTTTGTGTAATAAAAGCTAAAATACTGTACATATAATGGGACTCCCTATGCTCAAAGTAATCCTACAGTTTTCCAGTGACTGAATGACACTGATAAAATAAACTTAAAGCCCTTTTTCTTACATCAAAACTGAGGTGTCACACAGTTCAATAAGAAATGCCTATTACAGTGGCTGAGGTGTCAATATAATGAATATTGTCAACTTGATCTGCAATTTACAGGCATGGTTCTGACTATTATGGTAATTACAAGTGAAAATACTAGAAGCTTGACATCTCTTTCACAGAGCTATCTGCCTAAATAATTACAGTCAAATGAAATTATATCACAGATATAGAAGACAATTTTTTTTTTTAATACAAAATAAACATACAATTATTTTCTAAAGACTCATCCTTTTTCTTGAAATTACCACTTCAATAACTCCTGATAGTTCTTACAAGTTTTAAGTCTCTTAATCAATAACAAATCCAGAGCAAATAGCTGTGGTCGAAGTTACCTTCTGAGCAGACTACTTACTGACAAATATTATCAAAAGAAACAGAAAAATAGCCATTGAGAAAATATGATAGGCAAGTCCCACTGAAATAAATGACGAATGCAATAGAAAGCACAAGCTTTTTCCACACTAAAAGACAAAATTTCCTTCTTTGTAAAAGTTATAAGTTTTAAAAATTCAAATATAAGAATGGGTTCATTCATAGAAAAAAAAAATATGGGGAAAACCTCAAGCTTTCTTCTTTGTGCTAACTACTCAAAAAATATCCCTTACTACTACTATAAGAAAATTGCAATTAATAGTAAAAACATATGTAGTATATAATCAAATGTAGACTTTTATACTAATAATATCCAGAACTCATGGAAAAAAAAAATTGATCTCTTCAAGTTCCCTTCCTTTGACAGAAAGTACAGGTGAGAAACACATAAATACCTGGCGATTTTGTGGTTATTCTAGCAATATACTGAGGCATAATAGGTCTTGAGATAAATTTTTCCTTCCCCCCTAATCATAGTTTATGTGATCTAATAGTTATGTTACAGAAAAGTATCTATATATCAGATTAGAAATTTTAAGTCCTATCAAATTGGTAATGATGTAAGACCCTTCTGGTATTATCTAGGGATTGCATTAATGCACCTTTTATCACTAGTAATACTCAACACATCACAAGACTATTAGGAATACTTGCCAAAGCCACAAATTACATAAGTGATGGCGCTCAAGTTAACAGGAGCAGTAGTCTGACAGTAAAAATGAAAAGAAAAATATGTATATGAAGTACAGGGTTTGGATTTTCCTTCCTGAAATTCTTATGAAATGTTATATTTGAATATAAATAATACTCCAAGTGGCATAAATAAAAATGTAGTGCAGATAGAAGACAGGTAAATGAAAAATTAAATTGGTAGAATTTCCAGAATTTCAGTTTAAAATATGGTTACATTCTTTAGCATAATTACATATTTTTCCAATTGTAAACACTCGTCGTAACAACAAGCCCTTGCACAGAGCTGCACTAAGCTGTGAGGAGGCTCATCCTTGGAGCAGACATGCTTGATCTTAAACAGATGAGAATCAGAAGGTGTGTAAGTTTTTAATGGTGTGTGATAGCAAAAAGTAAATTAACTGCAAGTGAAATAATAAATAAATGGTAAAAGAGTAAATCAATTACCTTGAAGTACCTTGAATTAAAATTCAAAAAATAAAGATGGGGAAACAACAGAATAGGTCATAACACAAACAAGGGATGTATAGAGTCAGTCTGGAAAAAAGACATACAATGACACGAGTAAACAGGAAAGGTGAAAGAAATGTTCAAGTATTATCAGACTAAATTATAAGTTAACATGCTCATCGTCTACATAGAAAAATGTGTGGTTTCCTTCCTTAAATAAGATATTAGAAAAACTTCATTTGTGGTTATTTCATACAAAAAAAAACCCAACTCATGCCATATGTTAATTGCTAGCACTGTTTTATTCTATTTCCTTTCAAATTAATATCCATAGGCTTAGTTTGGATCATAGAAGTATCAATGTCATCCCTTTTCCTGAAATTGTTGAACCTGCTAATTTTATGACTGGCAATCTGCCACCTATTCTGTCACAAACTTTCTAAATTCTGAGTGGAATGAATCTTAAAACAGCGAAAAATGTTTTCTCAACTAGGATCCTAAGTCACTTATTCAGAAAACAAGACAGAGTGAAAGCATCTAGCCCAAATGCTGATGCTGGTGTTTCGACAATCTGCTGGCAGGAGCATGCTTTGGTTTTCTATCTGTTTGGGGAGTAAAAAGAATCAAAATGACATACACGTGCTGTATGTCCCTTCCAACTGCAACATGCTATTTTACATCCTTGATAAGAATACCAGTAACAAGGCTGCTGGGTAGTTTTTGACAAAATAAATACAATAATTTCTAGACAGCAGGACACTACGCCCTGTTCTTGTAATCCTGTTGTCCACACGGCAGACCTAATTAACCACTGCTCTGTTTCCAAATTTCAGCTCCCAGAAATCACGGAACAGAATGACTGGCCTGGCAAAGTGGGAAGCACTCTAGGTCCTGAAGGTTAAATATGGCCTTCATGAGATGCAGCTAATTAATTTTGTGGCTCTAGATCCTGTTGTCTTTAACTCAGTTCAGTATTTGCTGAATTCTGACTGACTTTCAAATATTCCAAGGATGATGAAAAATCACATTCATAGACTATTAACCATTTATTCAAATAAATAAATAAATTTCTGTCTCTAAGTCTCTCTAAGGCTCACTGTCACCTTGTAGTACGAGGAAAATCTATTCTGCAGTTCGAAAAGAATGGGGTTTTACTTATCTTTATAGAAAATTTCAAGTGGAGTGATGTTCTTAAGATGTATTAAATAAATACAAAACACAGATATAGAAAGGAAAATTAAGATCCGCATGCTGATAGGTTCTTCTTCTGTTACCATGGCAATTACAGTGGTACTCAACACAAACAAGGTATTTTATCCTCTAGTCAGACAACATTTAAAATTTTATCTGGTTTGTACTAGCCTGATCATAGAAACTAAAGCCTCACAATTAAGTTTGTATATGAAATAAATTCTCTGAAATCCAAAATAGATTGATACACATAACAATGATAATGGGATGAGCTTAATGCCCTAAACAGACACCATATTCATTATTTCCTTTTGCTGATAGAAACAAACTAAAAATAGATTATTTTTTTTATTTAAAAAGATCATACAAGTAAGTTTGTCCAAGGTTTACAACTTGGAAATTTGCAGTTTTATGTTTAATCCTCCTAGGATGAAATGAATTTGGCAGTTGTTAAGAATGTAGCCAAAATAATAAACCAATTTATTAGCCTATCCAAATCTGTGGACACAGTTCTGAAAACCCTTTTGGATACTTCAGTTATGCAGTCTAACAATATGCTTGTTAGTTTAGTATGTACATCCACAATGTGAATCGTACATCAAAAGGTTGAGTACTTCCAGAGTGTCTCAGTCACACAAGAGTGTTTGTAAGGCTTTGGGCTCCTCTTCCTATCACCTACTCACTGGCCTCCCTGAGACTTTGCCTTTGCAGCCAACATCAATTTACAAAGTCTACTACCACCAATCATCTAGTAAAGCTCATTGAAATTGCATGCAGACACCTCTAGTGAAAAACAGTGACCGAAGGAAAAGCCTTAGCAGTAAGAAACATTGAAATATTTCAATGAGAATTGTTTTTCTAGACATTGACACTACAGACATGTGGGCACACTACATAAATCAAGGCTATTAATTGATAATCATGGTTTTTACCTTTCAGTGAGATGTTGTCTAGTTTGCTATATAATGCCATGCCCGAGGAAAAATCAGAATGAAAGAAACTGACAAAAATACTAATTAAATATGATCAGGCCTTAAGAGCAAAATTAAAAACCAAAGCTAGCATAGGACAAAGCTAGCAGAAGGCAGACACAAACCAAAATGTTACAATTTGCTGAGTTGAAGAATACCAAAGAAGCAATTTTGCTGAACCTGTGGAGCTCAAAAATAAAATAAAAGTCAGCCAGATATAGAACTTAGAAAACAGATGTTGGATAAAAAATATTATTAGAGTTCCAATGTTTTTAGTATATATTTACAATTACCCTATATGATGCTTTTAATATTGACTATTTTAAAGTACATTATAAAAACAAAAAGCCTTTTATATGTGCTTATTATGGTGCTTAAGAAATTCTTAGTATGGTTGGAATTATTTAGTCCTCAACCCTAACATTTATCAGTAACCTATATGAAGTATATGTTTACAGTTTACTAAAATATGTTCTACTGTGCATTTTTATTAAAGTAACTCATAACTGAGCAGGTGGGAAATAAGCGTTATGTAAAAGGGCTCATTAGACAGCTAAAGATTATTACTTACGGGAAAGAAAAGGTTTATTTTGGTAAATTTTTGAAAGAGAGTAGGACCAGCAGCAATATGTGAACCTTCAAATTCGAGTTGCTATAGCAACTCATATTTTTAGCTATCATAACAACTTCAGCAATTGTAGACAATATCAGTGCTGGTCTTTCCCCGTTTCTCCAAATAGAAGTCTGTATGTTGCCGCAGCAGAGGAAATTCTAAATAGTGTTTTGCACACATAAAATATATGGCATGTCAATTTTGCCAGCTTTATTTTACAGCAGGAAAAAAAAAAAGACCAGAATCATTTGACCTTTTAAAGGGATTAAAGAAAAATTACAACTAAACCTTAAACCTTTATGGAATTCACTCCATTCTGAATCAGTCAGTCATTTTAATTGTTATGTACTCCTGTAGTCACTATTCTCCCAATTCTTTATCGTTTTATGTCACATATGCTTCATTCCCTATTGTTCCCTTACAACTTTCACAATCATTTTCTATGTCTAAATTTATTTTACACAAAGAAGGCAATCCAAATCAGAAAACAAAAATCCCCATTAATTTTCTTTTTGATCAGGTATAAGTAGACAAGCTAGTCCTTGTATAGAGGAAACTCTTCATCCTTTACGGAAAACTGTGTCAAAGACAAGTTGTTTTTTAAAATTAATTTCATCCCTCCTTATGGACCAGATTATTGCTGAAATCCTCATTCCTAACACCCGCAAAGTAGGGCCAGGACAGTTGCTTACCTCAGTGCATTACTTTCATATATAAAATGTGTTTTGAATTATGGCTTTTTCTTCAGAGTACGATTTATTTCTTCTTAACTAGATACACACAGCCCAGAAATCAGACTCGTGATAGGGTGATAGTAGAATTGAACCAGTTTTGCTGTTAGTAATAAGAACTCCAGAACTGCATCATAATCATATATAAGGTACAATTTGTACCTTCCATAAATCCCAAGTTAAAACCAAGGCAATTATCATAAGTAGAGTACTATTACACACCACCTGAATCTTAACCACAGCTTAAAACAAAAGGTAAGGTGCTGCCTTACCTGTTGCTTTTTTTCTTTAAACACAACCAAACATCTAGTCAAAACAATATCCTCTGAAACACAGCTTGGTTGACCACCCTAAATTCCAAGAAGACAAATAACAGGACTGAAAGGTCCTAGTACCTGCAGTGGGCTGCTGTAAGAACTCTTGTTATAGCAGAAATAAGAAGTACTCAGCATTACATTGACATGCCAGATATTAATCCCTGTCTAGTTTCAACCAGAATTACTGTTCATTCTGTTGCACAGTAGAGTAGGCAGTATTCCTTTGCATTTGAGCCAGGGAGCAGGAGTAGGAACTGTCTGTGATTCAGGTTCTGTGGGTGTTATAAAAGAGAGTCAGTACTGGGGCATTTGTTTTTTCATACTCTGCCTGTACCAATAGCAAAACTGCTAATGAAATCTGGCAATCCATAGCTAGCAGAAGTAGCAGTTAAATATGAGTCAGAGGCATCTTACCTAACTTTTTGTTGGCCCATAATCTTTCTATAGATGATGCCACAGAAAGCAAAGTGCATTTTAAAATCTATGTATTTACTATGGCCACAGAAAATTACAAGGCAAAAGCGTGTTTTTAGGGAAATAGTTTCTTTTCAGTATCTGTTTTATTTTTGAATATACAAAATGTTATTGAAGTACAAAACAAAATATAATTTAAATCAAATTTTATAAACGGTCATAGAGATTTATCTTCTGAAATAATCTGAATAACTCCTAGAGTTTTATGTTCTGAATTAAAAATGAACAATTAGATACTCCAAGGGTGTCTATTAATAAAATTCCAGGATGAACCAAAGGATGCCATCCATGTGCCCTCACAATTCCCAAATTCATTTTTTTAAAAAGCCTTTTAAGCGAGCAAATCTGAGCTCAATTATGCAGATAATGTATAACCCAGACAGACACAGCATGTAGTCACATTGCCCTAAGAGGCACTGTGAAAAGGGATTTATAGCCTTTAGTATCTGGCAGTTTTACTTTGACATGGGTACATGGACTGCAGTCCAGCCTGCAGCCAGCAACATCTTACGATATCCCATCAACAGCCAAAAGTCTATTCTCATCACCAGGACTGATAACCCATTATGTCTAACTGTCTTAATCTTACAGTGGTGCCAAGCATAACAATCTGATCTGTTGCAGAAACCCTGGAAAAGTCCCACCAAAGTCAGTCATACTCTCTACATGTTCAAGATGAATCCCATTGTCCAACATCTTGCTGCAGCAGGCCAGCATGTGCAGCAGCTTTCAGCTTTAAGCAGTAGCTGCCTTTTGCTTTTGTATGGCAAATGTAGGCTCGCAATTACTTTTTGCTACCATAAAACTGTATTTTCTAACAAGAATGCTCAATAGGAAGAGGCTCTTGAGAAATATATTCAAAGATCAAGTCAGCAACCTGGGGAACTCAGTGGACAATACAATAACGATTTACTGAACTTAAAACAAATTCCCTTTGGTCCTGAATGTACCTCGTGTGTTTAATTTCTGAAAACAAAATGCCAATCAAGTTTCACTTCCAGGAAACAATTTCTAAAAGCCGAGGAACAACTGAGGTATTTTGTTTCCTCCTGTGCAGAGCGCTACTCTACCTCCTTTAGAATAGGCACCACGTCTTGGATGAATTCTTACATTTGGAAGCAAATTCTTCATCCCAGGTGCATCTATTTACACGAATAAGGTAGGTTTAGCAGGAAGATACTTGCACATAGCATCAAATTAGGGAGGGAAGACACCACGTCATCACATACATTTCAAAAAGCCAAAAAATAATCTGACCTCACTTTACAATAATATAGCTATGCATGCAAATACACTTATTTTGAGCGATGTGATGCATGTGTACACAAATTAAACCTTAAAATAGCCTAATTTAAATATGTGTGGTCAGAAAATGATGAATGGAACAAAATACCATGATCCTGTTTTTTGGGTTGTTTGGGGTTTCGTTGCCTTATTTTTATTTTTTTTTTTAAAGCTGTGAAGTCATGCTGTCTACTCAAAGCTTCTTTTTGAAGTAATCAGATAACTAGAGAGCAGGAGTACCATATAATTAAAGCAAGAAGTCAGAACTAACAAGCATAATGAAGATGGCAAATACTCAATATTTCATTTTCATAGCAAGATGTTTGCAGTTGCATTTATGTGAAAAAAGAAAATCCCTCCCCAATGTACGTGCTCAGTAGATTTTAGTAAGTGCATCTGAGAAAGTACTAATACACATTTTTAAAGAAAAAAATATTTCTCCACCCCAAATCTATTAACTCTCTATTTGTCAAAGGATCTACCTAAGTTATGTTATTTTGGGGGGATTTTTTAAAAAAAATAGGGCAACAAATTCCAGAGATCAGGGACCTTATTTTCATTAGCTAGTATGTGTCCACAACACAGCATCCAAAAGTATAACTAAAATACCAGCAGCAAAGGTGCCTGCAGTTTTGTGACACAGGTGAAGTGGACAGGTAACAGCTCATATCAGTGCTACCTTGAAAAATGCATTTTCAAATTCTGAAGAAGTTGAGACCTGGATTCTAGCTTCATTTACCTGTTTTTATTTCACGCTTTTTTCTTTTTTTCACGTTTTGAAACTGTATTTATAGTGAAATCTTATAGCTTTAAGCTTGATAAAAAGATACCAATCCTACAGAATCAGACATGAAATGATGCAATGATTCATATATGTTGTTAGCTTTTATAAAGACACAATAAAATTGTATCTAATAAGCCTATTAATGAGTTGTGAGATCTGATGCTCCTGGTCAGAAGTGTCATCATTGTTTCCAGATGATATTGATCTACTCATAGTGCATTTGGGAGAAAGGTAAGCCACCACAGGCAAATACAAAAAAGCATCTCTTCAAGGAAACATAACATCATGGCACAAAAGTTTCTACTTTTATGTCTCCTCTTTTCGGATCATATGAATTTCAAAATCTCTTTAACACAGCTTAGAAAAACAGACATAGCAGAGAAGGGTTTAAGCCAAGACAGCAACATTTGCATAAAAAGAAGAAAAATCTATAAATTTAAAGGCTTTAAAACAAGACTGTGGAATAAGAAAAACTCCAATTTCAATAAATGATCTCCTTTTGTTTTCTGAAGATACCAGAATAAATATATGCAAATAAAAGTCCTGTTTCTTCCAGAAAACAAACAAAAACAAAACCCCCCACATCTGTGATCCTCAGCCAATTGCCGAACTCACATTCATCAGAGCAGCATGGATCAAAGCAGGTTGTTTTGTCTTGCTTTCACTGAATTTTGGTTAAGACTTTATTTTTCCCTTAGTTGCCATGGAAACATGTACAGAGCAAATTAAAGCATATAAAGCACTGCTGACAAAAAATAAGTTGTTCCCATTCAGGCTGTACCGATTAATGCTTTCAGAGATACTCAGGAAATTACGGCACACATATACCATTTGGTGTGATTTTAAAAGTACACTTTATGACACTAAAGCTTTACACAATCAATTGTCCAGCTATAATCTACTGAAATGTTTATTAGTATTCCTAGAATTCAACAAACCATTTAACACTTTAGCATGTTTCAACATTTACTGTGACTTGAAATGCACCTACTAGAGAGGAAGCAAAGAATAATAAAAAAAAGAAAGTCAAAGACAGTGGAAAATAAAAACACAAAGAGAAGGAGGGACAAAAAGAAACAGAAAGACTGGGAGAAAGAAAAAAGCACAAGTTCATTGGTTCTAATTTTACCATCTTTGTACATAAAACTTCTTCCTTTCCCTTACAACTTTATCAGAAAAGGTCAAGTAACCTACTCACTTTCCTGTAATGAAAACACCCCAGACTCTCCTTTCTGACAGTAAGCTCTTTCTCTTTGACCTGTGAAAAATTGAAGGGATATATATATATATATGTGTGCGTTTTTATGGCTATCAAGAAAGGTGAAGGTTGGAATACCTGAAGTACTCCTGTTTAAACAGTTGTGGCACAATATCTGTGTTCATTCCCATGTATTAGATCTCTCCTGGGAGCTGCCACAAGTTGGAGTATCCCACATTCATCTACTGTGTTACACTGCCTCTTTCCCAAATGCCAAATCACAAAACAAAGAGTTCATGATTTCAAGAGTCCAAGAGTTTCAAGATTTCAAGAATCATTTCGTGATTCAATTCCTGTAAGCATACACAGTTCTCTTAGCAAAGCCCTTGAGCATTTACTGCATATCCATCTGTCTACCCCCAACATAAGCCTCTGACCTCCTGTTCAGCTCTCCATAAAGGACACCCCTTACCACTTTCCTACTGTTGTCCATAGGGGTCACTCAGCACACGAGCAGGCTGTGAAAGAGAGCTAAGTAGGACAAAAGCTGGCGATCGAGCAATGGGTGGGCAGCACATGTGTACGCACCAACCTGCTTGTGAGGACAGCCACCCACTCTGTGACCAGTGCTTTGTCTCCTCCACCTCTGGAAGGCCACCACTACTACACCAATCTCTATGGAAGAATCCCAGTAAGGTTTAATTCATCTCAACGTTGGCAGCTTAGCTGTATTCAGTAGTATCCATTAGTGTGATCACCTTTCGTGTGGTATGATAAGCAGAAGGCTGTTCATTCTGGATATGAAATGGCATTTCTTCTGAGAAAGATTATGGGTTTTTTTCTCTTACTGATTCCTATGGCCATTACCAATTCCCATGACAATAGAGCTTCAAAGCCCCTACTGCTGTCTTGTTTGTTCTGGAAATTTGAGAATTTATCTTAAGTCTGGCTTCCTGCCAAAGAGGTACCATTCAGGATATCCTGCAAAATATGACAACTTGGAGCAGGTGCATCCTGACCAAAGGTAAAGGTGGCACAAAGATGTCGTGATGTCGGGCAACATGGTGCAGGATAGCAGGGGACTGAGTTGTTTCCAGATGTGAACTATCCCAGCTGAATGACAAGGTAGTCGGGGGAAAGACTTCTTTAGGTTCTTGCTTCTAGCGTATCAAGTGTGACACTCATGAGGTAGACATCAGAATAGGAGATATGGCCTGAAAAGCCCTGCCAAGGAAATCCAGTGAGAAAGCATAAGCAGATGGAAGTAAGACAATCCTTGTTTGTGTCCCTTAACATCAATACAGTCAGTAGGGCCATGCCCTATTCATTGTAGGCTCTTGTTCAAATCCAGCAGACATGAGTTTGAAGCTGGGCTTGATGCTTGCTGTTTTCAATAACTCATTCGGCAGATGAACTCTAACTTTCTATACTACAAAGGCAATATGTCCCTGGCCAGCAGGCCCTAATTAGTAAGTAACACATGATCACACCCTACTCCACAAGAGCGCTGGAACAGTTGAGATCAGATAAGAAAGCAACCTCAGCTGAAAACGTCAGATTCCAGAACTAGGTTGTCTATACACCAAATGTGATCTTAATCTAACCCTAAACCCGTAAATACCAACATTCTAACATGGGGGGAAGGGGAAGGAATCTCACTAAATCTATCAGATTTGGACCTCAGTAATGTTTTCTTACTGTTTGTTTTAGAATGACCCAGTTTCTGAAGTTGAGATATGCAAGTCATGTCTGAAGGATAATTATTAATTCTCTATTCTTTCATAAAATAAAGGAAAAAAAAAAAAGCAAAATCCTGCTGGTTAGTGAAGACTATAGATAGAAAGTTTGCTCCAGGTGGGTCCAATCATGTGGAGAAAGGAGTGGATAATGACAGAATTGGTAAGAGTCATAATTACAGGATGCTAATAGTTGGCATTTTAATGATTTGTATTTAATCGAGGAGACAGTTTGAATATTGAGTTGCATAAGTACATCAGTGGCATAGAAACTTTTAATTATACACTCATCACACATCTTTCCACAATAGATTGTGCTCGCAACAAATACCATCCAAATAATTTCAGAGTGCTAGGATGATACAGCTGGCAACACTTGCAATTTATCATTAGTGAGATGGCATGACTAATTTAAAGTTTGCCTTATGCTCGTAACAATGGTTTTAAGATTCACAAAGGATTCCTGAGTCATTTTGGTTTCTCAAAAGAACATAAGCAATGTAAACACTGGTTTTAGCTGTTAACTCAGAACTGGAGACAGGAATGTGGCCCCCCCTCTTTTCCTGACCTCAGTTTAAAGCCTGGCAATGACAGACACTGGATGTAAATAGTCCTCAAGGGAACTAAAAACCTACCACTGCTACTGTCTTATGCCCTGGCTGTTCTCTAAGTAAACATATGGCATGCCAGCAGAGCAGACATCTGCATTTCTGGTTTTCAGGCAGAACTATTATGCTGGTAAATAGACAATATTATGTTCTAGCTCTCAGACTTCTTGGAGGGCTAAAATTATGTTTAAATTTTATTATTCTTAATAATGTTTGTCATATGTTCACATCATCCAGTAATTACTTTTAGTATCATTTTTGCAATGAATGCCAGGTGTAACTTGGATCCTATAAGCACAAATATATACTACAGACAATGTTCCTGAAAGACAGGAAAACTGATCAGGTAAGTCCTCCTGACAAAATCTGTCTCAAATAGTAAGCCCATTCAGTTGCAGACATGTTTAATAATGAAAGCTCCTTTTTTTCATACTCCTGAAAAAGCATTCTTCATGCTCAAACTCTTTTCATGATTCCAAAACCTTGGTACATTAGAGAGACAGTCTTTCTTTAGCACTGTAAGAATGCTTGTAGTGACTATGAATGCACTATGCATTTTCTGTTCAGAGCATAAAACCACACAAATCAGGGAAACACCTGAACTCTAATTAAGAATTCAAAATTCTTAATTCAAAATACCAACGCAGATTAACATGACAAATTTAAGTTCCCTAGCATCATGAACTGCATGTATTTCAAATTACTCCTTTTTTAAATTCTTTTTTTTTAATGTTTCATGAATATTCCTCTTAAGAAGGACAAAAAGCAAACACAAAGCATGAAAACCGTATAAAGACAATTGCTGAAGATGTATAATCTACTTAATATAAAATACTATAGTGAATTTTGAAAAAAGGCATTTTTCCTATATTCTGCACAAGCCAGAGTACAAATTTGCTCTTGACTTTTAAGATCTTTTAGATTACTTTTCAACCCACTCTGACAGATTTTTCAGGCAGATGGATGCGGATCAAGAATGTATAAACATATGGCAGAAATATCTTCCTAGATATGTGTAATTAGTCATTTCAAAAATACATATCCCAGGCTTATTAATAGTCTCTTTTGTAAGTTTTATATTTTTAAAAGGTTAAGATCTAGAGTAGTGTAAATTACTTTGGTTTTCTTCAGCGAAGTACCAGCACAGCAGAGTCTTAACTGATAACTCTCCAGAAGGAATTCAATGCTTCGATACAGTCTTTTGGGTAGTATAACATAATGAAATCATCCTGCACCAGCACATGTCAAGTAATTAAGAGGCTTCATTTCATAGACCCTGTTTCACTGTCAACCAGTGACGTCAGTTAACAATTAGAAATAAAGGGCTTTGTTTTGCTTTAGTTTAAATGTATGCAAATGATGACGTATTTAATGTGAATCAACATATACACTGGCCAAGCTAAGCATAAATGAAACCAGAGGACAGTGCCCTCATACTGCTCTTTGAAAGGTCTTTCACTCAGCACTGGTAAGACCCTCTTTAGTGAGCTTCTGTCTGTGCTCATTAGTATACGTATCTGGTTCTACACCATACTTCTGAAGGGGAAAAAAATAAATAAATTAATTAACAGGATAAGAGAAAAATTGGTATTGGCATGTTTCACAAGCCAACTTCACACATTACATCTCCATAGAAATATCATTCATGGTTTCCTTGTGATGATTCATAAAGCTCTAAGTAACAGATTTTTAAAAGGCATTTAGCACCTACAGATACTACTATAATTAAGAACAAGTTGCCACAAAAAACATTCTGCTAAAATGCACTAGTAGATGGTAGGCTTGGCTTCTCAAATCTTAAATTACTTAAGGCCAGATGATCCAAGTTATCTCTTTGGGATGCAGCCATGTTGGTCCTTTATCCTAATATTTGTCTTTCAACATCCTCTGACATTGCAATGACTTACAAACAACAGTTTTGAAGCAAAGAGCTACATTTATTTCTAAGAAATCCTGATTTTAGAAAAATTAATCAGTATGATAAAACATCTTGATGTTTCCCTTTGTCATTGCATACCTCACTCCACTATTCACAGCTCAAGAAACCAAGTCAACTGGTTACTATCTAAATTATCTTCATTATTGAATGTGGAAAATCCACTAATCCTTCTTCTCTAAGTTCTCCAATGTCCTCCTCTACCTGTGCATTCAAGCATCAGGGATTTTTTAAATTTTTTTTTTTTGACAACAGGCTATTTTTTAGATTTAGTATTTACAACCAGTCTTGAGAAAATGAACCATTTCAACTTGACTGAATTCAGAACACTCAAAATAGAAACTGTATTTTCATTTTGTCATTTTATTTCCTCCTGTATTAGTGATTGTCTAAATGTCAATGGTTAGTATCCAGTAGACAAATTGAGGATGTATGACAAAAATTCAAAACAGCATAACAAAACTGAGTACCTCTGGAGTTTCAGCAGTTCTTAGGCATCTAAATACCCATGATTTCATCTTTAATGGCTTTCCTTCTGTGGCTATTCATGCCCTAAGTGTATGGAGACAGACAAATGCTGATGGGGTCCATATGTTACGCTCTGCTGCTGGATAGAGTATTTGCAGATGGATAAGTGATTAGCATATCCAAGCCATCTTTAATCGAAAAAGTTCAATACCAGCAGCTATGAAACAGAAGGTAAGCATTTTAAGACAGTTGCCTGCACAGGCATCCAGGGGGATGAATGAGCTTTTGAAAAACAGGTGAAAAACCATGCTCCCGTAATTTCACTAAAACTGATAGAGCAATCACACCTTCTAGGTACGGCACTGATAAACTCTGTACATCAATATCAAAAATTGGACCTAGAAGGTCCGAAATAATCCTTCAGAACAAGATCTGATACACTCTTACTCATCCCATTCCCCGTCTGTAGTGGGTCTGGCTGAGCTGCTTTTCCCCATCCAGCCCTCCCGCTGCAGCACTGGGAGCTGGGGGGTGTTGATAACACCCCCGTGTTATCACTGCCAGTGCTCACACAGCACCAGAGGCTGGGGGGGCAGGATGGGGGAGGGGATACAGCCGACCTGAGCTGACCAGTGGGATATTCCATACCAT
>WUAM01000287.1:21933767-21945601 GCA_024336885.1 Actenoides hombroni
GAGGGTGTTGATAACACACCCGTGTTATGACTGCCAGTGCTCACACAGCACCAGAGGCTGGGGGGGCAAGATGAGGGGGGAGCTCCTCAGAGCTGACCAGTGGGATATTCCATACCATATGACGTCAGCTCGTGTTTTGGAGCCCTGCTTCCTGGACTCGGCCCGACATCGCCTGTGGATGGGAAGTAGAGAATAACAACTTTATCTATCATACCCACATCTCTTTTCTTTTCGTCTTATTCTCTCCCTGCGTGCCGTGCTGACAGGGGTTGGGGGGAGGGATGGCAGGGCTTGGTGGGCACCCGGTGCCCAGCCAGGGTCAACCCACCACACCATCCATGGAAAATTCCACTTCTCTCTGAAGTGTTACTGTGGTAAACCAGCAATTACCCACTCACTTCACCAGTGGCATACAAAACTGTGTAACCAGTGTGCTGTACCTCTCTGTGTTCACAATACTGTCTCTTGGGAGTAAAATGAGCTGTGAAGATCTGGAGAGCTAAATCTTTACCCTGCTGAACCATATTACTACAGAGATGTATAGGTTTACTCACACTACCATACACTTTTAAAAAGCAATATTTACATATCACTTCTACAGTTTTTCCATAACTACAAACTTGATCCTCTGGTGTTTCTTGGCTCCTACTATTTTATTTTTCAGAAAGGGATGTTTCAGGCTGTGACTTTTGCAAGCTTTTCAACACAACTGTCTACTTCAAAAAAGCTGTACACTCAGGGATGGCATTTAGAGGAATGGAACATAACTAAGCCCAATATAGTTCTAGTGTGTGATGTTAAATGGTACCCTTCTGGCTCTGGGTTATTAGTGATGTTTATGGGAAAACAATCTTAAGCAGTTGTAACCATCTAGCTATAAAAATTATGTTGAAACTTCAGGATGTTCTAGTTTGTTCCTTACTTCCTACTAAGTGACTAAGTACAGGATTAACATTTTAAAGTTTTTATGGCGATCTATAAAGTATATAAGTAAAGGTAAAAGTAAAATCTGAAGTTTTGTTACGATGATAGAAACAGGAAGTTCTGAGTGTATAGAATTACATTTCACTCAAAGTTAATTATATGTTTTTCTAAGTAATTTGATGAGTTTACTATGCACATTATCATGTATGTGCCACAGCTGCTGTTTTTGAAGTCATAAATTAAATCGTAAGAGTTTAGACATTTATACTAATATCTCACATCACTTGAGCAATCAGGATAGTTTATTCACCCAATTACTACTATATTAAGCAAGATTTGCAGGCATGAGGAAGAGTTATATAACCCCATGAAAAAGATTTATTGTGTTGAAAGCTCTGCGTAAAGAAGTCTAGACATTTTCAAATAGAGTTTAGCAAAAGATGGTCATCATTTGATCATTCACATAATTCATATAAAAATTTTCATGCCATGAAATTTACCATTACTTATCGAGCTTTAGTTCTGATCATGTGTAATATTGTATGTGCTTTTGGCAAAATTATAGGGTTTTTACAGCTTAATGCTAGCAGTCATTGATTTTTTTACATGCATAGCAAAAATGAAGAAAAAGTTTGAGAACAACAAATCTGGCAAATAGGATGGGACAGCATAGCTAAAGTGCCTTCTTGTACATCTTTTCCTGAAATGGCTCTGTTAAATATTGATTTTGACTCATACTGGGAAATAGGAAACTGCAAGTAAGTAGGACTGAAGACAAATGTACCTTGGGTTTTTTTGATAAATGAACTTTTTTTTTCTTACCGACTGTTTGATCGGGGTGATCTTAAAACTGGCAAAAGTTTCTCAGACAGAATATTAGCCTGTGATCCTTTTCTTTCTGCCATTTATGTAACTAGTCCTTCAAGGTCAGCAGCCTAGACCTTAAGCCCTATATAATTATTTATGCAACACATAAGAAAAGTTACAGAAAAGTCTTTTCTAACTTCTGTTAGAGAAGATACTGAATTTTCAACATGTGTAGATTTTTTTTTTTCATATATTAAATATCTAGAACCACATAATTTTACACTCCATGTCCAATTGTGCTAGTGCCATTTAAAAACAAAACAACCCAAAATTTTCTTTCTTGAAGCTATATTAAAATAGTGTTAAGCTAGATTGGATATTTACAGGACATACCAGTCAGTTAGAAAAATATCATTAGAGGAAACTCTGGAAATGACTAAGTCAAATCTATCACATTCAGAAGCAGTTTCACTTAGCATAGGAGAAATCTGGTCCCTCTCATGACACAGGCCACAAAAGCAACATTTGCTGACTTCACATATCTATAGGCTTCATACTGATAGTACCGCACAGAGTATTAAAATCATAAATACATTTTCTCACCCATCAGCTAGCCTACTAATTCAACAGTAATGTACACAGACCCCAGTAATATGCTAGAACTCACCACACTTCTCTCCGTGCTGGACACCCAAAACGAAGTGCAGGAGCAAAACTGTGAACAGGCCTAATAAACAGGTTCCTTCTGATGTGGAAAGAGCGTCTGATAACAGCCAGCTTTCCATTACATAAGAACTGCACTATTTTAGCCTTTTTTTTTTTTTCTGTTTGCTTTCTTATCTTTCTGTAGAAACAAAATACAAACACACAAAGCATTAGCTCCAGATAAACAACGGAGACAACGTTATTAGGTATGTATATATATATTCTGCTTAATTTTCAGAGCACTGAAATTTTCATCAACTACCAGGTTATAGTGATTACTTGCCCAGTCTGTAAAACACTGCTGTTATTAACAAAAATATGATGCAACTACAAAAAAGAAAAATGGCATACATTATTCAATAGAAGGCCTCCATGTACCTATATAAGCTTTTAGCTGTTTGTTGCTTGTGCCAACATTATTACTAGTGGTCTCCAGCACACATCACAGCTGCTTCTCTTATATTGTGCATGGGTATTTCTCAAGTGGGTTCTCAAAGCAGATGTTCAAATATTCTGCAATGTTCCCACAGAGACTGCAGGTTGAATTGCTGCCCTCTGTTTGATCCCGCTATGGGAAAACCCTCCTTGATAGATAACAGTTCGCAGGTAAAGACGTTTGGACCATCCCTTTTCCTCTTCATGCAATCAATGCTTAATTAAAAAAAAGTAAATAAAGTTGCTGGTTATGAAATACGGAAGTCAACAACAAATCAACAGTTAGATAGGCTGATGGTAGAAAAAAATCCTGAAAACCTGATAAATCTGTATTGTGGGGAAGACCTGCATATTATTTCTTTAATGAAATGGCTTGCTGAGGGAAAATAATGATTTTTTCATGACCAACAGCAGTTCACTGCTAGGCAGTAGTCAAAAAAAGCAACACAAATGGAATTGCTATGAAAGAAACAGAAAAATAACCTTATACCACAGTAAAAAACCCCATATGCTTCTTGTAGTCCTTGAAGAACGATTCAAGAGCTCAGAATTTTCCTGTGACAGCTTTAGCTAGTTAGACAGTCGAGTCTGCCTTTTGTTGACCAGAATGGATAAAACTGAACAATTACAACTAGGCATACAGCAAAGCACATGACAGCAGTCTGATGGTTAGAGCATTGACACAGCAATGAAGAGAAGAACACTTGGACATCCCGACACTTCACCTGCATTCTGGTCTGGTGTGGTGTGAATAAGAAACAGCCAGGCAGATGAGCTAGCATGGTGATGCATCTGAAATGCTATGCTGCACTAAGAGACATGAATAATAGCAGAAGCACAGTGCTGCCTGACTGCTGGATTTATGCTGTTTTGCATTCAAGCAGTCATGAAACAAGGGAAAAACTGGCATGGAGGTACTCTTTCTGAATTTTTCACATTCCAGATCTATTTCCAGAATATGAGGCTGTTTAAAGACCTACTTATATCCCAGTGTAAACAATTTTGACAGATCTTGGGTTACTCCAATAAAGATCTGAGCTTTCGTTTTGCACAAAAACAAAACCTAAACCCAACAACAAACAACCAAAACAACCCAAATGCAAAAATCCACCTTCCTTTTGAAACTTTGAAGTTTCCATTTAAAAAAAGATTGCAATATTGATAGGTATTAATGCGGTAGAAGACTTATTTTTATGGACTGTAGTATAGAGAAAGAGGAGCTTGCCTCTGTTTCTCAGCAACAGAGAAAAGAATGAATCCTCCAACACATGCACACAGCTATCCTCTATGGAAATTTTTTCCTTTCTTGATTGCAGACATATGATGACCATTTAATAGAGGCAAATAGATCTGCTACCATTGACAGCTATGAAACACATTATTGCAAAAAGCCAAATTTATGTGCATGTATTTAACATTTTTTAAAAATTTATTTAAACAAATAGTTGTCACCAAAACATTATGTTACAGAATTCTAGCAGAAAATTCTTATCTGCTAACTTAACAAATAGGTTCTTACATTGGCTAACACTATGTGTTGCACTATATATTACAGCTCACTTTTGAAGATCTTTGTTCTAGGTTCTTTTGAGGTCTGTGTTACTGTCAAGAGCCAAGAGCTTTGACAGCTGCTGCCAGCTGTATGTGGTTTGTTTAAAACAATAAGGGAGTTGCCTAGAAACATCACATCACACATTTGGTACCCTACAGTATCTCACATTCCTAACCACTCTGCACATCCTCACAACTTAAAGGGACACTGTCAAGTTAATAACCTTACATGAAAAGTGGACTTACTCCTCTGCTCCCTCATAGATACATGAGGTGAGAGAAGGAAAATTGATCTTATTATCAAAAAAGTGATCTAAGTGTTGTTTACAGCAATATTTGATTTTTATCCCAAAACAGCAATATCTGTTATCACCTGTGATCAAACTAAAGTCTGGCTTAAAAACAATTTGGTAAAAAGCAAATCTTCCTAAATAGTTTTACCTTACTAACACAGATCTTACAAAATTAATTTTTTTTCTCTGTGAACTTATAATTCCTATCACACACATGATATCCATCTCCAAACTCTTTATAAAATATGGAATTACTGACAAAAATTTATAGGCTGGTATTGCTCATAGGAGACATTTGTAATCAATACTGGAAGAAAGACTTGTAGGGTTTTCAGACTTCACCTGAAATCCTAGATCGTTTAGGGTCCTTTGCTTATATGATCAGCAGGCCTAATTTGGGAAAAGGTCTCAACTTGATGTAATACATCCTATATATGAAACATTGCTGCAACAGCCATAGAGAAATAAAGATTTCTGATGCTACAGTATTGTTTTGAGAATTTTATGACAAGTAAAACATTAGTAATATTTCCTACTCAAAAAGTTCTGAAAAACTTGGACTTAAGATATATTTAGGGGGAGATAATTTTTTAAAAGAAATTTTTAAATTAGGTCTGTAAGAATTTTTACATTGATCAAATAACTGCAACTTTAGAGCATGGTACTTTTAAATGTCGCATTGAAAATTCCCTTGTAAAACAATATGGACATCTTTACTGTGCTTCTGGTCTCTAGATTGACCTTCTTTATGTTCATCATTATGTAGAGTGGCACTCATCTGATTCCAGTCGTTCATCGTTCTTAACATTTCCTCATTCACTCCCCTTCTTTTCTCCTTTTATAAATTCACCCATTTTTCCCCTTCACCTTATACTCTCTTGTACATCCGTTAATAAAAACTGGGGAGCTTGTGTGCATTGTAAGTTTACTAAAAGATCAACACTTCCTAACAGTAATTTCATTGAAAAGTCTTATTAACGAAAGCTTGCTGGCTACAATTGTAGCAAAGCTAGTCCTGCTTTGGAAATCTGTCTCTCCAAATAAGCAGTACATCCTTTCCTGGAGTCTGTTCGCAACTATTCAGTATCTCATTCAGACATGACACATCATTGTAATCCAGATTCCTTTAATTTTGAATGTGCTATTGAACATATTTAAGGGTTTTCTTCAAAACAGGAAGTCTGCTGAAACTAATGACTTCCCATGTTCAGTTGTAATTTCAATTAATTAGAAATGTGACTTAAATAAATCCCCTATTATTTAAAAGAAATTCCTGAACAGTTCTAAGAGAATGTCTTTGAGGAGAATCTAGAACAGAAACATGAAAGAGGGAAAAGTACTAATCAAAAAAGAATAAGGAGTAAGAAAGTCAGTAGAAGAGGTAAGGAAGGCAGCTCTACTCGATAGAGAAGTGAAACAAGATACTGTAGATGAAAGCAAGCAAGCAAACAAACAAACAACAAAAACCCCAAAAACTACAGTGAGGAAAAAAGTGGAAGACATGAATCATCAACACCACCTCTGGATTTTTTTTCTAGCACATGCTTCTATGCATTTTTGGTTTTGTTTTCTGTTTTATTACTGTTGCAAAAGCACAAGAGAGAGCAAAAATATACAGGATAGCCCTCAAAGATAATAAATACTATCAGATGTGTTAAAATATTTTCTTCTTTCTATCCACTATTACATGGTGAAAATTCTTAAAGTATTAATCGTAAAGTCTAATTTACATTCAAGTGAGAATTCAAATAGATGTACAAGCAATGTGAAACAATGTTAAAGTATATGCAAATTCTTGCAGCCCTCCAGCAGCTGGAGAGTTGCCAGTATATAATATTCAATCTGTTACTGTTTAAAACTTACAGAGAGATCCTAAAAGCAAGCAGAACACTTGTACAGACAGAAACATACACACCGTTACACATTTGTGAATTTGGGGGTCATTACCCTTGTATTTCAATGTGTAAGGCCATTTGGAGAAATATTTGGTTCTAGAGGTTCATAGTCTTCAGCTACAATTTGGGACCAACTGAATCAGAGGGTCTGTCTGTACAAGCACATTGTTTACTAGCTAGCTAAGGTATCAATTTAAACACGTCTCTTGGTATGCATAAGGAACATCCTGCTGTCACTATGAGGTACATTATGTCACTTCCGTGTTTTTTTTAACGAATTATAACCTTTTCTCTACATTTAAAATCACATAGCTAATAACTTTTCTTATGATATTTCAAGTACGTTGAACCACAATGTTTGCATAAATTTTTTACACCTTGTATGGAACTTTTGGTT
The DNA here is from genome assembly GCA_024336885.1 of Actenoides hombroni. Lineage (NCBI taxonomy): Eukaryota > Metazoa > Chordata > Aves > Coraciiformes > Alcedinidae > Actenoides > Actenoides hombroni. The sequence goes on from WUAM01000287.1 coordinate 21,940,775, forward strand.
CTGATTTTACAATGTTACGATAATAGCCAAAATGCTGAGAGAGTGAAAAAAAGAAAGACACTTGTTGCCACTCCTACATATCAAAGTCCCTTCCACTTGTAAAAAGAATTCAATACCAATAACTTCACTGGTAATGGGGATTTTTTTGTTTGTTTGGTTTTTTGCTTGTCTTTTTTGTAATAATCATTGACATGAGAACTTAAAATGGCTTTTCCTAGAACTGCTGGCAAATAATGAGCCAAGACTGCTGAGAATGAGGACCAAGAAGGTGGACTGAAGAACTGCTTGGCTTTCTTAAAGATTCTTCCCCATACCAGAGCTCTGGAAAGCAAGAATTGATACTACTAGGAAGGAGTAGGCGTAGTTCCATGGAATACCTCCCAGAAACAGCAGCTAAGTTGCTCAACCTTGTACAAAACCAGCAAGCCCAGATCATCCCGCAGATCTGTGTTTTGGACCTGCATCCTTCACTTCTGCTTTCTGTCAGTACTAGCCAGGGCCTGATCTCTCATCCTTAGGGCAACAATGCTCAACTTTGTAAGCAGGCTGCTGAGGACCATGTGATTACAATGTCAGCTCCTCTATAGATCGCATCAAGCACGATGAAATGTCAAGATTCAAACTGTCATCATATGGCATACATGAAGACTAAGTTCCGTCGAAAGAAAGATTATTCGAGATTCAAATACGATTCTGTTCAGTCTCTGTCCATCCACCTCTTGTATTTACCCAATATAATCTGCAGCAGTGAGTTTCACTACTTTTATGAAAACTATGAATTTCAAATACTAGTATTAAAGACACCACCGCATTTCTTATGCAAGGAGTTAAAAAAATTCCCAGCCAAAATCTAGCTCCAAACACCGACATCTGCTCTGCATTCTGCATTTCAGTCCACTCCATAGTGATTTCATTGCAAAGCTGTCATGACTAAGTTAAGAGAGGAAAAAAAAAAAACAACAAGCTAAAAAACAAAAGGAAACAAATGTTTCCTTTCAGTTATAACAGCGGACCAAATGCTTGTGAAGCTTAGAATACTTTTTCCTTAAAAAAAACCAAACAAAAACTTGCAAAGAAACTAAGAAAAAAACAAACAAACAGAAAAGCAAGAAGCACAATCTGTCCTAGCACATCAAATTTCATTAAATTTCTTCCTCTCCCTAATTTTTTTTCTTTTTTAATGAGGAGTTATTGGAGGCTGTCAAAATGAAGTAGCCTTCAAACAATAAAAGACTGCTAGAAAACTGTCATCAGCCTGTTTTTTTGCCAACCATTATCAGCTTCTGCAAAAAGTATCCAAGCTTCTTACGTGTAACCATGGCACTATTAGATTGCTTCTCTTGAAAACTTTCGCCATACCTCCTTTTCTTGCACTCCCACTGTAACACAATGATTCTCTGGATCACTAGCTATGATTCAGAAGCAACTGCTGCAGCAACATCATATGGAAGCTCTGTTTAAAGTTCAAGGGTCTTAGCTGAATTAATGAACAGAAGCTTGTTTTTGATGTGTCAATTCGAGCTGCTTTCTTAAATGAAGAATGCAAATAGATTTGCTGTTGGTTTGAGTTTGGTTTTTTTTCAGGCAGGCCAATTAAGTGTGAAGTTATAGGATACAGTTATTGCTGTATATAGGACAAGTATTTGGTTTGTATGGATGGCATGGATTGATAGCCATCCTGAGAAGAAAGACTTGGGAGTGTTAGTTGATGAAAAGCTCAATGTGAGCCAACAGTATGTGAGTGCAGCCCAGAAAGCCAACTGTATCCTGGGCTGCGTTAAGAAAAGTGTGGCCAGCAGGTCAGGGGAGGTGATTCTCTCCTGCTCTGCTCTTGTGAAACCCCACCTGGAGTACTGCATCCAGCTCTGGACCCCCCAACACAAGGACGTGGACCTCTTGGAATGGGTCCAGAGGAGGGCCACAAAAATGGTCAGAAGGCTGGAACGCTTCTCTTGTGAAGACAGGCTGAGAGAGTTGGAGGTATTCAGCCTGGAGAAGATATCTGAAGGGGGCCTACAAGAAAGGTGGAGAGGGACGTTTTGCAAGGGCTTGTAGTGATAGGATGAGGGGTAATGGCTTCAAACGGAAAGAGGGTAGATTTAGATTAGAAATTGGGAAGAATTTACTCACTAGAGAATGGTGAGGGACTGGAACAGATTTCCCAGGGAAGCTGTGAATGTTCCATAGTGGATGTGCTCAAAATGTGGTGGGAAGGGGCTTTGAGAGGGTGTTGGAACTAGATGATCTTTAAGGTCCTTTCCAATGCAAACCATTCTGTGATTCTATGACTCAGACTCACAGCCTATGTAATGGCCAGAAGAATTTGGATCTAGGTATTTCTTTCTAAGCAATCTCAATTTTAAAGGCAATTATTACAGTTATAGCAATGCAACATAATAAAGCAAAATTAATACAAGACAGTAATATACAGATACAAATATAAAAGTTGGTAAAGCATGTCACATATATAATTCACAATATTTTTGTCTCTAAATCGACACATTCTGTAATACTATGCACACTACACCCTTTCTCCTCTTCTAACTGATCAAAAATAATGTTATGAATAGTAATGCTTTATAACAGCCTTATAAATGAGCTGTAATGAACAGAAAAATCAAGGACTAGAAAAATCAAGATCTATTTATTTTACTTGCTGGAAAAGTGAGCTAGTTTCAAGGGGTAATACTGATACTTAATTTTGAACTACATGATAAATAAATGAAACTAAACACACACTTTTAAAAACAGCCATTTTCCAACTTAATTATAAACACAAAGAGTCACTATTGATCCTGCTACTTAATTTTCAGGGTCTAAGGGCAGGAACATCATCTGGAAAATAATGGCAAAAGTCTGGTTTATGTTTGTATGATAAAGAAGCATTTGGGACTCAGGGATTATTGACCAGCTAGAATCCATGGAGTTACATATGGGGAAGGATGATGAGCTGGTTGAGAGCGTATGGGTTAAGATTAAAGGGAAGACAGGGGAAGGTGATGTTACAGTCAGGGTCTGCTACAGGCCACCTGACCAACAGAGCCAAGTGGATGAGGCAGATAGAAATGGCTTCATGTTCACAGGCCTTGGTCCTTGTAGGGGATTTTAACCACCCTGACATCTGCTGGAGAGATAACACAGCAAGGCATCAGCAATCCAGGATGTTCCTGTAACATAATTTGTCTTTTTCCTCCCCTCCCCCCCAGAAGGGTTAGGCCATCTATTATCCTTTGTTAGTTCACTTATAAACCAAACTTACGACTGTGGAGAAATAAAATCTAAGGATAGACAATAGGCTTACACCAGTTCTGCAATCACTGAAAAGCTTGGGAAAATTGCATTTACTGCAAAGAGAACTAGTCTTTCTTTCTGGAGCAGACTGCTGTGAATGAAACCCATTAGGGAACTGGCATGAAGTAAACTGTAGAGATTTATATTCCATGCCCCCAACGCTAGCACCTAATCAAGTTGTAAGTTTCAATAACTTACGCTTCGCAAGTGAATATTTTGTGCTTCAAAACTCCCTTTAAAATACTGGACATTTCAGATGAAGGCAAAAAATATTTTTTAAGATTTAAAGACTGAAACAATCAGGCAGAAGCATATCCAGAGCAGTGAGCGACAAAATAAGATGTAAAGCATCATTGATTTAGGTTATTTCTGCAGTGAAATACAGTCTGAAAGCAGCCAGTGTTACAGGTGAGAGTAACAGGGGAGGTGTCCTGAAGGGTTTTATTCTGATCTAATATGACACAATACACTGAGAGGGATTAGTTTCTCCTTTCCTGCAAGTTCTAGGTTTTTTCAAGAGTACGGCCAAGATCCTTTCATTTGAGAAAAGTGTGTTGGATGTGTAGTTAAGAGCTTAAGTGGGAGACTAGAAGCATAATAGAGATGGTGTTTATTTGAATAGGTGCCCTGACTGGGATACTCCTGCAGTAGTTCTCGAGCAATTGAGACACTCCTGAATGAGAGAACAGTGATGTATTCAGCACTTTTCAGAAAAGACAGATTACAGCTTAACCATTTGAAATGTACTAATGCCAATTGGATGCTACATATACCAGTCAAAGACATCGATATGCAGCTATATAAAGAATACTTTTTGTGTATCTAGGTGATCCAGGTGGAGGCCTTCCATTCTATCTGTTTCACCTGCCGTCAGTTCTGGTGTTACCTAAAAGCTTCCATCAACTGTGCTGTTCCAACACAAAGTGCTCTGATGTAGACTGTAAACTCCCCAGTGTTTAACAAGGTCTGTGGGTATCCAGATGATTATTCTGCTTGGTTACAATAAAAACAAAACTCTGTTCTTTGTTTTTGCAGGGACTGGTTATAAAGGTGGTTTCATTTGCTGATGCTATTTAGCAATGCTTTCCTGATGTATATAAGGAACTTCAGTTCATTGAAGCTGATCCTCAATTGATTATTTTACCTGGAAAGTTTTGCATAATGTGAGATAGCTGACCTAGTTTTCAGACTCACAAATCCAATCCTGACCACAAACATCCACATTTCAGTATGAGCCAAGCCTGCTAGAATTTGACAGCAATCTTGCAATTGACAGTGGTACTAATGAATTCCTCGAAGCAAGGAATACAGAAGGTAAAATGTTTTGCTTTACATATGTAAAAGTAAGTTAATATACACTGATAAATTCTCCTTTTCTCTTTGTATATGAAACTGATGGCATATTTGGATGAATATATTTAGCTTCAAATGCTACTCAATATATCAGTAGTAATATCATAGTGTCACAGTTTAGGGTCAGGGCAGCCCCTTAGACCTATAACAGACGCTCTCTGTTAACCCCCCTCCCTCCCCAAA
>WUAM01000287.1:21957920-21986018 GCA_024336885.1 Actenoides hombroni
GGAGGGGGGGGGGGAGTGGGAGGGGGGGGGGGGGAGGGGAGGGAGGGGAAGGGAAGGGAAGGGAAGGGAGGGGACTTTAGGTACTTAAAAAGTGTGGATGTACATTCTTATATGAGCTTTGAGATCAAGGATTGACAGGTTGATTTCAGAATGGATTGGTGCCAAGAATTCTTGCAGGTAGCTCGTGTGCACCTCTGAGGCACATAATTCTCACATAGCCTTAATAGTAGATTGCATATTCATTCCCCTTAAAGGAGAAGAGAAGGCAGGTGTCTAAAATACAATTTTGTTTTTCAGTTCTGTATTAGCAGAAAATCTGAGCAGTCCATGCCCTGCTTTCAAATTAAGGAATAAGCTCTGGCATCTCTCTGCATTAGTTTGCCAATTAGCCATAAGTAAAATTTCTTCTAAAAATTGTTATAAATGCCAAATTCTGCTATGGTATTGTCATATCAGAAAGAATTATACAAACCATTATATTCAGTAATGTAAAGTTACTAAAACACTTTATTGAGCATTTGAGTTTAATTTCTATATGCTGTTTATTTTATTATCATTTTTATTTTACTACTTTCAAGATCATTAAGTAGTAAAAATTATAAATTACATAAGGTAAGTCTGCTGTGACTCATTGACTCAACTTGCAGAGAAGCATATAGCTGGCTCTAAATTTTAAGAACTGTGAAGAATGAGGTCTGAAGCATAACATTAGGAAAGATCTGTATAGGTCCTTGCAAAACATCTTATAAACATAAATATAAAAGTTAAGGAAAGACTCTTGGGATCTGTAGAGAGCATGAGCTAAGATGTCCTCATAACAGTCACTCTCCTCACCAGACAGGGGTCTTTTGACATTCCACACCCAACATCATGGAATCACATGTGATGTGACCATAATGGACTCCCTTAAACAATACGGTGAGATGAAAAGTAGGAAAATTGTGATGCAAAAATTACTTCTGGCATCCCCTTGGAGCTCTGCATTGCATTCAAAGCCATAACAGCATGGGACAAAAAGGGTCCTTTGGTGGCAGCACAGAACAGGTGCAAATGTGCTCAAGTTTCTAAAGCTACTGCTCACACTGCTATGCTAGAGGAGAGGCCATAGAGCCCAAGTGTCAGCTGAAAGGTGCCCAAGTCAAAATGAGTGGACATGAGACTATGAGAAAGTAAAGAAGTTGCTTTAGGTGTCAGAGAACATGTCAGTAGAAACAAATATTTTCACTGTAGTTATCCAGTGAAACAAAGACTTCATATGACTATACATATGAGGCAGGAAACATCTTCAGAAGCATCTTCAGAATATACATGAACACCCACACACACTCACATGTAAAACACTGCTATCGCATTTTGTTTTGACCCCTCAGTCTCCCATGATGTTACACAAGCAGCAATCAGGGTAAGACAAGGAATACCTTTTTAACTGGAAGTGAAACTCTCAGCCAGCTACAGCCCAAAGATTCATTGAAGGCAATTGTTCCCATTAGATCATTTTATTCTTTTTATCCCCATAGAACTACCAAAAGGAACAGTATTATCATTTCTTCTGACATAATCCCATTGCAAATACTGTTGGAAACGCATACAGTAAAAAAACTATTCCCTTGATAATAATTACATAAATATTACCAGAAAATATTGCCTCCTCACTCAGCAATGATGCTAAATAATGCCTTTCCTGAGGAGACCATGAAGTCAAAGGAGCACTATAACTAATTTTAGATATCTAAAGGACAATGGGAAGGAAAAAGAAAGTAATTAATCTATTCTCTATCTCCATAGGGAGTATGAGAAGAAACAGTGGGTTTAAACTGTGGCAAGGGACACTTAGATGAGACATTTAGGAACAGCTCCAAAAGAAAACTTAGAATAACATGAGAACAGAATGCCTAAGGATGTTGCAGAGTCTCTGTCATTTGGGGGTTTTAAGTGTAAGAGACAAACATCTGTCAGGAATGACACAGGGTATAGCTACTCCTGCTTTTGGGCATGGGGGATGGACCAGAGGGCTTCCTGGAAGTCCAGTCAAGATGCTGCATTCAGCAACATGATGGGTTTACAATATTGTCACGTGAAAGGGTAACATAATTTGGCAGAAAATAAACCCCCTTGTGTTCCAGATGGTCCTCAGATATCAGAGGGGCTGGGGGCGGCTAGGTTTAGATTCTGAGTGATGTCCACTTTGTCACTATTAGTCCTGTCACGTTCAGTGTATCTGAACTCTCACGGCTCTGGATTCACTAATAGCACTGTACTCCCCATCTAGTCACACCCCATGGCTTCACATAGCCCATAAGGAGCTGGCAGTGACCAAGGAGAGACTCTTGCAACTAGCAATGTGAATAGTGAAGTTTATTGAGAGCAACAGAAGTATAGGTTCTTGTGGATTGCTGGGGATAAATTCACTATCTGCAAAGCATGTATAGGTATACCAAATGCATTAAATTAAAAAGCAGCTCACTAAAATGTCTAAGTTTCCTGGGGAAATACTTGGAAAGTTCAGATCTTACCCAAAGGCGTTCCAATGGCGGGAAAGCGAAGTTCATCTTGTTGACTGACCTCAGGAGTCAGAGGTGGTCAGTGATAGTATCCACTCTGACTTGTCCATGATGATGTCTTCCCTAACATTCCCCCTTACTCAAACCATTTTTATAATAATTTTTACCTTCAAGGTGGAGCTTGAGTGACTCTAGTCATAAATACCTTTGTTATGATTGGTGTAAATAAGATACAGCTGAAGAAAATTCACAGCACAAGCTCAGTGAGGGGTGGTCGCACTTTGGAGGCGGGTAGCCTTTAGGATGGAGGTGTGTTTTGGTATTATAATGACATTATAATAAGCAAAGTTCACACAAGGACAGTACTTTGTCAAAAACTAGCAGACCGTTGGCACAGGGTCGCAAGCAGGCAGCTTATCAGTCCTGTAGTACCATCAGGTTCCCATCTCTGACATGATTTCACAGAGCCTGGCCCTGGAATCTTCACTCCACTGCATCCCCTGTGCTGCTTGCAGGCAGTGTTGCTTAGGGAACTGCTGTGAAATGGATTCCTTGCACACCAGTTGCACTTTACCCTGAAAGTTTCTCCAATGTTACACCTTTCCCTAATGTGTGAACAATGCTGCATCTTTAGTATGATTTTAATTTTTAAGTCACCTCCAGTCATTATTCCACAGGTTAAATTAATGACTCTTCTTGAACAATTCAATCTGGCAGACATTCTTCAAAAGTCAATGCAGGATCAAGCAAAGAAACACTTAGAGAAACATAGGAGTGCAGTGTCTGTCTGCTAACGTTATCTATGACCTAACAGGATGATGTCTGCTAGTGCTACTGTACATGAGAAATTGCAAGTTCAAGAGTTTACTAGCAAGCATTACAAGACACAATAACTGGTCATTGAAATATCAACTGTTAAAAAAGACACAATTTAATCTACCACAGAACGTAGTAGATTTAATGATGAAAGGTGTATAACTTAAAAGAGCAAGATGTGTTTATTTGTGTTTAAAGATCTTAAGGAGAGACTCTCGTACTATAAGGCTGGGCACTAATAAAACATATGGATGGATCGATGGATGTCTGTGGCAGCTTTAAAAAAGGCTGTTATATCAGAAAAGGCTTATGTAGAAAATATGTTGTATCAAAGACTGTACTTCATCCAGTCAAAAATCTCTAACTCATTCACTGTGTATCCTATTAACAGTCCCTCATTTTACCAACAGCATCTTTCACTAGTTTTAGGGACAGACATTACCAGATGGAGAATAAAAAAAATAAATAAAGACAAAAACAATGAAAAGAGAACTGTCTTATGAATCCTCCCAAGATTATTATTTTCAGTTGTATTTTATTCTTTCATTCAGAGAGGAGCACTTCTTAGTTCTTTTGCTTTTTTAGACTGGTACAAGAATATAATTCACTTTACCAGCAGTGGTTAAAATAAGAGAGACACATACTAATTAGTGCAAAATTCATTGGAAATTGAAGGATCAGTTCAAAAGTGGGCTCAATAAATGTAATTTTCTACTGCATATGAAATCAGCTTTTAATAACTTATTAGTGTGCATACAATTCCCGTGTTTGCAATTACTCATGAACACTGGAATAATTAAATATTATTATCAAGTGTTCAAAAACACAACAGTTAACCTTTTTTCTACTAAACCACAGACCATCAAATAGTAGGCAACACTCCTGACTGGGCAGAGTACAAAGCCTTCTTTCACACTAGGATCCATCTTGAAGACAAAAAACCTAACTCAACCCTGAAACATAAGTATAAATGTGTGTGTTCAGATAAACTATTTTTAATTGCTTATTTCTGAAATGCAGCTGTCATTCCCTTAAAATGTCTACAAATTTCCCTTCAGCAATTGCATAAAACATTTAACGATTTCTGTATTTTTTAAGCTAATTCTAAAATGCAGTTAAAAAAAATAGAACAGCATGATTGGGTCCCAGGCCTTTTACAGCCCACTTAAACATGAGAGTGGTACAGAAACTAGATAAAACAGTACAACTCATTTTACTTCTCTTTGGTAAGCTTATGTGGAACATAAAGATTCCCAAGCACTTTTTTGATAAGAACAAAAACCAGACTCTATCTACCCTTTCATCTCCCAATAAAGAGTTTGCTAAGGTCCCAGAGCATATATACAAGTATCTATAATAAGATATACATGTCTGGGCTTAGAGCTTATCTACTGTAATGTTGTAAGCGATCACTGATTAGTTGTCTCAAAAAATATAGGAAATGTAGGAAAAATATTTCTTGTAGAGACTGCGAAGGAGTTGCTTATTTCAACATTGATGACTACAAAGAAATATCTTTGGCACCATTGGCTGACTACCATGGAAAAGAAGGAATGGAACAGAAAATGCTGTGAAAGGAGAAACTTGGTTAACTATGCCCACCTACCACCACCCCATTCCTCAAACTGCACATGAGCCTGGGCCTGGGATCCTTTCTTTTAGAGATCACTGAAAGACCCGTCAGTGACAGCATGTGCATCAGCCACAGGAGTGACGTAACGCAGGGGCAAGGCAATGCAAAGCAGTTCTGAGATGTAACGGACTATATCCTGAAAGAGGAGGGGACATGGACAATAAATGATGTATACGTGGACTGAGAGTTGGAAGCTTCTCCCACTGAGAGAGTCCAGCCAACGAGACACCACTGGAACGTGTGGGTGGTATGCTAATCTATCCCTCCTTCTTCTTTCCAACTTTTCTTTCTTCTCTTCCCTTCTCTTTCGCTAAGTTGTAAGAGCACTAATAAAGTACCTTTGGCTGCCAAGTGACATCTGACCTCATTTGTGTCTTAATTTCAACCCAGAGGAGTCCCTGGAGTCCTCGGTCGTATTGGGGACCACATCGGACCTTAGCAAATGTATGTGAAAAATTTTAATTTTACAGAAGTATTCGCAGTTCTGACATGCTACAAAAAAAAAGTGAACTACATGGTATTTCTACGATGTACAGTTCTTCTGTCCTGCACTGCTGCCTGGAGAGATACTTACGATACTTTGTTAGGTTACCATAAACCAGACATGACAAGTAAAATTAAACCTCTAATTTTCCTGATAGGAAGCCTTAGTCTTCTACTTCAGAACATCATTTTTATCTCTCCACAGCCCACGTCTTAATAGATATTATTCCTAATAACAATATATGCATATTGGTTTGTGCTGAGACCGACCAGTGTTAACTTTAGTCAAAAATACTGAAAGTCAAAATGAAGCAAACTCTATACAGGCCAGACCAAATCTATCCCAAATAATACACTAAAAATATTTGACCATTTATTCTAATGTGTATTAACTAGTACTTAAAAGTAGCTACTGGAATACCTTTGTCATTTTGCCACCATAATACTTCCAATACTTGTACAACTGAAGTTTGTGACCACTTGTCAGACAAGTGGTATGATGGCAAAATCAGTGACATTGTAAGTGCTGTTTAAGTTTCTTCAACCACAAGCCTCTAATAAAGTACAAACCAAGAACATTTATTCTTTTAATCAGGATGTTATAAAGCATGTATTCTCTGTAAGCCCCTCTTAATTTCTGGAAGTCTTGTGGTTGGTGAAGCCAAACTGCCCTCAGATCCCCTACTAGAATAAAGCACTTCCCATAAACCATCAAGGACAGGACTGGGCCCAAAGGTACAACAATAAACGAAAGCAATTAAAATTTGGAAATTTGTAGATGGAAACATTTTGTAAAGATAAATCTGATGTCATCCATACACGTCCAAGTAGGAACAAGAATCCAACAAATAGAAAAAGCCAGAGTCAGCATCCCTTCTCCCTTCCTGGATGTCAACTACCCAGTTATCCAGTGTTTCCATGTTGTTGAGTTATTTTGTGCAGAAAAACAGAAAATTGCACAGAAATTACAGAAAAGAATTACAGGATGCAGTGACTAGATAGCTAAATTCAATGTTGGTAACTGTATACTGGATACACATTATGTAGAACTGTTGTAAACCCACATATTAAATAATGGGATCTAAGGTGAACATTGCCCCTGAGGAAATTAAACATTAGGGTTGTAAATGACTGTTCTCTGAAAATTTCAGCTTACTGTTCACAAACAAAGCTTACAAACAAAAAAAGAAAGCTTAAGGTATGAATTATGGTTAGGAATAGAGAAATAATATATGACTACCATTACATAAATGATGGTTTGCCCCAGCTTCAATACACTGCCCAAGTCTAGGTTATGTATCTCGAAAAAATGATATATAGAACTGGAAAAGGACAATAACAGCAAGTAAGGAGATTTAAATCAAACCCCACATGTCTAAGACCTACAAAATCATAAGTAACATGCAGAGAGTGGATTGGATATGATTCTTCACTACCTTTCCAAATACAAGACTAAAATGCATCAAACAAAAGCAGCTGGCGCAAAATCAGAGCTGACAAACAAAAGGTAGTTTAAACACACAGCGCTCGGTCAAATTGAAGTCTTCCTAATTGGAAACAATTTTCTTTATTATACAGTATATGCAACGAAGGAGCTACTTTAGATCATTTCCTTTAGTACTGGTTCATGTGCATTGCACTTCTGCATCACATGAAGTGTCTTTTATCCCTATCTCCACTTTCCTCCCCATTTAGATGGCATCCTCCTACAGTGCTAGCAAATGTCAGGATCAAGCTCTGGACTTACACAGGCACGATACAGACTGGTTCTCTGGACCCTGGATACCAATCACAAGCACTTTTCTGTATATCAATTGTATCATATTCTCAGAGAACATTTCCATGGCACTTTCCTTATGAACAGTTTGGCCCTCTGATCTTTGCTTAGAGGAATATCTGTATTTCAATGAATATGGATATGATGAAAATCATATTCCATCTGCTTTCTCACAAAAACAAAGGCAAAACTAAAAGAGGGGGAGGAGACAAACACATGGCTAGTTGACCACCTCTTGCTGCCATTCAGAGGATGTACTCAGCCAGCTCCGTGGAATGAAAGAAAGGTATTTCAGGAAAAACATTATGATCAGTTTGCTAAGTACTCCATACTCTGAAAATCAAAACTCACTTCTAAATTCTGTAGAGCAAGAAAGATTCTGACTGACAGATATGAGAATATTGGTCTATTGAAAAAAATATTTCCAGTGACAAAAATAGCATGTTTAATTTTGTACTATATTATTGTGCAGCTCTGTTTATACAATTCTATTGAAAGTTTTCAGACACGGAAAGCAAGAGAAGCACACAGGATACTTACTCTTAGGGAGATGGGAAAAAAAACCCAACTAATTTCCTAATATCAGCCCAAAGAACTGAACATTGTAGAAATCTGTAGAGACAAAAACTCCTCTAATGGAGAGAACAGTAGTGCAGCTTCTTCCATAAAAATGTAAATATAATAAAACCCTTTACTGGGAAATGATCAGGGTATCCCTGCTGAAGCAGAAATTTAGACCTGCCCTTGAATCTCTCCCTAGGCAAAGTTCAGCACATTTCAAACAGAAAGAGCACAGAAAGCCAGCACTACATGCAGTGGTTATTGATAGCACTGAATAGCTTCTACAAATGCAATTTTCATGCAATGGAACCTGAGTTTCTCTGTCTATTAAAACATATCATCAATACAAGTAGTTAATGATTGTTTCTTATCCAGTGGATTTCTTCCCTTTGCTTTTATGATAGCCAAAAAAAAAAAAAAATGTTTAGAACCTAAGTAATCAAGGGTTGTAAGAATTTTCAGATAATAAACAACAGATTCTACATTGCTCATTCACACTTGACATGCCTCACTGTCAGAGCAAATAAGCTGAGAAAAGATGGGGAAAAAAAATGACACTGTGCTACACTTATTCCAACAGGGGACTTATCAAATCCGCACCTAAGAGTGGTCAAAAAGTAGGAAAAGCAAGAGCTTCTTTCAGAGGCCCAAACCAAACCCAGATGCATGTCTTCATCATTTTATAATCGTATTATGATGAAGCACACTGGACATATATAACGCTTCTGTCACAGTTGTGCAATCTGAAAGTCCTGTGCAATTGCTGCCGAGTTGCTCCTTTTAAACACAGTTGTGAAAGAATTGAGTTCTCCCACACATTTGCCAGTATCGTTAATTCTCTCAAATACTAGCTTCTTCAAATTAAAATGCAAGCAAACTGCTAAGGATTTGAGTCCTTCATTTTTTAGATAATATATCTAGACTAGAGCAAGTTCTCACTTTCTTCCCCCCCCCCCTCCCCCCACTGTATCATTTCAAGCAATTATCCAAAATTAGAGACGGCACCATCTGGAAGGCAGCTTGCTTAATTGGTACTCCGTTGCCTGTGGTGTTCGTGTATCATATATTTTGTGGTAAGTGTTCACAACTGGGATTTTATTTGCATAGTACCTAGGAGAATTGTTTTACACTTGTTTCATTTATGTAAGTAAGGCCAGCCTGATGAATTATAAATTTCTTAACATCAACACAGTTCCATATTCGCTAAAGAAATGCATGTCCAAAACATTCCTTCTTTTTACTTTTCCCAGGTTTAAATCTAATCGTAAATTTATAAAATAGGCAGAACAGGTAGAGAGAATTAAAAGATTTACTATAGCTTTTAATATTCTTATTTAGATCAAGGAAGTTCCCACAATGCCATAGATCTATCTATAGTTTTAATTATATCTAACAGAAGTAAATTGATAACTAGATTTATATCTAGTATGTATATATTAATAAAACAAATAAACCTGTATTTATGGGCTCTTGTTAATGCCATTATTAGTTTATCCAAATATTTTAAGCCTCACTATCTAGGGCACTGAAATAAATTAATCCCAAGCAAGCTGGTACCACTTGAAGACAGTACTTTTCTGGATTTTAAGGAAAAAGGACACTCTTCTTCCCATGTTTCAGTTTGATGCTTAACAAAATTTAATTTTATTAATTCTTTGTAATGAAAAGCGATCCTTTGAAGAGAGTTCAGACAACAGTATTGAGTCTCAACTGTTGGTTCTTTATCTTCCTTGAGCTCTTATTACCAAAACAAATATCACGTAACACAACATTACTAGAAGTATAATTCTGGTTTTCAGAGTCAGTTGAAAAATATGGAGGTATTTTTTTACTAGTGTTTTCCAGTTCAGCATTTTATGACGACAGTTTGATTCTGATGAGGTTCCTCAGAAAAAAATAAATCAGCAGAATCCTGCCTTGCTTCTTTTACAGCATCACACAGAATCACAGAATTCTCACGGTTGGAAAAGACCCCTAAGATCACTGCATCCAAACAACAAAAAAACAAATGAAAACAAAACAAAACCTACAGGAAAAACCCACCTTACCATCCCACTAAAGCATGTCCTGAAGACCCTCATCTACATGTTTTTTGAATACCTCCAGGGATAGTGACTTCACCACCTCGCTGGGCAGCCCGTTCCAGTGCCTGACGACACTTTCAGTGAAGAAATTCTTCCTAATCTAGTCTAAGCCTCCCCTGGTGCAACTTCAGGCCATTTCCTCTAGTCCTGTCATTATGTACTTGAGAAAAGCAGCTGGCACCCACCTCACCACAACCTCATTTCAGGTACTTGTAGAGAGCAATAAGGTGTCCCCTCAGCCTCCTCTTCTCCAATCAATCCCAATTCCCTCAGCCTCTCTTCATAGGTGTTGTTCTCCACACCCTTCGACAGCTTGGCTGCCCATCTCTGAACTTGCCCCAGATTGTTTGCTTGCTGTGTTTCTCAGCAGCTGCATTCCTACTGTCTGCAGCTCCATGTCACAGGTTCAGGCTTCCAGTACCCAATACTGCACAGGCAGCCTGCTAAACCACGCTGGGGTTTTAGTCACTCTTACGTTCCAACATACTTAGCTTTCATTACCAGTGCATGCCTAAACAAACATTCAGGTTTAACACACAATTGTGACTCTTTGAACAACTTCACACAAGTGGGTGAAAGGAAACGTGATATAGTCACATGGCAGTCAGCAGTCAGAAAAGCACATTCCAGAATGACAAAAACTACGAGTGTAAAAAACATTGACTGTTGTCCTACCTTATGATTCTATAACAATTTCTGCCAAGCAAAGAGAATCATTGTGTGGATTCCTCCTGCAGCAATAGAGAGCCACATACCATACTGCTGCTCTCTGAGATGGTCAAAACATAAATATGCTCAACAGACATCTCAGCAGTACCTAGCCTTTAAGTCTTGTGCAGGGGGAGGGAAACCAAAAACAACAGGAAAAAAATCCCACAACAAACCAACGGAAAAAAAAAAACCCAACACAAAATAAACAAACAAAAACCCAAGAACTACACTGAAAAGAAAAAATTACTTCAAAATGGCCAGCAAAACAAATTCAAAGTTCACTTTCATGTAACTCAGTCTACCTTATTACAGCCATCTTTTTTTTTACCACTACATTCTCTATAGGTTTCTCCTTTACATCCATGATACTGCCTTCCCACATTTTCTTGCTTTCTTCTGTGCCTCCCCTTATGCATAGATCATTCTTCCAAGAGTATCACAGTTGCTTCATAGCTTCCGCTCTCCAGCTGAGAGTTGCTTTTCCTAGATACTCAGAAAGTTTAAGATGGTTCCAACACATGATCAACAAATGTACTTTGGTACTTTCCTGCTGAATGCTAAAAGGCACACAGGATTCTCTAGGCAGCCTTTGCATACTTGCACAAGGCTGTGGCAGTCACTGAGGAAAGCTCCCTTATATGAAAATTGAGGATGCCTAAAGCATATTAAAACACTAACACATCCCATTTAGTTTCCTGAAAATCATCACACTAATAAGGCGTTCTCTCCTATTCTGTGTTTCTTTGACATCCAATCCCAACTGTTCAGAGCATAAAAGGTGTCCCTTATAGTTTCTGGGGAACTGATACCTATGTTTTGCCACTGATTCTGCATCATTCCTGCAAGCATGCATGAGTACATAAAATACAAGAATACTTGAGTAACAATGTTTTTTCATGAGTAGTGCTATAATTCTATCTTCTCCGTTTATCTATTGATCTCACTCGGTCTCTTTAAGAAAATAATTTATCTGCTGATTTTCTCTATGAAGTATGTTTTAAATCTTGGGTACTGAAGTAATAAAAGAAATAAATTTATATACTTTATACTACTTGTAAACATTTTTTAAATTTACCTACTTATAATGTAGCAAAGGTTAAATTGAAAATTATTTGTAACCCCCAATATTTCAGCTTTTCTGCTCTATGCCCATAATTGATTGTTGTTCCTATGAAATGCACTGGTCCTCCATGTATTGTACTATGTAACTTGACAATAACAAAAATAATGTATTTCACAGATATTTCTCATGTTATCTTTACTCAACATTCCCATCCTTTCATATAATTTTTATAAACTATAAGCATCTGCAAAGGACATCATAAAACCCTTTCAATTTTAAACTGTAAAGGTCAACACAATTTCAAAACGTTATGGTATTTATTCCTTTCAGTGTGATTAGCATGGAGTTTGACCAGAAACTGGAACATAAGCAATATTTAATTTTTTTTGTACCCAGTTTTTGGATTTTTTTTTTCCTTCTTTCTGTAATTCTCACAACTATGATGATTTAATTATTTTCTAAACGTGCTTTTGTCTTTTTTTCCATTTAGGAAGACTGTCACAAAGAACCTGGACCTGCAGTGCACTTTGGTGAAATCAGGTAATCCTGGGTCTTCAGATAAAACTATGACTGGTTCACAAGAGTACAATTCTTCTCCCTATGCACAGCTTATCAGTGTATTTCTTCTTATCTGTGTATTACTGATGTCATGGAAACTCAGATTTTTCAGCTGCAGAAGAGAATTCCCTATTCTGTTACAAATGGATCACTATTATCAAGACAGGTCCCATAAAACCCAGCAAATTCACTCTGTCTCCAGTATAACGTGCATTATTCATACCAACATCATCTAAGTCATTATTATGTTACAAAACTCTCGGAACACTTGAGCCCCAAACTCTACACGTAAGGAGTAACCTACTGTGAATATGTTGAAATGTACCCACTGCTCAAAAAACAGTCTCTGACATGATAAAAATAGAACTGCTCTATCTGTAAGGTCTGTTTTACTGTTCCTGCAGTCTTAAAGGGCCATTCACTGTGGTTTTCCTACTCCTGCAGTAATTTGCATAACTCGGGCTACTAATTAATATAATATTGCATTTATACCATACAACAAATATAAGCATAAACTATAATAAACTTCGAGAATTTCCAACCTCCTGAAGCTACAAGCAAGGGAATATAAGTATACAGGAGATTATTTGAAAAATTATTAAAGTGTATTAAGAATAACACTTTACAGTCCATGTCCACTTTGACATGCTGTGAAAGGACAATGTGTTGTAATTTATTTACTGAACTTATTGTTAAAAGAACAAAAATGGGCTTAGAATGTTCTAGCAAGTGCAGTTTAAAAAATATTCAGAATTTTAAAATCCAAAGAGGGTAAAATTAGGAAAAAGACACAATGCACAGAAAACAATTTAGGAAAGTTATGGCTTCCATAATATGCATTTTCTATAGTTACTGTCCTTCAGAAGAATTTTTTAAATAAAACTTATTTCAAATTATGCCATTACTTTTAGGCTTATGTGCTCGTGGTTTTTTAGATTTTGTTCTTCTTTGCAAAACTCTTCTACTTCCAGAGTTCTTCCCATAAGGGAACAGGTTTGTTCATAAAATTTGCCTGAATTTTCGCATACTTGTCAAAGAGATGGTCTTGTTCATTTTAAAGTCCTAAATTTTCATTTAGTAGGGGAAGGTTTACAGCAATTCACCCAGAAACATTTCCACTCAAAAGCTAGAATCCTATGCATGGGATAAAGTAAGAATATAATCTTAAAATACTAAAAAGAAATTATGAAAGAAAACAAAAGAAAAAGTATTGAACTTCCGCAGGTTAAATTTAAAAATGTAGTTAGGAAGGAGCTGGGGGGGAGGGAGAGGCAGGGAGGGTTTGGGAAGCAACTAGAGACAGGGATCAAAGTTAGTTCCAAATCCTTCTTCAAACACCTCAGAAAGAAAGAGCCTGCTAAAGTGTCTATAATGTCAATCGATATTCATGGTATAAAGACAGTACAGAGAAAGTACAAGATTATGGGCAAGAAACTAAGTGAATTCTCTGAATTCTTGGGAACCCTTGTGCAGAAGAGAGCACACACAGACCAAGTAAAGGCTAGCACATCCCCAGAACCAGACAGCACTCACTGGGGAGCTTTAATAGAATTCAGTGATGCCATCACAAAACTACCTATGTACCACGTGCTATATATGCATGTAAACCTACCTGTACAAAAACTGACACAAGCAGGGATGGAGGGGTTGCTTGCCCTCTAAGCTCATAATTGACTTCAATTTTGGCTAGGTGGAGTTCAGTGGCTTTCTCATTTTGGGGCAATCTCACTGGCAACCTTCTCTAGGCTCCTCACACAGCAAGAGTAGCACATCTAAGCTTTTCTTAACAGCCAGCTCCCACAGATTGCCCCAGTCTTCCCCCTCTTCAGTCAGCTCTCCACAACTCCTGCCTCCTGGAAAAATAACAGAAGAGTGGCAGACCTGCTCACTGCTTGTTCCTGAACTTTTACTCCTTTACTTTGAAGTCACTAGCTGCACCCACACAGAGCAGAAGGTACTGCACCAAACATTAATATTGCAGAAAACTGTAATCCCCTATCCTTTTTATTCCAGTCTTGGTATTCTTCCAATGCCCTCTTAAAAGGCATTTTGTTCCTTTCAAATTCCCTCATGTCTGTTTTCTTTTAGCTGTCCTCAGCATATACTATATGCCAGCCAGCATTTAAAAACTAAGCATTAATTGCTGTATTTCTTCTTAAATTAGTAGAATGTAGTCCTGCTAAAACTATAGGAATGATATCTGAATTATGAGCACTCAGTATGGATAGTCATAGTTACTAGATTATATATTGAAAAAGAATATATGCCTACATAGCACAAAATGTAGAAAACATTGGTGCAAAACTGTTCTTTAGATCACGTATATGTTTTTAAGCGATAATTTTCAGAAAATTCTTCAGTGTTCAGTAGGCTCCTAAGTGTTAAGCATGTTAAGAATTTTTTATTATGAATAATATAAACCTAATAGTGGATATTTTTCTTTGGGAGGAAATAAGAACAAATTTCTCACTTCTTCAGCAGTTATAACAAATTACTCTGACTTGGTAGCGGAAGGAAATAACAGATCTGAAGATGTAAGTGGCCTTTGAAGTAATTTTAGCATCTGCATAGTTGGTACTTTGAGATTTCACGGCAAAGAGATACTCAAGGACAGAGTTCTCTCATACACATAATGATAAAGTTATGGTCCCCCAGTAGAACAAAGCATCCTGAAATTGCAGAATTACAAATATGAGAAAAAGAAAGCAAACAGGGCAAGGTAAATACATATTTTTGAACACACATGAATTATTAGCCTCTTTTGTCCCACACTTTACAAATATTGCATAATGCTGTAATGCACCATTCCTTAGATTCCAGCCTTGGCATTCTTCAAAAGGTCTGACAAAAATTATTTTGTTACTTCATAATTTCTTTAGAGTTCTTTGCTTTCAGTTATTCTCTGCTTAAGCTATATTGCCAGACACTAGTTAAATGAATTACCATTTTCTTGCATGTTTTTTAGGTGAATTATGAGGTTTAACAAAAAAAACCCAACAAACCAAAACTATTTGTATTTCACTGTACAATTTGCATGTAAGCAGGGCTGGTCAATACAGTTGTCCAGCCATGCTCTCCACCTGATCAGTGCACTCCATCCTGCCTTCTCACTAAATTCCATTTCTAACTTTACCTGGGTGAGAGACTCCCCTGTGGGCTTGTGTGTGTGCACGTGGCACGTTTGTGCCTGTGCTTATCAGGAACACACTCACAGCTTTGCTGTTGGCTCAACCTGGTGACATGGTGCCATGGGAGCCCTGCCTCTGTCGAGCTACGAGGTTCTGCAGACTCTAAGAAAATGATACTGAATTCTCATTAATGGTCCAGCTATCTAAACTTTTAGTACAAAAAGAGAAACAATTGTATTTCTATTTTTACTGATAGATAATGGTCACAGTTTATGGAAAAGGCTGTATTTCAGTCATTAAATTTTGCTATATAATACAAAAAACTTCTAAGATACTTCATTATATATATGTAAATCTCATAATTGCTGCTTCGAATTAGGCACACATGCTCAGGAATATGTTATAGTGGAAGATATACACTCAATTTCTGGTTGCTGTAGAATTTGCATTTCACTGGGGGCAGGCTGGTGGAAGTATTTCAGTAAGGCAGAAGGACTTAAAACATCCATGAAACACACATATAAGGTTATAGCTTTTTTTTTTTTTGCTTTTTTTTTTTTTTTCCCCCAAATCAGCTCTGGATCTGTAGTATATTCGAAGTGAAAACTAAACTAATATCCCTTACCATTTTGCACATGCATTGCTCAGTTTAAAATGTTGCCTTCACTGATAGTTGCTTTGCAAGCAGCTGGAGTCCACATAGGAGTCTACGAAGAGTAGAAAAATATACTTCCAAATTTATTGTCTTCAGCTTCACTGAAAGATTATAAGACAAATTAGATTTGCCAATTACCTCCAGGGAAAGCAGTAACATTTTCTGTTATCCTTTAAGTACTTCGAGTATATGAAGAACAGAGAAGTCAATAAGCAGCAGTAGCTATGCCATCCAGTATCTAATTACCACTGCAGTATTTAGAAGTACTACATTACTCTCTTTTCTAAATTTTCCATGCAATAGCAGATTTTATAGGCTTTTACATTTTAGGGTGGTGCCACTAAGAAGAAAAGAAGAGCAGTACCTGAAATTAAATACAATTTTCTGTATTTTAAATTACTTTCTGAAAGACAGATCCAGAACACTGAATATATTCTTGCTGCTAAGAATTGGATGAGACCTCCTGAACCATCTACCTTCCTGTTTTCTAGAGCATTTTCCAATTCTCTTTAGAACTTGGTAGAACAAGTCTCCCCAAAAATTCTTTTTTCCCTTTCTCCTTGGATTGAATTAAGAAAGAAAACCAACAACTTCTTGTTCCAGTAATTTTTCCAGTATTTAAAGGGTGGCTATGAAAAAGATAGAGACTCCATTTTTATAAGAAGTTGCATGAAAAGACAAGGGGTAATGGGTACAAGACACTCCTGGGGAGATTCTGCCCAGACAAGAGGAAAATTTTTCACAACAAGAATGATCAGACATTGGAATAATCCCACCAGGGAAGTGGTGGATTCCCCAATATTAGACACTTTTAATATTCAGCCAGAGAGAGTGCTGGGCCATCTTATCTAGACTAGGTAAACAGAAGCTAAAACAGAAAACTCATGAGCAGAAACAGAATCATGTATCAATATAAGTTTGGTCTCTCTTGACTGCTTGCAATATTTTAAAATATAAACAAGGCTTGAGAGAAACAATGGTCATGTTTTCCTAATACCCTTAACAGTTATTTGATTTTTGGCTATGATATGCTGAATATCTTGTTTTAATTTCAACTTCCAGATTGAAAGTGTTTCCTTTCTTAGATTTGAGATATTGTTGTTGATAGCAATTAGTACAAAAAGTATCTAGGAGAAGGTAAATCAGAGTACTTAGAGTGGTAGGAGAAAGAAACATTGTTAAGAAATGCCTCAGGATAATTTTGAAATGTGCTGTTATATTGATACAGTGATATATTAGATTCATATTGCAATAGTCAGTTCTGAAAGCATCAACTTTGATATTTTTTCTGTGTAATTAGGAATCTTTAGGAAGTTCACTAACTAGGGATATAGTCATTCAATATGAAACATTTTCCTAAATTCTTAATTATTTCACTGCGCTGCCAAGTGACAAAGTAGTACAGCAAGACTTACTAATTACATACATACAATATCTGCAACAATTTACTAAAAAATAAGTCTAAGTCTTCCTGACTTCTCAGTAGGTACCTGTAAAAGGTTAAAAAATAAGAATCTTTAATTTTCAGATAGCACCTTGCAATACAAATGCTGATTTATTAGTCTTTTGAACACTGTAAAGGAAGTTACATTCTCAGTAACAAGTTGTAAAATTTTCCACATCCTGAGGTGTAACTAGAAGTGCCTCTGGATTATGGTAAGTTTTGACATTCATCTTGGAGTTGAAAACAGATATCAGAACTCAAAAATGATTTTTCTAATTGATCAAACTGATAATCTTCAGGCTTCCGTGATGATGTTTATTCTCTTGGCTTGTACTCAATGTCACATTTGATGTATGGAAAAAATGTTTAAATTGAAGCAGAATTTCTTAAGGGACCAAAATACTTATAGTGTCTTCCTTGCATTAGCAAGAAGTATCATATGCAATAGATGACAATGACCTGGAATAAGTATTTTGATCTCTCAGCAGTAATCACTACTATTAAGCATAGCTTTTAAGAACCAAATACACTTGTTTACTTGCTTGTCACAGACAAGCTTTATCAAGTTGTTCTACAGAAGGTGATGAAACTACTGGACCCCACTAGACCATCTGCCTGACATCAAAATAGAAAACAATTGCTTAGAAGAACCTGCTGCACAAAGGCTGGCTGCTCATAGCTACAGCAGAAAATCCAGAGGTTCTAACATTTCCCATTTCCTTCCTTTCTCTTGTTATGTAGCTCTATAATATAAGGAGGAATGTACCTAAGAAAAAAAGTTAATGGAATATTTTGTTTCTAATCAGTTCAAGATCTGATTATGAAATTATTTTTCCAACCTCAGGTGGAACCACAGTCAGACACATTGTGAAAATGAGCCCCTTCTAGCCTAAAGGACTAGTCACGGTCAAAATATTATCTGGAAGTTAATAACTCTTTCTGAGATGACTTAGTGCCATTTACACTGATGTTTAATGAGAAGTGTGTTTTAACCCAATTCAATTCGAATATTCATGAGGAATTGTATTTACATTGTTCATACCTTGAATATTTTTTCCATTTCTACTTTGTAATAATCACATCAGGAACTCTGGTTAGATGCCTAACAAAGGGAATGGTATAGCTGGCAAAGGAAAATCTGCCTGTTTTCATCTCTGTGAAGCACATGTTAGAATACAGAAGGGGAGATCAAATTAGTAAGCAATCTGTACGCAGTACACATCAGCAGCAAGATCATTGTGCCACAGCCAGTATATCCTGGATCAGAAAATATCAAATAAATCCTTATGCTGATTAAAGAAATATGCCATCAGACTCTGAATTCTTGATTCTAGATGCTGGCTCTTCCACAGAGTCAATCTTAAAGATGTTTGTAGCAGCTTTTTTAGCTGCCTAAGCTTGCCTGCATCTCAGAATGGCTAATTCTAAGTAATTATACATAGTCTCAACAATAAAAATATCACCTATGAAATTTTGCTTAGTTCAGAAATTAAGATCTACTTCTCACCAGTTAAGAACAAGAAGCACAACTGCAGTTGTTAGCCAAGTGGTTAAGTGTGGGAGGAGGACTGTCTCAATTCACAAGCTATAATCTCTGGAAGTTCAGAGAGACTGATTTTTCTATAATAACAAATATAATTTTATCATCTTAAGTAGCACAAAATCAATCACTTCCAAATCCAGCAAATTTCATTCTCTTGTGGAACAGTACTAAAAAGAAAGGCAGTATGATAAAGAAAAAATAGTATTTTTCTCTTAGTGCGAACACTTTCTTTTCTAAAGTCCACGAGAAAGACCAACAGAAAAAAAATCTTTTCTCTCTGCCCCACTGACCTCATTTGGGATCCATGAGGAAACCTGTTATACCTCTGATTCTCCAGGCTGTATCCTTTCCTGATAAAACCTACTGCAGCTGCTTTGATGCCTTTGTAGTGGCCTTTGTATTCTTAGGTTGCTGTTAATTAGGGAGAACTACATTTACATCACTAGAGGAATATTTAGCATTTTTATGTGGCAGTACTTCACAAAAATACAGTTGTCATTCCTCCACCCCAATTACTCTCTAATACAGCACTTAACATTTACTTTTAAAATTATGAAAATCACTAATTAACAAATGTTCATATTTACCTAGGATGATGTTAGTTCTTAAAGATCTGATCTGATTTTATTTTCCTTTTATTGTCTGTGCAAGCCCACTTTCAATTCTCTCAGCATATCCTCACTAGGACAATCCAGAAACAATACTTGACAAGAACATTAGAAGGAGATCTATGACAGCATTAAATGTAGAAGAACAAGTTTGCTCTTTCCATACCACATTTTCAATATTCTATATAGACAGCAAGTTTTCTATCTAGCATATTACCTTTTTTCTTTCTAGGCATTTCTCATGCATTCAATAACACTCGATTTTTCATCACAAGTATATCTATCCGTGGTAGTGATATTATCCACTTTAATATAATGACATGGTTTGAAATTAAAAGATGCTACCACCCGATAAAGGCAAAAAATGGCTATAAGAAAACATCTTCTGCATTACAAAGACACAAAATACCCAACCTTTTGTTGGGGATTGACAGAATAGTAAAAGAAAGACTCATTTTCAGGAAAGAAATGTAAAAAAAAAAATTGACAGAGGTAGTAAAGGAAGTTTAACAGGGTCCATTTCCATACTCCCTGTAGCTTGCATAGGTATGTTAGATATGCTGGGTATGTTAGAGACCTGTATAATGCTATTACAAAAATGCATACTATGAAGAATCACATCATTACAGGATACTGACTTTCCAGAGGCAGACTGTCAAATAATCCTGTAGACAACAAGTAACAGATTTATTTATCAAATATGACATTGAGAGATCAAGATAAGGACTGAGAAAAGAGCTATGAAAATTATCCATAAACATACTCAGAGCAAGAATAGTTATAGAGAACAAGGCTGAGACAAGAAAAGGTGGATGCAAACCACCTATCAAAAAGTCAGGTTTCAGAACAGGCTTCCACTCACAGTATTGGGGGCAAGGGTGGGTGGGAAGGGAAGCAAACATCTGCCATTTCAATTGAAAGCAGTTGTGAAAGGGTGCAATTGTGGTCTGAAGCCTGTGTTCCCCAGTAGCTCTTACAGCACTTCTGTGTAGTCAAATGATGTTGAAATGCATGACTGAAGTTTTCTGCTCTTCTCTGAAGTACTCACTGACTTAGCAAGCATTTAATAGTAGAAATAAAACCTTTTCCCCATTTTGTAGTTGCCCTGTATCTGAAAAAATACTACCATTACATTACCAATTCAATCTTTATATGCATCATTACCCTCTTCTTCTAATAACATTCTAACAGGCTACCTTGATGAAACAGAAATGGTTAGACTGGCTATTGCTAGAAATATAAACAGAAAAATGTTAGGCAATGAATGGTATGAGGAACACAAAGAAATACATGCTGGAGTGTCTTACTGATGTTTTTTTGTTCATATGCACTATTCATTAGAATGTCAGCATTAATATTTACTTCCTCCCCCCCTTTTTTTCATTCTTTCTATGACAGTGTTTTCTTTTGTCTTTTTGTTAAAACAAGTAGGTTTTGAAAAGGAAAGAATTTCAGAAATATAGGGGAAAGATTAAATTTTGTCAGCAAAATTACTTATATGCTGTTTCCCTCATTTGAAAATCCAGCACTATATGCAAGGTGTCTATCAGTCAATCAGCATTATGATGCCTTCATATTCCATTGCTTCTGTGCATGACGCATATATACAGGAAACAGCTGTAGTAGGAGAAGAATAGTTTGGTTTACATACTTACTACGGCTATGACCAAAGAGATGTTCCTTGTTAATACAAGGTAAGAGATAGACTATTGTGACAACTAGAAAGGGTAAGAAAGTATTTCTATTGTTTATAAGATCTTAGGTAAAAAAATGACCTGAAATGAAAAAAAAAACCAACCACCTGACAATAATTTGTCCCCATTTTTTTTCAAATTTATACATTCTGATCGATGCAGAACTAAACTGCCTAAAAATAGATGGAAACTAAATCTAAACTAAATCCTAAACAAGACTGAAGATGATTATAAATCCATTTAACTTAGAAGTGGTCTTTTTCTTTAGATAAACACAATTTTCATTTCATAGTCTCTAGCATGACGTTAGGAAATAAAATCTCTTCATGCACAGAAGGTTCATATCTCACAGGAAATGCAATACTTCAGTATGTGCTGTTCATATACATGTAGATGTAGATTAAATTCTTTTGACCAGAGGTATCTGTTGCTGCTGTGCCCATGGGCACATAGTAAGTATACATGAATTAATGAACACAATAGCCTTCAGTTTTCTCTCAAAACTTTCAGTCAGGATGAACAGGACTCCACAGTTGTAAAGAAAGCATTTCAAAACCCACTGCCATTGCTAGGGAGTTCTCTCTTCATCGTAACAATTAACCACATGAATTCAAGAACAGATAAATAATCAGCAGCTATTCCTTTTTGAGAGTATTAGTGGAAGTCCAATTTAAGCAAAGATTACAGGGTAACCCAGTAAAACCAGGCACTGAACTGGGATATCCATCCTCATTATTTTCTTTAAAACAAAATAGGGCAAATGTAGATGCTCACAACTTTTTGAAGTAGGAACTTTTTTTTTTCAACAGCCCCAGAGACCACCTGAATCAAAGTATAAAATTATACTGCAGGTTAAGTAGATGAAATTAAACAGACTAACTTACAACTATTTCTTAATGCAGCAAACCTTGAAAGAAACATTACGATTCCGTGGGCTGTAAAATGCTTCTTTTGTTTCTTACATATCACAGAAGCAATTTCACAACAGAAATTAGGTTGGCCACACCATTGCTATTGTTTTTAAGGGAAATGAAGAAATAGATCTTAAGGGAACTAGGCACTCTATATTTTCTTTGAAGCATACTTGACAACATACAACTATAAAAGTAAACAAAATTACTCATACTGAGCCATACTTCTAAGCAAAACAAGTATGAAAGAAAGAAAAAAACACACACACAAACCCCCCCCATCTGAGACTGCTCTTTTTTGAGGTGCTTGCTATGAGATACTATCTTATTCTTACTAAGAATAAAGTGTGGAATAGCAACAGAACCTTCCTACATAAATCCTTGTGCAATCTATATTTTTCTTCATTAAAATAGCCTGGTTTTTTGAACATTTTTAAATGCTATTTGAAAAATTTAAAAAAAAACCCCTACCACATCTAAGCATCTTTTAGCAGTGGCAAGATCTTTGAGACCTAACCTAATTCTTTAAACATATTCTATTTCATAATGATTTTTAAGAACACTAAGAAGAGGTTTGATGGGAATTTAATTAATTTTAAACATGTATTTGACTAGTTTCAATTAGAAATTTCAGTCCTTAGTGTTATATGGCACAAATATAAATCTTAATTGCACTTGTTCTTCAAGAATTCCAGGATTAAATATTCTTGACTGAGTTTAGGGACTGCTATTTCAGCTGCCAGTATCATAATACAGATGCACATTTTTGTGTTCTGGAATTCTTGGTATTCTGTTAATTCCAGGAGTAAAATTACTGGGAAAACTTGTATATTGAGAAGCATCCTTGTGGTGCCCTGAAATACAGTGGTGTATTTATCAATTGGCTTGCAAATCAAGACAAACATCTCATTATGACCAGTTATTGGGTTGTCATTGTGGTTGTGTGTGTCCCGTGTCTGTCCACCTGCCGTGTGTGTCATCCCCTCCCCCCCCTCCCCCCCTCCCCCCCCCCCCACCGACCTCTCCCTAGTTATCTTCACTTTAAATAGTTTTATGTATTTAGGGCAAAAGAAGAACATTAAAAGCTACTATAAAAATGTAGAACTTGCTTAGAAAATTAAAAAAGCTGACACCTGGTATGCAAGTTACCAGTATAACTACAATGTGCTTTGACAAACACCTTTTTCTCAGTCTGCTTATTTTCTCTGATCGTCAGAAAAGTAAAAATAATTTTTTTGTGACCCTTCAGTATTGCAAACACTATGGGAAATTTAAAAAGATTGAGAGTTTAAATCAATGCAATGGAGAGTTGGACTTTTTATATTTCTACTTAACATATTTTACTTTGTTCCTCTCCATCCCCCTTCAGTCACTTATTTAGGATTTGGATTTCTTATTTTATATTATACAATTCTCTTTTAATATTGCACTTCTTTTTCTAATTTAAGGATGCACAGTAGCATTAAAGGGTTCTCTTGATCAGTTATTCTGAGAGAACTGATTTTGGCACCATAGTAGGAATGGTAAGACAATGCATTAGGTGTTTCAAAGACAGCTGTATTTTCCAAGAAATGATTCACAGATAGAAGGAATAAAAAACCTCTTTTTGCTTGATGAAGCCATGTGCAGAACCAACATCTCAAACTTTAAGCGTTAATAAACCCAAAGCAATTTAAATGTCATTCTTTCAGGTGTTTGGGGGCGGGGGAGGTGGAGTGTTAAATTTTTGTCTTTTCCCCACTAGTCCATCTCCTCCAGAAAGACTAATCAATTATCACATGCCTACTTGTAAACGAGCAAACTACAAAAACTACTTTATTATTTTCCAAGCTCCTTCTATTCTGAGGCAAGATGATTGTCAATTTACATTTTGTCCAACCTGCGTAACTCTTTGTTCACTCTCAACAGTGTGGAATTGGGAGCAAAACTTAAAATTCCCAACAAATTCTTTGATCTGCCCTGAAGCCAAGAATTGGGAAGACAAGCTCTCAAACCACAACAAAAATCTCCCGTTGCACGTGATGAGACAGTACCCGATTTTAACATTGATATTCTGAAAATTCTAAAAGCTAAAGGCTTTGTAGTACACAGTGTAACTAATGTATCTTTTAGGAGACAGATATCATTTCTACTCTAATTGAGGCCGATGGGAACCTTCTTAAACTAGGAAAGATTACATGCCATTAGTCAGATTTGACTCAGTAACTGTCTTCAGAAACTTGTTCTTCAGGAATCATGTAGTATGAGAAGCAAAAGCTTTCAAGTTGAGATTTTTCAGCTGTTTCTGCTTCAGAATCTTCCTTCTGCACAAGACTTTAAAACAAAAAGTGGAATAGGAGTGGAACTGATACAGACGCAAAGCCAGTCTGTGAACTCCAGGGGCTGAGGATCCATGCCCTGTCAAACTATTAATAACTTAGATATAACTGATTTCATTATTGTTGGCTCTCTTTCCATGCAAATTCATTTATTAAAATTAAATAAAGAAGCATTTGTAAAGCAGCGTTTATTCTGCTACATATTGTTAGATAGCAGTATCTTGGAATACTGCTACTGTGTTTTGTTCTTTTGTGACATGGGAATGAGAAGCAGCAGTCAGTGATTGTGGTTCTCAGACTAAGGGAAAATCTATTCTCTTTAAAAAACTATTTAGTTCAGAGACCAACATTCTGTTGCAAAGCATTCCAGCAAAATAATATCCAGCCATTTCTGAATATGTTTGAACCTGCTTTCTATTTAGTACTTGATATTTATTACATTATAGTCAATTGTTATATTAAACTGTAATCTTACATTACATTAAAACCACATCTGATAAGTACTTGTTTTTATAAACATAACTTTGAATATGTATAAATGAAAATATAAAAGAACACGGTGGAAAAAACCCAAAGTACTGTAAGGTTACTCTTGTAGTCAAAGTGATAATCAGCTCTCTTGAAATGAGCACAATAAACACTAAAGGACAATTGGATGAGGTCTCTTAGTCACAGCCATATAATCAAGTGGTCTATTCGTAAGTATGTTCAATATCTCACAGACACCACAGGAAGAACACCAACCAAGCCACCAAATAAACAAAAAACCAAAACATACAAACAAAAAACCCACACTTCATCAGAAGTACCAAGTGCATACACCAAAAATGTAGAAATTCCGTTTCCACCCTGACATTTGTGCTACCACCAAGAACTAGTCCTCATCTAGCAGATAAATAAAAGGTGCCCAAATGTAATTTCGGAAGTGTTCCTTTATCTGCATTTTGAAGTGCCTATGTTAAAGTTTCTATATTCAGTCATAAATGCTTTTGTTGTTTAAAAGATATGATTAAAAACAAGGCATTGATAGCTGATCACTTAGAAATTTCTTTTCCCATTGTTTAGACCACTGTATTAACAGAAAGCTTACAGAGGCCGTAGCCTTCAAAAACCAGCCTAATCCAATCCAAAAAGGACTAGGAACACATGAGCTCCCATCTGATGGAAAGCTGTATTCTTTGTTAAGCCTTCTAGAGCTTGCACGGCAAATGGAATCACGTAAACTAGTCAAATATGGGACAATCTGCTAAAAAGATGAAAGCAAGCCAGGAAAAAAAAAATCAGGCTATCCTGCAATACTTTGACATACTATAGAGTTACACTGTTTACTTCGGTAGACCAAACACAAACTGATATGAACAAACTAATAAAGATATATATGCAAATTGATGTGTGTTTCCTTCAGTTTTAGAAATTCAGTAAACTCTCCAGTAACAGACCCAAACTAATGGCACTAAACACCTGAGCTTACTTCCCACAGAGAAGGAAGCAATAACGGCAGCCCAAAGTGCTCTGAGTGCACCTTGGCTGTTAGAGAAGAGCTGCCAGTGTGATGAGGAGAGGTTTGGTGGGTTGGGTTGGTTTAGGTTTGGTTTTTTTAAGTCTAGCATTTCTTCACCTCATCACTACAACTGTCAGCAGAAAGTGACAAATTATAGGATTGGATCAGTAGTCTAACTCAAAGACATACTAGACCACACACAGCCCTGTGTGACCCAACCCAGCAGCTGTCCACGTCACAAGGCTGGGTCACACCTATGATGAGAAAGGAGGATGTGCCAGCCAGTAAATTAATGGAAATGATATAATGTTACTGAGGGGCAACAGCAGGGAACTGTTTTACTTAACTACACTTTGGGAAAGAGCAATCAGTGTCCAACTGACATTTTATGGGCCAGATTTTCAATTTGAATTTTCACAGGACTCCCCACTTCCTTTTCTTCTTTTTATTCCCATGTATGTACTTGAAATCCATCAGTCACAACAAAGCAGCTGGCAAGTCACAGCCAATCCAAAGCAGCAGAGAAATATCTTGGAATGTCAAGGTCTTACATGTGTGTATAAGCACTCAAGACTTTACATGCAAAGATATCCGTAATCTTTTCACTCATTTAAAAAAAAAATCTACCTTTGCATCAATACTGGTACAACACTTCTGAGCTTACCTAGCATATAAACTTCAAATAAAAACATGCTGGAAAATGATCCTATTCTAATAACCTGGCCAGAAAGTACGAGTCTTAAATTCTAGACTTCTTCAGCATATGGAGATAAAACAACTTTTCCCATAATCCCAAAGAACAACCCAACAATGAATCTATGGGGTATTTCCTGTTTCAATATTTGAAACTGGTATCAAACTCAGGAGACCAGAATGGCAGGTTATAGGGATCCTCAGAGCACTGCTGGGTGGTCAGGAGGCAGAAGAAAGTCCACGTTCCACATTCTCAGGTTGGTTTGCACATCTTACATTGCACAGTAGTCAAAAATAGAAATAGATAGATGTATATATAGATGAAACAGAAATAATCCACAGAATATTAACTCAAAACATGAGATTATTCCTTTTTTTTGAAGCTGTGGGGCCATGAGCTAGCTACACGAGCCAGAAAAAATAACTCCGGGCAACAGTGATGAAAAGGGAAACAACTGCCTCTGCAGTTGGGCAGCAGGTGAGCAAGGTCAGTTTAGCACCTTAAACCAGACTCTTGATTTTCTTCTGGCTTTAGCTTTTAATATGACCTTTCCATGAAACAGAAAGACTTGAAGAGACTTGGAACATATTTTTGTAAAAGCAGAACAGAAATACTCTTGTAGCACTGTGACACCCTAAAAGTAATTATTTTTATTGTTTTACTGAACCAAAACAATTGCATTATTTTATCTTCTTTAATTATGAAGTCCAGCTGCATAACCTATAAGAGAAAATGTTTCCAGACAAGGTCCAAAGTGCAGCACCATATCCCAAACCACTGATTCTTCTTGTCCTTTGACAGTGTAGGATAGGATGTTTCCGTTCCTTAGATCAAGGCATAAAATTCTAGATCTCCTATACTGCTGATTTATCACCAAATTCACAGCATATGAGGTCTTGAAAGCATAACTTTCAGTATATTTTACTATTTACTAGTCCAGTGAGAATATCACTTTGTAGCTAGGTGCTTTAAGACTGTCTGCCCTTTCCACAGTTATTGCCAGAAAAAGCCAAACCAAAAGCCACACCTGGAAAACCCCACAGATACTCACTATAGGAAGGCGTATGCTGTGGGACATCCCTCAACCTTGGTGCCCTAATTCCCTGAGGGGCAACCTGCCTGGGACATGTCATACTTCCTTCCAACCAAATCCTCACATTCTTCATGCGGTATCAGGATTTGGAGAGTGTCCTGGTTTGAGTGAGAACAGAACTAATTTTGTTCAGTAATTTTACTTTTCAGCTCAGTTCTTCTAACTAACTGCACTGTCTGAAGTTAGCAGCCTGTTCTCAGACAGTGTCTGCTTCTAGCAGTGAGAACATCTCATGTTTAGAGTTCCTACCAAGGATTGGTGTGCAGACCAAGGCCACTGCTGGATCTTGTGTACCACACTGGGGGGTGCAGAAAGTGAAAGG
>WUAM01000287.1:21986118-22017776 GCA_024336885.1 Actenoides hombroni
TATTAGGCTAGAGCTGAGGGATCCGAAGGGTCTCTGGGCTCTTCTCCCCTCTTGGACTGCCTTGCCAGCTTTTGCTTGGCTTGGCTCGGGTCCTCTTTCAGTTCCTTCCTCGGAGCACCCAAGGAGGCCTCTGTCCGTTCTGCCTTCGATCCGGTCTGTGTGTTCCTGAACCCGGCACCAGAATCCAGCTCCTGAACACAGCTCCCGTCTGCTGCGGGGCCCAGGCTGGGACTCCCCCTGCTCCATAGCATCAGTGGTGATGGTGATGTAACTACCATCAGGAGGGTTGGGTTCAATACTGGTTTTGTATACATTCCCTTTTTTATAATTATTAATTTCATTTTCATTACAGCTGTTCTAGTTTCCTTTTCTAAACGCTAAGTCTCTCTCCCTTAATCCCTTTCTCCTTCCCTTTGGGGAGGGAAGGGGGTTTAACAGCATCTGTTATAGGTCTAAGGGGCTGCCCTGACCCTAAACTGTGACAGAGAGGAAGAATCTGTAAGGGAGATAATGATGCACATTTAAGGCTCTTCCTTACACGGAAGAGGAAGGCAATGTGGCATGAACCTCTGTCAGGGAAATGCTGCCAGGTACTGCCGTTGAGACACAGGCACAGCAGCCAGAGATGTAAGTGACTTCACCTTAAAGAAAAACAGAGGGGCGGAATAAATGCCAGCAACTGAAAGTTGTACTTAGAAACTGAACTACTCCTTATTATATTGGCCTTGTATATACACAGTCTCTGCGCTGTTAAACAAAGGAAAAAAAAAAGGCCTCAATCAAATGCAAGCTATTTCTTCCAAGAAGAGCAGAACTGTCCACATTACTGATGAGTCACATTTCTTTGTATAATATTTGAAGAAGTGATTGCATGAAATGCTTTTATTTTCTTCCCTCTCCCTTAAACCTTGGTCATCACGTTTATGAGTAACCACTTAAAAGGTGCTGGGTTGTTTGGTTTTTTTCTTTTCATATGTAGATTTTAGTTACCCACATAAAAAAAAAGATTAGTTCCCCAAAAGCCCCTGTGAAAATAAAAAAACCATAAGAAGATGAGTTCTTACAGTTTCCCTTCACCTCTAGCATCTCAGCAATTAAATCACTCTTAAGAAAGTAGACAAAGCAAAACTATCTGGGTGCCATGAAAAGATGATTTTAAGCTATATCTGGAATGCATTTAATTATTACAGTTTGATTTCTGACAGAGTTCCTTTCTAATCTGAAATCTGGGAAAAAACAAAATCATCTCATCCTGTCATGATAATTGTCATTCTGTTTCTGAACACAGATAAGATGTTGAATATTTCCAACAAAAAACCACAAATGCTGTTTCATCTACAGCATTTATATACATTACAGGTTAAGTAATCTTCAATTCCTTTATTCTCACTCAATGTTTTTTGCTATATAACAACTATTTTCAGTGATTACTGCTGACATTCAGTTCCATTTCTTCCTCACATAGGACAGACCTATCTTCCTCAACAGAGTTTAAATCCTAATATCAAATACTACAAACCTGTATCCAAACATTAAATCTTCACATACATTCAATCCAATCAGTTAGAAATCAATATTCTTTGCTTCCTCCCTCTACCATCACGGGAAAGTTATGACTTTCTTAGAAGAAGTGCTGAGGAGAGGAATTTGCACATATGCATTACTTAAACACCTAGAATATTCCTAGTTTTGGTGAACAGTGAGCCAATTCCAACTAGGGACTTGGGACTGAAGGTAGGAAAATCAAAGTGTTATCTGCAGAGGGTTTAATTCACTGAAGTACCAGTATCTTGATCTTAAATACTGGTAAGAGCTTGTAACAATCAGATCTCAAACCAGTGATTTGGGATTTAAGAGTCAGAAACTTTTATATCAGACAAAATGCAAATTAGGTGTTCTGGGCGTGTGAGAGCAGCCCAAACTATTACACACACAGCTTTCAAAGAATATGTAGCCCTGCAGGAGATGCTGATTAAATTAACTTGATTCTGAAAAAAAAATAAAATTACACTCAAGTGTGCATTAAACAGATTCAGAACAGTAGGAGTCTTAACCTGGGATCATTTCACTTTCTATCTACCTTTTACTTTTGTTTCCTTAGACATCCATCCACCAACTGATTGTTCTACCTCCGCATTTATATCAATTTTGCATCTCTTGATTATAATAAAATTTGAAGAATATCATCAGAAAACCTCAACAAAATCTGTAACCCTATTACTTGCATTTTCATGCCTTATCTCTTCTATTTCCAGTCATACACAATCACCTCTATGGCATTCAAACTGCTTGAATTATTTCTACATGCAGATAAAAGATGATGCTGTTAATTATAAAAAACAGCAACGTGTAAAAAAAGACCAACAAAAAACAAAGAAAAACCCACCACAAAAAAAGCCCTAAACAGACAAGGAAAAACACACAATCAAAACAAACAAAAAACCCTAAACCCAGTAAGCACAAAAACAAAATAAGAACAAGGAGATTAAGAATTTCTATAGAAAATAGAAGCTGAAGGTTTAAGGATGCATCAGCATAATTCATTTCACAGGAATTAAGAACACCTTGAGCAAGTTGCTTCTCCTGGTGCCTTTGTTTTCCTCTGCTGCTTTTCTTAAGACTAAACTAAAGCTGTGTTTACAAGAGATGTTAGTGCAATGCAGTCCTGAGTCTGGGTTTACCTGATATAACCCTACCAACATCAGGAAGGATATAACCCTACCAACATCAGGAAGGAGTAAAGACAACCCATGCATAACTAAATAATTTATGGTACTGGGAATGACACTAATGTGACTGTTATAGAACAATAACCAATTAAACAGCTTCTGATAAATGAAACAAACTAATATAGATCACCATATCTAATATTACAGTGAAAAAGCACAGGATTTACAATATTTTAATTTGGGGTGGGGGGGAGGGGAGAAAACCCCACATTTTTTAACTTGTTAATTGCTACCTTATTATTACATGACAGCAGCATTCTTACTTGATGCATTTTTGTCATGTTTGTGATAAAAATAATTTACTGACAAGTCTGGCAGCTTGCATCTTGCACAGGTTCTAAAGTTTGTTCAATTAATATTCTGTGTATACTATCCTGAAGTGAGTCATCAAAACTGTAACTCACATACCCTAGGATATTCCCTAGAGAAAAATAAAAATAGACGGATCCAGTTAAAATATACTTAAATTGTTAAGCATTACTCCAAAGGAAAGTTATCTTCTGAGTGGAAATTCAGAATTAAATACAGCAAATACTTGAGCAATGAAGTCATTAAACTACTAAGAACAGCTGCTCAGTTGTTTTAGGCAAAGTGAGAAACACAATGAAATTACATGATCCAGAAAGAAATATTTTACTATGTGTACAACACTGCACTTAAAGTTAATTAAAAAAACCCAAAAAACCAAAAAAACAACTTCCAATGCTAAGGACAAAACAGCTTTGAAGAAGTAGTTGTTACAACACATTTGCAATGTTTTGAAAAGTCTTAAAAAAAACCAAAGAAAACCAAACATTACAAATCAATTGCAATTAGCAAATCCAGGGCAAATCACCAAAAAGCGCACACACACACAAAAAATGTCTAAATTAGGCTATTTCAGGTGAAGTTTGTGATGACATTAACCCTGGCTTATTGAAGAGAATAGATGCAAGGTTACAATATTCCAGCTATTGGAAGATAATTCACTCTACTTACAAAAAAGTATCAGAAAATAATTACTAATTCCTGAAAATGCATTTACAAGCACTCAACAAGTCCATATTGATTAAAGAGCAATTAATCTGAGTTTGCAGAACAAGAGTGTGTATGAACACCACAGACTTAGATTATTTGTTTGGTTGTCTATAGCATTGTAATGAAAAACAATCCTACTTTGTTCATATATAACTTTTGCCTCTATAATGTACATACTTATATAAAAAAAATAGTCTAATATTTGTAGATCAGTAAAGTTAATAAATAAAATGTGACCAACAGCAATAGAAATCCCTTTATTCTAAGTCATTGATTGTTCTTGTCTGAAGATGCATGTCAAGTCTAAACAGAAATATTTTGGTTCTGAAAAACAACTATATGAATACACAAGTAATTTTAAGTCGTGATCCATGATGGTTTGTAATTAGGTTCAACTTGACCAATAGAAATATAAAAGATAATGGTTTAACAGTTTCAACCTCATGTATTAACCATGAAAAAAACAACAACTGAGTTTTCAATGTATATTTTAAGGAAAACACTAAAGATAACATGAAATCATGAGACTATTGGGTACAACCTGGATGTAATGTTGGCATTTTCTACTCTGCAAGTTAAATAAATCCTCAAAAATATGTAATCACACAACTACAGTTAAAGTTTTTCTGACAAAATGGGAACCAAGAGGTCATTCTCTTCTCACTAACTATACAACATGTATTAGAAATTGTTATAATTTTCTGTTTATGTCAGGTTAGAAAAACAGCATAAAGGAATGCACTAAAAAGAGGATTCCCTCACCCTGCCTCACCCTTATTGTCCTCAGTGTACTATAAAAGATTATTTTTTCTGGAAGCTATTGTTAAGAGGGCCAGAAAAAAGTAGGCTTACTGCTTTATCACAAAAACTATAGCAATTTCTTAGCACAAGCCAAAAGCCATGACATCTTTTTTAATTCAAGGAGTTAAACTTCAGAAATGACCTTCAATTCCCTGGGTTTTACTGCAAGATATTTATTCTGGGCTCTCATAAAACCTACCAAACAAAACAGAGAAAAAAAAAGGTGGGGGGGGGGAGACGGGATGACATGAGATGACGACAGGGGGGACCAGAATTAACTTGGGAACCTGCAGTAATTTAGCAAACATACTTAGCAGTTTACCCTTAGCAGAATCCTCTCAGCATAAAGAGAAATAGTCTTAAAATTATATCAACGTTCACATTAAGGTAGTGTTTTACACCTTGAAAGTGATGCATTACTTAAAAGGCTCAGACAAGTTCCATTAAGGATTTCAGATTCTGCAGGCTTTAATGCTTTTTTCAGACAGCACATTCCAGAACGATGCTGGTCATAACTATTTTTTCAAGCACTGCACTCACAGAACTCTTGCTCTGACACTGCCCATGGCAGCATATGTGACTAAAACCATGCAAGAAACACCTGGGCAAAAACGTTCCAATTTTCATACTCCCCTCAACACCACTACTGTACAACCGTATTTTGTGCATCTGTGAAATACAAACGCCTCTGAAGCCCCATCAATGCATTTGTCAGCTAGCTCCCTTTTCTGCTGATCTATAAAAGCTCACTAAATCACAAAATGAAATAGAAGACATTAAAATAAGAAAGTCAGTAGTTACAGCCGCTACCTCTAGGCCTCCCTCTGTGCGTTACCTCTAGGGCTCCCTCCGCGCGTTACCTCCACTGGGGCTGCTGGCTCCTTGCCACCTTCTCAAAAGGTTTACCTGTCAAACAAATGCCTCCTGAAAAAATAAGCTGCTCAGAGGTCTCTTTTCTTCAAAGGTATTACTGCTGAATACATTAGTTCTGATACCTAAAAAGCTGTGGGCAGTACTGTTTCTAGAACCTGAGAGTATAGTATGATAAGCAAATATGTTTTTTTTTTTTAAAGGACACCCAAAACTTCTGAATACTCAGTCTATCTCATGAGCCTAGTGCAGCAAAACTGTTTCAAAGAGAATGCTTTAAAAACAACAGCAACAAAACCCAAAGAACAAACAAAAATATCCAAAATACCACTCTAACAGAATTTAGGGAAAGTATCATCATTAGTTTATCCTCTGACAATATTTTTATGCCAACTGAAAAACACTTGGTTGTTTCATTGCAGAGATGGAATGACATTATGCAATCTTGCCAAAGCAAAAAGATAATCCCACGTCATAACATGCAATTAAAACCACATGGTTCCCATAGGAACAGATCAGGCAAACAAATAATTTGGTGGTGGGCACAGCAAAAGAGCATGAACAGAACCACGTAACACAATGCTCAAGAAATGTTATCTTGGTTGTACGGATAAGGTTTCCAAAACTTCTAAATAGACTGAAGATATTATGAGAACATCCTGACTGATAACTTATGAGTTTATTTTTTTCTCAGAATTAAAAACTCATGATGTGTGTGATGCACAAATAAACAATTGCAGATGTATTAAAACACTTTTACTAAAGAATTCTTTTTACTTTTTTTTTTCTCTCCACAGGTTCCCTTTCATTCAGACCACTGTGGCAAAGACAGGTATTCTGGAAAATCAGTTCACAGAACAGTATTCTGTACAGAAGCTATTCTTCTCTACAGGTGGTATCTGTTCAGCTCGTGTCAGATTAAGTGTGTACCCACTCTATGGGTACGAGGTCAAGAACTTTCAGATATTGTAGCTCCTGCAAGCATCATAATTACTCATCTAGTAGATTCATCTAAACAAGTACAGTTGATATTTGTGGGTTGTCACAACATGCTAAAATCCCAGGGATCTGTTCCAAGATCATTCTGTGTAAAAAATACTTGGAGGAGGCTGGGGATTGGGATGACAGGATTGTAGGAGACAAAGAATAGGAAGCAGAGAAAAACTTGACTGTCATTTATATTTCAATTTTCCAATCAAGTCAGTCTTTTAATGTCATTAAATTATTCTCTTTGAGATTTCTTTAGACCACCATACAAAAGTGCTGGAAACCAGCAATGCTCTAATAGACTAAACTGTGACACACAAAGATAAAAAAAAATTAAATAAGGGCATATTTTGACTATTCTATTCGTTACTTTATCTGTACTTCTAAAATACCAGTAAAGGCTGAAAAATGCAAGTTAGTCTGCAGTTCATAAATTTTAGGGATTCTTTCCTGATGACTTATCTTTGCCTGACAGAAGGGGAGCAGTATCTTTGTGAAAATAGGTTATCCACCTACACAGTTCTGGCAGAAAGACTGAACAGTACAGCAAGCCCTTCTCAGGAAATGTGAGCATTAGTATGCTTTTCAGACATTCAAACTCCACTGGATTTATGAACTTACCCTTATTAGCTCCTCTTTTCTCCTCTGGCATGGTTTTCTGATCACTTCTGCTGAGAGGATAACAAAAGTTGCTAATGACAACACCGGCCACTCCAATCTGAGCTGAGCTGGAGCTGCCAGCTAGAACTGGTGGAGAGAATCAAGAGCATGTCTGAAAACAGCAGTTTGATTTTCAAATGCTGCTATCTGCTGAAAAGATGAGCAGAAAGACAAAAAGCACAGTTCTACAACAAAAATTGATGGACAGGCATAAAAGGTTTATTTTGCACGCATTTTAATTCTTCTGAACTCAAGCTCTGAAATTTAGAAGCTTACTTATAAAGAAGAAACATCCATACAGGCATCCTAAATGGTCCCACAATAATACCCCAAGCAGCCCAGTTCTGACAACCGAGAAGTCTGCGTCCAGTCACTTCTTAGTCTGATAGCAAGCCCAAGTTCATTCTTACCAAGGCATCATAAAACTGTGCTCTGAGTTCCAGCCAGCCTCCAATCAGATTCAGATAACTTTACATACTGCTATATGGAATTATCCTCTTTCTCAGAACAGACCTGAACCAGACATGAACCATCAATAACATATGAGACCAGAACTGCAACTGCTCCTCAAAAACCGGACTGAAAGAGCACCTAAGAGTCATAGAAAACTCAGGGGTAAACAGGGCCACAGCTGCCATACTGACTGCACAGCCAAAGAATAGAAAACATCTGGGACTCCAATTAGCAGAGAATTTCAACATCTGTTTTCATTAATGATATTAAACATACTCCTAAATACTCTGAAAAACACTAGGTAAGACAACCAACACTCTAAGGTAAACAGACTAATTCCACAACCCAAGGTTTAACTGCTTGTCTGATCAAGCTCATTACAGAAAGAAGAAAAAAGTCAAACTATCACAATTTTCCATCCTTCCCATTCATGTTTCAGGACCAGGCATGATATTTGTTACATCATTCTACATCCTTTTTTTATTAAGCAATAATGTACAAATGTGAAATTCACCTCACCATTCCAAA
The DNA here is from genome assembly GCA_024336885.1 of Actenoides hombroni. Lineage (NCBI taxonomy): Eukaryota > Metazoa > Chordata > Aves > Coraciiformes > Alcedinidae > Actenoides > Actenoides hombroni. Next base: position 21,994,164 of record WUAM01000287.1, read on the forward strand.
AGCTGAACACAAATGGACAAGTTTTACATTGAAAGCACAGTAACAACATAAACCTTCCAGTATAAAGCAGTTTTAACTTAGATTTCTTTATCAAAAACCCTATAAAACTCTATCATGCAATGAAATTATTTTTTTCAAAAGCTGAGAAAGCAGAAGTTAGAGGTCATTTTTATTACATTTATGGTTTGGGTTTCGATAATAAAGAGACTATAGAGTAGAGAATTCACATTATTTATTTTTTTTCTAAGCATAAAACCTTCTAAATTAGCTAAGCATTGGGTATGTTTAACCGGTGCTTAGATAGCCTGAGAAGAGGGAGGATAAAGTTTCTGTGCATAAACAGAATATTTATTTCTTTCCAATAAATTATATCAGAACTTTTATCTTTTTTTTCAAATAAAGTAAAATATAACACAGACTAAGGGAAAACTGAGTGATTTCATCCAGCAGGAAATACCTTTATTCTAAGCATATTTAACAATAAGAAATAGATTGACAGTTAAAGTGGAATCATCATTTATAGTACTGAGATATCAATTAATCAATCAATCAATGCTGTTAGTGGTTTTTACCAATATATTCCAGTGGCTAAGTGTACTTACTTGAAGTGAATTTTCTCACTGCCTGAATCAGTGCATATCTTGAAAGCATCTCCTACAAAAAAGTAACAGGTAAAAAAATAAAACACTTTGGAGGCAATGCAATTATAGGTACCAATCATCCCTAGTAAAATCATCCATTTTTAACATGTAATTAAAACATTCACTGAACCCAAGGCTTGCACTTAAAAATGGAATTTGTCTTCAGTTTTGTACATGATCTCCAAGTTCCCCTGCCGCCCGTCTAGCCCCAAATGATCAAAATGTTGGTTTAGAATACTGAAATGCTTCACCATTCAAGAATGTTTCTTTTTCCATTTTTATGCCAGCCAAAGCTAATTTGACCCAATTTTACTAATACAGCTAGCAATTAGAAGCTGCATTTTTAGGTGTATAAACATCTTGCCAAAACAGATGTCATCCAGCTCCATAAGGAATACTGGCTACAAAATGTGAGCCCTCTTCAATACCACACAGGGCACTAGCATGGTACTATGTATCCAGCCCATCAGCCCTAGTCTTGCTCCCAATTCTGACCTTATATGCTGTTTAGCCAGTATAATTTCTTCTCATTTCTGGTAAATGTCCTTCATAGATTAAATTGAGACCACCTGTACTTTTTTTTTTTTGGTATTTTTTTTTTTTACCCCAAATGAACTACATACAGGTCATTACACCTGTTAAGAGAGAGGCTTAGCCAGATCTCTCTCTTGTACAGTCTGGAACAAGAAGCGTTTGAAATGCATGATATAGTTAACTTTTAAAGTGACCAGGATAAAGATACTCTAAATCAAAGAGGGAAAAAAAAAAAACAACAAACCCAAACCAAAACAACAACAACAAAACAGGATGGAAATGAATGTCACTTTTTCAAATCCAGCTACAAGAGACATTCACAGTATTCAAGCTGAGAGGTGAAAGACGGCTAAAATAAATGAGTACTGCTAGTTTTCTCTCATTTTCCATAATTTGCCACCAACGTTAACTTCAGAATATTCCTGCTTAATAACATAATAAACTGTCTTTGTTCAAGTATTAGATATATGTATGCATTTCTTTGTGCTAATATGACCTTACGTCACTACTGTGTATTTAATGACAAGAAGGTCTCATTCCAGCAACAAAGCCATGTGGAATGCATTACTCAAAGGTCTATTAAGTATAGAACATTCAGTATTTATTTACCACATTGAGAGAACAAAGTCCTTAAAAGGTTATTTAGACTATAGCACGAAGACTAAAATATACAGAGCATCCCACTGATTTGACAGCCTGCCATAACTGTCTCATATAGTCTTAATTACAACACAATACACACACACATGCTCACTCTCTTCTGGGAAAACACTTCCAGTTACAAAAAGCCACAAGCAGAATAGCACTGCTTTTGACAGACAGTATACATATATTGTCATAATTCCGCTGGATACCTACTGTAAGTGAAAGGTATGCATCTTCCTGAATCTCTGAAAAGGAATGTCAGATGGAATAAAAATCAGTGTCATAGGCCCTGTGTGACACATTGCTGACTGCAGCATTACCTGAGGGGGAGAAAGACTGCTTGATATTTTTCTTTACCAACAAAACCCATAAATCTATTCAAATCAGAAACAGGCTCGGGGGGGGGGAGGGGGGGAAGAAAATGTTTTTCAGGTTTTCCTCTCCATTGAAAATATCACAGCTCCACCTTGAGGCAGGAGCCAGTGAATGCTAGCAGAAGGTGCAAGCAAACTCAGGATGTGTTACAGTATGCAGTCAGCCACAACAGTCTAAAACCCAGACTGACATGTCCCCTTGGCTCTTTCTGCTTATCTTAGCATAGAAGAGGCATTGTGTGTACATGTGTGCACGTGGCTGGACAAATTTACTGCCAAAATTTAAATGTATATCAGATAAACAACCATTTTTAAAGAGCAGCTCCCAAGGACAATACAAGTCAAGCATAACAAGGCCTGACGAAAGTATTTCTTCCAAGTTTTGCTCCAAGTAGTGGACACAATCAAAGTTCAGACCGTTAATTTCATCATTGTTATATCCTTCCTAAATGATCAGTAAAAACATGAATACATTTCAACATTTTATTTGAATCAATATTTAATTTTTTTTCAAGTATTAATGAAATTATATATTGTTAAATGGGTTATTTAAAAAACTGAAGTGCAAAATATCAACCTGCATATTCTTCAGGCTACTTCAGGAGTTTGATTGTTAAATGACAATGTAAAAGCATTTAGAACCTTTCTAATAAATCCAAATTATGTCATTTAGATTGGCGAGTCAAGATGGACATAACAATACATCTGTCACTTTTAAATGGATGGTGATTAGGGTACTGAGATAAATTTGTTATGGCACTTGTAATTGATTTGGTTGAAGACTACTAGTAAGTAGAAACAGTACTTGCAGCAGGAAAGCAGAATGAACAATACTTGTAGAAGGAAACTATGACAGCAAAATGGAAAAAGTTCATCATCGATGCAGTTCACAGTTATAAAGTAAAGAGAGTACACAAGTAGTCAATTTGAGTGAAGAGTGGAATTGACCAATATGGAAAAACAGAAAAAAAAAATTATTGGGGTCTGATGGAAGGACAACTTTGAAAACTTGTTAAGAAAGTTTCTTTGCAGGTAAGAAACGAAAGAGATTAAAAGAGGCTGAAATTCTATCTTATTGAAATGAATGAATGCTACGGAAACAATCTCATCCTGGGGATACACGTATGACTTTTCTTGAGAAGAGATAAGCTCATTGATAAGAAACTAAGTAAACATTGTAAAAGAATAGACCTAATTTATAAATTAGTTGCATCTAATAACTATGAAGCCACTGAGGATCTTCATTAAAGGGCCATTTGACTAGTTCCAAGATGACAGGAATGTGAAAGGTATTTGGATAAACAGTAATTCAGTAATGCTTTTTTTAAAATGAAGATTAATATGCAAAATGTATTCCAAATCTCTTAATCATTAATAGCTCAAACTATGACTTCACAAAAGATGTAGGGTAAGCTTACTAACTTTCTTTGCCAAATTATTTAATTTCTAACTTTATTATGGGAAACGCAACATTATCATGCTGTGAAAATGCAGTGCAAAAATAAGCATTTAGTTTGATTTTAAAATTCAGCCAGCATCTATAATTTGCAATGCAATCCCTTTTATGGTTTACTAAAATAACTTTGAGTGAAACATAATTTTAATTCTATAGAGCTGAACAGCCTCATATAAATTTATGAGTGCAACAGATGTTTCTATTGGCTCATTTAGACCACTTCTCCTTACATTCCCCTCAGCTGATGAGGTGCCCTTCTATGTTACAAGGAATTCCTTTAACATCACAGTGGTACAGCTGGTTAAAAGCACCATCTGCACTCATAAATGCCTGGCCTGGATTTGGCCACATTATACATTACTTGAGAAGGCCTACTAGACGCTGGAGAAGAAGTTTTACATTATACTGGATGACATTTGCATGCATCCACTGTTAAGTCCCTAAATAATGCTTATGCTGTCAAAATAAGTCAAAGTAGGATTTTAGCAGCACTTGTTTTGTGCTGGCCATTTGAACCAACACACTCTCAACTTGTCATTAAACCTTTTTTTTTTTTCTTATCGGTGTAGCTTGCTTATTCTAAAGGACACAACCCTGTAGTGCTCATACACAACAGGAAAAAAATCTACCCTCTTAAAAATCAATTTTTTTATTAGTTTTTTTTTCAAATACAGTTACATTGATAAATCCTGTTAATAACAGTGTAGCAATTCACATATAAACCTATAATGTTATTTCTATTGCCACAGTGCAGCGAAGCCCATACACTGGGCAAATAGCATTCACAACTTACTTCTGCAAACAGGTTTTAGGAGCTCTGATCCTCCTAAGGCTCACTTATCTCTACTGTTAGCCAGTTAGCCAAAACATATTAATCTATTTCAACTTACTTCTACACCCACAGTACTCACTTCTGTTAACGACTTTACCTCCTCTAACTGAAACAGATCAAATGATGTATTTCTACTCCTCGACCGCATGAGCCCAAGCACTTGCTTTCACACATTCAAGGTTTTTTCCCCTCAAAAAGAATGTACTTTAGTAACAACATAGCCAATAAAATTGCTTCTGTATCATTAAAATAAGAAAAAAGTTGTTTATAGAACCAGTTGCACTGACACAATAGAGAAAAATTAAAAGACATTCATATATATTTTTTTTATTGATCTGTTATTGATTTGTTATTGATCAAGAAACAGAAGTGAAACCTTTAAACTAATCTGCAGCCTGAAAGCTTCAACTCAGCTAAGAAAATCTGAAGGTATGATTTTACCCTTACTCCCACAAACAGGTAGTTTAAGCAGTTGTTTACATGGGCCATTGGTACTATCATTTTAGGTCTCAAAAATCTGCCACAAAAAGAGTAGATAAAATGAGATGCTAGGAGGTTTGCTGCAGAACATACTGTTCTCCGACAAGTAATAAAGATCACTCATGTCACAAAAAGTTACCATGTTTTGAAACACTATTATTTTGTTTACCTCTCTAGAAATATTACATCTGTTCTGCAGCTTCTACAGACATAAAAAGAGCCAAATCTTAAACATGATAATTAAAAAAAATAATTAAATTAAGTGGGTCTTCCGTTCAAATGTAACACTGAATCATTTCAAAGATGCTATCTGGACTCACAGCTCTATATTACACAGTTTTAATTCACTACAGTTGCTAAGATTCCCAGTAAGTACCTGCCTTTCCTTCTATAAACTAAAATAAATCTTAAAAATGCAACATACGGATGATTTGATGATTCACCTTTGCAGTAACAGTCAGTTTTGAAGGAAACAACTGGAACTTACCATTTCTAGGAGCCCTATTACACTTCTGGTAGGTAATACAGGATGATCTACATACCCAGTTTTCTTTGTTGTTCTTAGTTTGTTTTAACAATTAACTGGACTGAAATTAGAATCTTAAATGCTGGAAGATTCATTGTTTCATGCTGAATAAGTTTTATACTATTGAAATAACCAGGAGTACTAGTTTGTCTGTTTAAAAGGACTCCATTTTCCACTCTGGTCCACTAATGGGAGACTCAATTAATCAAAAGCATGATACGTAGAAGCAGAGGGTATAAATATGTACCAATAAGGCACTTTCTTTTTTCTATTTTTTTTTAGAAATTACTAGCAGCCATTGTTCAATGTTTGGTTTGCTTTTGTTTAATAGCAGACTTTAATTTGTAAATCATTATAGGAAGAGAGAAATTTATTGCAATAATTACACATTAAAAAAATATTAAAACGTTTCTCCATAAGTCTTATAGAGGTTAATTTGTTACCAGCTGATGCACTCCATGTTAACTTGTAAGTCAACCTAGAATTTTATAGCTGTGCTCCAGTCAATGCTGGTCACTCATCTGAACTACATGATTTAGTGTCAAGTCATAAAGGGAGAAGAAAACAACAGTTACATCTGTTTAGATTTACACACCTCAGTCAAAGAAATGTGTCTTCAGACAAGGAATTACAGTAGTTTTGTTAATTGTAGGAGACTGATCTACTTAAGTTCTATTAGTGAATAAGTGTCTGACAAGGCCATCGAAACAAAGCAGAGCTAACGTGAACGTTTACACTAGTGTCAAGATGTTGAGACTGCTTCTCAGATGGTAGTTTTGGCTAAGCTGGATGCTTAAAACAAATCTACTTGTTTCCCAATCCCTTTTTTGGGGGGCAAAACAATCTGTTTCTGAGCTAATAACCGCCTATCCCATACATCAATGTCATACTTTGCATTTTATTTCAGCAACTGAGAGAAAGCAGACTACACTTTTGTTATAAAGTAGCTTCCCTGTCAGCTTTGAACAATTTGTTTCCAGCGCAAAGCCTCCTTTTCAGAAATCAAGCATTCAGAAAAAAAACACCTATGGAAAATAAATAAATACAAGATTTCCAGAAAATCTTTCAGAGTGTCATCATTGTCAGTATACAAAATAATTCCACTGAAAATATGGATTGGATTCTTAGGTGGAACAGTTTTGACCCTGTCTTCTCCATCTCTTCATAAATATGGCTGATGGTTTTATTTGGTACTGCCAGATTACTTGTACTGTTATTTTGGGGATGTTGATAGTATTCATAATAGTAACAGAATTGGGAAGAAAGATACTTTTTCCTTTCAGAAATGCTATTTCACATATAGAGTTAAATTCAGAGATTATGAGAGGAGGGTTGCTCATTTCTGAGGTATTTTAACAGCTAGAATTCTGGCCACAGATACACCATGTGCTCAGAGGCTTGTATGGTAAACTTTATACATAGGTGAAATCTTTAAAGCATTTTCAGATTATCCCAAATTTAAGATTTTCTTCACATAAAACTAATGAAATTCACATTCTGATTATGTTTATGTAATAAACTAACAAATTGTGGCCTAAATGATGCAACAGAGTCTCTTTATGGGATTTCATGAGAACCTTGCCACATTTCCTTAAAGTGTATAAAATCTGAACACCTCTTTGATAACTGCCTTTTCTTTTAAATCCAGAAGAATTCTGCAACAGAGTAAGAATGGGAGATCAGTCTTATTGTCAAATATCCCACTGATTTCACTACAGAATGGTACAAAAAAAAAAACAAAACAAAAAAACCCCCAAACCCCAGAAATTCTGCTTGCAGCTTTTGTTCCATTAGCTCCACATTTAAGTGTGGAGTTAATGAGTTACGTTTTTGAAGGGTCTTGAAACAGTAAACTAAGATTAAAAAAAAAATAAAATCTGAAAATAAGTTCCTCTGAAAAGAACTATCATAATACAAAAAGACCTTGCTCTAATATTCTGCATTTAAAAACATTAATAAAATATTCATATTAATAACACAGCACTGCAGGAAGAATAATTATTGCATAACATCAAATAATATTTTAATAATTATCATGGACCTTAGGGTTTTAGTTAAAGCCTCTGTAACAGAAAAACAAGGCTGAAGAAGAATGTGTATATCGTTCCTGAATTATAGGCCCCAGCAAATTACTGTAGATATCCAGGCAACCATTCACTTGCTGCTATCAAACTAAAAAAGAACAGTTACCTTGGCAACTCTGTATTTCATATCACACTGTTATTTCCAAGGCAAAAACATGGACTTAGGAAAGAGTTGTGGAGGCCATGTGGGTTTTACATTTTCACTGGCAACGTCCTCAGAGACATCACAGCAGATTTGTAAAGATATCCTAATTCTCAATTAGACAGAAAATAAATGCATTTTCTTTGTATAAAAAGAAATGACATCTAGATACAATCTCCATCTTAAGTAACATATAGACCATAAAATTTGTAAGAAATATTTTATTTTTTTACCTTAGTATTAAAAATATACAACTAAACTACACACTATATAGCAAAAAACAACCCATAGAAAGAAGCAAAGGAATTCAGTGACTGTAGAATTGTTAAGACAATTAGGAAGTGGTATATCAAGAATTATACTACAGGACACACAATCATCTAGTCAAATTCGTGGGTAACTCTTCTTCCACTGAGTGACCAACAATTTGCCATTTGCTGATGACACAGAAAATAGCTTTCGTACCTTGAACCTTTCAATGATGTCAGCTGCTGTCAACTACTACTTACTAGGAGAATATTAAAGCTTGTATTAGTGCTTTTACTCAGAACTGGGTATTATCAGTATTTCACTAATTTCTTCTTGTACAACCCTCCTAACTCCGTAAGCATACTCCTAGTGTACAGACAGACTTTCAGATAAAGGGGATCATCTTCACAGCAGATTAAAAATTAGGGATGCAAATTAGTATTTGTATCTTTTATCTTTCTGTACTTTTAGACAAAAGACAACTGTTTATTTCCATATCAAATTTAGATTACTGATCTGACTTGTTTCATAACATTTTTCAAGTATATTACCTTTTCTTTATACTACATGCCTTGGCTTTCTTTGGAAGAACACACCTCTGGGTTTTGAAATAAATCAAGAACTTCATGCAGAGAAGAAAAAAAAAGTGCATCAATAATTAGATTATTCAAAATAGTAGTCATCTGACTGTAATTTTCTAACAGTCAGATTGGGATTTCCCAAAGTAGACTGAAGAGATAATACAGAAATCATGCCTCTAATAGTAACTTTTCTCCTACAGTGTTCTTAAGGTCTAGTGCATGCACTTTACACACATTAGTATGGTATGCCTGTTTTGCAGGCAGGTTAACTACAGCACACAGAGATAAAGCACCTGTCTCTTCACTGATCTGTCATTAGACTAAGAGCAAAGAGAGCCTACATATCTTATATTCCAGTGTGATACTTTACTAAGCCATACTTCCTCTGATTGTAGTATCATTAGATGCTTCATTTCACACGATCCTTGGTGCCAGATGATCCAAAAATCAAATCTAAAGTCATTATATGCAAATGATAGCACAAAACTCAATTTTAACTTAATTAAAGTGAGAAAAAAGCTGACATCTGGAGCCATCCTGATGTGTCTCAATCACAGAAAATGCATGAAGTACTCAGAAATCCAGCCTTAGTACTGCTGCTACATTAATGTAGTCAATGAAGGATAAAGTTATCTCTGGTACTGACAAGAGCTAAGAAAACTGAAATGGAAGACTGCAGAACTAAACATTAATTTGTGAAGTTAACTAAAATGCAAGTATTGCAGGCTGAAAGAACACGATTAAGAGGACACGGAATGATACACAGCATTTAAAAGAGAAAAATGAAGTCCATTGTTACCACAGCATACAGCAAGGACAGCAAGGTATTACTAGTGCAATTATACATTCCTGAACACTTTCCAGAACTTTCCAAATAATTTTAGCAACCAACTTTCCAAATAATTTTAGCAACCAATGAAACATATAGTACCTGTATATAGCAAGTTCTGATCAACTGGCAAACTATTAAAAAATATTTTTTCTAAATGTTTCATTTTTTTGTTTTAACAAGAGTCTAATTACCACTACTTTTGGAAAATCTGACTTGGTTAATTACAAGTCATTCAACTTTCTCTTCGTTACGTCATGCTGCATGTTTCCCAGTCATCCTCCTCTTGCTGATACGCTAATATTAAGATGGTCTTTCTACTGATGTATATATATTATAAAACTGGTCAACCCTATTTCACAGCCTATGACCTACCCTTGCTGTGACACATATTTCTATCTCCACATCCTTTAGCTCTGACCCTTTGAAACTCTCATCTAAATATCTCAAGTCAGTGCCTTCAAAATGCTGCTGCTTATTACACACAAAGTGCTTATTAAATGCAAAGTGTTATCACATTCAGATATTCTTATTTTCCTTTCCCATGCCTGATCTCCCAAACTAATCACATTCCTTACAAGCTTCTGTCCTGGGGGCACCCACAAAGCAAACAGCAGCCACTATACAAAATGGGGTTTATTGCAACCAAAGTTGCCCAGCACTCCTTCTGACAAAACACAAGTTCAGATGTCTGTTGGGAATTAACTACTACACAACTAAATCCTAAACAAGGAAAAATGAACCAAAATGGGCACACACCTCATCAAGGGGCAACCTCTCACACAAGAGTACCCAAGATACCACTCACCCAAAGCAGGGGTGAGGCTCACTCAACCCACAGAGACTCACTCAAACCATGGAAGTATCCTTGGATGGCATGTCCAAGGGGAGGGTCCAACTGCCAGACCTGCTGCTCTGTGAAGAACCAACTCCTCTGGCTCTTAGGCGGGACCCCATTTATACCCCAGTTGAGGGTGCACTGTGGTCATTCTGATTGGTTGAGAGCACAAGCCCTGATAAAACACAGACATTCACAGACCACAAGCCTGTTTACTAAGGAGTCCAGACTCTGAGGCACCAGTTTAGCACTGTGAGGTGCAGCTTAATGGCTGGTATCAAACTGCTCTGGCCAAGACACCAGACTACTCCAGCATACCCTGTTTGCTTTGTCTTCTTTGTCTATCGGGGGTGACTGCACCTGCCACAGCTTCAGATAAACTCTGTTATTGGTCAGTTCTAGTCAAAAGGCAAATGTGTGCCCCTTTGTTGTGTATTTCCTCAGGTAGCTCTTTCTGTGCTTTTTAAATAGCACTGGCCTATCAAGAAAGCAGCCCAGCCTTGTTGGCAGCAGTGCTTCAAAATCACCAACAGAAAAAAAAACAAACCTCTTTTTTTCCTTATAAAACAGAATAGTTTTTTCTGGATAAACCTATGAATTGAAACAGTTTTGAACTTAATCAGTTTTATAGCATTCTCCAATTTCCCCATCTCTTGTGTGACCACTCTGACATCAGAAAGCAATTAAAAATAAACTTCTAAACTGAAGAAAAGTATAATTCTAAACCTGAAGGAAGATTGTGAATATTTTGATCGGTTTAAAGTAAGGTCATTATTTTAAGGCTATTTGCAGATTGAAAAAAACAAACATTCCATATTAATCTAATCTATGTCAATACTTCTGATATTTGATGCAGAATGTTTTCTTTTCTTCCAAATATTTATACTTGTACAAGATATATTCTGCATAAAATCACATGACACACTTTAAGGGCATAAGAGATGCAAGCAATAATGAAGGGCTTACTTTAACTTTGATAGTTTTCAAAAACTGGGAGAACATTACTTTAGGAATAAGCCAAGATGGCTATTTGTCTCTTGATGAGATTACTCAAAATAAGAACCTTTTCTGCTCAAGTGTTAATCAGTTTCTTCTACTACTCAACACTTAAAAGTCCCAGTTCTGTTTGGGACACTGGTCATTTTCACAATAGCCAATTACAATATCACAAAGGTGTAAGTTTTTAGTGAATAATAAAGCAGCCTATTTGAGCTTCTGTAGTCATAATAATTTCAACCAGCTAGCTCTTTTCCTTCAAAACCAAGTCTTGAGTGCCATTAGGTTCATTTGATCAATGTAAGAAATCTGAAGTGTTGCTTGGTTTCCACTACTACTTTCACTTATGGATCCAGTATGCTTACCAAATAGACTATGATTCTCACAGGTGAATAGTTATATGGGATTTATCAAAATCTGACCAGATTTCATTCTAAATTGTGCTGGAGTAGTCACTTCATGTTCTAAATGAAAAAATGCAGCAGTGTAATTGCTGTGTAGTAATTACTTCTTCCAACACTAAACCTAAAACCTAAGTGTCCATACGAAATCCGTCCGTTATTACACGGAAAAAATGCTTGAGCTATTACACCAGATTCTGTAGGCCACTACCACAGCTCCTCATCTTGGAAACATTGACCAGTAGTAGAAGAAAGATGGCAAGTGATACTTAAATAATGTTTCAAAATAGATTGCAGGACTCAGATTATGCCTGATAGTTCAGCTTTCAGCAGCTGATTCATACTGACACCAACATTTTCATTGCACAAGAACTGAAAACAGACAGGTTGTCCTGTTCTTTGTTTTGGCACATTGAGGAATTTTTGCTGATCAGAATGTTGAACCCAGTCCATTGTTTTAATTGCTTTACTTTAGAAAAAAGAAGCATCCCTACTAAATTATTTCTCCTTGACCCACATATTTCAGCTGTGTACCTGCAAAATTGGAATCTCAATCTGTTCCCTCATATCATAGTCTGGCTGTAGCAAAAATACATCATTAATTGTTTTTTGAAATAGAAAATACAGTTGAAATGAGATTCTCAAAAGCTCAAAATGCAGTGCTTTCCCTCCACTTACTGTCTCCTTAAATCTTTCTCCATTGCCTTAAAGTGCAGAAAGGATGCCAAGGTGTTGATGACATCTGGACAAGGCATACCATTATGTACCTAGGCAGTACGTGGAAGAATATTCTATGAAATATACTGAATCCAGAGAATCTACTGTCAATGAATCACAAATCTTTAAACAATCCATGTGCCAATTATCACACTGCTTCTGCAACGTCTTGTGAGGACTCCAACTGCCTCTTTTTCACTGTTCACATGCTTATATGAAAGCTTTTAAGCCACAGATCTGTGACAGAAATCTGTACACACCACATAACACAAAAGTTCCCAGCATCATGAAGAGAAGTACAAATGAGTTCTGAAACAAAACACTTACTGCAACACCTGACTGAAAGCCTTTGAGACCATGCAGGCAAACCATTAACGCCAGTGTTGTTACATATTACTCACTGCACAATAAAAGACTGTACTAAACTATTCAAATAACCCTGCCAATCAGACACAACCATCTCAGCTTCTTAAGGTTTTTGTCATAGATCACAGGTGTGTGTGGGATTTTTATAATTTTTTTCCCCTTAAAAAGAAAATAAAGAATAAAAAACAGTTACCTTGGGCTAGGTTTAAACCAGTCTCTCTTTCCAATGACTACTTTTATCCTAAAGCCATTTTTTCACATTACAAGGTTAACAGAAGCAAGTTCTGCACAAAGCATGCAATTGTCATCTCTGCAAAGAAGAGACAGAGGTGTATCCATGATGTGCAAAAATGAAAAGCTCAGCCCAGGTCCATGGACACTGCACTGGACACCAAAACTTCTACACAGCAAAACAGCTAAACTCTTAGGAAAACAAAATGTTGTTTCTCTCACTTTAACTGTATCTACAGGTCAATTCAATATTCAATGAAGCTTAAGAACGGAAAATATCACCAATGTACAAATCCACTGACAGCAAATAAATGGAATCTCATCCATTTGATTTCAAACAAAGCAGAAGTTTCACAAAGAAATACACCCACTTGGAGAAGTGCCTTACTTTGACCCTGACAGCCTATTTCTCTTGTAATTGATTCTTCTTGAAAAGAATGCTCAGAATTAAAAAGCGTATTTGCAACCTTTTCTACAATATGGCTCTTATTGTTTACGTGCCATAGGTAGAATCCATCTGCAGTCTTAGTATTTCACTAAGTGGATGATATTTATTCATCTAGTACCTTTTTTCTGACATTTATATTAACTCAAAGGACAACATTGCCTTTGGAAATTCTATTTCAGATCAAGCTAATTAAACTTTTGAAGGCACGGTAATCTCGTCACGAATCAGCAGCATTGGTTATGACTTTGAAGAGGCAACATATCATAGAAATTGATTTTTATTTTCAGCCTCAGTGAAAAGGAATCAAGTTGCATAAGAAAATAAATTAACTTTAAGAGAAGGAGACCCCTAGGGGTATAATCTCTAAATGCCCCACTCCCACAACACATGTACATACACACATTTTGAAGATATCTTGTCTTTATGAGTAAGGTTAAAGCTATTCTAAATTTAAGTTTACTACTTGTATTGAATATCTCAGGCTACCAGAGTATTTGAGGAACTAGAACAATATATTACAATGCATACATTATACAATCAAGGTAAATCATTTACTCTGGAGTAATCATTAGCCCTGGAGATGCCCTTTTGAAAAGAATTGTGGAATTTAAACCTAATTACTTGCAACTGATAAAGTTTCTTATTCAGAGGTCATTAATCTAAATCCAGGTCATGTGAAGCAACAAACAAGAACTAAATACTGTTTTCTATCTGAAAAGAATTGGTATTCTCAGGCAGGAAACATGGAGATTCAACAAATCTGCTTGTTTGGTAAACAATAAAATCCATCCCTCTAACTGCCACTAAGAGTCCACAGTACATAAAGAAAAGCAAGTTCTTATATCCTGTACAACACTTACTGTGAATTTTCTAAAGGAGTCCACACACTAAAGAAAGAGTTGAAAATAACTGATCTAAAATAAAAACTGTCTATTGGATAGTCATAAGAGTTTTTGTCAGGCAAGAACATCGGTCACTGCAGCAGCCCCAAATCTCCCAATAGTGTGGGAGGGACTGTGAACAGGGTAAGAGTTGAGGGAAGATGGTAAAACAACAAAACAAAAGCCCCAAACAAACAAAACAAAAACCACCAAATTAAAAAAACAAACAAATCAAACCATTTAAAAAGACTCCTGCTCTTAAGATTTGAAGATTTGACTTGTGCTTTCAATAAAACCTCTGTCTATTCTAAAAAGACTTTGTCTTGTATGAAGTACAAGTTGAATAATAGGCCTCTTCAGAATTCCCAAATCTCTTCATATAGTTTTGCTTACTTTTTTCCGCTCTAACAATTATTTAGTTGCTTGTGGGACAGTGGAACAGTTTAAATAGAAGGATAGAAGGTGCCTCTACACAAATTAGCCAAAGCCTTCAACTCTGACATTCACCTGTGTAAAAAACATAGGGGATAATCCCTCACGCTCAGAAAGACAGTGGATTTTAGACTACCATACCTTAACAAAATAAATTCACATTATTGAATGAAAGGTATTTGAGCCCACGCCTGTGCTATGTCAAAGAACAGGCTTAGTGAATGTAGCCACTCTCAATAAACTGTTAGAGGACCCTTTTCTGAGGATCTGAAGTAGGCTTGAGCACAAAACAGCTGCTGAGTTATTTAACTGTGATACAATGGAGGCAAGCTTTCTGTACCTTCTTAGATGCCTAGAAAATTTTAACAGAAGGCAAGCTGGGCACCATCATGTCAGGGAGTAATTACAGCTGGGCACTCCACCTCATAGCTGGGATCCAAGTCTTTTTAAGGCCCTGGATCTAAGAAAGTATGCTATTTCACTGTATATTAACTCGATACACAAGATTAAGCTTTCCATGGCATGCATCAACAATATATTAAATCATGTATTCTAGCCATTCTACAGGAAAAGATCAATCTCTTTGGGATCAAATACAAACGTCTACTGGGACCAAGTCCTGACTCCTTGTATTTCAAAGAGAACGCGTCAAAGCTCAAATAATTATAAATTAAAATTCTCATTTTATGGCTCAACCTGAAGTATGAATTTGTCTTTTGCTAAAATGTAAGTATTATTAGAAGTAGACGATGTATTTTCTTCAAAGACGGTCATTGTGTGTAAAAATAATCTGAAAGTTATCAATGGGGACAACCTACTGGAAAATAAATGGACATTCTGAAAGCAATTGCTATGTAAACAATGAAAGAAGCTTAAAAATGTACCACAAATGTACCACAGTTTGAGGAGACAAATTTGTATTCCAGCCTGTTTACTAGAATGTAAACCAAGGCTCAATTATTACTAATAATTCACAATTAAATAACAAGCATGACCTTTTCTGAAATAAGTGTTTCATTCATGATAAATCAATATGCTTTTACCACACAGGGTCTTCACTTAGCAATTAGCATGCTCCTAGCAGATATGCAAGCCTCAATACAAGCTATTTCCTTCAAATCACATTGAAACATAAGCTGAGAAACCAATTCTATGAAAGATCTCTGTCCTCACACCTTACTACCTAAATTAAACTCTCTCCACAATAATACTTCACTATCCGTGGGGAAGTGAATATTCAACAAAAGACAAATACTGAAAAATAATTTAGTTATTTGGCTTAAAGCTTTTTAACTGCAGCACACATATTCTAAATGAAGCATGACTGTACCCTCCCTGACACCCCATCAGGCCTAGCCAAAATTCTGCTTGCTGTAACCGCAGAACACAGCAATGGTGAGCACACAGGAAAATTTCCTGTACCTTGTACAAGGGCAAGATGTCATCCACTACAGATTGTTAACAGCTATTCCTGGAAACGAAGGAAGAGAGAAATCGCATGAAGCAAAACAATGACTGATGCAAACCAGATAATTAGCCAACCAAAATACTATCAGCTTATGATGAGCACTTAATAGAAGGAGCTCTGTGAGATAATAGTGACAAAGGCTATTAAATTGTTTCACAACAGCTCTCAGCAAAAGTGCCTGTAAGTCTTCCAGGACTAGGTTATTTAATACAAAGTCAGTGCCAGAGTCTCTGCACCCTACATAGTTAATTATATCCTAGACAACCTGCCCATGAAGAAACAAGTGTTGAAAGCAGGTTGCTTTCTTTATTCTTCTCTATGTTCTCCTTTCTGACTTTTCTGAATATAGAGATACCGATATTGAGGTATACAATACACCAATACAGAGATACCAATATTGGGGTATACAATATATCCAGACTTACACAACAGTTGAGTCAGGAACCTACTGGTGCCTGTCATATTGACAGTAACAATGACTGACTGTAGGTATCTCATAACAAAATATTTTTCCTGATCATCACAATATATAACTTGAGAAATAGGCAAGATTCAGTTATGATTTCACTAAATAGCAAGGGGTTTTTTATCACCTTTCTCTTTGCTTTTTCATTTCTTCCACAGATACCCTTTTAAGAAAAGCTATCTTCATTTGAGTAGAAACTACTTTTACTGCTACCACTAGGTCTTAACAATAAAGCTAGCATATTTACAGTGCAGATAATCACAATCTCCTCCTTTTAACAATACAAAGTCCCAATAACACATTTCGGTCCTGGAAAAGTAAAGTAAGTTACATACCTCACTGCCCTGAAGAGTACAGTGCAAAATTGTCCTGTGCTCTCATGGACATTTCTCAACGCTTAGCATTTGAATGTCAGTATGTCTTTCATCAGTTTATTAAGGGACTTAATTAAAACAGTTTGATTCTCTCATCTTGTCTTCAGAACAAGAAAAATATGCAGTCAAGTTTTTTTACTATAGTAAACTATACATTGATATATGATTGTTTATTTTTAAAGACATATTCAGGTTTTTGCTAGTTTAACAGAATTCACACACAGTTTTATTTCAAGATTATCAAACTACATACCAGCTTTATCTTAAATGCCAGTGATCTGTTTTAGTGAAATACCATGAAATTTAGTTTCATAACATAACTAAATGCCCATTTGTTTTCATAAGAAATTACTGAAATAAAAAACATTCTTCTTCATTGTTTTATACCTTAATCACTTAGAGTGAACATGAGAAGCTTCCACAATAGAAACTCATAATAGAAATCAATACACAGCCATGACAAACTCTGATTAGGAGTGAATTCCCATAACCAGGAGGTAATTGATGAGCATTTTGGAGGGAAATTGGAAAAGGACTTGAAAAACTCAAAATATTTTCTAATTTTTAAGTAAAACTCCCAAGAATGTGCAACGCTTCATCTCATCAGTTAAAAGAGTATCCTGAAGTTCTTACAATGCATATAAAGTTTAAAAAAAAGAAAAACAAAATCACTACAAAACAAAAAAATAACCCAAAAAAATAACCACCCCCCAAACCCAAAAAAAGACCAACAAAACACCTCCCCAAAACAACAAAAAAAACAGAGAACAAGAAAGTCATTAAAATACCTCAAAAACCAAAAAAAGCTAAACAAAACCAAAACAAACAAACCCCACCCAGAACTTTCCCCTCAGCTCCCTCAAAAAAACCCGAACCAAAACAAATAAACAAAAAACCAGAACCAACTAAGCAAAATAAATGAAGAAAAAACAAATAGAAACACAACACACTAGACTGAGCAAAAAATAACTCACTAATAGTAAAATCAAAATGGGAGACTGGGGGCAAGCAGAGGTCAAATTTGTGACTTAAGAAATCTTAAAGTCTTCTTCCAGTTTCTTACACCTTTCTTGTAGGCAGCAATAAAGCTCTATGTTCTTGCCAAAACCAGTTTGTAATTTTTCAGACTGCCTTTGCTTTTGTTTTAATGGAACTTGGAAAAGCCAATTGGACCCTACTGCCCTCTCTGCATAGACCCTATGCATATGTTTGAGTTGGAAGTTGTCACCTAACTAAAACACAAAAGAAGTGATTGGAGGTAGAAGTACAGACAAGCTGTTTGTTCTGCTACATATACTACCCTCTGGCTTTCCTACTGCTGTTCTCAGAGTGGACAGAGACCACATCGAGGGAAACTTTTTCTTTAGGGAAAAGAAAAGTTCCTCTCTAAGCTTCTAGTGCAAGTAAAATAAGTATTTTTTCTGTCAAATCAAGATAAGTTCTCTTTAAAAAAGGAAAAGATTAGATCATGTTGTTAAGAGCAGAGTCTTTAGCAATATAAGCTTTCACAGAAAACTAATAGAAGTGAAAACCTGTGAAGTGCCATCATTTAAATCAGGTTGCTGTGTGTAATGATTCTGATTGCTACTTATTGGAATTATGACTTTTTCATTTAACATAATTAGCAGCCCTGTTCCACTTCAAATGGACAGAAAAAAGGATGCATGCTAGTTTTGCATAATATAATGTCAATATACATATGACATATGATGTCCTGCAGAGAAAGAAGGTGGAAAAGAGCTATTTAATATGCTCACAGTAAGGAAGAAAAGGCAATGGATCCTTGGTTTTCCGCATCCTAAGAGCTGAGAAGGCTTCAGTCAGTATGCTGGAGCAACTCCTACTGAGCAGCTCAATCACTCTCTGGATAGAAAAGCCCTCATCCCTTTGCCCTGAATTTTCTAACAACCAGCTTCCATCATGAACTGTCCTGAACTGGACAGAGAATTTAGCCAAATGATTCTCAACATAATTTTCTGCTTAGAGCTTCTGTTTAGGTTTAGAATAGATGTATTTCCTGATTTTTTTTAAAAATGACTTATTTTACTGAAAAATAAACAATAGATACAAGTTGTTCAGACTCTTCCACCAAAATTCTAGCTGGCTGCCTCATATTTATGAGTCAGTTCTAAAACACATTGTAATGAAGCCTCCATGAGATAGTGAAGGGAAGACCCTGGCAAACAATGGCAAGTATCTGACTGCTGGTATGGGTGTACAAGGAGAATTAAATATTTATGTTCAATTTTCAATACTTGCTGAGGAAAATGGTCAGAAATTGAAGCATTTCTTGTAATATGCTAAATAAAGGATATTTTGAAATCTGATTGAATTCCTTATATTTCTTATATATATTATCTTCAGTTGGATAAGAAAAAAGGTGTTAATTTTTTTAAATGCTCCATCCAGCAAGTCTGTCTTAGATTCTGGCACTCCACAACTTCCTGGCGCATGAAATTCTGAATTTCTACCATCAGAAAATATTTTATTTTCTCTGTTTTAAACTGAATTCCAAGTGGTATCAGGGACTGCCCCTTAGTTCCAGAACTGTGGAATTTGGTAACAGTTCTGCTTATCATCACCTTCTTCCTAAGCTACCACCTTTATGATTTTGTAGATCTTGATCATATTCCCTTCTAGTCTTTTCCTACCAAACTGGAGGCACCCTCATAAATCCTGTGGATTTCCAGCTGAAGTAGCCTGATTGTATAAGACTTGAAAATACCAGGGATTTCTGAAAGACTATCAAGTTATGTTTTTAGTAAAACTGATAGGTAGTTAAATCTTGCACACTTCAATAATGTTTTGAGCTTTATCACTCCAGACATGCTACAAAATCTTCCAATAAAACAGGCACATCGTGTGAAATTGCATTCTGCATTTGTTAAAAAGGCAAAGGTGATTTTTTTCCTCCACACAGAGAAGAAAATATTTCTATGTTCAAGTGCTGTAGTGAAAGATATTATGTAAAAGTTTTATCTTCAACTGAAAGATGTAGTTGAACTTGTTTTTAAAGTAACTATAGCAGCAACATTGAATGAAGTCATATGAGACCAATTCTTCCTTTAAGTGAAATGCAGAAGTGCTTACATCCTCATTATGCACACCAGTTCTGCATGCATCATAAAAGCTACATCTACAAAATCAGGTATTTCAATTACTTTGGGAGAATGAGATACTATAGCAGTTGGAGAGAATACAGTACAATCTTTGCACAGTCTTTACATAGACTTTTAGATACGTTCATCTGAAAGAGTTAAGACAGATCTTTCCATTTGTTCCATACCATAAAAGTAATTATTTTCCCTCAGTACAAACTGTATTATAAACTAAAATATGTAAGAGTAAGTATCTGAGAATACTTTTCAGAATACAGCATATGAATTCACAGCACATTCAGTATAAGGATGAAAGACCGATACACGTTTCTAAAAGATTAAAAGTTGCCAAACACACTCTCATAAAGTACCATTAAAGCCTGCAATTAAGTCTTAGGGTTTGGAAACAAAGAGAGGCTAAAGCTGCTGAGATTGAAAAGGGGCTGACAAAGCAAGGGGTGGACTGCAGAAAATTCTCCTTATAGCTTTTAATCTTGGGTTAAAGCTCAGCTGAGGGCCCAGAGTTAGAGTTGAGAAGAAAGGTAGATCCTAGAGCTGCAGCAAAAGTAGAGCTAAAAGGCTTGCCAAACCAAGAGGCAAGCTGCCAAAAGAAATTTCCCCTGAAAACCTCTCTCTCTGGGGCATGGCTGTTAGCCCTGGATAAAGACTCACCTGATGATCAAGAGTTAGGGTTGGCAGAAAGAGGTCGGCAGACAGAATCCAGAGCTACAGCATGTATAGGGACAGCAAGGGACTGTCAAAGTAAGGGAAGGCTGCCAAAGGAAATCTCCCCTGACAATCTCTTCCTCTGGGTGATGCCTGTTGGTCTCAAGTCAAGGTTCAACTGAGAGCACTGGTTGTGAGACAGGTGAGGACTAAGATTTATAAATAACACTTATGCCACTAATTGTGCCCCAAATTTTGTTCCCATTTTCCAATGAGCTGTACATTCATAGATGCTTCTGAGAAAGAGTGCTCTTACCTTCATAATGTGGTTCTATAAGTTATTTTACTAATCTCAATTCTGGCAGAATTCACAGGATTTTTCTGTTGTTCCCTTGAATAGTCAGCAACATCTCAGTTTTGCTAGACATCCCTTCCACAGAAAAATTAATAAGCCTATTCACAATTATATACTCAAGGGATGAGTAACTTTGGACTATCTCCACCTACATACCTGCACTGGTCTCAAGACCTGTAGATTTTTTTTTTCCAAGACAATCTTACTTGGGCATGACTTTAGATCAGAAGGGAAAAAAACCCTCTGATGAATCTGAACTTGCCAATTACTACATATATTAAGTTCCAAAACATCCTGGTCCTCTTTTATGAGACTTAAAATCGTATTTTTGTCTTCCTTACATCTCTGTAGGACAGGAAGAATTACGAGAGAATATGGAACCCAAATCAGGCTGAAAATAAAAGAAGATACTATTATATCCACATCAAGCTAAAGCACAGAGAATAAATGAGATCAGGAAAGCAATACCCTGCCAGCTGGCATTTTAGCAAACCTGTACAGAGGGTAACAACCTCCTACATGTTCATTCCTGTATCTTAAAATTAATTAGATTGCAAAAAAGGACTCATAATTAGACTTCTAATCAACATAAATTTCCTCTGCATGGATTTTGATGGATCAGAGCAGCCCAGTGAAGCCAGTAAAGTCTCTCTTTTTACTTCCCTCAACATGTGGGTTGTCAATACATCAAAAATCTTAGGAAGTTCACATTTCTCCTTTTTCTAACAGACCTTCAGTTAATTATTAAAAATACCTCTGACATCTTCAAATATTGCTTCTGGTGGAGCAGAATATACTCCTAGAATTGCTACTACAGTATGTGGTATAAGGGAAGTTCAACAAAAGATCACTTATGAAAATATGCCTAGAAAACTTAAAAAATTGTAAGGATTTCAAGATATATTAATGTATTTATATAAGCTGGTTTCTATTCTCAAGTACAGTTACATTGTCTTACATTTGGTGTCATCATCTTGTGGTCAGCCATCTGCTTTATATAACATATATATATACACACACATACACACACACACATATATATAAAATGGTGGTCAAATATATATAAATATAAGAAATAACACCATTCAGGACAGTAGGGAAAATATAAAAATTTAAGTAAGAAAATTATATACAACCAATATTTTCTCTTAGTATGTTTCCAGTTTCTAAATAATTTCAGCACTTCTGGGTGTTTTTTGTTATTTATTTCCATTCTTTTACCTTCTGGAATGTGATTCCCTAAACATCTATATTTATTACACATAAAACCAGAATCTGTCAGCAATGTAGATCATTATACATTAAGCTAAAATTTCTAAATGTTTTATCATTAATAGACTGCCTCATTTATTCCAAACTGTCAGTTGTAATTCATTTACTCTCTAAAACAAAAATAAAAAAAGCCACATGCCATTTTAAACATTTTCTGACCTTGATTAAGTCATTGCTTTACTTTAAATTTTCTAGCGTGCATTCAGCATACTAAAATACTTCAAATTCTTGCGCAGCTTATAGAAGCTAGGAATATTGTGAAGCTAAATCATAAAAAGCAGCACAAAACATACATGTTAAAGTGCTGCTCCTACACTTAGACTGTACTTAAGTATATCTTCATAGATAAGCCTAGAGTCTGGACTTCTAAAGTAGGGTTCTTGAAATATATGACTACCTGATTTGACCACTAATTCTCTTATACCTGCCTGCCTGAATACACAGGCTTTTGCTTTAGAGCTTGACAGTTCTGCAAGGCCACTTTTAAGATCCACACAAAACATATGAGAGATCAACCAGATGAGGTCTATCACGCAGATTCTTGGTAAAAATTACAATAGTATTGTAACAATAAATAGCATGTTTAATCTATCCTAGTTTGAGAGTTTATCAGCCCTTTAAACATTTTCTATCAACAGACGTTTCTACCTTCTCCTGGCAGGCTTTTGTATTTTCATTAAAAAGCCTTTCAGCAGCACAGGAAGAATAAAACAGTGTTGTATTCAGTGTTAATGGCAGCCATCAAGGTTCTGTGCCAGAGCGCTACTGAAAAATCACAGCAAATAATCTTCAAGAAAATAACCTTGTTCATGTTATGATCTATTGCATATTGGCGTTTATTCTGCGATAAAAATCGCACTAAGATTAAACTGAATCATGACCCAGAGTAAGGTCACATTCTCCCAATAAATAGTGCATGGAGAGAAACACACAACAAAAGAACATTTCAGAAGATTGATGTGAAAGGCAGAGTCTCATTAAAAGAACAACACCCTCTGGCTCACAATGACAAAGGTGTTATAAAAAAATACTTAAAAAAAACATTCAGTCTTTAAAGTCAATGACAGGTTCAACTTCACAGTTTATGGTGAGGACAACCCCTTAGACCTATAATAGATGCTCTCTGTTAACCCCCCTCCCTCCCCAGAGGGATGGAGAAAGGGAATAAGGGAGAGAGACTTAGCAATTAGAAAAGGAAACTAGAACAGCTTGAATGAAAATAATAATAATA
>WUAM01000287.1:22018196-22041262 GCA_024336885.1 Actenoides hombroni
CAGTGTGGTACACAAGATCCAGCAGTGGCCTTGGTCTGCACACCAATCCTTGGTAGTAACTCTAAACATGGGGTGGTCTCACTGCTAGAAGCAGACACTGTCTGTGAGAACAGGCTGCTAACCTCAGACAGTGCAGTTAGTTAGAAGAACTGAGCTGAAAAGTAAAATCACTGAACAGAATTAGTTCTGTTCTTGCTCAAACCAGGACAAATTTCAATTCCTCAACAGAAAAAAAACCCATAAATCTTTATTTTTTTTATTTAGCTTAACTTTCTTATTAATCAAATTTTCATTATAATGATGTCTACTTACATTTCTGCAGTCTGTCAGAGTTTCTATTACAAGCCCTTATTCACAGGAGTTGAAATTTTTATTTTAGCAAAAAAGGTCCAATTTTGCACAGAAGGCTTGGATTTGGGAAACTTAAACCAAATATGAATGAAATTACTTCAGTATAAGATATGTAATTTCACAGCATGTTGCATATATTTTAAAGTAATTTAATTTTAGGTTGACCAACTCAATCATTCCTCTTGACATTCATAATTTTTTTTATTTATCCCTATTACTATTACTCTGCCCACTGAAGTTTGCCAGTTTTCTGCCTTTGAAAAAGCTTTGTAATGGGCTCTGTACATTTCTTTCTGTTACAAGGAGGCAATGAAAAAAAAAAAGGTAGTGATCCTGCGTACCTTGGGACTGCGTGTCTCCACCAGAGATCTAGACTGATGGGATAGATATTCAGCTACACCAATAAAAACTTGTATGTACTTACTTTATGGTTGGCAAGGTAACAGATACTCTGGATCCCTTTCAACACATCTCTTGAACAGCAGCAAAACCAAATCAGATAATAGCCTTGCTCCCTTTTCATATAATTACAGAATCCTTAGGGTTGGAAGGAACTTTTAAGGTAATCTAGTCCAACCCCCCCTGCACTAAGCAGAGACATCTTCAACTAAACCAGGTTGCTCAGAGCCTTGTCCAATCTGACCTCGAATGTTTCCAAGAATGGGGCATCTACCAGCTCTCCAGGAACCCTGCTCCAGTTTCACCACCCACATTGTAAAAAATGTCCTCCTTCTATCTAGTCTAAATCACCCCTCTTCTAGTTTAAAACCATCACCCCTTGTGCTGTTGCAGCAAGCCCCACTAAAAAGACTGTCCCCATCCTCTTATAGGTCCCCTTTAAGTACTGAAAGGTCACAATAAGGTCTCCGTGTAGCCTTTTCTTCTGCAGAATGAACAACCCCAACTATCTCAGCCTTTCTTCATAGGAGAGGTGTTTCAGCCCTCTGATCATTTTTGTGGGCCTCCTCTGGACTCACTCTGACAGGCTCAAGTCTTTCCTGTGCTGAGGACTCCAGAGATGGACACAGTACTCCAGGTGAGATCTCACCAGAGTAGAGGGACAGAATCACCTCCCTCAACCTGCTGGCCATGCTTCTTTTGATGCAGCCCAGGACACAATTAGCCTTCCAGGCTGCAAGAGCACACATCCAGATTTTCATCCACCAGTACCCCTAAGTCCTTCTCCACAAGGCTGCTCTCAATCACATCATCCCCCAGTCTGTTTGATACCAGGGATTGCCTCAAAACAGGTTCAGCACCTTGCACTTGGCCTTGTTGAACCTTATGAGGTTCACACAGGCCCACGTCTCAAGCTTGTCTAGGTCCCTCTGAATGGCATTGCATCCCTCCTCTAGCACATCAACTTCACGACTCAGCTTGGTGTCATCTGCAGACTTGCTGAGGGTGTACTTGGTCTCACTCTCTCTGTCATCAGTGAGGGTATTAAACAGCACTGGTCCCAGTACAGACCTGTGAGGGACACTTGTCACCAATTTCCATCTGGACATTGAGCCATTGACTAATACCCTCTGGATGTGGCCATTCAACCAAGTCCTTATCCATCAAACAGTCCACCCATCAAATCCATATCTCCCCAATTTAGAGAGAAGGATATTGTGAGGCACAAAGTCAAAAGCCTTACTGAAGTCCAGATGACATTCATTTGTTCTTCCCTCATCCACGGATGTAGAAGACTCACACTGAGAGCACCATGAGAAAAGACAGTGGCAGCATATTGGAGGGAAAAGACCTAAAGAAGTGCCAGGGGTAATATCAGTTAAGAATTTGGGGTTCCTTACTTGTTTTCAAGAGATAGTATTTTCTTCTTTCATAAGAAAGAATAAAATATGGTATATGTGGTTTTTGGTCTTCAAGACTGACCGTAAGTACAGTCCTGCTACAGTTGATTTCTGTTCCCTAACCCATTGAAGAAATAGGTAAGAAATTTTGCATTCCTGGTATCTTCTCCTAATAGCTGACTAATAAGACATTTTCGCCTGATAAGACAACGTCTTCGTAACATTGGAAGTGAGTCATGAGTTGGCAAGAAACAAAATTTTACAAAAATAAATTTAAAAAAATCATTTTGAACAAGAACATTCATAGTTAAGCTGACAGTCAACTAGCATGATTCATTCTAGTGCATTTCAGGTACCTTTGAAATGACTAAAGAGTGATGTAATACACAACTCAAATATTAATAGGGCCAGAAAAAAAAATATTATATAGATCCAAGAACAATTTTATGTAAAACTTGAATTAACTTTTTCCCAGCTTAGATTTCTAACAGTTCATTTTCATCACAATTTAAAATCAAACTCTTAGGGCTGCTCAAATGCACATTATTAATGAACATTAGACAGAATCCTCCAAAGTAAGTTAGAACTGTAATCCTAAAGAAGTTAAGGAACTTCAGATACTATCTTGCATTATTACATCCATGTAATGGAGGATTATGCAAGCCATTTGTTTTTTCCTTATCCAAATATATTTATTCATACAGAGAAATATCCTACAGGCTCTTGATTTTTTCAACCTCTACCTCCAATCTGGGTAATTTATTCTAAACCAAAGTATTTCCAAACATCATATTCAAACATTCATGTTCTCATTTTGCAAGTCTTGCAGTATGGACCAAATAAAAACAATTAATAGGAATGACCAGACATGTCCATTAATATTATATATTCTTCTACGCCCAAACAGCTTTGGGACCTACAACCACTGTTGCCTTCACAATGTATCTAGCTTTGCTTCTGCTCACTACCATCACCTTCATGCTCACTCCCCGCCCCCTGTATTGGCTGTAGAATATATTGATTTTACTTTTAAAATGAATAAATTAAATTAAAAACCTACTATAGATGATAAAGCTAAGATTAGCAAGACACACCTAAGAAAGGGAAGTACAATTACAGCTGTGAAAATGTGTTCTGAGGAACAAACCCCACAGGCAGCAGTTCAGTGTCTTGTAAGATATATTAGGCACAGTAACAGCACTGTGCAGCCTGTACCTCCCATGTTCTTCAGTTATCTTATTTTACTGCACAGTAAGCAACAGAGTAACTCACTAACCCAGAACATGCCTGCAAGACTCTGCTAACTGCTCTGTCCAAAAAAAGGGTGGGGGTGAAGAATTTTTACCAAAATTTAAATGTTGCTCATTAACCATATACAACATATGACTCATATAAAATAGAAGTTGTTTCTTGAACTAGTAGGATTTTTATTGGTGTAATAAAACTTAGCTCATTAGCTCCATCTTAATGAATGAAGACGGACTCCAGGAATTATTGGTTTATCACAGTTCAAGTACCACTATGCTGCACTAGATTACCTACCCTCAGAAATATTCATGTTTCTTGTGTAGTTGTTCCTTAATGCATCCAACATACGCATATGTGTGTTAGACTGAAAAGAAACAAAGAAAAATCTGCTATATTTAGAATTTATTTAGGAGCTACAATTGATCTACTATATTTAAATCCTCTATGCCACACCTTTACTCAGATGTTATTTAGCTTAATTTATCATTTACAGAATGTTTAATTCAAATGACAAATAAATAAATATATCCAATACCTTGTTCCTAATAATCTCTCTATTTGCCTGCAAGGGATTGCCTCAACATTTCCCACAGACCATTCCTTATCTTCTCATTTCTGTCCATAGCTAATAGAATCCACTCGCAAACTGGTTTTAAAATGTGTTTTCATTAATTCTTTCCTCGGATATATATAAAAAAAAATTAGATTTACCTATGGGTCATATATGTCTGACAGCCAGGATTTAAAGGACGCATACATTCAACATTCCAGTTTCTGTCCCAGTTGAGACATGAGGTTTAAACATTCTGACTAGAAAAAAGAAAACATCAGTCCCTTGAAGCTTGCATCTAGTCACGTCATATTGGGCTATGTTGTAAAACTAAAAGGAAGGAATGTGACATTAAAAATAAAGACAGTGCAGGCATTGTGCTATTAAGCTATTCTACTATTTTGTCCAATAAAACCTTGCTGAAAGCTGACTAAACTGAGATACTCTCCTTGGAGACTCTAAATATACATAAGCATTAAAAGAGAAATAATCAGGCTGTTCTTGCAGTGCTTGCTCCAGGGATTTCATACATGCAGACCTCATGAAGCACTAATATAATCTGAGTAAATGAAACCACCTCTGAATAATTAATATGCAATAATCCACTAGAGTACAATTTTTCCAATTGAATTATTAGTACATCATTTCCTTCACCCACAATCTATTCTGCTAGTGTGTGGTTAATTATTGATATCACTACTTCGACTTTAGTTACACCATACTGCAAAATACAGTTCAAGTACTACTATTCAGAACTCCCAAAGGGGTAGTTGAAAGGATGTTTCCCATGCAAACAGTGCAGCAGAACATACAAGCTGTTTCTAGGTCAGTGATATAGTTAAATACAGTTTAAAAGGTAAACAGATGAGAGATTTAAATTCTGCTGCTTTTATAGGCAGCTGCTTCTTGCTCAACCGCAAAGAAGATTCACTCTTTTAGACAGGTTTATCAGCTGCATGACCACAACTTTCCTGAAATATCCCTTACTGCAGTGCCAAGGAAAAGATAGTGGCTCAAAAGACTTTTCAGAGTGACAACTCACTGACAGAAATTTTAGATTTAACTACAAAAATGAGTATTCACATTCTGAAGTAAAAAGCACCTATAGCAAATCTTCCCATTTTGCCTTGTGCCTGGAACCTTATACCATGAATAGTTATTAAATGCAAAGACATGGAGAAAATTATGAATCTGAGATAAAGGATACAAGGTCAACACTACCCTCCAGACCTTCAAAATGCTTTCACTTATGTTTCCAACATACACCACAGTTCTTCTGAAATTACTCCCTAGTATAATAGCCTGACAAAACTGTCACATTTTGTGCACTGGAGAAGTTACTCAGCCTTCGTATTGTTTCGTCCGTGCCAAGCTCGGTGACTGAGAACAGTCAGCACGTGTTTAGCGATGGTAAATCATGCCTGGCCAACCTGATTGACTTTTATGATAAAATGACTGGATTTGTAGATGAGGGGAGAACAGTGGATGTCCTTTATCTCAACAAGGCCTTCAGTGCTGTCTCCCACAATATTCTCTTCTGGGACCTGTCATGTTTAACGGCTTTGCTGATGGCCTGAAAGAGGGAGGGTGCTTGCTCATCAAGTTTTCAGATGGAAAAAAATTGAGGGGGCAGAACCAGTTGACACACATGAGTGCAGCTGTCCTGCAAGGAGAGGCTGAGGGTCCAATACTTGTTCAGCTAGTAGAAGGGATGGCTTTGGGGATATCCAACAGCAGCACCCCAGTGCTCATGGCAATGTTACCAAGAACACATAGCTAGAACAGTCCATGGCAGAAAGGTGCAAGTTAACAAGTAAGCTGAGGATGACCCATTGGTTATAAAGAAAGACGTTTTCATTTTTAGGACAGACAGCAGAACAGGCTGTCTAAAAAGGCTGTGCAGTCTCCAGCCTTGAAGGTTTTCAGGTTTTTTTAACTTGATCAATCCCTGAGCAGCCTTGGCTGGTTCTGCTTTAAACAGCAGGTTGTATTCGCAATACCTGGACACCCCTTCCGAACTAAGTCTGTGATGCTCTTAAATCAATATTCAGTGGATCACTCATACACATTTCCCACTACAGGTAACAGCTACAAAATTAACTACAGACGAATATTCAGTATGAATAAAAAACATGTATCAATATACTACAAGAAGTAATACAGACAAAACAGATCCCAGTGCAGTACAGATTTCTTGAAATCCAGTATGAAGAACAAGAGAAGCTAGAAAAATGACTATCAAAGGGAGAAATTTTTAATCTTCAGTCTTTACATACCCATTCATTTTCAGCGAGTCATCATGAAAAATTTAAAAAGATGCTTAAATTTTATAGCTCACGTTCTACTTTCTATCATTTAATGAAATGATTCTTCCCCCTTTTAAACAGAAAATAAAGGTTGATAGGTGTATAAAAAAATTCATTTTGTCATCTAACCACAACTATAACACACTAAATGCCTTCTGGGAAGTGCAAGACTCTCCAACAGACTGAAACAATTACAAGTTAAGTTGGCCCTCCTTCTCCCCCTTCTCCACCCAATCATTCTCCATACGTGGCTGAAGGGTTCTCTGTGAGATTAATTACATGTCTTAAATAAATGGTATCAGGGTCAGCAGCAAGTCTTGGAAGGTGTCATGCATCAGGTCTGTTTGCAAAATGCCTGACATAGGCGCTCAATGTCAGACTTCAGATGGGCAACGCAGGATATCCACAGGAGCCTTCATTTAGGAGAAGCCCCTAAACCTAACCTGTTTGAAAATCAGATGACTTTTTTTTCTGAAACAGAAAATAACCCAGTATATCCCATAACAGGAAAACAAAAAAGATTCCTACAAACCTCATCATCAGTATAACACTTCTGTATCAACTGGGGTTTTTTTAGTTATTTTACTACTATCAAAACAGAACTAGTGACCTACAGAGCCTCTAAAAGTTCTGTATTCACTTTACATACATAATGCATTTATTTCCATTATACTAAAGGGAAATACCCCATATCAAGAAAATAAACAAAAACAAAACCATCAACCAATAAACAATAAAAAGTCGGACAACTTCCCCAGGAAATCATACATTCTCCAAAACAACATCACTATCAAAGCAAATCTTTATTGCTAATTACAAAAACAGGACCCCCAAACGAGTATACATCCTTCAGAGAAAAGTTCAGTAAAGACAGTACATCTGTTTCCACAACTTAGTTTCAAAGAAGAGACTTTTACCATTTTTACTAAGTTGGTATTTAACCAGCTTCACAATGTTCCTATAACAACTACATTCTTCCATGGCTCTGTCATGTACGGAGCGTGCTATATAACCAAGGTTTCAATGCATACTACTAACATGGATTGTTTGCCTTTTAAAGCTTTTACCTTGACAGATGTTCTAGACACCACATGTAGATGAATATACCCTATGTGACATGGGTAAGGTAAGGAGTCATCAAGTTCCTAAGGGTCCATTCTTGTGAAACTGAACCACACCATTAGAACAAAAAGTGTTTATAGAACATTTACCCACTTTAATTGACAGGTCAACGTGATTCTGTACACACAAAACCAACCCTGAAATATGGTTGCACTTCACAGATCTTGAAGAGAACTGGCTTTCATGACCCATGATGTTTTTTGAAAAGTAAGCAATTGCTGCACTATTCCATAATGGACCTAAGACATTTTGAGATTTTCATGCAGCAAACAAAACAGAACAGATAGAAAGGACTCCTTGTCAGTCTATATGCCCATTTTCATCTCATTTATACCTACCTAGGCAGGAAAGAAGACCCCTATTTTGACTTTCAGATAACTTCTTACTGGTCATTCATGTAAGAAATCAGCCTTGAATAGGTAAACATACAAGTCCCAAGATGGAATACCTTTTTCAGATAAACTTTTACAGACTGCAATACTTTCACACAAGTTCTGTGCATGAAAAAAACCCACAACAATTTGTCAAAAAAACCCCTCTTCAGCAGCTTAAATAATTTATTACCACAGAACCACTATTTGATGCACAGGAATGGTAAATGGCGCTTAAGGAATAAAACAGGGATGTAGAATGAACAAAAATCTAAGACACTTGTGCTTTATTCTCTGCAAGAGTTGTGAATGCAATGGATTGCATTCTCTGAAAACGTGAAAGAAAATGTAAAGGATGACCAAACAAAAGTGGTGTTTGAATACTGACTTGGAAAATTGTATTCTACCCTTAATACAAAGTTCTTATACGACGATTTGGAGATCATTTAAATATTCTTTCTGTGCTGCGTCACCATCTAAACCACACGGGTCATAACGATTTTAATAGTTTTACATGTTGCAGATCAGTCAACTACTTTTTCTAAATTTTAGAACAAAACAGGATCAAATTAACAATTTTGAGTCAAAATACTATTCTGTCACATATAGCTAATAATGTAAAGATCTCCTTCCAATGAGGTATTTAAGAAAAGTAGAGAACAACATTCAAGTGAGCAAAATCCACTTCATCTGGACAATGATAAGGAATTTCCCCTGTAGTCCATATGCAATCTCTGACCTGAACAGAAAATATACACAAGAAAAGTAATTCACATAAGGCATGACCAATTATCTGAGGATTTGCTTTTGCAAGCCTGTGCAAAACTGTGGCAATGAATGCTAAATTCCCACATGTTAGTTGAAATGTCACAATAGCCAATATTTGAGTACTGCATTTCCATTGAGACTAATATAAGAAACTGACTGAAATTTCTCATTGGCCTCAGTGGTATTGACTCAGACCTTAAACTTGTCAATTATCTTTGCACACCCGCACTGTGTGCTCATCATAAGTTCCACGAAATTACTGCATGCTCAGTACTTCACACCACATCTACAGGGTGAACTTCTACCAAGCACAAGTGATACCAGGAACCCCTGCATAGTATTTTCTCCTGATGGACGTTAGTCCATCAAAATTTTGGACATTTTCAAAAATGGAAACAAACTCCAAAAACCTCACTAAGTGGCAGGATCAAGCTAACAGCTGGAATATTTTAAAAATAAAAATAAAAAATAAAGATAATGATACCATTTGAGGTAAAAAAAAGCTACTGTTGTTGTTGACACAACTGGAAGTAAAACAAGATGAAAAAGATGAATTAATGAATCAGTCTCAATGGAATCAACATGAAATAGAACATGTCTTTGAAGATACTTACCATGATCAAACCACCCCCCAAAAAACCCCCAAAAACCAAACCAAAATACAGCATTTAGTGCAAAACAATAATAAAACATTCGAAAAAGTAATGATTATTGCCCAGTGCATCTAATAGTTTAAAAAATTGGAAGAACAATCAATTATTTATGATCAAATACATTTAAAATATTAAAGTTGGTAAAAATTCACTACAAGAAAGTAATTAAGATTCCTAAAGCTTATAAAGTATCCAATACATTAAAATTATATGATAATCTCAACAAATGTGGAAACACAAATAAAATCCATGCATCCAGGGAAGCTGTGAAATCTCCCTCCCTGAAGATATTCAAAAGTCATCTGGACATAGTCCTGGGCAACCTGCTCCAGGTTAGGGGTTAGACTGGATGACCTCTGATGTCCCTTCCAACCTCTATCATTCTGTGATTCCATGATTCTGTATCAAGTCATTAACAAAGAACAACAACAATAATACTAATTTACATTTCTATGAAAACCACTTTAAAGTATTTTAGTATTGTGAAGAATACAATTGTAAAATTCAGCAAGGTTTGCTTTTTCCTAAGCCTTCATTCCAATGACAGAACAATGTAAAAGTTACTTTACTGGATATATAAAAAACCAAGATGGTGTAGTCCAGAAAGACAACCACATTTTATTTCTCAGAGGAAAACATTTTTCTTACTCAAGTGAAAAAATCAATAAAATCTACAGAAAAGCAAAGGAATCAAAGATCCTATACAGACACATTCAGCAGTATTTAGTTCAATAACAGTGTAGTCATCATTTGGACCACAAGTCATCTCCCGGCTCCATTGACATTATATTAGGTAACAAATACCATTATTGGTATGAAGTTAGTAAAAACTATACCCCCTTGGAGTTCCCCCATAGGAGAACTGTTCTTCTATATGGATATTTCTCTAAACATATCAGAACAACATGTGTACATCTAGAGAAATGTTTAAAATAATAAAAATCAAAACAAAAACAAAACTAAAACAGACAAAAAAGAAAAGGGGGAGGAAGAGCATGTCATTATCAGTAGACATCCATGTTCTTATACCAAATCACAACATGCAACAGAATCTACAATTAATAAAGACAATATAAAAGGAAAGAAAAAAACCCAACTTCTTTATATTTGATAGCACATGACAATTAAAAGCTGTTGAAATGAGGCAGCACTCATTGACCTGAAAACTGGGAACGGTGTGCTCAGAAAGACATTATCAATTAAGGTGATGAATGCTGCATAATTTAAACACCAGTATTCAAAATGATCCAATGTGACATTATAATGAAGTAAGTTTCAAAAAAAATAAATCCAATCACAGAAGCCTTTATGGGAACACACATGGAAATACCGTATTTCCTCCACAAAGCCCGTGGAATTAGCAATAATTGCTGCCCTTTCAAAGCCTTTTTACAATTCCCTGTTGCATAGTATTGCTTTAAAGTTCTAACTAAAAATAGAGGCATCCTTTGTCACTAAATTAATTCAGAGGATATTTAGGTGAGGCACTGCATCTTTAATAGTTAACATCATCACAACACGTGTTTCTCATGGTATTACCACTGCAACATTTTGTTTTAATAAAGGCTCTTGTGACTGGAACTAGATGTATATGTTCTCACTTCTAAGTTTGGTGGAGCTATTAGCTCATTACCATTCACCAGCTCCCTTAAATCATTCCCTTAGGTATGAAACCCATCAGACTGACTTCCATTCAAAATTACAAGCAATATAAGGGAATGTTTTAGAAATCTGTGAGAGGGGAGGGGGAATTTGCCTTTAATCTGTAACTATAGCAAGGAGTGTGAATATGAACTATGGAACACTTTGAAGGAATGCTGTTTTATAGGTATCTGTCTTAGTTTTATTGGCTACAGAAAACAATGGTTCAACCCTGCGGCAAAGGAGGAGGAGGTGTGGTGTTAAACATGCAATAGCTTCTCCTCACTGGTACTCTGGACAACAAAATAACATTTGTTGTTTATTTACCACAGATAAATTACACTACTTTCAATCCTTACATGTACAAAATGGGCCTTCATAGTAAGGCAAAGTGAATAGGTCACAAAACACAAGAAAACACATCTTAGTCTGAAGTCTACCAGTGCTTAAACACCATAATGAAACAGTCACCCTTACTTACATAGATTAAGAAAAATACATTGCTTTTGACAGAAATACCATTGATTACTAGAAACATTCTATGGTGCTCAACCCATTGAAGTATTCAGGCCTTTAATGTTAGTATATGTTTGCAGTCTAATTGAAAGTGCTGAGATTATTCATATGCAGAAAATTAATCACGTTTTCACTGTGCAGAGCTTTCAAGTTCTTCCCCCAAAAAATATTTGAATATGCTGGGCACCTAACTGAACTTGGAATTTGGGACTGCAAATGATGCCTCTCATACATTCAAACAGCACTGAACATTTTCCCAAATAATTAGCATTACAGTCCCAAATAATCAGTAATTAATTCAGTCTACGTAGTCCTACTATTAAAAGGGCTACAGACACAGGTCACACTTAAAAGTCACCATGTGCCATGGCTTTTGTCAGTGCAGTCAGAGCACTGGGAATGCAGTGAGTACTGGGAGTGTAAAAGCGCTCCTAGGACCGGCTGGAGTGGCAGGTGAGGTGAACCTTGGAGAGACATGTCTGCCTACACACATGCTGCAAAGAAGACAACACCTCACTAGTAACAGACTGAAGAGCCACCTATGACAGAATTTTAAAAAGCAAAGGTGGTATTTTACAATGATTTCACAGACTCATTCTAAGCTTTGTGCTGCCACGTTGTATGATCCTTGCACTTGAAATGGGAACATGCACCTCCATGAGATTTTCCTGCAAGGTGGAAGAGATGAATGAGTACAGAAAATGCATTACAGGAAGGCAATAGGCTAGCCATGTGCTTTAAGAATCTAGGGGTAGCTGAAGCTGCTGTAACCTCTGCTTTCATTTTTAAGATAGGATACAAATACACATGTACTACATAAACAAGTCTTTATATCGATCCACATTAATAGTCACCAGATGCAAGCAGATCAAGAAAACACTCTGAGGTGACTGTTGTGGCCAAGTCTAATCTCTCAAGAGACTGCCTGAGAAATCAAATACTTATGTTCATAAAACAAATGAGCTTGTGTGAACCTATTCACAGTAGCTGCAGAACGTAACTCTTGTGCAACTCCCAACCATTCATACTACAAACAAACTGAACACTGTTCCACCTTTGACTTTGACCCTTAACATAATATCTAAATTTTACAACAGCTATTGAAGTCAAAGTAACATAATTTAGCATCTTTGAGATGCATTTCTGTGGGATCATTCCTGGGGGAGAATGGGCATGCCTGCTGTCAACAAGACTGTGTGGGAATAAATTGGGCTGTGGACGACAACCTTGAGGTATGCTTGAGAACAGCAAGGGGGGAAGCAAAGCAGTGAAGCAAGAAGATAAAGAAGTAGAAAGTAGAAGATAACCAGGATGGGGGGTGGTGATGGGAGTGATGTAGAATAGCCAATTATGTATTAGCTTAAGGCACGTGGAAAAACAAATGTAACCAAGCAGCTAAGCTTTGGGTGAGTGATCAGGAGCTTGAACTGTATCTATTGCAGCCACTTTTGTGAATAAAGGTCTTCAGTTATAACTCTCACAGAGCTGTTTGGAGTCCATCATCGATCGCCTCATCACATTTCCATATTTAAGAATAATGGAGACACTAGTGTTTGCTGAATGCTTATTTCACTTACTTCAGAAGCCTAATAGGCTTCTTTTCTCAGTGAGCTAAAAAACCCAAGATGATAACAACAAAATCCCCACTATCTTCCAATTTTTAGCCCTCTACTAATTTCCACACCGATTCCATAAACCATCACCAACTCACAGACTTAAGCATTTACCACAGTCACATAGGCTTGGCAGAGGGCCAACAGAATGGTCAGTATCTGCACTGAAACATGTCCTGCCCAAATATAAGAGATAACCAGTGTTCTTGAGCCACTGTAAATCTGAAACCATGGAAACAAGGAGATCAATGCATTAGCAGCCTGACACTTGTCATGTTACAAAATGAACTAAAGGGAGTAAATCTTCCCTCTTCAATTCAATACATATTTTATTTTAGTTCCTATTTACACTGCTTTTGTTGTTCTATCCAAATACCTTTGAACTGTTCTATTTCAGTACGGAATTATTTTACACTTAACATACTTCACTGGATAATAAAGTAGAATTCTTAACTTCCATCAAAAAGAGAAAATCATGCATGGACAAATTAAGCAGCTCTGGAAAATAACAGTATAGGAATGCAAAGAACAATCTCCAGGGTAGCCAATGGGGGGGAGGGGGGGAGTAACATAGGGTTTCAATAACCAAGCACAGCAAAGAAAAGCTCAAACCTTGTGTGATCCTGTGCGTATGATCCCAACATACAGCAGGGAAGTCAGCAAAGAAGAAACTTAGGCAACAATACAGCCTTCATGCAAATTATAAGTATTTTTATTTTAGTATTTTTACCCAATAATTGCTTAATTGTTTGCAGGTTAAGACTTAACCTAAACTTTCCCCTTCAGTATAATCATGGGGCTTCCTTATTCAAACTGTGCTCATTTTCAAAGAAATGCTTTCTGAAAACAATTACAGTGGTTTCTTACGTTACAAACAACAGATAAATGAGTTGCTGTTTATTGCAAGATAGTTTCAGGTCATGCCGTAATTCACTATGTTTTTAAGGGGAATGAAAGGATTTTTCTAATAACAAAAACATAGCTTTGACTAAATATAGAGAACTGCACACAAGATTAGCAATGCTTTAAGGTTGGTTTTATGAAATCGAATATCCCAAGTAGTCTTTCAAGAATAATAGATGTAGAACTTCTCAAGAACAAATATATAGTCTTCAAGTGATAATAGAACTGCTATCTTTACCACGAGCAGAGGTGAGAATTCTTCACTACTATGAGAGCCCTATTTGCACACAGTACCTGTTTCAGCAGACAGCTTCTCAAACAGTACTTCTCCAAAAGGGATTCTACAACGCGTTACACCCCATAGGAGCTTTGGGACCACGTGCTGAATTTGCTTGAAAGGTTCCCCATTGACATATTGTTATCATGAGCCTGCTCAAACATCAGTTCCACCTTCACTACAGACATTGCTCCTATATACATCAGTAACATGCATTTTTTGTTGATATGCAGTTGTGTGAACATGCAACATATTCATGACTGGCATCTTGCACTAGAATGGCTGTCCAGGTCTCCCACCATAGAAGACTGGCCACTGAACAGAAAACCAGCACTTGCCTACTGTAGACCTCTGGCTTCTCAGCATGCCTGTTTATAACAGCAATTGGCAGCCAAAGTTTTGTTCTGTGCAGGCTTGGTGTTAGACATTTCGTTTTAGGTTCATACCAGCAGATAAAATGTCAGCAGGTCTGGATTTATGGGTAAAAATAGTACATCCAGTTTTACAATTAACTAAGCAATTTTGTGCCCACTGCACACACAGAATGCTTTCCTAGAGTAAAGATTAATAGACTATTGACATACTAATATCTTGAACAACCATTAAAAGGGAGAAAACAGTGGTCTAGGAATAAAAGATCTGATAAAAATCTGATTGTCCAGAAAAAAAACAGACAGGACTCTCACTTCCCCTACACAATGTGACTTCAGTAATGAATACACATACAACTAGATTAAGTATTATTCTTGAATGTCTGCGTTTTCCTGACTTGTACAAAGACCCTGATGATTAAATATTTTGAGGAAAAGAAGTTTTCCACTTGAAGGAATAAATAATGAAACAGACAGATTGGGATGAAATCATGCTGTACCATTGAAATAAAGATGCTTTTCACAAATTCCCCAAATACCAAAGACTGGGAAAAGCAAAAGCAAGCAAAAGAAAAAACCCAACAAACAAACCAAACAAAGAAAGAAAAAAACCCCAATCTATAAGGCACAAACATTTCTGCATGGACATCTAGGTAAAAGAGTTTAAAGGAACATAACTACAGAGACCCTAAATAGTCCCATCCTCTCACAAATTCACAGCATATTTGGGAGATTCTGTAGTAAATACAGACATAACACTTAAATGATGTTAAACCCATCCAATTTGCAAGTTATGTAAAAGGCTTCAGATGTTTGAACTATATTCCAAACACTGTTCCAAATGCAAGTATTCCACGCAGTCACATCCCCGTCAAGGATACTGAAAGAAATTGGGGTCCGTGGATGATTTTTAGAATAATAATCAGTATGGTAACATTAGTCAGTGTAAGATGTTGCCCAGCATATTAATCAACCGCTCCTATTCTACAAGATTCATTGCAAGAAGGATGCATACATTAGAATCAATTTAGTAAGGTAAACAGCATCATAAGGTGAATCTTCTTTCTCTGTAACCCTCCTTCCCAAGAAATGGTAATATATTATTCATTTCAGCATCAATTTCTTAAATCTTTCTAATCAAGAGATCTTTTGCATTTATTTAGAAAAAGGAGCCAGGCAATCAGCAACAAATACAGTTTTCATAGAACTGCAAAAGCATCCAAGACTGCATCAAGATTGTCACAGCAGTCATTATTCACCAGAATGATGTTCTCTCCACAGGTCCTTCAGATCATCTCTTTCCCCTACAGTTCAAACCTAGACATTAGAAACTTTGCAGGCGGCTTACAGGGCATTTCTTGCTCTTCAGTTGTTACCTTCCATTCTTCAGGTTTGGGCTAGGAACCTTTCTTTATGGTTTAATAACCATTCATTTAGCTTGCTAGTTTTTCATCCCGTTGTTGATCCTTCCTTACCTATTATTCTTCAAAGAGCTGTTCACAGCAGTAGCTCTGAACCAGTCCCTTACCCCTTCCTCTCAAAAGTGCAACTTTATTTACAGGTGCTAAGACAGTGGTGCTTGGTGGCATCAAGTGCTTTAAAGCCTCACATCTCTCTCCAAAACCTCAGTTCTGCAACACCTGTTCTTTCTTCATCCACCCTCCCCAAACTATTTCAGATCAGAAAGTGAGGG
Source organism: Actenoides hombroni (assembly GCA_024336885.1). Classification (NCBI taxonomy): domain Eukaryota; kingdom Metazoa; phylum Chordata; class Aves; order Coraciiformes; family Alcedinidae; genus Actenoides; species Actenoides hombroni. The sequence goes on from WUAM01000287.1 coordinate 22,034,379, forward strand.
CTGAAATAACCTAACACACCTCATAATTTGTCTCCCTGTCCTACCTCAGGTTTCCTTTTTTCTTCCCAAAAAGCAAGTTTGTCTACCAGTATCCATTGCTCTTCACACCTCTCCTCCCTCCACCCCAATTTTATTAACCTTTTACCTTCACTTTTATAGATTTGAGATACTGACTGCAACACTAAAAAGCTGCCCCCACTGCTTCCAGCTTTGCTATCTTGCCTGAAACCAGAGACACAACTGTCATTTTTCTAAAGGTCGCTCTTAAAAGAAATCCATAATGCATCATAATTGTATCTAGCTTATGTAGGAAAGTACAAAAATATTGGTTAACTATTTTAAAGGAGAGTATAGTGTTACAGAAACAATTGTTTCTATACCACAACACAGCTATAGGCAGAAGTAAGTCCCAGTGAGTGTATAGAAGTGACCAAAAATATTAGTTCATATAGAAGTAGTACAAGTCCTCATATTTTTATCCATTATTTTTTCTTGCAATTTAAAAATCCTGGCCATAGATCTATTATTTTTTCCTTTTAAACCAGCGAAGTTGTTTCAGCACAGCAATAACAACCCAATAATTTCTAAAAAGTGAATTAGACCACATGTTGCATCAACATGAAGTTCTGGGCCACAGTAAGGCAAGTTTAGATGCCTTAAGACTTAGGAGGGATTAGCTGCAAATTAGGTCTCTGGAATGTAATCTCTGCGCTGCATCAACAGAATTTACTGCCACCTTTGAAGAGGAGTGTGCTGGAAACTGAAATCCAAGGCTAAATTTCTGGTTGGACAGCAAACACACTCTGCCATGAGGACAACGTGTGGGGCATAAGCATTTGACAAGCAGTGCATTGCCACAAGTACAAATTCTGGGGAATTATCACTGTGTGACAGAGCTAATGGTGAGCCTTGTCCCCCCTAGTTAAGAGACACTGCGGCCTCATCACACTTTCCTAAGTCAGCCCTCTGCAACAGCACATGCAGAGCCCTCACCAACCTGTTTCTCTTCACTTCTGTGCTTCCAAGGGAGTTCCTAGGCTCAGACACCTCACACAGCTTCCACATCCAACAGTACCAGAACAAAGCTTTAGCACTGCTATGTGTGTCACCCTCCTTGTGAGACACTTGAGCACCATCAAGGATCGTTACCTGACATAAAAGCAACAGTGAAGAGGTTGAAAAAAAAAATCTCACAAAAGGAATCCAATTCTAAGCTTTGACTGTAACACTGGGCAGTACCGACAAAAGCAGAATAACATAACAGGTAAAACCACTACTTGCTTGCCAAGTCCAATCATAATTAGCAGCCTGTACTAAGTTGAGCCTGTACTAAGTTGAGGCTAAAGCCCAGTTCTGTGTACAGTTCCAGACAAGGAGCCCAAATGCAGTCACTACGAGGGACGCATCCTTAGAAGAGGCATCCCTACGGGAGGTAAACTGTAGCGCTCCTACAGATTTTCTGTAGCTCTGAAAGTTATTTGAATAAATATTGCCATTCCATTGTAATAGTATTACCTTTACCACAAAACAGGCTAATCTTAAGTATTTTCTAAGTTAATTTAGTAATTCTTTATTGGCCATTGACTTTGAACCATATTTCTACTTATTTTCGGACCTCATTAGCTGGGCTCATCAGAAAATGTAATCCAGCCTAGCACACACCTGCTGAACTAAAAGGGACATGTGGAACATATGTCACTGTCAGATCTATCAATCCAACTTAACGAAATTGAGACAACACATACCCAGGATAAGAAAAGAGAAAAAATAACTTACAGCTATAAATTCCTACACAGAATATCTGCAGCCATTGTTAGTTGGCCTCTGTGTTCATGAAGGAGAGAACATGGGAGAGTATGAACACCTGCAAGATCACACCAGTGTTCGTAGCTTTGCACCGAGGACCTGTTTTCTGTTTTCAACAAATTTCTGTTCTAGATCCTCCTTTGGAATGCAGCATTCGGATGGCACATTTTTTTTTATCAGAAGCTTTTGCAAATTGATGTTAGTAACCCTGTCTGTAAACACCGCTTAATTGCACAAGGGTTGTCTGTAAACACCACTTAATTGCACAAGGGTTGTCTGTTTTAAATTTACACTGAATTCCAGCAACTTACTCCTGTCCATCTACAGCCCATTTCTAATCCCACCTTGAAGTAAAATTTCAAAGCTGGGAGAGGAAGATAGTAACAAAAAAACCTTTTCACAATTTACATCTATGAAGTGTTAGTTTAAATTTAGATTTTAAAATGTTGAGCATAAGAATCTTGCACAAGAATTCCATTTAAGACCTAAGCTTCTGAAATATACTTAGAGTCTGAAAAGCTACTACCAAGATTTATAGTTTTCCTTTTTTAGCTGCTAAGTTCTTAAGAGATAAAATAAATATTTTATACTTCTGGGCTGCTCAGATGTGGAAAAATAAAATATATTTACAGTTACATGAAGATATTCTCACCCTGCAGTGTCTTTGTGAGATTTCACAAGAGAACTATTTGTTATACTTTGAGCCTTTAAATTTTAGGGAAAAGATGTCAAATTTTGTAAAATTTATGAAAGTAGAAGCTTCAGTTCTGAAGTGTGTCTGTGAAAGGTGGGGGGTAAGGGAAGGTAGATAGTTTGTAAACTTCTGATTTTTACCTGTTGTCAGAATTAAGAGGGTGGAGTGTATGATTACAGATTTTATTTTATTCAAGCAAAGAGAAAAATAGAGTGCTTGGCTTACAAATGAGAGGAAAATAAGGGCAAACATAAAAAAAAAAAGTCACACACTTTTGCATATCAGAGGAAGCTTTGATTCTAAAAGTGTAACCAGTACCCTATTGTCGATCGAAGAAGGCTGAGAGATGGAGAGTGTAGAACTAGTGACCAGCCGTAGCCCATTGCAGGATGCTCACATCAAGCTTTTGTGTGTTGGGATTGCAACCCAATGCACTTCTTCCCCAATTCCCTACACGCTCAAATTTGAATGACAAAAAGGAGTTCAGACAGCAGGGTACAAAAATGTGTGCTGATGCCAGTACCCCAGTCTTTTTCTTGATCACCTAACAGGCCATTTTCTGTAACTATTTTAATTTCTAGATTTCATTTTCTACTTTTAAGTTACACGTCTCTGAACTTCAAGTCTCATGCTCTGTAGCCTGTGGAAAAGCAGGTCCTTGCACTACTGAGCTGTGCTGCCAGGCAGCAGCAGGTTCACATGCAGCAGGTGCTTCCCCCCACCCAAAAACCAACATAGAGTCTAAACTGTGGGCAGATTCAGTGCCCTGTACAGACACTGCAGAGTGCATCACACTTACCCAGGCTGGTCACCAAAGCAAAGCTAATGAGGGTAGTAAAGGCCTTTGGAGAGCCCCAGAAGCCTGGAGCTCCAAGCACTTACTGACACCACTATTAAAATTCGTTTAAAATACTCACTGCTGCATCTTCAACTAGTCCCACAGTACTTGAGTTACTAAAAATCAAAATATTAAACCAATCTATCCTAAAGCCTGAAAGGTTAGGTTCAATAAGTAAACGGGAATGATGAATAGCAAAGAATATATAAGATACCAGCAATATAATTTATTTATTTTTTTATAATAAATAGCTTTATTAACCTCTTTTATCATAGCCTCTTTCCTAGATCACATTTAGACAACGGAAAGCAAATCAAAGAATATTCTTAATCAGTAATTTAACTACCTGATTAATGACTGACTTATTTAAAGCTAATAAGCTGATGAAAGAAAATCTCATTATTTTGAAAAACTGCCTTATTCTACTTGATCACTCCATTTAATAGGAAGGTTAATTAAATAATGGATCATATAAAACCCATTTATCTTGCAATTTTTACATGAAAAGCAATCTTGTGTTATAATTTGCTTCAGAGTAAACAGCTAGTAATGAAACAGCTACACAGTGGTTTCAGTTAAAAATCAATAGCAGCTTGCTTTGCAACATAAAGGCCAACAAAAATACAGCTTACATATCAAATGAACCTTTACAGTAAACTACACAAGTATTAAAATGCTGGCCAGGATTACAGTACTGGATTACAACCTCACTAGTCATACGAGATAGGCCAGTAGATCCAACTAACAAAGAGACCATTCCATTTTATGACCTCAGAATACCTAAGAATACTTAATGCAACAAGCAACATCAGTGCTTTCCCTTAAACAGTGGCTTTTTGCATGTGGGAATACGCTTGTAGGAAGGCTTTTGCTAACATATCTAATAATTCAGAGGACAAGGAAATTGCATCCTTGATGATGTTATCATCACAGAAATTACAGTTAAGTGCAAAGCAGGCTGGGGAGTCAATCGAAGGTCAAGCCAGTTGAAGGTCAAGTTCATTGGAAGAACAGGGTTCTGAAGTTTACTTATTTTCAGGGACAACTCTGCTGATAGGTCAACAGCACAAGTTTTATACCTGACACCACTCATGGAAAGAAATCACGTCCAAGGCTGAAGTAGCTATGGACCACTGAACAACAAGATAGGAAAAAAAAATAACTCTAGAAGTCAAGGCATATTTTTAGGATTACTATTTAGAAACCTTTTTAAAACGCTACTTGCATGACTGATAAGTAAAGCAGCCTAATGCATCTCAGTCTCAAAAGCTGTTGAAATAAACTACAAAAATAAAATGTTTTACCAGAGAATACAGTAGTGTTTGAAGAAATACTGACAGTAATAGTAATCTAAAAGTTCAACTGCATTCCACTGGCAGAATAACTACAGCTTCCTCTGCCCTTACAAATCAGCATTGTATTGGGCTGGATAAGGTACCTGGATTATAAAGTATCCACTGTTCCATATTTTTCTCACACAAACTGCTGTTGGGTCTCATCTTCCTTGTACTTAAATCTCACTGCCTCCAAAACCTATAATCCTTTACAGTGTTTCAAAGATGCCTAACTATCTGGAATAAAGAAATAAAAATTTTCTCCATATAAAGAAATGTGTTATAGCTCATAAAAGCCATAGATCTTGGTTTTTCTTCCATCATAACAGTTAATAGACTTCTTCATATGGTTCTAAAGCTTGTTCTTAAAATCGTAACAATTATTTGGATGATTTTATAGATACCCCTGACTCCACAATTCAGGACTCAAAGAATTATAGATTGGACTTTTTAATCAGAGCACTAAGTTGGACTCTCCAGCTCTGGTAAGCAAAAGGACTAAACCTGAAATCAATGTGTCACTAACAACCTACTGCAAAGAATCAGTACATTTTCCAAGATCCTCACTATTTTGAACATGTATACATCACACAGCAGTACAGCTGCTCTACAGACTCAAATTTGGAAATGCAAAGAGCTTTCAGCATGCTATCATAAAAGGTTGAATGTGTGTAACAATGTACAGCACAATGGAGTACTTTCTGGATAAAGCAGCATGCTGTTCAGTTGCAATTTATCAATTCACCTGCTAACACAAATAAAAATGAGGAGAAAGACAGGAAAATAGCAACTGGAATCAGCAGGTTTGTTTGAAGATGGACTTCAGACCCATCCGTTAGATGGTTTAACCTCTAACAAAACTTCCAAGTGAGCAGAGCTCACCAATCTGCAGCTTCACAGTCCTTGCTCGCATTCACAAGGTACTATTTGTGTATTCAGATCAGAAATCTGATTGCCATTTGATACACTGATTAGTTTGTGGTCAAATAAAATGCAAAATACATTCAAGTATGCAAATCAGCTCTTTGCCCAAATACTGAAGGCTCAGTTAAACATGGCCACCTGAAATGTGTCTTTTATGTTCTACAGTTTGGATGGCCTTGGCACTAGTTTTCATCATCTCAGGGAACCATCTCTTAAGTTACTATTAGAAAGTTATTACATTGATCTTTGCCAAATACTGCACTACTTTCGATGGAACCTAATAAGGACCATTATTAGAAAAATGAGGCATTTCAGCTGGTTTAGGTTTCTTACACTTGCTGGTTTGCATGCAACAATCCGGAATCAGTATTAATCAGTCTTGAACTACATCTTATTTACAGAGACAGAAAACTGCAGCGAGAGAAATTCAGCAAATAGGAAATCCAGGAAAGATACTAATACCGGAGTCAACAATACTGGATCACATGTACTCTTCTAGACCTCTTGTAAAGTCAAAATGATAGATTAATAAAATAACTGGTTTCTATAAACACTGCCGCAACCACACAATGGTTTAATGATGTGAGAGTGTGTTTGTGGTAGCTGAGAGACACTAAAAACAGGCTGAGAGTCTATCTCTGCATTATGGCCTTCACATCACCAAGATGACAATTTTTTCCAAGGATTTCTAAAAACATTTGATTTAGTCTCCTTTTTGAGAGCATAAACTATTCACAGGCATGAAAGCTGACTGTGCATCAACAGAAGTCACACATGGCAACCTCCTGACAGGACTTCAGAATAGCTATTGCAGAAAGTGTCCAAAGTCAGAGCTTTATACATCCTTGAACTTTCCTGCTCCTTCAAACCAAGCAAAACTCCATTCTACAATAAAGTCGATACTGGGGTAAAAACAATATTTTATGCACAGAAGCACAGCATTTGATTTGTTTCCCCCTCCCTTTTCCTTCTTTGGTACTGCTACTAATATGAAGGCAGGAAATTCTTCAGTGGATTAGTTTTAGGAAAATATTTATGCAGAAATTGTTTCTTTTTTATCTCCATGTGTTGTTTTAGAACTTCTATACAACACAATATATTACACATATTTACAAATGAAATTAATGGAAAAATTTCTAGAGGAAAGGAAATGTGGGCCCACTGCTGAATGAAGTGGGTGCCCTGGTGACCGAGGATACAGAGAAGGTGGAGTTACTGAATGCCACCTTTGCCTCGGTCTTTACTGCTAAGGCCAGCTACCAGGGGTTCCAGTCCTATAAGACCACAG
>WUAM01000287.1:22049190-22076349 GCA_024336885.1 Actenoides hombroni
ATAAAACCAGTCCCAGTGAGGTTTCTTTGTTTATTGAAAGGCTGTTAGAAGATGTTTTACAAACTTTGATGGACTGGACTTGCCCTGAAGTCAATTTCTGGACCATCAAAATTCATAACATTAACTTATTACATTGGAAGAATTTAATTGCCTCACTAGTAATTTATTTAAAATGAAAGTGAGAAGAAGTCACAAATCAATCATACTTTTCAATTATTTCTTTCCCAGCTTAGTGGGACTGCTGGCCTCACCAGTGCTGAGTACAGGGGGACAATCACCTCCCTGCTTCTGCTGGTCACACTATTTCTAATCCAGGCCAGCATGCCATTGGCCTTCTTTGCCACTTGGGCACACTGCTGGCTCATATTCATTCCCCCGTCTATTATATCTTCTTTGCCGGCAGTGGGATTATTTCTGATAAATTCTGACTGCACAGGATTAATCTTCAAAGTTCTTCTTCTATATGCATGACAAAATATGCGGAAGTAACTGGTAGGATAACTCTGCATACTACCATATAGATTGGTATTTGTCAACATCATCAACATTTAAGTTCTTCCTTTCCCAAAATCAATCTGTGTTTAAATATTTATTTTCATTGTAACCTGGAATCTGAGCCGTGGGGTTGGTCAGATCATCATTAATCTAATAAAACACCAATAAATTAGAATAATTATCATCAATCTATCATTGTATCTATATGTATCAAGGTACTGTGGGTATCCTAGAGCTGGAGCTACGGTCCAGGCATCCATTATCAGAGTAACTATTAGGAACAAGTAATAAAAAAAGAGTCATCCCTGCCTAATGTACAGGCTATCTTTACCTAAGAATGCTAATCGTATTTGCAGCACATACCTGAAAATGAAAAGTCCGTTTAAATGATGAATCACTGTGAGCATTGACATGCACAAATACAAAATATCAAATCCTGCCACCTATGGTGTAGTGAAACTCCCTTTGTTTTCAGTTAGTGTTCAGAATGTGGAAAGGCTAGTCCATAATGGATTAAAAGAGTATCAGTATATTAGCTATGTAAAGCTATAGTTTGTTTCTTTGCAGTGCAGGCTCCCTGCAAGGCTGCCTTCTGCCCATATATGGTACAATAGCTTTGAAGTCTAGGCTTTTATTTTAACCTGTTCTATAGTTTGGGCCCAGAATATCTAATATATGATTCAAGCCTAAGTTTTGTAGATCAGGTAATTAGACATGCTATATTTGCTGAGAATATTTTCTGAGGCCATTGTGGAAAATCCTTCAGGAACCTCATCTTGTTCTGACAGACACAATTCTTCATCTTTCGTGGCAAAAATGCGTAATGGCAGACACATTTAAAATACATAAAAATATTCCATTGCACTATGACTACAGTCATAATATCTCACTGACTAGTTTACTCTTCAGGATTATTAAACCCATCTCTTCTACTGAACTGATAGCTGAATCTATCTACTCACATATATTTTACAGATCTCACTGAAGTCAATGGAAGATTTCAGAATGGATTAATCTATGAATCGATTTAAGGGTGTAACAACTCTGTTTAAATTTTGGGTTGTTTTGATTCCTGGTTGAAATAAAACTCCATTTAAAAACCATTGATACTGATTTCCTGGCCTTGCCATCAGTAGGGGCAAGCATTTCAGATTAGCAATAGTGTCAGCTCCCACTCCATTGCTATCTCTGGCATCTCTTGTCCCACGGGGGACACCTGCATTGCTTTCCATGGCCAGTTTTGAGCTACACTCTTTTCTAATCCTGGCATCTGAAATGAAATGGCTCGCCACAAGACAGCGGTGAGGGAATAGTGAGATTTCTGTTTGCTCACTTTTATTGCTTCTCTTTATTCTAAACGGGCATTGTCTAATAAAACATAAGCTTTTTTTATATGCATTGAACCTACGATTTCTTTTTAGGTCATCAAGGAAAGGGACTAAACTGAGTTCTTTCCAAAGTTGCATGTGACTGCCATCAAGTGGGTGCTCCAGGGTAAGCAGCTGGAACTGAGCAACCTGCAGTCTTTATATGGCATTCTAGACTATCAATTTAATATAAGGCACATAATAAAAAAGGAATTACTAGCGTAGAATGATATTTGAAAAAGATACTACATTATTTAACAAAAATTAAATAGAATCTCTGCATGCACAGAGGTTGATGTAATGAATTTGTATTAAATTACAGTTTTCAAATTATATTTAAGATTTTTTTATTACAGTTCCTTTTCTTTAAAAACTCATTAAATTCCTTTCGGCTTAATATAAACACACAGTGTGGCTTTCAGCATTGCACAGATGAAAGTAGATGGCAGTTTCTGAGGAACTTTCAGTTCTCAAGTCACGTCGCACCAAGGTGGACTGTCTTTATCTGAACTTGCTGGGATTTAAGCAGAAGTTCAATAAAATGCTATTTCTTTTAAATTACTGTTCACATAGCTAATAAAACCAATCTTGACAGGAGTGCTGAGATTAACAGACATACCAATCTAAGGGCAAACATAATGCCTACATCACCTTAGTAGTCTTGGGAAAAAGAATAAAAAAGATATATAGATAAGGCATGTATACATACGCACACACTATATTCACCCTGTGGATATATCTATATTTGTATCATTCATTCATTGTATTCAGCCTGTGTGTTTGTACTGAGATCAAGCTAAGGTTCTTCTTTATGCTGAAGACTTTATGTAAAAAAAAAATTCAAAATGGCATGCTGTAAGTCTTAATCTCACACTATCTGAAGTTAATGCAGTTTTGCTATTGACTTCAGTAGTAGCAGGATAAAGAATGGGACATTATCATCACAAACAATGTAGTATTTCTCTTCTGCATTATTATGATGACTTATCACATGTATTAAAAAGCTTCCCTAGTCCTGGACAAAGGCTTTTAGCGCTAAGTGCTATAATGTGTAACAAAAGGAAGGTTCCTGCTCAAAAATGCCTACAAAATTAGAATACAATAGGCATAAGAGCCCAAGAAAATAACAAGGTAGTGTGCAGGTATTTAGATGGAGCTCCCCCAAGCACAACAGTAACACTGGAGAGAGCAGGAAAGTTGACTATGAAAATCAAAGAGGAGATATTAGGACTTTTATTGTTGGAATACAGATGATTATTCCTGTGCTGAAAGGTTAGGAAAAAACATACAAACATTATTTTTAATAGTGTGATGTGTGAAAATACATTTTTTAAACACAACAGAAAAGCAGCTGTTTCAGGCGGTAATTGTGTAATTCCTTAGGCTGATCAAAGCCTATTATTATTACTGCAATTCAGTTCCTTCCTTAGTGTGGCACTAGTGCTACGCTGGTCTTTTTTCGCCGGGTTAGGTCCTTGACCCAGATTATTGTGGATGAGATCAGTGCCAGAGCAGGAACGAGCCAGAGGCTGTAAATGAATAGCGGAATCAGAGTAAAAGGCAGGACCACAAACCCAGCATTTTTTACTGGTTTAGACTGTCACAGCCTCACTGCTCTTCTGGAATACAGGAGGCACATACCTCACCAGCATACTTCACCAGGTGAAGTTAAGGTTTGCATTGTGCTTTGAGGTCTTCAGATGAAATTTCTGTAGAGGTGTAATTAATACAGTTTAAGGAACCACTAGAAATCTGTTTTGCTGGTTTAATGCAACGATAAATCAATTCTGACAATCAATTAAAAACTGCCTTTTGACTTTTTTTTATAATAAATTTCAACTGCAGTCTTTTTTTTTTTTTTTCCCCAGGGATTTAGATTAGAAGTGTATCTGTACCCTATGTAATTAATGTGGGAAACACACACGGAAAAGAAAATAGAGTGCAGAGATAAATATTTTTTTTTTTCTCTTTAAAAATTTGAATCTTTTAGGTGCAATAAGCTTGCATATATTTCTGAAGCTTCTGTTGCTCTGATAATGTCAGGGATAATTTGCCTCTCTGTAAAAAAAATGCAAAAATTGGAATGAAATGTAAATGGAACTGTAGATAAATAACTCAAAATGCAACAGAAGCACTGATAAGGGAAAGGGCACTAGTCTGGCTGCTTACAAGTGAAACAATTCTCTGATGCCTCTTTCACACATCTGTTGACTTTTTATTTCTCTTTTCAATAGATGAATTACAACAAATGTTAACAGAAGCAATAGCAGGTCGTATGATGCCAAGTTATTAAAATTAAAGAGATCTACCTCTGGTACCTAAAGATGACTTTCACAGGACATTAATTTCTCCAGTGTGTGCTGCCATATAATGGAAAGCACCTATTTCATGTTAAGTTTTGACTATTTTAGGCTTAATCTTAGTCTCTGAAAATACTTAATGAATCTTTTGTTCTTTGTTTCTTTAATTGCAATAAAAGTTTATGCTAAACCAGCAATCATATAGGGCAAGGAAAACACGTATTCATCACTGGAAATCCACTATAGAAGAAGGAAATAGAAATAGTGTAAGCCAATGTAAGTAACACCTGCTGGGAGGTGGATAAGCCCTGCTGATATGCCCTGCAGACCTTTGCTCGGCAGAGCTATGAGACTGTACCATATTCCCATCTACCCTGAATGCCCTGGCTCTATTTCCGAGGGAAATGGAGGTGCAGGGTGAGGAAGACATTTAACTTCTGGGTCTTAGCATGTTACATGGCCTAGACATGGCCAAAGCTTGGGGCAAGACAATTGAGAAATTCATCTGAATTCAGCAATACAGGCTTTGCTGAAAAGATGTGAGAAGAAGGATGGATATGTAAGAGTCTCTCCTATGGAGTGGTTTTAGAGAACAGAAAGTAAACAATATTCTTCCAAAAGGCCTCAAGGTTTGAAACTTTCTCAGCTGATGCAGAGAGAGGATAAAACCTTTGTAAATTTGTGTACTTCAGCATCTGCCCTCGCACCTCTGCAGCAGCTACAGGGAAGGCATCATACTCAGGTTTTACAACCATGAAAGCACATGGCTAGTTGCTACTCCCAGATGGAGTTCTATGGATCATGTTTTCCCCCCTTGTATATCTGCCAGTAAGAGAAACATCTGTCTCCATGTTCTGATCTTCAGGGTAAGGTTATTTCATCCTCTCACTTACTGATGAGTGACAGGAATTCTTGGTTATGAAAACATTTTGTCTGACTTTCAGATAGCTGGGATTCAATGGGGATGTGCTGACTTAGCCTAGCAGATGCCACAGACCAACTCTATTGTGCCCAGAAGGGACATAGAAACGGCTCATTTATGAGCTTTCTGCCTACCCATAGCTGCTGTCTTTACCTGGAAGTTTGTAAGTCACACTGTAAAATAAAGAAGTTGAGGAAATTCAGTAAAGTATGAAATCAACAAAACTGCAAGGAGCTCATGGACATCCTATGAGCACAGAAGTACAGGTAAGAAAATTATTAATTGGTGAATTATTCATTAATTTCTCATTCTGATGCATATGATTTAAATTCTGTTCTGCTGTTTCTTGCTGTTGTTTACAGACTTTTGAGAATTGAACACCTAGTCTTCTGCAATATCTGTAACATCATTGTACTTGGAGGGAATTTGATGCATGCAAAGAGCAGGGTCTGTATTTATATTTTGGAAAAAGAGATGGAGTTTAGGGATATAGGAATGAGATACTGTATTAATATAAGCTTTGTTTTATTTACGACCTCATATTTTCAAATCTGAGCAAAAACCATTTTCTTTTGACTTCTGATTGAGAAAAGAGCTTAGCAGTTATAAGTGAACTAAGTGCTAATGTTTTAAACATGCAGATGTAACATCTTGTTCTGCTCTAGAAAATGGTCTGAGTTTGCCTTTCTGTTGCACTAGCATTTTGAGTAATACATAGCTATTGCAGAATGGCAATACATAGTGGAAAACTCCAGGGTTTTTAAATAAATAGTTTCAGTGGGAAGGCCTTTACTTTTAATAGAACAATTACTATTTTTTTTTTCTTTAAAGCAAAACCTGCATGGAGACTAAATATATATGCCTTTGATATAATGGAATTACCTGATTATTAGAAAAAACCAGAGAGTTACAGTTGCATTGGTATTAACTAAGGTTTACATGTTTACCTGTGGTTAAAGTCCTGGATATTTAAAACATGTTTTATTCGTGCCATCTGTTATGGAATTTGTAAATACCGTATGGCTGTTTTCTTTCAAATCATAAAGTACTTCCCCATTCCCTAACAGTCAGTGAAATGTTAGTTAAACTAATCTTCAAAGTAATCAGGAATCTAGAAAATTTACAGCACTGTGCAAAGGATGCTGTGGCAACATATTTGCCCAGAAAAGGAAGGAAATAAATAAATATGCCATTTCTACATCATTTTGTTGCCATAGGTACCACTGCCATGTCTAACCCTAGGGCAAATGCTTTCAAACTGTGATTCAATGTGGGAGTTTTCAGATAAGAGAAAATTGTTTTATGACTCAAAACCGGTAGACTTCTGATTGTTACCTAAATTAGTTAAATATATTTAGTTTCTTACAGACAAGATGAAAAAATGCTTTAATCAGCATCTCAAAGAAAGTGAGACGAGGAATGACACCTGATATCAAAAAGTCTTTCATCTATCAGTCATAGACACAAAGATCCCAAAGTTAAATGCTGAAGTCTGCAGAACTCAAACTGTAAATTAGATGCAAATTCTTTACAGTATTGGCACTTAGCCATTGGAAGACATGGCCAAAGGATATGGTAAATTTTCTATCATTTGAAGTCTTTAAAGCTAGATAAAATGCCTTTCTAGAAAATGTGTTGCACTGCTACCATTACCTTTTGGGTTAGCTGCAGAAAATCATTTGGTGAATTTTTATGGCCTCTTTAAGCAAGAGCTCAAGCAGAGTGATCATATTCTGTTTTGGGTTCAAAATATATGAAACACGATAGCTAGGTATGATTCTACAGCAATAATAATGATAGGAGGTGAAATTATAACCTCACTGAAGTCTATGAGGAAGTTCCCACTCCCTTTAATGAGACCAAATTTTAATTTATAATTATAAAAAACTTCGATATATTCATTGCATTTAAGCTTGGGATTACATGCAGACTGCTTTGCTCCACTTCACCCATTTTATTTTATTGCTATTATGTTTACCATTTTATTTTGTACTTCAGATTAGTTTTGAATTAGATTTGTATGATTTACATTTTTTAAGCATCTAGGAGCTCACAAATGTTATCTCTTTTCAAGTACTGCAGAGTTCAAAATGGAAATAAGAGAATTGACTTGCAAAAACTCTGTTTCTTCTGGGTTTCCATTGAGTAAGGGTCAAATATTTCGTTGATTATTTTTCACAGAAGATGAGTATTTCTACTGCTTGCCTCTGATGAAGCTGGAAAACAGACATCTGTGCAAATAAATTTTCTGGATTATTCTCAATCTTATGAACATCTGTATCCAGGTCAGGATTTCTGTATAGCCTCATAATTAAGTTCACTTTGAATGGAGTCAGCCATTAACATTGTGTGTATGTGGTATTCTTGTGTATAGTGTCTCTACCAGAGTTCTCCGTATCATTCAAGCCTGAAAGAGAGAACTGTCAGGTATCCTTCCATATGGGCTTCTGAGCAGATGTGCACTGGCTGCTGGTAGTTGTCCTGAAAGTATATGCATGGGGTTGGGACACTGGAGTCCTGAAGAAGTTGCTCAAGTGTAATCCTTTTCAGGAACAAAGAGGCATTAGAAGCTGAGACTCATAACCTATGCCTATAAATGGTTTTAAAGGAAGTATGAAGAACTGGAGATCTGTTGGAAATGTTCAAGGGTATCACAGTATAGGAGCTGACAGGCCCAGTCCAAGTCTGTTGGCTATCAGCTTTATTCCACTGAAAATTAAAACACATCATATGGCTTGTTTGGGGTTTATCTCACTCTGAGGACACGCACAGAAGCAGGAGGTATGAGTCTTGTACTAAGGATGCACTTCTAAGGATACTGACATTCTTTAAGGTACAATTTAAAGCCTGCTGCAGTCAATGGAAGGTCTTTTGTTGGCTTCAATGGGCTTTGGACCAGAACCTCTCCTAGGGAGTTTTTGTCCTTGGCTTTCTTAAAAGAAGATTTTACTGATGTGTGAATAACGTTAATCACCCATGAACACTTTGTAAAGAGTGATCTTTTTTTTATGATATGGAAAATACCCTGCTGAAGCGTGAAACCTTTTAATGAATTCAAACAAAGTAAAACTTGTCCTCCACGACCTAAAGCTCAGGTCTTGAAATGTCATTTACCGGGATAATGCAATTCCCATCTATCAGTCTGGGCTTTTTCTTGCCACAGATGAACTAATGCAGTCTTGGAGGTGTGCCATGGTTACTAGTATCTGGTATTTTACTAAAGGTGAGAGATAGGAATTCTTATTAGCAAATGTTTTGCCCACCTCAGGGAAAAAAAAAAAAAAAAAAAAAAAAAGGAAAATAAGCAGTTCTTTGTCCCTGAATTTATGTCATTTAGTTTTCCTGACACCTAAATCAACTGTGTATCTTAATCTTATCCTCGAAGAACTACTGGCATCACAAATGGGATCTTGTTTTTCAGTGTAGAACTAATTATTGATTTGTCTACAGTGTCTGAATGTAGAAAACTGGAATATAAAAACCTTTTGACAGAGTCTTTGCTGCTACCGTTAGTCTTGACTGTCCTGGTATGTTAGGAATAGACACGTAATTCTAATGAAAACAAGTAACAATAAACGTTTGTCCCTGTGCTGGCTTGTTACCTTATGGACATACAATATTGTGGATATATTTATTTCAAAGCTCACCTCAAACTGGACAGTAACTCTGATCTTATGTAAGCAATCAGTGGTCTCCTGTCTGCCAGCATGAGGTGAGGTCTCTCAGACTTCAATAATGAGTCTGGTACTACATTTATATATAAGTGAAACTCCTGATAAAACTCTGGTTCACATAGTTCACATGGTAGCAATTTATTGCCTGGCTGGAGGTTTTTTAAATCTTTCCGGCACTACAAGGTTATTACAGTAAGTTAGAAAGAGAGGTATTCTAAGTATGAACTTGCTGTTAAGATCTGAAAAATACTAACTGAGTGCTCTTGAATTGAAGCTTTGATGAGAAATAAATCCTTCTGGTGACACTTTTATGCCATGTGAAGATGTGGAAGTGTGAGCAACAGCACCTGGCAAGCAAGCTGTCTTCTTTAAAAGCAAGCAAACCAGCTGCTCATCAAGTTGGAGAAGGATTTAGCAGGAAATAAAAGTCTACTCAAATGTTCATTGCTCAGATCTGCAAGAGAAAACTCATACTTTATAATATGTCCTCCAGATACTGAGAAAATTTGTATTTATGTCTTCTGTATTTTCAGACATCGTGAAGAGTTTATATTTGAAAACAGAACTCATTTTCAAGTGAACAATCTTCTTAGCTGATCCATTTTTGTTCATATCAGCACTATCATTTACAGGACATAACTAGATAAGTAACAAAATCAACTTTCTTATGGAGAATAAACAAAATTTGATAGAAATCTTCAGTTTCAGGTTACAGTAGGGGTAGGATTTCCGGATTTGCTTTGTATGGCTCCCTCCTTATTTTTGCATGTGCATCAGATCATTTCATTTACTAAGCCTCAAATGTATCTGCTTTCTGTTTACACAAACCAGCTGTGTTTTAAGGACACTATCTAGATTAAGGAATTTTTACCCCAGCAGAGCAACACCGACCAGAATGTTTCTGGCTTTTCAAAGTCCTGGATAGGTAGCGGTTTTATAAAACACTAGGAAAAAAACCAACATGTTGGCCCCCAAATCTGGGTGAATTGATGCAAGTCTGGGATACTTAACTGTGTACATACTTTCCAATGGGGCAAGGTATCTCATCTGATCTCTTCAGGAAATCATTTATGTAGTTTTACAGCTGCCTAAATGAGCCAGCAGTGACTCCACAGAAGAAAACATGCCATACCTCCTCAAAATAGAAGCATCTACTAGCAGAAGGAACCTAACAGTAGGATTTCTTAAGCTTTTAGAAGTAAGAAATATAAATCCAAATGCCACAGCATGTCAGAAAGACACATATATCAATATATAGTCCTTCCAACCCCCAAAAGCCTGAAAAGTGTTTGGAGGTATCACCTATTTAAATTATCTCAGAATCATTCTGGTTGGAAAGACCTTTAAGATCATCAAGTCCAACTGTTAACCCAGCACTACCAGGTCACCAATAAACCATGTCCCTAAGCATCACAACTACATGTCTTTTAAATATTTCCAGGAATGGTGACTCCACCACTTCCCTGGGCAGTCTGTTCCAATGTTTGACAACTCTTTGGGGAAGAAATTTTTCATAATATCTAACCTGAACTTCCACTGGTACAACTTCAGGCCATTTCCTCTTGTCCTATCCCTTGTAGGGAGAAGACTGATCCCCAACTTGCTACAGCTTTCTGTCAGGTAGTTGTAGAGAGCAATAAGGTCTCCTTTTAGCTTCCTTTTCTCCAGGCTAAACAACCCCAGTTCCCTCAGCCGCTAGTCATAAGACACATGCTCTAGACCCCTAATCAGCTTCATTACCCTTCTCTGGACACCTCTATGTCCTTCTTGTAGTGAGGGGTCCAAAACTAAACACAGTATTTGAGGTGTGGTCTCACCAGTGCTAAGTACAGGGGCACAATCACTTCCCTAGTCCTGCTGGCCCCACTATTTCTGATACAAGCCAGGAGGCTGCTGGCCTTCTTGGCCACCTGGTCACACTGCTGGCTCACGTTCAGCTGGCTGTCCACCAGCACCCCCAGGTCCTTTTCCACCAGGCAGCTTTCCAGCCACTATTCCGCTAGTCTGTAGGGGTTGTGGGGTTGTTGTGTCCCAAGTACAAGATCCAGCCCTTGGCCTTATTGAACCTCATACCATTGGCCTTGGCCCGTTGATCCAGCCTGTCCAGATCCCTCTGTAGAGTTCATCGTCAAACACTCCCACCCAACCTGGTGTGATCTGCAAACTTACTGAGGGTGCTCTCAATCCCCTCATCCAGATCATTGATAAACTATATTAAACAAGACTGCCCCAATACGGAGCCCTGGTGAACACCATTTGTGACTGGCCACCAATTGGATTTAACTCCATTCATCACCACTCTTTGGGCCTGGCCATCCAGCCAATATTTTTTCAAGCAAAGTATACACACCTCCAAGTCATAAGCAGCCAGTTTCTCCAGGAGAATTCTGTGGGAAACAGTGTCAAAAGCTTTACTAAAGTCCAGATAGACAACATCCACAGCCTTTCCTTCATCCACTATGCAAGTCACCTTGTCATAGAAGGAGATGAGGTTCGTTAAGCAGGTCCTGCCTTTCATAAACCCATGCATACTGGGCCTGATCGCCTGGTTGTCCTCTATGTGCCATGCAATAGCACTCAAGATTATCTGATCCATGACCTTCCTTGGCACTGAAGTCAGACTGACATGCCTGTATTTCCCCAAATCCTCATTCTGGCCCTTCTTGTAGATGGGTGCCACATTTTCTAACCTCCAGTCAACTGGGACCTCCCTCAGTAGCCAGAACTGCTGGTAGATGGCAGAAAGTGGTTTGATTAGCACTTCCACCAGCTCCCTCAGCACCCTTGGGTGGACCCTATCCAGCTCCAGACTCATGTGTAAGTGGTGTAGTAGGTCACTGGTCATTTTTTTTTGGATTATGGGGGCATCGTTCTGCTCCCTGTCTCTATCTTCCACCTCAGGAGGCTGGGCAATCAGAGGACAACTGTTTGTACTATCAAAGACTGAGACACATTGCACATGTTACAACAATTCTACTTCAGTGTATCCAGTGTTATTCTGAGAATTGAGCGTCTCAGTCAAATGACACTGTAATGCACTGAAAAGGTTTCCTTTTGATGCCTTGAAACAATAACCGTCAGGGATCTATATTAATCTTTAGGTGGATAATATTGTGACAGCTACTACACTTCACCTTTTGATTTGGTTCGCAAGGAGGCTTCCCCTTTTTATATTTCATTTGTTATTGGTTTTGGTTTGCTTTTTATGAACTATCAAATCCAGATTAATCTATCCCATCCTCCTGACTCTCCTGCCAACAAAACCATTCCCACACCCTGCTGCAATCTCTGTGTTTGCATATGTGACAATCAGGAAATGATAACAGAGTGCTGTAATGACCACAGAAGAGAAAGCTGCCTGGGAACATTGATTGCTTCTTACAGCACTGCCCTCAGTTATT
The DNA here is from genome assembly GCA_024336885.1 of Actenoides hombroni. Lineage (NCBI taxonomy): Eukaryota > Metazoa > Chordata > Aves > Coraciiformes > Alcedinidae > Actenoides > Actenoides hombroni. Next base: position 22,061,350 of record WUAM01000287.1, read on the forward strand.
TAAATAGCGTTACCCTTTCTCGAAGGTTTGTAAACTGCGTTACAGAGAGATTAAGTTCCTGCCTGTGGTGTACCCAAAACTAAATATACCAGAGCTATGTGCCTTCAATAATATTCTCTGTCTCAAATTCCTGTCACTTAAACACTTAAACATCTGCTCATATTTGCAGAAGGGCTCTTCTGGTTTCACTGGACTGTGGGGTACATTTAAATTTAAAGACATTTTCATTTGCAGGCTCAGGACTTACATTATGATATTTAGTTGTCTGTGCACCAGGGTCTACTGCCATTTAAGATGCTGTAGGGTATCCCTCCTGGCTTTCAGCTGCTGCTCCAGAATGGTGCAGATGTATCCTAAGTCCCATGTTATTTATCAGCCCAGATGTCTATGATGCCCTCAAGCACCTACAGTGATACCTGTATTAGTCCAGCTGTCATCACACTAGAATGAGGATTTCAGAACATTACTTGATGCAACAGAGGGAGAGGGCAGCTTTTGTTAACTCCTAGGAGTGCGATCTGCAAGTAGAACCCCATCAACTGTAGTTTTATTTCCTAAATTATATTGATGTCTTCAGAGTGATGGAGACCATCGAGATACAAATGCTCATCAAGATATAAACTACAAGTAATGGAACCGAAGTACAGCTTACCTGCAGTACTATGTCCCGTCCGTTCCGTGTGATGTTAATGGTATGGGGCTGTCCATTAGCCATGTTTCTGTGGTCAACATCAATGTTATATGGTTCTTTGGTGCCTCCTAGGCTGTACCGAATTTGCAGATTCCCTAGTGAAAGAAATGTGAAAAGCACCCTCAGGTACTTTGATCTTTATTCACCAGCTATTTTCCTTTCTTTATTTTCACAGGCAACTGTTATTTTATATTTAAATTGTTCTCAGAGATGGTGTCTGCAGTAGAAGGGCTAGTGTTTGAGTGTATAAAGTTTCTGGGTTGAAAACTGTTTCTAGTTTAAAACCAAGAAGTGTGACTATTACCAGCATCTCAAAACCAAAGTGTTTGTAAACACTCTAGATAGCAAACCAAACAAATCAGAGCTATGCCTTGAATAATATGGACAATTGGTACAAATCTGAGCACATCAAACAGCACTTTGTTGTTCATATTATTATTTTTGCTGCAGTAAAATTCTTTGATGATACACAAAGCGTGATGTTTTCCAAAGAATAAACCATTGATATGCATTGGATAAAGGCAAAATCACAACAAATTAAAACTGACACATAATCCACACAAGGGACTTTCTTGCTCTCACATTTAATTGTTGTTGAAGGGCGACTGTCTGGACTTTTACGGAAATCTAATAACGTATGATAAAATGAAAATCTCAGATCATATTGTTAGAAAAGTATAGCCAAAAGTGTCCAATTAATGCTCATGACATAATGCCAGACATATTTTTCTTTTCTAAACAAAAGTGAAGTGTCTGCTCTTCATAACAAATTTTAATATTTGATTAAAAGAAAGGATGTTTGAAAGGGAAATGCAGACCACATTATTGATCAAAACCAGAGATATTCTGTCCCAAAAGAGCACCCCTAGACCTTTACAACTATAGTTCAGATGTCTGGCATGGGACTTTCATACACCCTCTTTCTTCCCCAAGAAACAAAACCCAAAAAAGAGTGGTATGTGGAATACTCATATTAACTTATCCCATAAAAGAGAATGCTAGTAAAATCATCCTAATTAGGATATTCATGGGGCACTAAGGCACTGTTTGGAACCAAAGTATATTTGGTTTATAGACAGTTTTAATACTGTCATAACAAATGCTCCATATCCAAACTTCAACCATCACCAAAATGTTTAGGACCTTATAAACTATGCTACCTCCATATTTTAGCCACCTCAGTGGGTATCTAGATTTTCAGAAGAACAATACATTACACTTTCCACTGACTACTGGTGACATTGCTGTGAGTCTGTGACTAAGGTGCCTACCTGTGGATGCCTACATTTTCCCTCCATAAAGCTAGTTCATGACTGTTATAGCAGGTTTGAATTCTTTCTTTCTGTTTTGTTTTGAGACGAAGTGTTGGCTAATGAAACCCCACTACAGGTTCAGGTCCTGTGGATTTTACTTTTACATGACAAGGGTGAAAAGACTTCCTCTTTATTTTGGAGATGCAGCTGAATGTCAGCCTGGTGTTATTATCAATTTTGCCTTCAATGGAGAGAGCCCAGAGCAGTTGCTTACCAGATGGCTTGACAAGCACAGCCATGAAGTCCTGGGTATAGGAGCTGATGTACAATAAGACGCAAGGGGACTTAGTGGTACTGAAGCTGAAGCTGAGCTCTTCTTTACTCAAGTTGAGGTCGGGCGCTGTGGTCTCAGGATCTGCAGAACTCAAAAGTGTTCGGCTAACTAAATCCTTCATGCTAGTCCCGGGGGAGTGGAAGTTGTAACGAAGCCACATTCCCTCTTCAAAAAATGCTCCAACATCTTGAGAAGAAAAAAAAAAAAAAAAAGAAAAAGATAAATTTAATGTGCTGACATTTTCTGGATGAAACATATTACTACTTACCTGATCAGTACTAATCTGTGCAAGTTTCTACTGCTGCATTATTTAAGCACTTTGACAATATTTAGGTCAAGAGCCTCCCTGTTTTCTAATGAGAATCAAAAGGGCAATCTCCGTTTGATTGGTGGGTACCTGGATTCACAGAGCAAAGGAAAGGTTTCCTTTGGACCACACAGAAAGTCTATGCTTATATCTCATATTAATACCACAGACCAGAAGAACCATGCTTTAGATTTATTCTCACTGAAGTCTTACAGTAGATAACGCTCCAAAAGGAGATATAAGGAAGTGAGGTTTAAGGGGCACAGTAAGCAAAGACTGTCAAGGAAAAGGAAAACCAGCAATTCTGACCAGCAAATTTTAGTGGACTTGGAAGAACCTCACAGAGGAATAATGGCAATTCCAGCAACTGAAAGATTTTAAATAGGATTGGCACAATACTCGAAAGTTATCCACTGCTCGCACAACCCTTCATGACAACTACATAACCAGGATGCCCTTACGGGAGATAAAATTAACTGGGGATCTTGACCCACTGGCGAACAATGCAAGAGACACCTAAACTGTAGCTCCCAGGAGGGTGCTGTCCAGGCAAAGTTTTCAAACAATTCTGAGACAAAATGTCATTTCAACACTCCTGACAGAAAATAAAACCACTTTTGGCAGAATTAATTGTTATTACTTCTCCTAATAATGCAGGCTTGCCTATTTCTTAACATTAAAAACATAATTCAAGGGTGACATTTTTACAGAGAAGACTTTGACAGCCTCCTGTTTTGGGAATCACAGCACAGTTCCCTACCACTGGTAGTGTGTAACCTACTAAGTCTATAGAAGATTACTGGACCGGCTTCTTATGGCAGTCATGCCTTTAGTGACATTGTAGTCCTTGAGAGGCTTTGCTGCCTGGGACAACATCATTAAAGGAAATTTTTTAATTACATGTGAACTTAATTAAAAAGTTATGTGCACAAATGTTTCAAAAGGGATTAAAGAATGATGAATAAAGATGATAAGCATAGCATAATGACTACTGTATTTAAAGAACAATTATAAACAATGCTTAAAGAGGTGACCAAACTTCCTACGTGATGCAAAGTTGCCACGGGTTGTCACAAAACTGCCCATCTAAGTTTCTGAAAAATCAACACACTATCTTTATTTTTAAAATAATTGAATTTTTATTCCCTTTCAGCATTTGGAGACTTCACACAACTCAAAGCAAAGGCTTTATCTCAAAGCATATGAATCAAGGTGTCCATTTTACAAGCTGTGCAGTGGCACAGAGCAAATCAGGAAAGAGCCTGCAGACTTTATTCAGAGTAGCTGAGCAGAGAAAAGATAAGAAGACAGGTAAAATTATAATAGACTTTATTGATGATCCTTTCCAGAATTTTGCCTAATCTAGTGCTGGAAAAGCTTGTTATTTTTTCCGTTAATGTATAAAAATTCTCTAAAACTCAAAATAGCATAGTCACTGTATCCATTCAACCATATAAAACATGAAGTCAAGTTGTGGTGCCAAGGTGCTATAAATAATTCGATCATTCTGATAGGTTTATAACCACCATTTTATAAGAGAAACCATGAATCACCCTGAAACAGTTACGGGACAGGCAATTCACTTTAACAACTCTATTTTGCAGTAGAACCAAGTACTCCTGGATTAAAAGCGAAGGTCCCTATTCCAAAAATACTTCCTCAAAGCGGGATGCATTCTGCCATTAACAGCAGCGTTGAAAATAAGCATCAGCACTTACAAACCTAAAGCAGTATGCAGGGTACCTCTCAGTATTTTATTTGCAAGACTGGCTTAAAAATATCCCTTATGAATGCTAATTTTATTCTTCCTCAACCTCTGCTTCCAGCTCTCTCAAGCTGCTCCTCGGGCAGATGCTGTATCAATTACGCTGCTGTGGTGCTGGCAGAGATGATCGGCAGAGCCCGCGTGCCGTGGGGGGATGCGGGGTGCCAGGCAGCCTGGCAGTCTGACACTGCCACTCTGTTGGTGGGGACCGCGGGCCCCCGTGGAGCTCTGCGCGCACACGCGGCGTGCCAATGCAAAATGATGTTTGCTTGCCATGCCTTTTATTTTAGAAACGATCTTCAGGATTGCCTGGCCCTAAGCTTGCCCAGGGCCACACTCACTGGGAATACTGGGCCCTTTGGTCCTGACCTCAGCACTGCTCTGAGGCTGAGCTGGAAAGCGTGCAATGCATTTTTCCAGAGCTGTAAATGGTATGAATTGCTGTTTCAAATGTTCATGACTACAAAGCAAGCTGCTGTCTGAAAGGGTAAAACTTCTTTTTCCAGAAAGGTTTCACAACAGTGCAAAGAGTGTTCTTTACGTTTAACTTGATTAGCTCTAAGGCATAATTTTTAGTATAGCTGTGATATTATAGGTGTACAAGCTATTGTAATGAGCCTTGACATTCTCCGCACCTGCACACCATCTCTTCTAAGGATAAGGATAAGACGAAAGTTTGCTTTGGCTGTGTATTAGGTCCTCAACAGGAAAGATCCTGAATCCTCTTGTGATTAGGCTCCTTCCTGAATGAAACTGAAGTCCTTGCATCAGTGCTGCAAAGTGTGCAGTAGCTCACAGGAGCGAGGTGCTTAAACTATTAGGCAATACTAGAAAAAACTAAAATATAATTTTCTTTATATTGAATGCAGCTATAAGATGACTTGGAAATGCAGAGGGCTAATCAGTGAAAAAAACTCTCTACTTGGAGGTCACAAGCATATAATTTTCCTGAAACTCTGAGAGAAGAAATATTGAAGTCCTACATCCAGAGAACCACTTAAGCTGCCTGAATAAAATGGGTAAAATGCAGTAGAAACCCTGCTGTTGAAGTGTGGGAGAGGTTTCCATGCATGACCTTCTGATTTCTTTTGTAATATTTCATATGTTATCTGAAAAAGTGGCTTTTGGGAGATCAGGGATAAGAAGTAGTGAAGGGCTCATCTGCAAACTGCCCTTTCGAGGCAGAAGCCTTGAGGAAATTGATGTGGCAGTAACAGGTCGGTTTTCTTCAGAAAGCAGTGCCTATTTCTACACTGATACGTAGTGCGGGCATCCTCTGTTGACATCCTTTGCAAATGTGTACAGTTTGGGCTTGCTTTGTAGACAAACCCAGAACAGGAATTGTGGACCGTTAGAAATTATTTTATCAAGCAAGATTCATATGCCCAGTGTGAACTGCAGATGTTTTACATAACTATCTGACTTCAATTTGAAAAGGGAAGAAGGAAAAGCTGATCCAAAACTTCCACACAAAATGCAAACATACCCAGAACCAACAAAATTATTTTGATGGTTACAACTCTTTGATCATCTCTCCAGTCTTCCTTTCTGCACTCAACTACTTTTATTTTTCTATGCTCTCATTCTATCTGGTATCAGGAGTATTGAAAGACTGGAGAAAAAAGCCAAGTAGAAACAAAACCATCCATTTCTTTTACAAAAATTCCACAGGCTTATGACATTTCTGATGTTGTAGACCTAAGAAAATATAAGTAGGAACCTGATTCTCCTTTGCTTCTGGTTTAACACCAGTGAAATACCAGTGTTGGGTTTTCTGTTCTCATATAGATATAATGACTGTGGTACCCAGAACTCGTCTTCTTTCTCCATTACTTTTTCGTCAACTGTGAAAAACATTGCCAGCATAGCACAGGTGTGGCTGAACACCCCTTCAGCAAGACTTTCTCTCTGGAGATGTATATAAAAAAGATACAGAACTCATCAGGCCTTATGGCATTTGAATTGACTCTGCACTGACAGTTATAGGAATGGTTAAACTGAGATTGTCATGAATCAAGTGCAAGTTACTACTCTTAATAAATAAAGAAGCCACATATCTGGGCTGCCAAAAAACCAACCCACTCCCCCAGAATGCCCCAATTTCAACACAGGAGATTTTCAAGAGTGGCACTGTTAAGAGGTGAATCTGCCTTCGGCAGTAGAACAACTATCACTGTCTCCCAGCTACTACTCACATTTTTCCAAGTAAACTCAAGACCTGGCTTGTGTCAGCTTTTATCTGGGAACCAAGGAGAAAGTAATGCTGGTTATTTCTCTGTTATTATTGTACTTGGGTTTTTTTTGTGGCAGGGCCTTCAAAGCAATCTTGTTAATGGGCAGTAACAGAAGCTGGAGACAAAATCCTGACAACTATGAAGCCTGGCCAGGACACATAAAAACTTCAGCAGAGAAAGATTGTCTCCTCTGTGTTTTATAAAGATGAGTGGAACGCCTTCTTACAGCTGTAAGCATGCCCTGTCTGGAGGCCCTAAATGCATCCTTGGCCCTGCTCAGATTCAATAGATTAAAAATATTACTCAGTGATGCTGCTTGCCACTGTTCAATGCTGTCTTCCCTACATGGAGATCTGGATGTAAAACCCAGCATTTTAAAATTCCTAAGCAAGGACAGTCACTGGAGGCATTCTAACACTCAATGGATGTATAAAGACTGTTAGGGTAATGTAGACAGTTGAACAAAATCTCTTTCCTGGTGCATAATTATCTTTCCTTTGTGATTTCTCCTATAGTTATGAACATAGATTAACTAGAGGTTGCTTGTCTGACTTGTGGCTAAGAATGTGCTAGAGAGAACCAGAAACTGCAGCTGCTTCCAGGCTGTGGTCACAAAGATTAAGACTGTTTGCTAAGATACATCCTGGCCATAGGGCATCAGTAAAGGGTCAGAATCTTACAGCTGTTGATCTGAGAAAGAATTTACTTCCAGTGCTTTGAAGATGGTAATGCTTATCATTTATCTGTTTAGCTCCCTTAATATTTTATCTTACCTTCAGGCTCACAGTATTTAGTTTGTGAAACCATGAAGTGGGGATTTAAAGATTTGGTCCTACAACCTCAAATCTCATATACTGGCTGCCACTACTGTAATCATTTGTGATGCACTTTTGAATTTTCAACATATGGACTAAAATACCAAAATACAGTAATTGCTTGTTGGCATTAATAGAATACAAACCCAGTGAGGATTTGCTGCTTTTATATGAATATATCTGCACTTAGTATTAAAAAAATATTTCTTGAACAAATAACTACCAGAATGAGGGGTATGTAAATTAATGTGAACCAGTGAAACTATGGGGCTTGATCACAAATCCATGCAAAATTTCCTGCTACCTTCAGTAGAACAAGAAGAGTGCCACAGAAGATGATGTTAAACCACCTTATTTATTACACCTTCAAGCTTCCTTAGTCAATGCTGACAGGTAGATTCTGCCAGGAAGGAGTCTGGCATACCTAAGCAAGGTTGAGCTCTGAACCTTCTTTTGCTATAGCCCCATGAAACAGGTCCATTTTGTTCTACCTTCCTATACCTGGACAGAAGTGCACATGCCAAGGAAGGCCTAAAAATGTCAGGAAAATTGCAGTTCATTCTTCAATGATATGAAATTACTATAGAACTTGCCATTGCTACAGCTGTTTGAACTGATGTCTAGGACAGCAGACCTAGAATAAGGGAATGGCAACCTGTGCTGTGCATTCTCTCCTGAATCTAAATGAAAAGCCAGCTGCCTTTCTAATGGAAATATCCATAATGGTTAAAAAAAAGCCCCATCAAATAAAACAGGATGAATGAAGAAAAATGTAATGTCAAATACACAATAGGCCAGGTTTCATGATTTCCTGACAGGGAGTTTGGGGGTGCCCTTTAGGAGCATTCTGTAAGCAGTGACACCAGAGCAGGCCTATTATAGCTACCTGACAATGAAAATGAAAGATTATCACATTTTCTGAGCTAGGACTTAGTATTTTTTAACTTCTTACATTGATTTATTTTCTTTATTTACACAGAATAAGAAATCCTTGCATTTTTAAGTAGTTTATTATGAATGGTTAAGTGGGCTGGCAAGTTCAGAGAAAAACTTGCAGCTTTGCAAAAGCCATTTGAGAAATATTAGAGACTGACATTTGATGATTTTGCACAGTATTCAGAGTGACAACTTTGACAGGTGAGATCTGGCTTCGATTCCTTCCTGTACTGCAGGTATTCACTCTAAAAGTTCCTTGCTTCCCTCATTATCTTGTTTGCTTTCTGCATTGCCATAATAAAAACATCTTCTCACGTAACAGAGCTATTGTAAGGATATATATCTTATCAGCGTGTGAAGTGCTCATAACATGCAGGTGTATAAATACTGCATGTGGCTGTCTGGTGTGAGAACCTCAAATCTCTCAGTTGCCTTTGCGCAGGTACGCAGCCACCAGCAATGTTGCTGAAGCTATTCTACTCACCTTTCATAAAACATCTGCATTCAATGAGCAATGATGCCAGAGCAGGTCTCTTACAGATAGCTGACAGAGATTGAATGTTTATCACATGTTGTGAGCCAGGACTTAGTATTTCTTAACTTACTACCCTGGTCTTTATACAGAATAAGAAATCTTTGCATTTTATAAGCAGTTTATTATGAATGGTAAGTGGGCTTGCAATTTCAGTTTATAATCAATTTAATATCTCTTTGAGATATATAAGTAGTATGGAGGAGGTTGTTTTGCTTTAAAAAGAGAAAAACTTTTTTTTCCAGTAAAATAATTCTTGTAACTTAAGTGAAATGCAGTTTTCAAAGCACTAGAGCACACCTATGCATGCTTATTTAGTAAGACAGGACAGAAGAATGGAACAGCTTTACAGACTACATATATTTTTTTTTGTGAGTATACGTATTTACTTAATAGAGGCTGAGCCCCAAGCTGCTGAAGTTTGATCTACATGTAGAAAAATCTGACTGTATCATTCAGACACCAGGCTAACTTTCTAACATTCCCAACTCAAGGAAGATTTCTGATACAACTTTTGGCTAACAGATCATGATTGTCTTAGCAGATTTTTTTGGAGGAAGGAGGAAATTTTGCCTTGATTTTCCAGGTTATGGGATTATCAACAATGAAAACTAAGAAGTTAGTTTAGTTATCTTTGGTTTAGTCTAGTTATCTTAGGCCACTCAAACAATCACATCTCTATTACTCATAGCAAAGCAATGGGATGTATTTGCAACCAGCAAAATAAAGGGAACTGAGTGAGTGTAACGATGGCAGAATTTGGAGATGATCAAGTGTCAAAGAGTCCATGGAAGTATGCAGAGCTGCTTTACCCTGTGGAATAATGACTGAAGATGACTTAGAAATTAAAATCATATTAAAAGTACAGAATTGTTCGCATATTAAGGAAAGGTATAATGTAGAAGAAGCTCCCAAGGTGGAGTGCAACTGATATGCAAAGAATCCATTCCACAGTGGTTCCCTGGACAACACTACCTGTGAAACAGCATGGAGAGTGGAGTGGAGTGAAGACTCTGCGGCCAGGCTCTGTGAATCACTGCAGAGATGGGAGCTTTGTGGTACTAAGGAACTGATAAGCTACATATTTGCCACCCCGGGCCAACAGTCTGTCATTTTCTGACAAAGTGCTGTCCTTCATGTGAACTTTGCTCATTATAATGTCATTATAATACCAAAGCACACCTCCATCCTATAGGTTACCCGCCTCCATAGTGTGATCACCCATCACTGAGCTTGTGCCCTGTATTTTCTTTATCTATACCTTTAAAAGAGAAGTGAGATGATTTTACATCAATCATAATGCCTCTGTGACTAGACTCACTCAAGCTCCACCTCGAAGATAAGAAATAATATAAAAATGAAGAAGAGGGGACTGTAACAGTCCAGATACCACTGTGAACAAGTTAGGGAAGACCATCACAAATCTTGTCTCACTTCTGGGATCGGTCGATGGGCTGAGCCTCTCTTCCCCCCCGTAGGGACACCTTTGGGTAAGATCAGGACTGTCCCGAGTGCTTTCTTGGAAAACTTAGAAACCTCTATGGAGCTACTTTTTCACTTAAGGCATTCTGTAACCGAGCTGTGTTACTTACAATCTTGGTACTTGCACCTGCTTTTGCAGACAGTATATTTATCGCCGGCAATTCATAGGAACCTGTAACCCTGTTGCTTTAACCAACTGCACTGCTCACGTGGCAAACGTCCCTCATTGGGCACCCCGTGTGACAGGGTGACGAGACAGACGGTTCATCGTGCTGTTCAGTGTATCTGTGTTATCAGACTCAGAGTGCCAAATTGGACATCACTCAGAATCTATGCCCAACCACCCCCAGCCCATCTGATATCTGAGGACAGGCTGGAACGTAAGGGGGGGTTATTTTTTGCCAAATTACTTAACTTGTTAACACAACACAAGCATGTGCCATAGCACCAAATCTGGTATGTCTTTTTTTGCATCTGCTCACCCTAGTAAAAAGATGATTTTTCCCTTCGAAGCAAAGAAGGAAGCAAGAAAGGAAGGAAATCTGACCACAACAATACTACTGTAAGGATTTTCAGAGTTCATATAAATAGAGTTCAGCTCTGACATTGTCATAAGGATTGCAGTCATTCACACCATGAATCTGAGCTTTACTTGAAAGAAAAAAAGTATATACATTGTGCTCATCTCCTTGGTGTTTGTCAATGCAAATTGAGTAACTGCATAGAAACTGGGAAGCTCTGAATTTACCCTTCCAGCACACCTGAAGGCACATCAGTCACAGCACCAGCTATTTTGTTTTTTCCTTTTGGCCCCACTGTCTTGGTGGTGGGCAATTCCCTCTCCTAGTGTTGATCCACAGTACTTCAATATCCAAGGGAAGAATGCTTTCTCCCTGAGGGATCTGCCCCATCCAAGCACTGCCATGTGCTCTGCATAGCCATTTCAGCATTTCACCTTTTCTCTTTTTGTTTGAAGGAAAGAAAGAGTTTGTTTTTCAAGGAGCAAAATTTAATTGTTTTCTCAGGAATGCTTTTATGATGATAGGACAGCTGTTGGAGAAAAAAAAAAAAAAAGAGAGAATTTATGATGAAGAAAAGGACAGGGAAAGGTCAGAAAGCAATCTGTAGGACTGCAGAAACACTGCAGCTATTCCTCAGAACAATTTCTCTGAGCAATGAAAGAACTGAAGCCAATTGCATATGCCCAAAATACAAAACAAAAATAAAGTTAAAATATATGTCAGACTGCATTTTGCCACTTTTTTTGTCCTTGTAAAGAAATACTGTAATTTCCAGGCCACTATCACATCAATCACATTGTGATCTGCTGCTAATGAGGCTGGAGACAATGTAATTGCTTGTCAGTCATCAGTCAGTGGCTCTAAGGATTTAATCATCAAAAGAATCCACAAGACACAAGGCCAGTTTTTATTGTGAGATGTGTTTATTGCTTATGAACCGTTGTATGATGATTTCCTTATAGGAATGATGGTGGTTTTTTAATTTGATTTTTCCTATCATTTCTTCTGCTAGCAGTTTCACTATGTAAACAACCACCAAAAGTCTACCACTGGGAAGTCACTTGAGTAACAAAATAAAATTTTTGGATAAGAAAATCTTCCTGTGGAAAATAAAAATTAACAGGAAGAGAAGACTGTGGTATATTGAAAAGCATTATACTATGCCACCTTCCATTCTTAGTGAGTAGCATCTTCTGGTAATATCTTGGTTTAAATGTGATGTCTTAAAAAGTTGGACACTATTGATTATCAAATCAACAAAGCTACTTGCTCTGGAAGATTTACTCAGAGGAGTAAAATAAAGAAACCTAGTCCTAGTTTATCATGTCAAGCACTAGCCTTATTACTTCCTGGCAGCTGGTGTGAATTCCTAGTGAACGTAGCAAAGGAAAATATTCTTACTTGCCTCAGACTCACCCAACATCACAGCATCCAACTGCATACTGTGGTGTGGGTTAGAAAAATCACAGGTGACAGAGTAGTATTCAACTATGTCCTTGTTATAAAGAATGGAACTTTTTGAAAACAGAGAATATAGTCTTTAAAAACATGTTCACGTACGTTTCACAGAATCGCAGAATCACAGAATGTCAGGGGCTGGAAGGGACCTTGAAAGATCATCGAGTCCAACCCCCCTGCCAGAGTAGGATCACCTAGAGCAGGTCACACAGGAACACATCCAGGCAGGTTTTGAATATCTCCAGAGAAGGAGACGCCACAACCCCCCTGGGCAGCCTGTTCCAGTGTTCCGTCACCCTCACAGTGAAAAAGTTCCTCCTCGTGTTTGCATGAAACTTCCCATGCCTCAGCTTCCACCCATTGCCCCTTGTCCTATCATCGGACATCACAGTGAAGAGCCTGGCTCCATCCTCCTGGCACTCACCCTTTATATATGATAAACATTAATGAGGTCACCCCTCAGTCTCCGTTTCTCCAAGCTAAAGACCCCCAGCTCTCTCAGCCTTTCCTCATAAGAGGGATGCTCCACTCCTTTAATCATCTTTGTGGCTCCTCGCTGGACTCTCTCAAGCAATTCTGTGTCCCTGGGCAGCGCTGAGGGTGGCAGAGGTAACATTCTGGTGCTTGAGCGACTGCTTTGTGCTTCAGAGCAGAAGCGAGTCCGGCAGCGGGTGTTACAGAGTCACTGATGCGGTGCCTGGCGAGCTCAGGCTCGGTACCTGGTGTCCTCTGAGATAACCAGAAGCAGATAACCAGAGAAGAGCAGCTCCAGCAGCATGAGGGGGGCCTTGGGGGCGGGTCTGGCTTGGCCTCTGCGTTGGATCCTTTTCATAGCAGCGGGATTGGAGCCTGTACTTGCCTGACACATCCTGGTTTGTTTTTTTTTTTATGGTGGTTTCTTTCTGTAGGTCAGCAGATCAGGAAGCTGATCAAGGATGGTCTGATCATCCGCAAACCTGTGACCGTTCACTCCCGTGCCCGGTGCAGGAAGAACACCTTGGCCCGCCGGAAGGGCAGGCACATGGGCATCGGTAAGTGGCTGGCTCCCAGAGATGGCTGTTGGCCGTGGTGCGTGGCCCACCTCCGAGCTTAGATTGAGCAACGGCCTCCCAGAGTCTTGTGGTAGAGCCCAAAACCACCTGGTTTGTAGGTCAGGCCTCTTCCTCGTGGAGTAAAGAGGGTTAAACGCTCCCAACAAAAAGTGGGGAGCTTAACTCGGGGACGTTCAGCCTCATTCTCACCCTGTTCTCCCCTCTCTAGGTAAGAGAAAGGGTACGGCCAACGCTCGTATGCCCGAGAAGGTGACCTGGATGAGGAGGATGCGAATTCTGAGGCGCCTGCTCCGCAGATACAGGGAGTCCAAGAAGATCGACCGCCACATGTGAGCCTGGCGTGCTGGGCGTGCATCTCCCCGCCCAGGGGAACTCCACTGCTGTCCTGGGCCAGGCCTGGAGGGGCAGAAACTGTTCCTCAGCTCCAACCTGAACCTCCCCTGGGGCAACTTGAGGTCATTTCCACTTGGCCTGGTGCTCGTTCCTTGGGAGCAGAGCCCAATCCCACCTGGCTCCAACCTCCTGTCAGGAGCTGTCAGAGCCAGAAGGTCTCCCCTCAGCCTCCTTTTCTCCAGGCTGAACAACCCCAGGTCCCTCAGCTGCTCCTCACCACACTTGTGCTCCAGACCCTAAATTAAAATCATGTCAGGGATATAAACACTAAACATGGAGAGGGCAAGGAATTACAACAGAATTTGCATGTCTGATTTTTAATACACATTTCACAGTTTAGGGTACCTGAACTAAAACCATCTTCACTGGTGGATGACCTCCATCCAAGTCAAGAGGACAGATACCGAGGAAACCATTTCAGCTCTAAGTAATTCAGCCATTACCTCACACATAATTCAGAGCTTTGTCACTGTGAACCTGGAGAGGCTCCAGGAGCTGGTGTGAAATCACTGACCACACCCTATTGGATGAGTGCTCTGTCCACAGCATTTTCCTCTCCTGGTGGAAGCCATCCCTGCAATCAAAACTCATCCAAGTATCCCCCCTCCTTTCTAAGCAGAGAATTTAAACTGCCAAGATTAGAAAGCTGAGTATTTTATATTATTCATATCATTTTATATATTATTTATATTCTTTTATTTTATTGAGTATTTATAGTTCCCTTCCAGTGAGGCCCTAACGTGGCACCTGACAAACCCTTGCTTTCTGAAGTCCTGTCTTTATAAAGTGGTCTTTCATCTCAATGAAGCCTTCTGCATTCAGTATTTCCAGGTAACACCAGTACCAGCTTTGAGCTCTAAATGATTTTCTACCAAGTGTAGAGAAGGTCAAAAGTGACATTTTCAGTTGTATTAGGGAATCAGGGAATGATGTGGGTTGGAAGGGACCTTAAAGATCATTTAGTTTCATCCTCCCTGCCATGGGCAGGGACACCTCCCTCTAGAGCAGGTTGCTCAAAGTCCCATCCGACTTGGTCTTGAACACTTCCAGGGATGGAGCATCCACAACCTCCCTGGGCAACCTGGGCCCGGCTCTCCTCACCCTCAGAGTGAAGAATTTCTTTCTAATACTGAAACTAAATCTATTCTCCTTCAGTTTGAAGCCATTAAACTCCACTCCATCACTATAAGCTCTGCTAAAAACTCTGTCCCCATCTTTCTTAGAAGT
>WUAM01000287.1:22076449-22090149 GCA_024336885.1 Actenoides hombroni
TTTGGGTTTTCTCAAAGATGCAAAAGTACTTAACAAATAAATATTCAAAGCCTTATACTAAAGTAAGTTTAATCTTGAATTTTCATATTTAATGTATTGAGATTTGAGGAATCTTTTCAGGTTTCGTTACTACAGTAACGATACTAATGGTAATAGGACTAATAGTTACAAAGGAAACATAAATGCACATTTGAAATTAAATTTAGTAAGTTTTACTATGCAAGAGGAAGGAATCTGAAGACAGCAACATAGATCATATACTACTTTAAAATATAATTGTGGAGTAATTCCATAATGCACAAAATCTTTACTTAACCCGAACATTGAGTAATTATTTGCCAGTACCTGGCAGTTTTTGGCAGGGCTTCTCTTATTCAGTTGATAAACAAAATGCAAAATGATAACCCTTAAGACAAAACTAGGATTACAGATGAAACTAGTCCTTTGTTAAAAGCCTGCATAATTGTAATTCTACTTTGTTTAAAATATCTTGAGAGATCATAGATGCTTATGCCTGAGGCAGCAAAGAATAACAAAACTAAACACAAGTCCTTCTTGTTAAGGGTACTACTGCAGTACACCAGCTATGCTTCAGTGGGATTGTTCGTCATCAAATATAAATGAAAGACCAAGCCCCCTACTTGACTAAACACGACAATTTAACATTGGCTTCCATTGCAGTGACATGATCATAAACATATTATCAAGTCTTGCAGTGTGATCAACGACAGATGTAAAATTAAGAGTTGACAAGTTTTAGCAGGTAGCTGAGCCTCATGTATCTTCTGCCAAATATAATTTTTGCTTCCAAAAATCTTCCAGGCAACTCTTTTTTAAAAATTTCAGAAAGCACTCTTATTTTTCTTTTCTACTCTTGCAGCTAATACCAGTGTTCTGAAAAATTAGTATTCATATGTTGTTTCTTTCAGGACAATTTGCCCTTTTTTTATTTGCCTTTCTTTTTTTATTTTGCACAGAAAAGTAGATCCAGCAAACAAATTGCCTTTATTTTTATTCACAACCTGAATGACAACACACTGCATGAATTACGGAAAATAATTAAACTATAAAATTATGTATTGCAACCCTAATTTTTAGGAAATACGTCAGAAACAAGGACATACTCTGAGAGAACAGTACAATCAAAATCCAATAGCACAAGAAAGCACAAAGGAAAGTGAAATATAAACATACCTACTACTAAAGACATGCCACGCTAACTTAGTCACCAGCTAGTAACCAGGTAGTCTAAGCCATACTCTTACCAGATAGAGACATTAATGATGCATGAAGTTCCTGCATCTCATTTGAAGCAGTTCATTTAGTTTTATAGCACTGAATGATCAGAAAAGAAATTAGGCTACAACTGAGCAGTACCAATGTAAACTGTCTTTTTTTTCAGTCTAAAAAAGCCAAAACACAAGACAGCCATCTGCAGCATGGAGAAAAGAAAGAAGGGTAGGGAGAAAGAAGAAGGCTTACTCCAAAATGTTGCGAACATTTAGCCTAAGGCATTACTAAGGCCTAAAATGCAATGGAAGAGTGAAATATGAACAACTATAATGCCTGGATCATAGAATCATAGAATGATAGAGGTTGGAAGGCACCTCTGGAGACCATCGAGTCCAATCACCCTGCCAATGCAGGAACACCTAAGGCAGGCCACACAGGAACAGATCCAGGTGGGTCTTGAAAGTCTCTAGAGAAGGAGACTCCACAGCCTCTCTGAGGAGCCTGTTCCAGTGCTATGTCACTCTCACAGTGAAGAAGTTTTTCCTCATGTCGAGGTGGAACTCCTGTGTTTCACCTTGCTACCATTACCTCTCCTCCTATCACAGGGCAAAACTGAAAAGAGACTGGCCCCTTCTACTTGACACCCACCCTTCACATATTTGTAAACATCAGTAAGATCCCCTCTCAGTCTTCTCTTTTCTGGTCTAAACAGCCCCAGGGCTCTCAGCCTTTCCTCATAAGAGAGATGTTCTAGTCCCTTCACCATCTTTGTAGCTCTCTGTTGCACTCTCTCTAGTATTTCCCTGTCCCTCTTGAACTGGGGAGACCAGAACTGAACACAATACTCCAGATGTGGTCACACTAGTGCAGAGTAAAGGAAGAGAAGAACTTCCCTCAACCTGCTGGACACACTCTTCTTTATGCACCCCAGGGTACCATTGGCCTTCTTGGCCACAAGGGCACATTGCTGTTCTATACTTATTATCCACCAGGATGCGAAGTTCCCTCTCCGTGGAGCTGCTTTCCAGTGGGTCTACCCCTAACCTGTACTGGTGTATGGTGTTGTTCCTCCCCAGGTGTCGGACTCTACACTTATCCTTGTTAAACTTAAGTTCATTTAACTTCACTGAAGTTAAAATGGATGTTTACCTTAGCAAAGGAAATAAATATCTACTGTGGTTGCTGAGAAATACCATCTTTCATGAATTCACATCCCCTCATCATTATACTGAACTTCTACATCATGGTATGGCCAAGCAGCAAGTAGCAGAGCCATGCTGACAATGTAGAGTCGTGTGTCAACCACTTGAACCCATAGTAAGACATTACTTTTTTTTTTTTTTTTGGCTTCTATTGCCCTGGTACCTTTACATTCTTTTTTGTCTTTTTTTTTTTTTACTGCTCTAAAATGCAAAATATTTTAGAATTTTTTTTAAATTGAGTTCTTCATTTAAATGTTCCCCTTCTTTGAAAAGTATATTTCCAACCTTGTACAAGTCACTCCCCCTGTATAAACCTTTATAAATCTCATTTTGAAACTTGAAGATACCTTTGGTTTAACTACAGTTAAGTGAGTATTTGTAAAATGGGCCATAAATATAGTTCAATGAAAATTTAGGCTATTTAATTAAAAAAAAAAAAAAGGACTTTGAAAACAAATCTGAATTTCTTCATAAGGAAAAATAATTATGGTTCTTTGTAAAGTACTAGTAGTAAAGTAATAAAGCAGATCAAAAGGTTATAAAATCAACCTTTATAAAAAGGTAGTGATAACTACAGGCAACGAGGAGAGAATATTGGAATGAAAAGGTGATAATCCAATTTAAGAAGCTTGGAACAAAAACTGAAAATTGCCATTAATGAACAAAGCAGAATTGAGAAGTGGGAAGGGATAGCCATAAAAATCACGTAAAATAGGTTTGTAATATCCTCTAGTGAATGATGGGGACCCAGACAAAAAATGTTAGGTTTGATCTGTTTTGCTATACATTTTCTTATGAAAAAAACTAAAAAACAGAAATCCAGCTGACAGATTCAGGGCACACTTCACAGCAGTTAAAAGTGGTAATTGCTCTACTACTATTCGTTCACATTTTATTGTATTCAGTTATGACTTCCATGACCTCTGTCTACACCTCCCAAAAAAAGATTCCAGGATATTTAACATAGGAAAGCAGTCTTAAAAAAATTTATTATTTTCACTTGCTAAATAACGGATTCATTAAAACTACCTCAAGATCTCTTTTCTTGTTTTTCATACATTTTTATGTTATATCAGTTTGCTCCTTCTCACCTTTATTTTTTTAAATTAACCATTTCTAACTGCCACTTGTTTATTTTATCCTTCATTCATTTCTAAAATCTAGTATGATACCTCAGTCATTCACGTCGACATCAGTAGCCCACAGCAGAAAGCTGCCAGTAATACTCTACTATCCTGACATATTTCACTTCTTATATTCTAAATGAAATCTTTTGAACTTCTTCAATTCACAGAATCACAGAATCACAAAATGTCAGTGGCTGGAAGGGACCTCGAAAGATCATCTAGTCTAGCCTCCCTGCCAGAGCAGGATCACCTAGACCAGATCACACAGGAACGCATCCAGGCAGGTTTTGAATGTCTCCAGAGAAGGAGATTCCACAACCTCCCTTGACAGCCTATTCCAGTGTTCTGTCACCCTCACAGTGAAAAAGTCCTCCTCATGTTTACATGAAACTTCCTATGCCTCAGCTTCCACCTATTGCCCCTTGTCCTATCATCGGGCATCACCGAGAAAAGCCTGGCTCCATCCTCCTGGCACTCACCCTTTGTATATTTATAAATATTGATGAAGTCACCCCCTCAGTCTCCTTTTCTACAAGCCAAAGAGCCCCAACTCCCTCAGTCTTTCCTCATAAGAGAGATGCTGCACTCCTTTAATCATCTTTGTAGCTCTGCACTGCACTCTCTCAAGCAATTCTATGTCCCTCTTGAACTGGGAGACCCAGAACTGGACACAGTATTCCAGATGCGACCTTACCAGGGCAGAGTAGAAGGGCAGGAGAACCTCTCTCAACCTACTAGCCGCAACCCTTTTAATACACCCCAGAATGGCATTGGCCCTCTTGACCACAAGAGCACATTGCTGGCTCATGGTCAGCCTCCCATCAACTAGGACTACCATATCCTTTTCCCCTTCTCTGCCTTCCAACAGGTCAGTCCCCAACCTATACTGATACCTGGGATTGTTTGTTCCCACGTGCAAGACTCTACACTGGCCCTTGTTGAATTTCATTAAATTTCTTCCTTCCCAATCCCCCAGCCTGTCCAAGTCTTGCTGAATGGCAGCACAGGCTTCTAGTGTGTCAGACACTCCACTCAGTTTGGTGTCATCAGCAAATTTGCTGACAGTGCACTCTGTGCCCTCATCCAGGTCATTGATGAATATGTTAAACAGAACTGGTCCCAGCACCTACCCCTGTGGGACCCCACTAGTTACAGGCCTCCAGCTAGACTCCATCCCATTGACCAGAGCTCTCTGGCTTCTTTCCTTCAACCAGTTCCCAATCCACCTCACTACCTGATCATCCAGACCACACAGACTCAGTTTAGTCAGAAGGATGCTGTGGGAGACAGTGTCAAATGCCTTACTGAAATCAAGATAAAACACATCCACTGCTCTACCATCATCTATCCACCATTTCAGTGCTTTAAGAGAGGGCAAGTGTCAAAGTGTTAATAAAAAATGATTTGAAATATCAGAATTGCAGTGCCTTTATCCAAATCAACTAAAATATAATTTATGTAACATTTTACAAGCAAAGCAGGGAAAGATCCTCTGCTATTTTCCAGCACACTTTATAGTTTTTATAATTTTTTAGGTTTTTTTTTTTAAGCTAAAATATACTCAGCTGTTTTGTCAGTATTTATTTTGCTGTTGTTAGTACTATATGCTTTCCCTTTTTATCTAGAAAATATATCCATCCTTGTCTCCTGGACCAAGAGGATATGGTACAAGATTCCAGCAGCTGCTATTAGAAAGAAAATGTAGGATTCCTTTCTTTCACAAGTCTAGCGGGGTTGACAACATGCATAGGATGTTCCAGTGCTTTACTTGATTTAAAAGGCTTAATGCAAGTTAAATTTACAATATAAAATTTAATAGGCTGCAAATGAACTGTTTTTAAAATTTCATTATCAGCACTGTTTGTTAAGAGAGGTTTTTCAATTATTTTGCTCTGGCAAATGATGTAAAAGACAACAAAAAGGGCTTCTTCAAGTACATCAAGAGGATAAGGAAGACTAGGGAAAATGAAGGCTCGCTGCTGACTGAGGTAGGAGCCCTGGTGAAAGAGTGGAGTTACTAAATGTCGCTTTTGCTTCTGTTTTTACTGCTAAGGCTGTCCCTCAGGAATCCCAGTCCCTGGAGATAAGAAAGTCTGGAGGAAGGAAGAATCTCCCTTGGTTGAGGAGAATTTGCTTAGAGATCATTTAGGATAGCTGGACACCCACAAATCTATGGGCTCTTATGGGATGTACTCATGAGTGCTAAAGGAGCTGACAGATGCTATTGCTCAGCCACTCTCCATAATTTTTGAAAGATCATGGAGAATGGGAGAGGTTCCTGATGACTGAAGGAAAGCCAATGTCACTCCAGTCTTCAACAAGGGCAAGAAGGAAGACCCTGGAAATTACAGAGTAGTCAGCCTCACCTCCATCCCTAGAAAAGTGATGGGACAGCTCATTCTGGAGGTCATCTCTAAGCATGTGGGGGAAAAGAAGGTTATCAGGAGTACTCAGCATGGATTCACTAAGGGGAGATCATGCTTAACCATGAGAGCCTTCTGTTAGCCTTCTATGATGGCATGACTGGCTGGTTAGATGAGGGGAGGGCAGTGGATGTTGTTTACTTAGACTTCAGCAAGACTTTTGACTGTCTCCCTTAACATCCTCATAGGCAAGCTTAGGAAGTGTGGGTTAGATGAGTGGGCAGTGAGGTAGATTGAGAACTGGCTGGATGACAGAGCTCAAAGGGTTGTGATCAGTGTCTAGTTGGAGGCCTGTAGCGAGCGGTGCTCCCCAAGGGCCAGTACTGTGTCCAATCTTGTTTACCATATTCATCAACAACCTGAATGAATGGACAGAGCGTACCCTCAGCAAGTTTGCTTATGATACAAAACTGGGAGAGGTGGCTGATACATTGTAAGGCTCTGCTACCATCCAGCAAGATCTTGACAGACTGAACAATTGGCTGGAGGGGAACCTAATGAAATTCAGCAAGGGTGAGTGAAGAGTCCTTCACCTGGGGAGGAATAACCTCATGCACCAGTACAGGTTAGGGGTTTACCTTCTGGAAAGCAACTTCATGGAGAAGGACCTGGAAGTCCTGGTGGACAACAAGCTATCCATAATCGAATAATGTAGCCAAGAAAGCCAATGGCATCCTGGGGTGCATTAAGAAGAGTGTGATTAGTAGTACAAGGGAGTTTCTCCCCCACCTCTACTCTGCCCTACTGAGGTCACATCTGGAGTACTGTGTCCAGTTCTGGGCTTCCCAGTTCACAAGAGACAAGGAACTACTGAACAGAGTCCAGCAGAGCAAAGATGTCTGGGGCACTGGAACATTTGTCATATAAGGAAAGGCTGAGAGACCTGGAACTGTTTAGCACGGAGAAGAGATGACTCAGAGGGGATCTTATCAATGCTTGTAAATATTTAAAGGGTGGGTGTCAAAAGGATGGGGCCAGTCTCTTTTCAGTGGATTTAGACAGATATTTTTAGCCAAGAATAGTTTTGGTATTTAAAACAGAGGTCTGATGTCATGTTTAAATGGAACAACACTGTGTGGTAGAGGTGCCCACGCTAGCGTGAATACCTTCGCATGACTCAGTGCTACCCAGCAGTAGTAGCTTACAGCAAGTTTTGCTGTGTGCCCAAAACATCACTGTCAGAGCGCTGGGCCATTGGCTGATGAGGAGAATATTAGTATAATATAGTATAATATTACTGCTGTTGCTATGACAGTGCTTACAGACCAGCCAAACCCAGGGTCTGCCTGTGCTCAATTATTCCCCTAATGTTATTTTAATTCTGTTAGGTCCACATCCAGGAAAAATAAACCACTTTAACCTAAAGTTAGTTTTAGTTAGAGTTAGTTTTAGCAGACGTTTGGGTTTTATAAGAGGAAAAGGAAAACATAAGAGAAACAGAAAAAAAAATAAAAGAAAGTGTGATGATTTAAAAAGTGAATTCACTGAATAGATTTTGTCTAACATAGATATGCTAGCAAATAGGAATAGTAAATATGTATTACCAATCTTCTCACCACAAACCACTTGCTAAATTAACATAAATGACTGTATTCACATTCTCAGGAGTTATTGTATGTACAGTCCTTAATGTGATGGACATGTTTTATAATTTGTCTTTGAAGCAACATACCATAGTGAAACCTGATGAAATTCCTGCATGAAAGCACAGTGGAAGCCATTACCTAGAGCAGCAGCTGCTTCACTTCTGCCATGCTAAAAATACACCCTGTTTATTGGAATTTATAAATCCATCATTCTAGAGATTCATCAGAATATCTCATGATATTAGCTTTTCAAAAAGTGTGTTCCAATGTGTGAGCAACATCACCAATGGACAAAGCTCTGTTAGGATAAAAGGAAATGAAGGTGGACACATAAGTATAAATGAAGGCAGATGAAGTGTGTGAGAATAAAATACAATTCGCAACCCACCACCAGGTGAAAAGACTGCCTCTTTCTGTTATAAACTTGATTTTCTCTAAGTGTGTCTGGAGTGGAACAGGATATGGATATTTGCAAAGTAATTGTCAATGTTTGACTTGGAAAAAAAAAAGAGAAGTCAAGAAGGAGTTGGAAACCAGCATGTCAAAGGACAGGAGCATTCCCCTACAGCCAAGACAGCTTAATGGGGGGAATTTGGTGACTGGCAACCCAGCCTATCTGCAGGATTCCTGGAACAGTGAGTAACATAAAAGCAGAAGTGCAGTGTATGAGGCTAGAGGTTTCTTTAACATCACAGATGAGAAGAGTCTTCACATTTTTTTAGTTGAAACTGTATGATTAGTACCTTTTGAGAAAGCTTTTAAAATGATTAGCAAAACCAAGAGATTAGATAATTTTGTGTACCAATAAAATGACAAAGAGAGGTGCTGAGAGGTATTAACACCTCAGGTAAAAGTAATTAAACCTTTAGAGGTGTTGAGAAGAATATTTCAAGAATATGATGAGAACATCCTATGTAACATAAGGGAAACAAATGGCCACAAAGCCTGCAAACTGTGTAAGTATTTGGAAAATTATATTCCCATTACTACTTACTTTGACACAATCATTTCTGGTCAAAATTAAAAAAAAACATGTGGAAATAAATTAACATCTTTATTCTCACTTTTTTTTTTTTTTTTTTTTTTTTTTTTTATGTAGAACCCTCTTTCCTTCAGTCCTTGTCTTTCTTTCTTATGCATGCATGTGTGTCCATAGTAAATCCATCTCTCTCATTCGTTTTGAAAATTCAGAACATACATTAGGCATTTCCAAAGGACTGACAGCAACGTGGGAGCTCAGTACATTTCCTTACCCTAGCAAGTTCAATCTCTAACCCAGTTTGAGCTACTAAAAGACTTGATCTGTTTATGGATGGATACATTTTTTAATCCAAATTCTTGCCTCCCAATTTATAGGATATTCTACCCAAAGCTCACCGCTATGAATCTCCAATTATTTATCTGAATGAGACTAGGTAGCCTTTGTTTAAATCCGTGGTTTTTTTCTAAAGAAGTAACCATGGCACTGTACTAGTAGGAATTTACTGTTCAACAGCTCAAGACTATGGAATACAGTCTGCCAGACCTGCTATGACCACAGTCATTCCTGATGCATTTTGTTGTTGTCTTATTTGATTTAAATAGGTAACCTATATTAGTACTAATCATAGAATCATGGTAGGGGTTGGAAGGACCTCCAGAGATCATCGAATCCAATCCCCCTGCCAGCACAGGATCACCTAGGGCAGGCCACACAGGAACAGATCCAGGTAGGTCTTGAAAGTCTGTGGAGAACGAGACTCGACAACCTCTCTGGGCAGCCTGTTCCAGGCTCTGTCACTCTCACAGTGAAGGAGTTTTTCTTCATGTTGAGGTGGAACTTCCTGTGTTTCACCTTGCTACCATTACCTCTTGTCCTATCACAGGGCACAACTGAAAAGAGACTGTCCCCTTCTACTTGACACCCACCCTTCAGATATTTGTAAACATTAATGAGATCCACTCTCAGTCTTCTCTTCTTCAGGCTAAACAGCCTCAGGGCTCTCAGCCTTTCCTCATAAGAGAGATATTCCAGTCCCTTAATCATCTCTGTAGCTCTCTGTTGGACTGCAGATGAGCAATGAGAGAGGTGATTTTAAATCACCACATGTAAAAACTGGGTGTGTAATTTGACTTGCTTGTAAGAAGTATTAAATGGGATTTACTCTTTTAATTAATAAATGCTGAAACATTGGTTCTATTGTGTTTTTTCTCGGGCAGACGGTTCTCCTATAGTTTTTGTCATGCACTAAAGCACTTACCTTTAATGCAAAATGGTCCATCATAGGCAGTTTTGGAGCAGTCACAGGAGTAGCCGTTGTATTTCTCGACACATTTACCACCGTTTGCACAGTACATCCCATAGCTTGTGCAATGGCCAGAGCAGCCAGGCTTCACCCCCGGTGTGACTTTTGCTCTCTCTTCCAGGTCCAGTGTCACCCCGTTCATCCTTAATGAACGGATGCATCCTAGGAACCCCCGCTGTCCTCCTGCAGCACCTGAGAGGGAATATAAAACGGTGAGACAACACTGAACGGATTTTGTTATTGTTTTACATGAAATATCTTGCTAAGCTTGTGCCAACAGCTAGAAACAAGTAATTTCTTTCTGCAGGGGAGGAATTGCCTTGTTCTGATGACAATGAAATCAATGAAACCCAAACTTTTGATAACATACCATAAGTAAGCAGAAATAATAGCTGTGCTTGCTTTGCATAGATTAGACATAGAGATTATAGCCCTCCACTGCAAGACTTAATTTTGTTTCAACTTCAAGATTTTTAGAGATAACAGTGGGAAAAATATGGGCTTGGCTTGACTGGTAAGGTATAGCCTTGTTCTCCATATGATTAGTGATGATGGATGCTAATAATATATTGTAATATGTTATTCAGTGTTACATTTTTCAAAGCGACAATGAAGAAAGAAGGAAAACATTTAAATCCCCACTCTAAATTAATAGACAGTAATTTCCAAATGACATGGGGTATAATGCTTTGTTGTCTGAGTATAGGATGAATGATGTAACACTGAAGAGCTACATTTGAAAATGTGTGTTGAGGTGGCTTTCTTAACAGTCAGTAAGAACCATTCCCTTTTCCCCCTAGTAAACACTTGCTGAAAAACGTATTTTCATCTGAGAAAGTCTTATCTGGGGCTGGATTAGAAACAACAACAACCAACCAAACAAACAAACAAAAACCACACAGAAAAACAAAAAGCAAACAAAACAAAACCAAAAATAATCCCAGCTAAAAAATGACAGCAAATAACAATGAATGGCTGTCATCCTTTCTCCTCATCCTCTCATCTCTTTGATTATTGCAGTGACACAGGTACTGAAGAGTGTCTGAGGAGATCTGAATGCTCATCACCACAGAGCACAGAGGATGTTATTTACCTGAGTGGGTAAGAGGACTAAATGCAAACCAAAGAGAGAGGGCAGCTTCAAATCAATTGCTGGATGATATGGAGTAAAAGGAGGCAGTGCTTGTCCTCTGCTGAGTCCACATGGCAGAAGGCATTCTGGTGTGGTTACATTCTATGTGAACTTACACACACAGCAGGGATTTAAAAAATCCTAATACATGTAATTCCCTTCTTTGCCTTCCTGGTGACTGTCCTAGCCCCTAGTACATGAAGTCATCACCCCTTGGGCTGTCTTGATGGCCCAAGGAATACATATTTATTCTACAAAAAGCGGAGCAGGAGGCACAGAAACAGTTCCAATTTGGTATTTCTCTCCAGGCCTCAATGTTCAGGGTGTTCATTTGGGACACTCCAACTCAAACTGTTTCTCTGTCTGACTCTGGGTAAGGATTTAAATCTTTGAGATATGTACTCCAGTCAACAAGTTATATGAAACGGGTATGACTCAGAAAGAAAGAAAACCTGGTGCAGATTTGGACATTCGGTTTTTGGCAATAAAGGCACTGGATATTTCAAAACATTATTGGTGTTACAATTAATTCAAAACTACCAATAAAAGTCATCATTACTAACAATTCCCCAAGAAATCAGGCTGGGAAAAAATCCTGCCATTCCTGTTTTCAGCAAAAGTCTTGGTATTTCTTTTAAAAGGTTAAAGTGCCCTCTTTTAAAAAAACTTCACTTTTCAGCTTATTTTGAAATTGCCTTTTATTGGGATCATAGTCAGCAGTAAAGGACAATCTGAGCTTTTAAATAATGCCTGCACATCTGGTGACACATTATACACAGTTTGCAGTGACACAGTGCTGTTTACTAAGGCAGTGAAGACTTTAAACGTAATTTTAATTAATTTCTGCTTTTGAACCCTGACTAAAATGGGAAAAAAATGAGATAATGTCTTTTTTCCTTCCCCCTTCCCTCTTCTCCTGTTAACAGATATCTAGAGAGGTAGGAAGGCTCTTTGCTCAAGATTTCATGCAGTTCTTATTCCAGCTAATGGCACTTGGCACATCTGCACTTCACAACCCAGGGCTAACGGTCAGAGGAATACAAGTGCTACTGGAGTAGCCTGCCCAAAATGTAGCAGACACCATCAGCTCTGAAAAGCAGCTGGACTAACTTGGCTCCAGGGAATGTTAGTTAACACTGTGTGATGCTTTCCTACATTGAACGGGCAAACAGCCCGTGGCACTAAAGGGAAAAGACTGCAGCAAGAGCCATGAACGTGAAAGTGCAGGCAATGATCAGACCTAAAGAGGCTGGAAGTGCTGGGCACTGCAGGAGCTTGCAGTTTTGGCAACAGTGATGCAGAATTTTTCACTTCTAAGCGTGTGTGAGAGAGACACTTGGCCAAAAATGGGTGAATGTGACAGCACCAAAACACATTGTGATTCAGAAATCTGGTGTTTCAACTACAGCTAGTGTTAAAACAAACACATGCACATGGAAACGAAACAGTCTCAGTTTCCTCACCAGATAAGAACTGCTCAAGTCAAAATTATTCTGCATATCCAAACTTTTCCTAACATAGCTTTTTCTTTCAATCAGGGAACTTCTCAGCTCCCTTGAAATCAGACTGCACAGATTCCTCCTTTCTCCAGGGTGTTCCCCAAATGGTTGGGGAAAGAGTGCTCCCATTACAACTATTTGTACGATCAGATTCAGAAATGTCTTCAAAACTGCCTGAAGACATGATTAACTGCTTCTGAGTTTAGACATGATAAATTGGTTTGTCTACCCAGTACCTAGTCCTTTGCCACGGATGCGCTCTTTAAAAATAAAGTAAAATATTAACATCATTATTAAGCCTATTCCAGATGATACTGGAAAGGAGTTTGGCACTACTGTCTGTTAGAGGCACTTTCAGCCAGGAGCTGCAGGTGGGGAAAGACAAAAATCACAAGTTGACAGCACGGAACTTTTTTCTTTTCTTTCTGTGTACATGCTTGTCTTTTCTTGTTTGTTTTGTTTGGTTGTTTGGTTTTTTTCCTCTCTGTGCAAGTGCTTCAGGGGTGCAACTTTCCACATTAGGCTGACTGATTCTGGCAAGAACAAAGAGCGTTCAACATGTGAGAGCACGTATCTCTGTATCTTACCAACATAGAGCTGGCTGTACAATTCCAGTCGCGTGTGTCCTTCTGTTGGTGCTTTCCGGACCTCCAGGGGTAACTGATCTACCTGCAGACTGGCCTGTTTGACATTCCTCTCAGCATTGACCCGATGCCACTGGTCATCATTGAGCTCACTGGGAGATCTAACGACGATTTCCACGGGCCCATTTCCAACATCAAACGAAAAGGAAACCTCTACAGCAGCTGAAACACCAAGCAAAAGGGAACTTATCTTACACTGTAAACAAATTCACTTCTACTTCCTGAACAGATAGTAGTTATCTTTACTAGAAACACATACTGCTTAGCCACCTTTCAGAATTTATAAACATGTTCAGTTCATTCTAACTTGAGTAGTTAAAGTGTTTCCAAGGAAGCCATTGTGAAATGTTTCTATAGCATATGATGGGGATCAAGTCAGTTTGGCTTGTAAATTTTAACCAGAAAAAATTATATCCTTGGAGATTTTTTTTTTATTTCCACTAGTGATTTCAATAATATTGGAAAAACCTGTTCATCAGCTTTCAGAAGAAAACATCAACAGACCCTGAAAACAAAGACATTTATTATTACTTCCACAGCTTTCCAGTTTCTGTAGATTTTTTTTTTCT
>WUAM01000287.1:22090249-22130370 GCA_024336885.1 Actenoides hombroni
TGTTTTTTTTTTTTTTTGTTTTTTTTTTTTTTTTTTTTGGGAAATATGCATTTTGATGCAAAAGTGATATGGAAGAAGTTTTCATTTTTTCTTTTGAGGAGCAATTACTTTTTGCAATAAACTAATAATGCAGTATTAATGACCTATGTGAGGTTTTATGGCTGAAAAAGATTTCAAAGCAAACACTACAACAAACGCTGCAGTTTATAGTGGATAATTCAAAACATGTTTACAAACTTTACAAATGTCCATTAGTCTCTAGGGGACATTCCTCCAGGTCACCCTCAACAAACTATAAAACTGATGATTATTATTAGACAGGGAGTGTGGTTAACAATATATAGATGATTTTGGAATTAAGAAGTATAATTTTGGCTTTCCTACTAACATTTAGTTTATATAATTTGGGGCTATTAATTATATTATGGTGACAAAACATCACATGAAAGTGTTACCAGAAAAGATTATCAATGATAGCATTCACAAAGGAGGATACCAGACAGACGACTACCAAGAGTTCCATCTAATTTGGTTTTCTTACATATAAAACAAACAAAAAAAATGCAATGCCCTTTTAATTCTTCTTGGGTGCCCAGTTATGGGCTCAGTGGTCCAGTACAGCTGTGGTTTCTTGTTTGGTTGAATTAATAAAATAGTCTTATAAAGATCTTACTCAGCAAGGCTATTAAATTCTGATAGAAGCACCGCTCCATGACCATTATCACTAACAATACTGATAAATAGTGTGAAAAATTT
Source organism: Actenoides hombroni (assembly GCA_024336885.1). Taxonomy (NCBI): domain Eukaryota; kingdom Metazoa; phylum Chordata; class Aves; order Coraciiformes; family Alcedinidae; genus Actenoides; species Actenoides hombroni. The sequence continues at coordinate 22,091,006 of WUAM01000287.1, forward strand.
TTGGCTAATAGATTTTCGCAATGTTATGTCAGACTGAATTAAATGCATTTTAATGAAAACTGGAAGGATGTGAATAAACTTTTTATAGGGAATGTTCTTTCAAATCAAGTTTATTATGCAATTGACACCTTAGACTATTTTTCTGAAAAGATGGACATTTCTAAAAGAAGAAATTAAAAGCATATTTTATTGCTGTTGTACTCTCTGTTCTCTAATGAATAAAATAATTTCATTTCTTGAATGAACTGCCTCTCATAAGCCATGAATTTAGTCTGTTTGGCCTTTTGCACTTTACAAGACAGAAAATCTGTATGAGCAAAGCTTGCCATTAAAGAAATAAAGATGTTTCATTTTAATGTTATTGTGTCTTATAACTTCAGCAGTACTGCCAATAAACTCAGGCAAATTAAGAATTAGTGTAAAATCTCCCCAGTACTTAAGTTGTATGTTATCTTCAAGTCTATTTTCAAGGGTGTATGTGTAATTCTCCTTTACTTTTTGCTTTGAAGAATTGCCTCAGATCTCTTTATGATCAGGCTTGAATTGCTTCCCAAAAGCCATTTGTCTACAAGGTTGTAAAGAACCCCACAGCTGAATTTTCATCTTATTATGAAGGAACTCATGGCACCATTGATATTGCTTATGGGTACCTTGAGTACAACCCCATCCAGGATTTTGAAATCCTCTGCAAGAATGCTTCTGTTTGCAAGTTCTTGGTCTTCTGGATGGAAGCATCTCTAATTTTTTAAAGGAAGATTATTCTTCCTTTCAAAGAGAAAGAGAAAGTGTAGAGAATTGGAAAACAGAGATATTTCAAGTAGGAGTTCTGTGTCTGCTTAGCGTAGCGTTATGCATGGCTTTAAACTGAAATCTATATCACAGCCTGAAAGATTTAGAATGAAATTCGTACTTATGAGAGAAAATTACTCACACTGACATAAGAGTACCATTTGTATGAATTCATATTATATTTTTATATTTGATCTTATAGTTAGAAAAGGAAAAGCATTCTAGAAAAAACTCATAGAAGGCCATTTTCATTGCATGTATCTGATGGCATGCTAGAAGTTAGAGAAGACAGTGCAGCATTTACGGACTGTGCTGATCCATCCACAAGCAACTTAAAAATATGACTCTTATAAACCAAAATGGAGGAAATGTACTTGCTAGAGTGATGGACTGAAAAAACATGAAGCGTGTCAAAGAAAAGAGCTTTGCAGACAAGCAGAAGCTACTTGACAGCAGCTCTCACATGCAAGTTATTTTGCTGGGTCTGACTGTTCATTCTCAGTTTCCATTGGAATTAGTTGAGTCTATAGATTAAATGTATTCTCCAGCCAGAGACATCTCTAGGTAAAAATGATTGGTATTCGTTCCTTTACAGAAATGGATGAACATCTGATAACAGGTCTCCTAGTCAGAAAAGGAAGACAAAAGAAATTGTACCTTCCTGATAAAAGAGACAGGGCATCTGGTAATAACTGACATCGAAAATGCTGAGGTACTCAATAAAGTTTTTGCCTGTTTTCAGGGCAATTGCTCTTCAGAAATCTCTTAAGTCCTTGAATCAAAGGCAGGGACTGAGGAGATGAAGTGTTCAAAGTCAGGCTGCATGGGGCTTTCAGCATATCGCACTGCCCCTGCTTCTTCCTTTTTCTCTACCTCAGCTCTACGGCTAAGCATGGTGTTTGTCCAATTGTCAACTGTCCTGGCTCTTGTTCCTTTCCAACTTCATTGCTATTCTCAGCCTAATGACTGAGAAGTAGGAAAGAGAGGAAGCTCTGACACTATGCAAGCACTACTCAGTAACAGCCAAAATACTGATGTGGTGTCAATACTGGTTTAGGTACAAATCCAAATCACAGCACCATAAAGGCTGTTGTGGAGAAAGTTAACTCCATCTCATCCAGACTCAATACAACATTAAATTTGTTCAGAAGTTCAGCGTAACTAGTGAAGTAGAAGAGTAGCAGTTATTTTAGTTTGGTTTTTTTGGTTTTTTTCATGAGTACGGTTTACTTTTCAATCTCTCTATGTCTATACATAGAAATTTGCATGATATGACATCTTTGACTCAAATATCTCCTTGGTTCACTCAAATATCTCCTTGGTTCACTTGACAGTGGTATTATTTTGTCAAACTCTTGAAGGGGATGATTAAGAGATATCCAACAAACATGTGCATATGGGACTATTTAGTCACAGTGACCAACTGAAACAAAGCAGGTCTTTTTTTCAGAAACATGTAGAAAATGAACTGCACAGGTCCAAGAGATTTATACCGGTCAGGCACTTTGTAGCTTATGAAGTAAGTTTTCCTAATGCTCATTTTATTTTCTATTCTACCAAATACCACAAAATTCAAGGCAGTTGCTCTAAGAAATGAGAATAAGGATCAGACATTGAACAAATGTCTGAAATTGTTTAATTATGAAAAAAAAATTTAAAAAAGAAAATAAATTTAAGCTTTATTTTATTTGGTCAGTACAAGGTTTTGTGATGAAAACTTCGCTAAATTAAGCAAGGATTAATTTTTTATGTCCTCCTGCCATATGTATTCACTCAATAAACTGAGGGTTGTGGCTTAGTTTTACCCTTTCTGGGCCTTGTGCAACTACACAGAATTAAATCTGAACATGTTTCTTTCATTGATTCAATTTTCTGAGGTCTCAGGTCATTGTCAGCCATCTGTTTAGAACATATAAGTGCAACTTTGGCAAACAGAATGTCCTTCTTTGTTCTGTATTGTTTTTTTTAGCTCTATTCAGATCCTACCATCTCCTTATCTTAAAAATGTAAGGCAGTTGCCCATAAAAAGGAAGGGACACAACTGAACCACCCTGAAGAAAGTGTCACACTCTTCTATGCCCTTTGCTATGCAGAAGATCAGGCTAAAGGAGCTGATAGACTTTTCTGACATCCAAGATTGATGAGTCTAGGTCTCCCATTTTCCTAGAACTCCCTGTGTTTCAAGTCTCTTTTTCTCCTATTTTCCTATTTTGATCCCTGCTGATAAATTTCAGGCTACGGCCTCTAGCTATAATGAGATTGCTAGCAAAAAAAGCGATGTTAACAGACGGGTAGGTGCTCACAAGATGCTAAGCAGTAGGTGGAGGTTCTTAAGACACATTAAAAAAAAAGGAGGAGGGACTAGTACCTTTCTCACAGTCAGTCTTGTATGCCTGTCTATGTCTCTACCCTCTCATTATACTTCCTCTGAAACACATACTTTCATGTTCTCCTTTGTAGTTTGTTTCTCTTACCTCCCCTGATGTATTTTTATACCCTTCAATGGCACTCTCTGATGTTTTAGTTGGCTTATATCAAAGGGAATAGTATCTAACTTCTTTAGGATCCTTTTGAAATCCCATTCTTAAAACATAAATGGCTTGTTATGGCTAGAATTGAAACTTACTTGTTTGTCTGTAAAACAGGATACAACAATAAACTATAAACTGTAGACTAAAACCTGCCAGACACATATTTCCCCCTCCACTTTGCTCACTTGTTCCGTAAAAACAGCAGCTTGAAAATAATCTCCCTCTATAACATCTGCCAAACTTCTTGGACAGTTTCTTTGTAAATACACCTCTGACAAAGGGCTCACTGACTAAGCCCACAGACAGAATTCAGTGGATTGAAAATGAGTGGAAAACTTAACCACAGATAGAGATGCTAAATATATCTAGAGCTAGTGGTTTATATATCTTTATATGGAATCCATCACCAGGGTCAAGATCAGGTCTCATATTCGTAGTCAATGGAAGCCTTCCTATTGACTTTAGTAGACTCTGGTCAGAAAAGAGGGCTTTCCAGGATTTGAAAGCAACTGTCTTGTCCACCTTTCCCCCTTAGACAGCTGAGCTCAAAGATAGTTGTGCAAAGTCATCTCTAAATTAACTGCCCTACTGCCCTCATTTGCACAGGGGTGAGAGATGAGAGATGACCATACCAATGCTGACATTGAAGCAGTATTGATAGTTTGTTCCTGCCTGCTGAAAATATGTGGAAAGGGCTATGGATGCTACCCTGAAGTGCCATATTGGAGCACAGGACCTGCTGTGAGGAAGGAGTATCTCAAGGGATACAACTAAAAATTAAAGCTGCCAAAGCATCTCAGAGAGATCAGGTAGTTGTCAAAAATCATGACCATATTTGCAGTAATGGGACTAAGCTTCTGGAAGATTTCATCATTTATCTAATTCCCAAATGAAATGGCCACTTGAAATAACGAGTGAAAGCTTCACTCATTTGACCAAATGACAGTGCACATCTATGCCCAAGACTGCAGCGATCCCTGAGCTAAGTGCCAAATGAATTAGCTCTGGAAGCTGCACAGTTGCATCAGCATGATGCTGTGCCAAGAGTAATTAGTTGTAATGAGAGGCTGTACTGCACCTAGGATTAAACTCAACATAGCTGAGGGCTGATTTATGTGGATCTGCTGTCTTGATTAGAATTAGGTATCTCTCCAACATGGGGGGTCTTTGTACAGACTAGACACACTCTACATTTGCCTGTAGGTTACCAAGTCAATCAACAGCAAAACATCATGTGACTTCACACTCTTTTGGATCTTATGCAGTCATTTATGTAAATGTCTAGAAGGAAAAAAAGGGTGAGTAAAGCTGTCACTTGTATTTAGCATCATTTAACACCCACTTCTCATGGTATAAATCCATCCACAAGATATAAGAAGTGAGAGGGTCTGTGTCTTTCTGAAGAAAGAACAAGATGATACTCTATGCAGTAAACAATCCTTTGCACAATCACAGAATCACAGAAACGTAGCATGGCTTGGCTTGGAAGAAAACTCTAAAAATCATCTAGTCCAAACCCCCTGTCACAGTCAGGGACATGTTTCAGGTCACTGAGGTCCTTTCCAACCTGACCTTGAACACTTCCAGTGATGGGACATCCACAACTTCTCTAGGCAACCTGGTCCAGTGTATTATCTTTTCTCCAGGCAACAAGAATTTCACTGGGCAGAAATGAGTAATACCACTGCAGGATGTCCGAAATGACTCATATTTAGAAGCTAACTTTACAGTTATATCAACAAAATGTTAATGGTCATAGCAGCACTGTACTTCCTTTTTCACTGGGAAGTAATATTTTATCAATATATGTGGTAATGTCTCTTCCTACATATCTCAAGTCCCTGAACTCAAGACAGGGACTGGGAGCACAAAGTACCTTCCATTGCAACTTAACTCAGGTTCAAGACTACCTGAGGAACCTGAACATATGTGAGTCCATGGGACATGACAAGGTGCATCCCAGTGCAACCCAGCATCCTGAGAGAATTGACTCATGCAGTTGCCAAGCCACTCTTCATATCATTTGATATATCATTTGAAATGTCATGGCAGTCAGGTGAACTCCCCAGTGACTGGAAAAAGGAAAAAATGTCACACCCATTTTTAAAAAGAGTGGAAAGGAGGACCCTGGGAATTCCTGACCAGTCAACGTCACCACTCTGCCTGGTAAGATCATAGAGGAGATCTTCCTGGAAGCTATGTCAAATCATATGTGTGATGGAGAGGTAATTAAAGAGAGCCAACATGACTTCACCAAAGGAAAATTGACTAATCTAGCAGGCTTCTACAGTGGAGTGACCACATCAGTAGACAAGGGAAGAGCTACTGATGTCATCTGGGTTTCTGTAAGGCCTTTGATACAGTCCTTCTCAACATTCTTGCCACTAAATTGGAGAGATATGGGTTTGATGGATGGACTGTTAGATGGATAAGGAACTGTCTGGATGGCCATTTCCAAAGAGCTACAGTCAGTGGTTCAATGTTCAAGTGGTAATCCATAATGAATAGTGTCCCTCATGGGTCCGTATTGGAACCAACACTATTTAATATCATGGAATCATAGAACAATTGAGGTTGGAAAAGATCTTTAAGATCACCAAGTCCAGCTGTTGACGTAGCACTGCTAAGTTGACCACTAAACCATGTCCCTAAGTGCCACATCTACAGGTCTTCTAACTATGTTCAGGGATCATGACTCAACCACTTCCCTAGGCATCCTCTTCCAATGCTTGATAATCTGTTTGGTGAAGAAGTTTTTCCTAATATACAATGCAAACCTCTCTGGTGCAACTTGAGGTCATTTCCTCTTGTCTTATCGCATGTCACTTGGCAGAGCAGACTGACCCCCATCCTGCTACAGCCTCCTCTCACTTAATTGTAGACAGCAATAAGGTCTCCCCTCAACCTCCTTTTTACCAGGCTAAACAATCCCAGTTGCCTCTACCACTCCTCACAGGACTTGTTCTCTAGACTATACACCAGCTTCATTGTTCTTTGCACGCACTCCAGCACCTCAATGTCTTTCTTGTAGTGAGGAGTCCAAAACTGAACACAGTGCTTGAGGTGCGACCTCACCAGTTCTGAGTACAGGGGGACAATTACTTTCCTAGTCCTGCCACACTATTTCTGATACAAGTCAGCAGGCCACCTGGGCATACTGCTGGGATCTAGTGGGGATCTAGTTGAAGCCCACCATAATTATTTCACATCAACTTCAGTTAAAAAGAATAGCAATGGATTGCAGGAAAATTAATTTGCCGATGATAATCCATTTGTTCTCCCTGTTTTTCTTGCTTAACCCCTAATGCTGAATATGTGCTTCTCTCACATAACAGTGAGCTGGTTTGCTGAAGCTCATACTAGGTGAGACTACAGTGATAGTAGCAGGTAGAAGGAAGAAATAAAAAAGTATATTAATTACCAGAAGTGTATGACTCACAGTAAACGTGTGTTTCTGAAGCATGGCACCAGGATGGCTTTTGTCTGTATTCATATGGCTAGGGGATTATAATATTGCCTACTAAATAAGATTTTGCTAATGTGATCTATATTTCTGGCAGCTAAATGTGTGCATTATTGCTGTTTCCTGCATAATTCAGTTCCAAAAAATAAATCACAAAGTCCTACATTTTCCATTTGTCTCTGGTGCATGATTAGCCCTCTAAGATTGCATTAAGAAAGTCAAAGAAATTACAAGTAAATATATAAAGAAATGAAAAATTACATGTCATAACTTGGCTAGTCTGCAGCATCAAGCTTAATTTTGCTATGGACACTTGCCACTTGCACCAATATCCATCCCTATCTGCATATTCTGAACCATTTGCTGGTGTATTTCAGTGCTTCCTTATTGCTGTTCTACACGAGTTCAGCTAGCAACACTATTCCTCCCTCCCCCTTTCTGTTTTTCACCCTTTTTGTTTTTCAGTATTTAAGGGAATAATAGACTGGGATACTACTGTGTGGAGTAATGTCCTCAAGTGCACGTTCACAGATGCACTGTTTCAACAATACTAGTATTAAAAATGGGCTATTCACCACCACAGTCTGCTCTCAAAAGGTTAAGAAGCTGCATATAGAAAGAGGCATATCTTTTAGATGCAGCACTTCTCAGTTACAGCTTGTTTCTGGTAGAGAGCAATTATGTCAGTGATCCATTGTGCTTCCATGTGCACACAAGATTAGATTACTCTCTTTGGAGCAGAAGCTGGAGCAGAGAACAGTGCAGACTTACAGTCCTTCCCCAAGCTTTCCCTAAGGTGGTCCAACCTGCTGTCGACAGCAGCTGAGGGGGAACTCTTAACTGCTGGAAACTTCTCTTGACCTTTTCCAAAGCACACAGGCTACCTGCAACTGGCTAAATGTTCTCCAGGTGCAAGGCAGTAAAAATCAAATGGTCCTGGCTTCTCTCACCTTATGGACAGACACCAATTCTCTTTCTCCTGGAAGACAATCACCTACACATCTAATTTGCAATATTTTGGAAAGTCATAACTATACTGGAGCCTAATAGAAATGGAAATCAGAGCTGAATACTGCACCTTCCCCATCATGAGTAAGCACCTATGTGAGGACAAAGATAAGGGGGGATTTGATTTTGGTAATCACTAAGAAGCAGTTATTTTTTTTTCACTTTAAAACAAACTCAACTATCAAACAACCAATCAGTCTTCTTACCCAGTAGATTAGATGGCTTTGGGGGATTAAAAATATTGTATATAAATGAAAGTACCAAATTTTCTCATGAAAGATCATACAAAGGCCAAATATGGCCTAAAAAGATAATGATTTATTATCATTATTTAATAATTACTTCAGTTATGCTAATTGCACTCCAGCTGTCTTGTAGATAAGCACTTGGAGAGAACTCTCCTATTTTTATGATTGCATTTTTGTTGATGTAGCAATTTTCAGTCACGGATATCAAGAATGAAAAATAGTGTTATCAGTCCTGCATAAACAGGAGACCAAAGCGAAGACATGTGAAAGGACTTGGTTAAGGTCAAACATCAGATGGTTAGAGCAGGGCTTGAAAAAATACCCAGTTTCTTTACTTCTACAGCAATAAATAGAATTTCAGATAGACAACTTTACTTTCCAGTCAGCCAGCCCTCTTCCAATAACTACTTAGCTGCCTGGAAGGAAGGAAGCGATTACTCAGCTGAAGGTCTTGTTGATTCATTCCATGAGTGTTACTAAGGCTTAAAGAAAATAAGCAGCAACATCTTCTGGTCTCTTTTGCAAGGGATGCTTCACGCAGAGGGAACTGTAGTCAGTGCACTGAATGGAAAAGGAGAGGAGGTGTGTGCTTTCCTGTCTGCACTGTGTTATAGTACACTTCATTGTATCCTTTTAATGGCAACACTTTACCATGAAACTCATTTGGTCCGGTGCAAGAGAAGACACAACAAGGAGGAAGCACACACATAAAAACAGAGCTCTCCCATGCAGCATATAAAGGGGTTTGTGTAACTGGTAGTTATTGTTTGTTGGATGAAAGGCAAAATAAAAGTGGGTGCTAACCGTTAGGAAACCAGATTATGTCTGAGCATGGTAAAGTATCAGAGATTTTTGGACAGAGCGGCTTCTTTTCCAATTGCAAAATTGCTATGAAGTTGACATGTTTCTAAAAATGCTGAGCAACGGGGCTGAGCGCTTACAAGCAAATATGAAGGATTTCAAACCCCTTCTTGAATATGTCACTTGTGAATGTCATAAAAATACCTAACAAAATTGTAAATAGTGCATCATACTAAAAACGGTAAGAACCTGTTGCAGGCCTGAAAAGTATACACACCAAGACTGTGACTCTTCTGTCGTGTGATTTTGAGAAAGTACATTGCCCATGTCGTTTTCTTCCTCTTCTGTGATGTTTTTCTTACCCTGTCATTTGTGTATTAGCTGTAGGTTTTGTCATGGACTGTGGTTAAGACTTATAAAGGTATCTAGATTCCTAAGTGGTAGCTTCCAAAAAACTTTTATGTCTGGCCACATGATGATGATGATATGAATTGTTGATTTTACTGCCTGGCTGTGTAAGTTTTTGACATTTGTAATGGCTCTTTTATAAGCAATTTTTAATTGAGTTTATTTCTCTGTGGCTGTTCAGGGGTCACCATCAGAGTAAGGACTCTGTCGCATTATGCACTGCACTAACACAATAAAAAAAGGCCACCCAAAAATATGACTCAAGTTTGCTTTTAGTATGGTAACTGTCTATATGAAAAGGGTGTGTGTGAGGGCAGGGTAGGTGGACTTGGCTGTGGCTCGCTTTTATTACAAGTTTTAAACAAGTATTTTTGACCCTGAAAACTATACTTGTTGTAATTTACAGCTGCCAACATCCAGGGTAGACCTCCCAAAACTGAAGATGATATCTGGGTATTGTTTACCCGTTTATTCTGCATCACGAAAAAATATCTGCAAAAAATACAAAGTAGGAGTGTCATGGAGTGATACAGGAGAGCAGGAGACAGAATTGACATATTAGAGATAAAAATATGTGCTCTGGCTTCATGGTGATTAGAGGTAGAAAACTCCTGTAACACATCAGTAGAGGATAAAGAGCACAGCCGTGGTGTATGTGCTCAGCTTTGACTGGTATGTGAGTGAGGGACCTGCCTGGTTTAGCCACCTTTTCTTAACTACTTTGCTTCACTGTATGCGTGAGTCCCACAAAATGTAAAGCCAACAGGAGACTCATTCTTATTTCCTAGTTTAACAGTGGAAAACATAAAAGTGTGAGTGAAAGGATTTATGTTTGTATAAAACATTTGTTGTTAAGAATTCATACTCATAGAGAGCTGTCTGCAGTGCACAAGTAGAGACAAAATGTACTACAGTGATCCAAGCTCTATTTTAAAAACAAAGTCAAGACATTTAGATCAAGAGGATATAAAAAGCCTGAATTATGCAGGATAGTGTAATGGTAGTCTTGTGATAGTAGCTGCCTTCATGCTCTTCTTAAAAAACAGATTCACTGTTTTACTAACCCTTAAACAAAATTTTACATTAATGTTTTTTCTTTTATTTTAAAAGCTAAAAAATTATACACATGTACAACATTTCTGAATGACATCAGGACAAGAAATATGCTTTTTCCTTGTCTTCATAGAACAACTGTAGCAAGGCAAGGTAGAGAGACAGAGACTGAATCAAGAGAGACTTAAAAACTGATGAATTTTCATCATTATTTAAATTAAATTTTTTTTTAAACTAGCATTTAAATCATCATGAAAAGCTGCAAAGCATTAGGAAAGTCTGTGTCCAAAACTTTATATGCATACTTATCATCTACCACATTATAACATTCTCACAAATGCTTAAAGAAAAAAAAATAAATTTACTAGAATCAATCTGTTGCCATAATTTGTATTAATTGTGTACATAAATATTTGAATATATCACAGATACAATTATATTATTATCAAAACCACCTCTTCTTTCATTATATCTTATCATTTAGTCACATAAAATCTTATTCTCCTTTAAAACTGAATTACTTTGATAAAAACAATAAGGAGTCCTTTAAACTTTCAATAGGCTAGCTAAGCAATCTCAATCACATTATCTAAAAATTCCAACTTCATGAAAAAAAGTAGTTTACAGAGTACCAAGACTGTGTTTAAACTCTCAGAAGAAAGATTTTCAAAAGCATCTATATTATTTAGGACCAGAAGACTCCCTGGATTCAGGCCATATAGCCTTAGGAAACAACACAAGCTGGTTGGACCATTTTGTATTTCCTCATTCATGGCATTTCAATATATAGGGTGGTGTTGATGATTAGGATTAAAGGTAAGGATTAAAGAGCAGAGAGGTATGGGTGATAGTATAGTGGGTGTTTGCAATAGGCCACCTGACTAGGAAGAACAAATGGGTAAGACCTCTCAGAGACAGCAAGAAGTAGCCTCATATTCACAGGTTCCTGGAGATCACTGGTGACAAATTCCTGATGCAAGTGAAAAAGAAGCCAATCAGAAGAGGTGCACTAGACCTTACACTGGCAGAAAAGCAAGGACTTGCTGAAGATGTGCAGGTTGAAGACAGCACCACTTGCAGCAATCATGAGATGGTGGAATTCAGGATCTTGAGAGGAGAGAGCAGGGCAAAAAGAAGATAGGTTTCTCCAAGCACCTAAGTGCTACTTAAGTAGCAAAAAAAAAAAAAAAAGAATAAAGAAAATGTAGGCCCACTGCTGAATGAGGCAGAGGACATGGAAAAGGCTGAGGTAAGGAATGCCTTCTCAGTCTTTAGCAGCAAGATCAGCCTTCAGGAGTCCTAGGCCTCAGAGATCAGGGACAAGCCCTGGAGCAGAGGAGCTGGACCAGAGACCTCCAGAGGTCTACTCTATATTCAGCCATACTGTGATTATGTAGTTCTGTGATTGCAGAGACTGCATGGGCTATTTAGTTACTGAAAGAGGAGTTGAGATGCATTCTAGTCCCATGGGCAGGGTGTTATCAAAATCACACACTTGCCCTTTACTGAGATGAGCATTTTTAAATATTGAAGTTTTTCTTTGGGTAAAAAGATTTTGCACCTCATGTGGTTTCATTTTCTCCTAGCCACTAGGTCTATTCCTTCATTTGTTTCATGGATTATTAAGAATGCCATTATTCCTGCAAAGTGATGAAGATATTCAAAGTCAGTGTTTCCTCATAATCTTGTGATCAGAGCATCCACAGACATAGTGGAAGGTAGATATCTGAAACTCATGTGGGTAGAGAAGAGGAATGCCCTGGGAATGTATCTCAAGTCTGGCCATGTAAAATAGGCAGATCAGTGCCTACTCCACTGAAACTAGAGCTCTTCATGCGATACTGAGGTGTTACAAAGATGCAGGCACATCTAGACATGCAGGACAATACATCCTGAGGAAATTCCTTTGGAAAATTTAGTCTGATACAGGCATGACACACTTCATGCTAAGTGGCAGCTAAATAAGTATTTTGAGTACCAAAATTTTGTACTGAGATGCTCAAACCTGCTGGTGAATCTACCCTTTGATGCCTTCTCTTCAGAAGGAGACACATCCAGTCAAGTAAGACAAATTCAGTCATTACTATCAAGAAGAAAGAAAGCTTGTAGTCCTAGTTTGTTACGGAACATGTTGCCATTTACCCTATGAAAGCAGAAAACTCGATGACAAAGCTTGTCTGGAGAAGTCAACTGAGCTCAATGTGGCATCCTGCTACTGCTTACCACTTGAACTAAAGCAAGAAGTCACACAGTCATTTCAAAGAGTAGCACAATAAGAAAGTCTTTACATATCAGTTTGTTGACTTCAGTACTACATGTGAATTTTTATTTCAAATCACAGAAAATTACAAAGAAAATGTAAACTAACAGAGCTATCATAATTTAATAACCTAGTGTCCAGATTGTACCTTTCAATCCACAAAGTAAGAATGCACATAAAGCCAGTAAGTGAAGCAGACATCACTTCCTAATGTGTGGCAGAACACAAAGAGTACCCTTCTTTGACTAAAAAACCCTCTGATTTTTGGAAGAAAAGAACTGTCACAGATCTAGCATATTTGATTTTCTTCCAAAAAGAGCAGAGATGGAAGAAAGAATTGCACATATTGTTGATGAGATGGATGAAATATGGGTCTTTAGAAAATTAAAGGATCTCTAATTTGTTTTAAGTCAAGTCATATTTAGTACTATAATGAAACAAAAAGTCAGCGTATGTCTAATTTTTTTTTTGCCAGTTGAACAATGTTGGAAAGGTCAGAAAATAATACATAATAAGATCCCAGTGTGATCAACCATAAATTCCTAGGATGCAATGGGCAGGGTAAGTATTAATGCTACAAAGTGCTAATAAACCATTATAAGAATCAATGTGGATCGTTTTGAGAAAGCATAATTAGCTACTTAGAATTAGTTAAGAATTAGGTAGTTTAAGAATGAAAAATTCAAGGTGAAATGAGTAGGGAGAACCTTATGAGCATAACCAGAGAAAAGAACAAGACAAAATATCTTATGAGATGATGTGAGTTTGTCTTTCTTAAAAGAGGCAATTAAAAGCTGAGAGAAGATATGATTGCTCCATAAATACACAAGGGGAGAGTAAATGCTAGGAAGGGAAAATAATTAGGTATCAGCCAAGGAAACAAGAAATGAATGGCTATAAACAAAAAGATGCAAATAAGCCTGTTAGGAATTAGAAGACTTCTAACCAACTAAGGTGTGAAAGTCTGAAGCCATTTTCAATAGAGAGACAGATTCAGGGAGCTAGACACAAGTTATGCATCATGGTTGTCTGTGACTGCAAGGATCTAAATTCAAGGACCCAGGTCTGTCCCTGCCACATACCTAAGACATCTGGTAATTTTGTGCAGTATAGTAAATATTTACTTTCTGCAGGCAAAAGATCAGCATACATGAAGAAGGTAACAAAGCATACGTAGTTTCGGCATGTGACAGACAGTACAATGGAAATGAGATCAAAGACCTGAGGTGAGTTAGTGGGTGGTAGGGCTAGCGAGGGTTTGCTATGTGTTGCATGCATTTAGTGCAATACAAATCAAAGTTAGGGAGAGCTATGCTTTTTGAATGCAAACCTGTTCCCATCTTGAACTTTATGTGAGCTGTAACTGATTTATAAGACACTGCACATAAAATGACTATTAAAGTGGCATATATGGCAATTAGAAAAGCACCCCAACGCTGTTGAAAGGAGAGGGGTAATTCTGACAGGGTGCTGTACAGCACTGTGCAATGAAGGATCGTGAATGCCATACTGACATTGAGGCTGATCAAAGTAGAACAGCCTGTACCCAGTAACCTGTATGCTGTAAGAATCCAAGTTTGTTAGAAAGGAGCTACTGATGGCCTTAATTTGCCCACAACCCTGTGCCTGGGATGTCCTATTGGTCAATTTGAGCTGGTTCCCCACCTGGGATGTTTATTTGCTGCCTTTGGCTTGTTTACACATGCCAGCCTGGGCACCTATCCCCATCTGTTAATTAGGAAAAAGCGCAACTGGCCTTCTCAGATGGAACATAAATTGCCCTGTTTGAATATCAGGCTTTTCTGCATCACCTATCTCATCTGAAAAGGAATAATCTTGAAAAGAATGGCACTTGCCGTTCTTCAGACGAGGGTTGGGGTTTTTTTTTGTTTGTAACTTTCATATTGTCCTGGAATAAGATGTTTTACTGCTGTAAAAACACCTGGGTCAAAAATATCCCTGAAGAAATGTGAAGTTTTTCCACTTAATTTGATAACTTCTTACGGACCCTTGGGATGAAGAGATTCCTCAGTGTCCTATGCATTCTTTGACGTGTGGCTAATGCAACATGCTCTCCTAGGGGGTGGTTTTTAAAAAAAATGACCTTCTGTTAGGAAAGTAAAACAACTCAATTAAAAGAAACAATGAAGGTCACACCAGTTTCTCTGCCCAGCTAGAAAAATAAAGCAGTGGAAATGTAACATTCATTTACATTAACATATGAGAATTTAAAGAGTAGCACGTGGAAAACTGATTGATATGGTAGAATTCCATTTTAGGGTGCCTCTGGAGAAAGAAGGGATGAAGTTATTAAAATTTGTAAGAAAATATATTAACCAGTCACGTGTCAGGGAATTCAGTCTGGAGGAATGAATGCTGTCTGGGCAGAAGCAAACAGCAATGGGACTCACAGTCCCTGGTCTGTCACTGCTTCTCATCTAATTTTGAGAAGTTACTTACATCTCAACTAAGTAGCCTAGAAACAGCTAAGCACAAGAAGCAACATAGGAATTCTCTCTTCAAGTGCAAATGTTAGATATCGGAGTGCTGTCAGTATTCCTTGCCCACAGAGCAAGTAGACCTATCATATCCTGAAGCCATACCGCTGCTCTCATTATCAAGGTACTGAATGTGATGTGGCCAAGTTCACTGATCACTCCCTGGGGAGACTAGCTGCCTTTAGGGCAGCTGGAGCATTGCAGAGGTTATCAGCCAAGTGACATTTCTGAATGTAGAGCTTGTAAATATTTCTAGCTTTCTACGAGAAATTAATGAAGAAAGCTTCTTCCTCTCTTACGTGTTCATGCCAGGATCCAACACAAGCTGACCTTTATCTCACTAAGCCTCATTTCTTTTCTGTTGCAAAACTGACTTGCTGTTTACTCAATTCAGAATAATAACAGTGAGACACAAATCATTAGTGTCTGTAAATTGCTTGGAGGTGCTGAGTTGAAAGGAATTACAGATGTGAGCAGAGCATCTTTTTGTTAAGTGTTAGGGCTGGGCTGGCCAGTGAAGAAATAAAAGATGCTCACTACCAATCCCTCTCCCTTCCCAGAAGAGGAAGAGAAAAGGAATAAGGTTTGGAATAAGACTTGTGGGTTGGAACAAACTGGCCTATAACAGCTTTAACAAAACAAGAAAATATAATAATATTACTAACAAAATAATCATATATACACCAATATATACAGAGCCAATATCAAACTCCCCCAGAGTCCAGCTGGACTCAGCGGCAGACAGGAACTGGATTCAGGAACACACAGATTGGGTTCAAAGGCAGAAGAATAAAGAGAGTCCTTCTTGAATACCAGCCATAGAAGAGGAAGAGCTTGACCCTTGTTATCCTTGGATCACTCAGCTTTATACCGAGTATGATATACATGGAATGGAATATTTTGTTGGTCAGGTTTGGGTGACCTCTCCTGTCTGCTCCTCCCTGCAAGTGTGACCTTTTTACTTATGACCCTTTCACTTTTGGTACTCCAGTGTGGCACACAAGATTTAGGAGTGACCTTGGCTTCTACAGAAGCAAGTGCAAGAGCCTTCCTGCATACCAACTCTTAGTAGTAAGAAAAAATAGTGAGCATTATCGCTGTTAGAAGCAGACACTGTCAGAAAAACATGTCATTAACTTCAGAAAGTGCAGTCACTTAGAAGAGACTGAGCTGAAAAGTAAAATCACTGAATGGAGAATTGTTTTTGTTCTAGGTCAAACCAGGATACTTTTTTATAATGACAGTGTCATTAAGAGAGTTTACTGGAAACAGTTTAATTCACCACAGGCTTTCTAGAGCAATAGTCCTGGGAATCTGATACAAAACCAGGATGCCAGATGCTTCTTCCCATATTCTCAGGAATATGCCTCTTCCAAAATTTTCTTTCAGGAATACATCTCATCTGAAACTCGAGATTTCTTCTGATCAGAAATTTCAGATGTAGTTTATTTGACAAACATCTCACAGCTATGAAGTAGTTCAGTATTCATAGCCATAACTGTCCAAAGTCTTCAACCCACAACTCATCAATGCACAAAACCATACTCTTGCTCATTTGACCCTAATCAGATATGTTGATATTCAGTCAGATTTTAGGTAGCACCCATCCTAGCCAGGCTCTGTTATGCAAAGCTACCATTTCCAGGGAGAACTGACTGCAAGGAAGAACTGAATGGGGAGGGAAGCTGAGAGTCTTAATTCAAAATGAAGAATTCAAACTTAAATTCTTGTCACGTTTCAATTGAAAACAATCAACCCTGAAGTTCTAAAAAAAAAAGAACTTTAATATTGCTGGCAAAGACATGGAGGATCCACGTTGCTGTTGGCTGACATAACATTCTGCTGTTTCATCTCTGTTTCATGTGTGCTGCATCTGCTCCTGACCTCTGCAGTAAGGGAACAGAGGTTAAGGCAAGATGAATTAGGGCAATGGCTAGCTAAACTGGTTAGCAGTAGTAGGTGAGTCTCTTACAGCAGATATGTGTACCCGATGGGGCACGCAGCTTATTTCCATTCATAGAAGGACTGCACATTATAGCCAACTCAGAGTGAGTGCCAGTTCAACTGCACTTACACAGTGCAGTCATATGGAGAGCAGACACTAAATAGGTGCTTTCAGGTACACGCTGGGGGAGCATATGAGGGGCTCTGAGAAAGATGCCAAGCAGTTCTTAGAAATGACATTTAAACATTTTGGTTTGGTGGATTGCTTTTATGAAACGCACCAACAAGAAATTGTCTGAGACTGTTGCCCTAGCAGGCTTTGTAGACAGCAGGTTACATACGTCCAGGTCCTAAAAGGTAGGTCAAGATTAAAGAAAGGAAAAAGTGCCTTGACAGCCTGAGAGACCTGGGACTTTTTAGTCTGGAGAGGAGAAGACTGAAAGGGGATCTAATTAATGTCTATAAATACATAAGGGCTGGGTGTCAAGAAGGCAGGGACAACCTCTTTTCACTTGTGCTTTGTGATAGGACAAGGGGCAATGGATTCAAGCTCGAGTACAGGAAATTCCACCTCAACATGAGGAAGAACTTCTTTACTGTAAGGGTTAGAGAGCATTGGAATAGAGTCCCTAGAGAGGTTGTGGAGTGTTCTTCTCTGGAGACTTTCAAGACCTGTCTGGATGCATTTCTGCATGATATGCTCTAGTTTTGTCCTGCTCTGGCAGGGGGGTTGGACTCGATGATCTTCGGAGGTCCCTTCCAACCCCTAACATTCTGTGATTCTGTGATGCCCATGGCAAGGGGATGGTGACTTGTATAAATGATGTTCTTACCAGGTTTTTTTATAGGAATACTGGATTTTAGATCAAATCCTCACAAAACTGTATAGGAGAGCTCTAAAAGAGAAAACATCCTTTTTTTTCTCTCTCTAAAAAAGTTTTAATTTAAAAAACATCTGGAAATCTTGACCAGAGATGTATGATTTCTGGAAGCACTGTTTTACAGAAAAATGTATACCTTATCCAACTCCCTCTTTTGTAAGCGATCCTAGTTGTTGTCAGATGACTACCCAGCTATAAAAATAACGGTGTTCTGTAGATTTACTGATGTATGTAAAAACTGAAGCTTCAGGTAATTTTACATCTCTGCCAACTGTTCCATGAATGGTGACAAGTACGAGCCTGCCAGAGGAGCTGCTTGATAAATGGAATAACTAAAGATTTCAGCCACATTCACAGTAGCATTTTATCACTGCTTTTTTCATGACAGTCTTCCTTGTCAGCTGTTTGGAAAAGCTATTTCTTAAATTAGAGAAACATGTTATTCTCTTTCTTCCTGTATCCCCCCTCTCCTCAGAGATGTCCGTCTGGGGCTTTGCTGAAGGCACATGAAGTTACTCTTCAAGGTACTTAAAATTCCAACTCGTTTTCTTATAAATCTAGATAGTTAGAAAATAATCTATGCAGTTCTTAGACCTTCAGAAGCTCCAAGACAGCACACCAGTAAAATAATTTAATGAGCATTCCTAGTGACAACTCTTCTGCTCAGAATAAAATACACAATAGCAAGCTCCTTTCCAAAGACTTGAAAGTAAGAATATTTAGACTGAATGATTTGTTTCCCTAACGCATTCACCAAGTGCAGCAAGCTGATTAAAATACTGGATATTGTAGAACCTTTCAGTTTCTGGTCTGCAGAGCTAAGCTTATGCATCGCTAACCGTATATTACAGGTACACACACGTATTTCACACATAAGGGAAGAAGAAAATGGAATTTGCACTGTCTGCTGGCAGGATGCTGATTTCAACATTTTCCTTTGGAACTGTGAAAAGCAAAGAAATCAAGAATAGGTTTTGTAGAAAGTCATTCTTCTTCAATGAGAATTGCACCTGTATGAGAAGACAGCGAGCAGACAAAAGCAACACCCCCACTGTTTGAAGTGCAGCAGCTTGCAGTAAACACATGATGATGACCATTATGCAAAAACTTTAATACCAAATAGCTGCTCTACTAAAGCATTTGATGGGTCAGCTAGAAAGCAGCTTGCCAAAGGAAACCTTCTTCAGGGTTTAGGAGTAATTCTCTCATTACCTTACTGACTTAACTTTATGTTCTTATTGAGAAACAAATTCACATAATAATTTTACAGGAATTCTGTAAAGGGACAACAGACTTTTAACAAGCAGCAGAGTTAAGTGTAAGCCATGTAAGGAACTTCTGAAATTCTGAAACTTTACTTTTCATTTGAATGAATACTAAAGAACCCTGTAAGTGCAGAGTAAAATGAAACAAATGTGAAGACTGTATAAAACAAATGATCATTAAATAAACAGAAGAGAGCATGAGTTTCTCTTTGTTACCAAACCCACAAGTCTTTTTGAGCTGTGACTGGGAAAACATTTAAATCAGAGAAAGGACTATTTTCTGGGGCTCTGAAAATTTTAAGCAATAGTTTCCAGGAAATAAAGGGTAGAGTGAATGCAATTATATCAAATTAACTGCTTTGTATTCTTTAGTGAACAGAGTCAGGATAGTTTTAATCAAGTGTATTTTACTACTTTAAAGAGCAATAGTATGTTAGACCTTACAGACTGTATTTACAGAAGATATTCCAATTTCTGCCATCAGGAATTTCTAATCTAAGATTTAGATTCAGGGACATGAGGCAGAATTTGAATTTATGCATATGCCAGATCACAGCAAAACCAGTAGATTGCAAGCACAGTCTTAAAATTAAACTGCCTAATGCTATTGTAGGTAAACTGCCACAGGCTTTCTTAAACTGGTGCATTTATTCAGTAAGCCACTGCAGCACGATTATTATTTAAACTGTGTTGAGATAAAAAGAATTATAGTCAGGCCAAGTCACCTTTATTCACTGTTATTGTCACCTTTTAGCTAAGTAAACAGCATGGCTGGTCTAATAACTGCGGTGGCTGAGAACACCTTGAATATAGTAGAAGAGCAAGAATCTCTGGAGAAGCCCTCCTCAGCTGACTGGAAGTACTACTTAAATTTAAAGTGAAATTAGAAATAGCTGCCACTTAATTATTAAAGGACTGTGTCCCCTGTTAATACAAATGACACTATTCCCTGTGACACGGTAGGAGTTATTTTGATTTGCATCAGTTTCAGGTTACAGAAAATTGTGATTAAACAACATCAACCAAATTGCTTGTAGAAAGAGGAAAAGAAGCTGTCACTGACTTGGCACTTTACTCTTATCCAGAGAGAAAATATAGTTATATTGTAAAGGGGCCTCTTGGTGGTTTCTAAATTCCCACATTTTAATTTGAGTGTTTAGACTTTGGGAAGAATCAAAGATGAGGTTTGTTGTTTTGTTTTTTTTTAATATTAGATGTGTGCATGTAAATCACATCGAATTTGCACAAAACCAATTGCTTAGGATATGCAAACAATTTCTTCTTTTGTGCCCCAGTATTTATAGCTGGGTCCTTGGTGTTCACAAGCAGGTCCTGCAGTGAAAGGAAGTACCAGTGTTTTCCCAGGTGCTGGAGTGCAAGGGGGCCGCTTGCTGCCCTCATGTAACCCCGCTGCTGTAATGTGCTGCTAGAGATTGTAATAGCAGCCACACATACAGCAGGCTTGTCACCACTCCCATGTATGTCCGGGTGAACTGGGTCGATGGAGAAAAAAGGAGACAGAAAACATTTCCCCCCACCACCAGTTCAACTTTGGCTAAGTACAATTCAGGTAAAACTTCCTTGGAAAGTTTGCCCATGGGCCATTAAAAATGGTTTAAATAATAAAATTAACTGACTTCTTGATAACATTATGCCCTCTTTTTCATATCAGTGATTATATTAACAGATAATGTCAATAAAGATTAATTTTTATGAGATTTTTCAGGGATTTTAAATATCACATATAAGTTTTCTGGTATTTGTCTCCTTACACTGATGATTAGCATGGTCTTCTTTCTTTCTTTTCTTTTCTTTCTTTCTTTCTTTCTTTCTTTCTTTCTTTCTTTCTTTCTTTCTTTCTTTCGCTCTTTCTTTCTTTCTTTCGCTCTTTCTTTCTTTCTTTCGCTCTTTCTTTCGCTCTTTCTCTCTTTCTTTCTTTCTCTCTTTCTCTCTTTCTTTCTCTCTTTC
Source organism: Actenoides hombroni (assembly GCA_024336885.1). Taxonomy (NCBI): domain Eukaryota; kingdom Metazoa; phylum Chordata; class Aves; order Coraciiformes; family Alcedinidae; genus Actenoides; species Actenoides hombroni. The sequence goes on from WUAM01000287.1 coordinate 22,112,123, forward strand.
TCTCTTTCTTTCTCTCTCTCTTTCTTTCTCTCTTTCTCTCTCTCTTTCTTTCTCTCTTTCTCTCTCTCTTTCTTTCTTTCTCTCTTTCTTTCTCTCTTTCTCTCTCTCTTTCCCCTATTTCCAAAACAACTGTGAGATGAAATAGAAAAGCACATGGAGCTGAAGACACACACTTTAAAGATACAAATCTGGCATGCAGATTCAAATCACAGAGTTTTCAGGTCAGTGTCATTTTTATAACTGATGTTACCAGTTCCATCCTTCTTTGTACTTCTCCCGTCAATAAAAAATCCAAATATACTGAATATTACCCATGTAAGGCAACGTGAAAATATGTCAAACAGCTTGACTTGGAAAATTTTCCAGAATTTAGAGTGCTTACACAGTTTACTGAGTGACACACATTTCTTGAAACCTACTATCTGACACAAACATGCTTCAGGTGTGGAGAAGAGTGATGGGAAGCACATACTTACATTTCAGCTCCAGTTTGATGAAGTCAGTGTTCCCCAGATTCTCAAGAAATACCCCATCAGAGGCTGAAGTTTTGAAATAGAAAGAGATGTCTGCGCTGGTTTCCCCTTGGAAGGTGGAGAAGTGAAGGTAGGATGATGAAGTAATGAAAGAAGCTGCATTCCAATAATTCCCTGCATGGGACAGACAGGAAAGACACACATTTCAGTTCTCCCTTGAAGCTGTCTGATAAGTTGTTGCTTTTAATGTCAATACATAGTACAGTGTGTCTACACTAAAAAAAACCCCAAATATCTTGTATCTACTATATCTTTTTTGTTTTTCTGGATACAGTCTGTGAGGTTTCAGAAGGTAGTACATGTTAATGCTACATTTATTTTCAAGTTCCTAATTTATCATATTCAGTCATATAGAAATGTGTTGCTACTACATATTTAGTGTAGTAACACTGAATTCATGGGAGAATAGACAGATGGGCAAACCACTAATTTGGTGACTGTTCCACATCAAGCATATAATTTGTTTTCATACGTGGCCCTGCGTGTAACTTATCTGTCTTCAAATTTAATCTACACGGCTACATCCTTTTCTTCTTAAAATGTAGCCTTGTCTATTAGAAGTCTGATAATATATATTGCAGGAAAAATCCAATGAATAAAGTTAAGCAACATAGACACAATTAACATATGCCCCTAGCAGTCCCCTAATACATTTTCCCTGGAGAAACATCTTAATTAATAATAGTCAAGAACTATGACACTAGTTTAGCTAGCATGCCAGTCAACATTCTGCACAAGGTAACAGTACACTGCAAAGACAAAAAAATTCTCAAGATATAGATAATATGGTAAGCCAATGAGAGACTGAAACAGCTTATTCTAGTTTCATCAGGATGCTTATGTATCCATATCAGAAATTTATTAAAAAACCACTCATTAACTCACCACAGCTGAGTCCTTAGTAGTCCAGATAATAAAAACAATGAGAAACTATTTTCCATTCCAGTCAAAGTTCCCAGAGTTCTGGTTCCCATTATTTGATTACTAAACTAGATGGTAAGGCTATTATTGAATATAAATGAGCATGCAGAAATTCCAGAAGCTCAACACTGCTTATATATAACTCCACTGGCCCACACCCAAGCCTAGTGTTACAATTTGTGTAATTTATTAATCTCTATTCAAATTTAAATTGAACATCTGAATTCACAGAAGGTGTCTTTAGGTTTTAATACATGTGAACCATTGCCTTCCATATTTCTAACCCATCCCCTGCATTTAAATCTGCCTCTCTCAAGAATGCACAATGAGAGGCTTTGGAAAAAGAAGCAGCTTTCTATTTACTTTAATGTATCCCAGGAGGAAAGTTGAGAAAGGAGGAAAGTGAGATTTTGTGTGCGTGTGTGTACATGCATGTGTGGGAAGTGAAAAGGGCATTCATAACACAAATATATAGCTTTGTGAATTAACTAGTTAGGTGAGGTCAGCCGTTTTTCAACATGTATTACTATTTACGCTATTTAGACAAACTGGTAATTTCCAGGTGGCATATTATTAATGATTTCTATAGCAATTCAATAAACTTCATATCATAAACAAGCTTGGGCAAGAAAAGTCTGCTGATTAATTGCAAAGTCTGTATCTGAAAACATATCTAGTGATAAAGTAACATGGATTAAAAAGGTCTTGAATTGTATTTTCATTCAGGGTCTCAGGTCTCTTTCCATGTCTCACCCCCAAGAGTGCTCCCTCAATATTAGAGCTGCTTATTATCTAGGTGTATGAGTGCTTTGTCAATAATCTGTTAGTAGAGAATCCAGATGGACTTCCATATGTGCTTTTCCACTTGCAGATGTATTGGACACCTACATTTCCTTCTCTGAGGATCTACAGATATGCTAGATGCTGGCAGACTCTTCAAACAGGCTTTATTCCTCTTGCTGAATAAACTCATATGAAATAAGCAGGACTTAGACAAAAAGTCAGGAATATATTAACAGAATCCTTCTTCAGAAGCTAACTTAGCTGTCCTGAATAACCTTGTAGAAATGCTTACACGTCTTCATAAATTAAGTATTTTAGTCCCCTAGCTTTCTATTCCCTGAATATTACCAAAGTTATAAGCCTAGAACACGAAGAACACACAACAAGAAAAAAAGCTGTGAGAGCTACAGGGCTATCATCCAGACATCAGTCACTGCATGCAAGTCCTGTGCTGGCACCAATGTTACATCTTCTGTGAGCTTCACGCAGCTCAGGAACTACAAGTGAGACACCCAGATTAACTGATTTCTTCCACTGATGCATTGACAATGGCTTTGTTGAAAGTAACATGTTTTTCTTTCATTTTATCAAGTCCTGGTACAACCCTCAACCCTTAACTACAGTCTCCACTACAATACAGTACATTATTATCATTACTATTGAAATTAAGTAAATAAGAGTAGGAGCTTCTATATGAAACAGCTATTTATTTGAAAATATTTTATTTATATATTTTTACTTCTTTTATATATTTTAATAATATTTTATTTATACCTTTCAAACTTGAAAGCCTTAAATGTAATTTATCATAGACTCAGTCTGCAATGTTGGGAAACCCTGGGTTAAGTCTTTGGCCATGACAGTGCATAACCAAAGCGTAGGTTTGCCTTTACAGGGTATTAATTTTCAGTTGTATGTGACCATTCCTTTGTATAGTCAGAGGAGAAGACTTAATTTTCTTAGATTTTAAAGTAAAATACAGATTTCAGAGATTTTAGGACTGGTATTGGTTGCGAGTTTATCCAACAAGGTCCAGCCACAAAGCTAAGATTTCAAACTATCACCACAGTGCACTTACAAGTAGGACTACCACTGCTGAGTACAACTACGGGGCTAGACAGGTGGACGGATTCATATTGAAATGCATGTCACCATGTTGGTGAAACACAACAAATAAACTTTTATTTAGTGCTACATCTAGTCTCCTGAAGATGTCCATCACTAAGGATTTTACATTTCATTTGAAATGCTGTGATTTGACTCTGCAGAGAGCCTTGGCTGCAGATCCTACTGGCAAGAGGATAAATATGAACAGTGCAGATTGAATGGGAAAACCTGCAGCTTGACAAGAGACATTTTCAAAGACTGTTCATAGCAAATTCCTTTAAAGATAAAACCGTGTTTTTTGTACATCACTGTACATTAATCTCAAAACACTTCCAGGGGAAAAAGACATTTTAATAAGAGTACAATGGAAGTGTTGTGCTAAATATACATAATGATTTTTATCATAAAATGGCATCTTTTTATAAGAAAGGGGCTGCCTAAGGAAATATTGAATAAAAATCCACTTACACACATTATTATTGTTGCTTGCTAGGATCCTTTGTCAGTCACTACGCCTCAGAATTTCTTTGGCACACTGTCACACTCCTTTCCTCAAATGGTTTGAACCTAAAGGCATTTTTCTCCCACTTTAGACTAAGCGCGTAGTAGATGAAGGAAACAGAGACTGGGATTTAAACCATGGGTAGATGTTATGGCAGCAGGGATACCAAACTATATAGGAGGTGGGAAAATGAATTTATTTAAAAAGCATATTTAAATGCTAAGTTTGTAATCCATCCTTTGTCATGATGGTTGTGTCACAATTATTGCTTAGGAGTAACTGGACCTTACAAAATGATATGCTTATGGGACATGATTGAGAAAATTTTGCAATAAAATTCTGCTCTGTGAAAAAGTCACTCAAGCCAGGAGGAAAGACTTGGAAATATTAAGATAGGAAAGGCAGAAATTATTCTGTTTTGAAGATGGGCAGAAAAAGGTGCTCAGAGACACATCATCCCTTTCTTTGCCATTTCTCCCTCCTGATAGCTAAAATACTATAAAACCAAAGGAAGACTTTTATTGTATAGTCTGAAATATAGCATTATAATTTTATCTTGTTCTTTGTAACCTCACCTATAATTCTTTAATCAAGACCACAGCTCTGTTGTACAGTTCTGTTGTTTTAAGTCCGCCTAACGTTTAAAATTGTTTTACAATAATTAAACAGATACAGAGCACGCTGGTGTCCTGGAAACAGAAATACAAATACATCAAGACACCAGATAAGCCTTTCAGTTATTTGCAACCCAAGATAAATGTGGAGATCCCCAAACTATGGTTGTGTTTTTCACAAAGTTGTATGTTTCTTAGTGATGGCATGAAGCCTTAGCACATGGGATGCGCAGAGGCAGGCAAGGGAAGAGCTGACCACAGTGCCAGGGGATACTCTGTCATAGATGTTTGCCTGGATCCAAGCAGAAGTCAGTGCAAGAATTGTGCCAGAGGTGCTTCAGTGGACTACGTAACTCTTCATGATTCTGTTCTCAATTTGTGTTGTCAATGTTGCTCTCATCTCTGGTTATCTGATGTGGAAATTAAAATCCAACTCATTAAGCTCCTGCAAAGCAGCCTTACCTCTTTCTCATTAGTTTTGCTAATGCTGAGTTACTGTGATGTTTGTAATTTGTATGGTACAAAGTGTTTCTTGTACTGCTTCATAAAGACTCAGTCTCAGACAGAACACTGCACTATAATTACAAAGGTATGATTTTTACAAGAAGCAGGATAGTCTGTAGCCACAAGAAATCACCTAAACTACAAAGATTAATGAGAAGAGACACCTTAAATCTCAGATGAAAAGCTGGATAAAGATGAAGATTTTTCCCATGAAGTCTCACCTCAGGGAGGAGGAAGGAAATGGTTGCCATAATATTGACAAGGACAAATTCACCTCATCCTGACTTATGCAACAGGGACTGACATCTTTTAATGTGTGGTAGCTCTGTAACTTGGTAACACAGAATCATTGGGTTTATAGCAATCAGCCTTTCAGCTTCTCCCTTGCAATACTTTTGTCCTGAACTCCCTTGCTAGCTCCTATCAATATCTTCTTTCTTAGCATGATTGAAATTCATGCTTTAACACCATCATTTTCACTTTTATATTTAAACCCCATTGAAATGGATAATGGCAATAGCAGAACTGTAAAAGATGTCAGTGCTTCTAGCCCTGCTGGCAATAGCACTAGAGAACGAATGCTGCAATGTCAGGCAGCTCTCATGTGTTACAATAGACCAAAAACCTCCAGGGTCCTCATCTGCAGCAAAACAGATTTTCTATCAAAAACATTATGTGAATAAAATGTAAGAATAGTCTCCTATTTCAGAGAAGATGGATGTGTGAATGGAAAGCTGTTCTGTGCTACAAAGTAATGGATTGAGATTATCCGTACAATTATGCTCAACAAATCAAGGGTTTCTTTTCCTTTCTTCTTTTTCCATTCTGGGAGAGATGAATCTACACATGCACACTCAGAGCATTTTGGATATCAGCACAGCAACAATCACAGCTTTGATTTGAGTCTTCCGATCTGCATCATTAGTAGAATTGGCCCTAATGAAATCCAAATTTGCTCTTGGACTTTATCCAACTTCATTGTCACTGATACAAGGGGAGAGAAAGAGGAAAGGTACCCCAGTCAAAAAAAAGTCACAAGTTATTCAGGAAACAAAAGAAAAGTCAAAGAAAATTGGCAGTGTTTTCTCTGAGTGGTACCTTATTTTGAAAGGTGTAACTGAAACCTGGAAGCAAGATGGGCCCTCTTCTGTCAGTGTCACTAATCTGAATGGGGCAGAGGGTGCAGCTTCAGTATGAGCAGCGGGTGACTATGTTGAGGGGAGAGGAGAGCAAGGATGGCAAGTCATCAGCATAGTAACTCCTTTGCTGGGAGATCTACAGTGCTGGTGGCTTCTTCCTCACGGAAGGATCTGCTTTGTGCCATTTTCGGTTGTGCTAACACACATTTACACCTTTATTCTTCACTGGTCTGTAAATCTGTGCCACATTTAGTATGTTTTACTGTACTAGGTTTACTACATGTAATGTATATATAATATATATATGGTGAGTTTTTGCATATAGAATCATAAAATCACAGAATAATTTTGATTGGAAGAGACATTTAAGATCACCAAGTCCAACTGTTAACCTAGCACTGCCAGGTCACCACTAAACCATGTCCCTAAGTGCCACATCTGCACATCTTTTAAATATCTCCAAGTATGGTGACTCCACCACTTCCCTGGGCAGCCTGTTCCAATGCTTGACAACCCTTTTGGGGTAGAAATTTTTCATAATACCCAATCTAAACCTTCCCTGGTGCAACTTGAGACCATTTCTTCTCATCCTATCACTTGTTACTTGCGAGAACAGACCAACCTCCCCCTCGTTAAAACCTCCATTCAGGTAGTTGTAGAGGGCAATGAGGTCTCCCCTCAGCCTTCTTTTCTGTAGGCTTAAAAAACCCCAGTTCCCTCAGTTGCTCCTCATTGTACTTGCTCTTTAGACCCTTCACCAGCTTCGTTGCCTTTCTTTGGACATGCTCCAGCACCTCAATGTCCTTTTTGTAGTGAGGGGTCCAAAACTGAACACAGTATTTGAGGTGTGGACTCATCAGTTCCAAGTACAGGGACCCGATCACTTCCTTAGTCCTGCTGGCCACTCTATTTCTGATCCAGGCCAGGATGCCATTTGCCTTCTTGGCCACCTGGTCACACTGCTGGCTCATGTTCAGCTGGTCATCCATCAGCACCCCCAGGTTCTTTTCCAGAAAGCATCTTTCTAGCCACTCGTCCCCAAGCCTGTAGCGTTGCCTGGGGTTGTTGTGTCCCAAGTGCAGGACCCAGCACTTGCCTTGTTAAACCGCATACTATTGGCCTTGGCCCATTGATTCAACCCGTCCAGATCTCTCTTTAGAGACTCCCTATCTTCATGGAGAACAACACACCCCCCTAAATTGGTGTCATCTGCAAACTTACTGAAGGTGCTCTCGATCTCCTCATCCAGATCACTGATGGAGATACATAAAGAGAACAAGCCCCAGTACTGAGCCCTGGGGGATGCCATTTGTGACCAGCCACCAACCAGATTTAACTCTATTCACTACAAGTCTGTGGAGTAGACCATCCAGGCAATTTTTCATCCAGGGAAGTGTATGCCCATCCAAGCCATAAACAGCCAAATATTCTTTGTTAAGAAGTCTCACCAAGCTCTATTTCTGAATTTATTTGATTGTTGGTTAGTTGTTTATAGTCCTGGGGTCCACTGTATTAGTCAGTACCCAGTTTTGTATTATCCCATGCCTATACTCCTCTTCCCTGAATCCCATGTTCCCACTTTTCAAGGCTGCTACTGTCATACCAGGTGTGTAATCCTCTTCATTGTACCATTATGTTAGTCATCAGTATCACATTCTGCACAAAGTAAATACCTTTTACTAGTATTTGTATAAAAATGTGGTTATACCACAAGAAGATAATCAAAAATAAAACAAAGTAGGCATTGTTATTAGGAAAAAAAAAAAAAGGTGTTTCAGCTAAACCAAGTAAAACAAAGCTTGAGGTAGGGGCCAAAAGGATTCAAGGCTGGCAAGCCTGTGGCCTTGAATTCACAGTACAACATCCACAGACTGTAACTAGAGATGGCAATATTTTCTTTCTTGGGCTATGGGTTTAGAATTTATTGACATCATGACAGAATACCATTTCAAAGAAGTATGTAAATTACTGCTTAATATAAAATTAAGATGGTGGTTTCCTGATTTACTTAATCCAGACATGAATCAAGAAAAATAAACTAAATGGAATTTCTACAGAAGATGTCGGCTTAATAGCAGTGAAGTCCTTTGACAACTCGCAAGAAAAATAACCCCCAAGTCAACAGATGAAGAGTGCATTAACACTGCATAACAGCAAATTGAATTACACCCTTTCAGGCTAAATAAAAATATCAGTTAGATTTCAATTTTCAAGATAAAACTAGCTCTGTATCTTTCAACAAAGTAACAAATGGCTGGAAGCCCATAACAAAACCTGCTGAGAATATCAACACATCTAAAGATGCATTCAGAGTTAGCAAAACAGAAAAGTTAGCTCTGCTGTGGTGACAGTCACATTAAAGACAATTTGGATTTTAAAGGATAAATGCTAGGCTTTAGAAAAAACAAAAGTAATATTTTTTACAATTACCTCAACTCTAGTAGGCTGTAGCACTGTAATGGAATGCATTGAGAAGAGAAGAGAAGAGAAGAGAAGAGAAGAGAAGAGAAGAGAAGAGAAGAGAAGAGAAGAGAAGAGAAGAATGAAATAGAAGTAATAATAATTCAGTTGGAAGGGACCTACAACAATCATCTAGTCCAACTGCCCGACCAATTCAAGGCTGACGAAAACTTAAAGCATGTTGTTCAGGGCATTGTCCAAATGCCTTTTAAACACTGACAGTCTTGGAGCACTGACCACCTCTCCAGGAAACCTGTTCCAGGATTTGACCGCTCTCTCGTTAAATGCTTCTTAATGTCCAGTCTAAACCTCCCCTGGTGCAACTTTGAACCATTCCCATGTGTCACTGGATCCCATGGAGAGGACATCAGCATCTCCCTCTCCACTTCCCGTCCTCAGGAAGCTGTGGAGAGCAAGGAAGTCACCCCTCAGCCTCCTTCTCCCTAAACTGGACAAACCCAGTCTCCTCAGCTGCTCCTCAGAGGAATATGCCTGCCAGTCCCTTCACCAGCTTTGTTGCCCTCTGGCAACATTCAAGGACCTTCATATCCTTCTTAAACAGCAGGGCCCAGAACTGCACACTATACTCAGGTGGGGCCCCACCAATGCTGAATACAGCAGGATAATCACCTCTTTCGACCAGTTGGTTATACTGTGTTTAATGCACTCCAGGATGCAGTTCACCCTCTTGACTACCAGGATGCTCACTCATGATGAGAGTCTTGTCAACCAGCACCTCCAAACCACGTTTTGCAGGGCTGTTCTCTAGCCACTGCTCTCCCAGTTTAGACTTCTGCCTGGTGTTACTCTGTCCTAGATGCAGAAACTGTCATCTCAGCTTGTTAACTTTCATCCCATTAATCACAGTCCAATGCTCCAATCTATCTATATCCCGCGGCAAGGCTTCTTGTCCCTCAAGAGTGTTAGCAGCACCTCCCAGTATCATCAGCAAACTTCCTAAGTGTGCATTCAACTCGAGCATCTAGATCATCAGTAAGTATATTGAACAGAACTGGCCTAGAATTGAGCCCTGAGGAACACTGCTGGTGATTGGTCACCAGCAGATGTAGCCCTATTCACTGCACTCCTTTCAGCCCTGCTGTTCAACCACTTCTTCACCCAGTGCACTATGAACCCTCTCATCCCATAGTTAGATAGCTTGTCCAAAAGGGAGCTATGAGGGACAGCATCAAAAGCCTTACTAAATCCCAGAAAAAATCCACTACCTTTCCTTCACCCACGAAGTGAGTTACCTTATTACAGGAGGATGTCAAATTAGTTAGACAGGACTTTCCCTTCTGAACCCATGTTGACACAGTCTTGTTAAATATAATTGCATCATTGTTTAAATACCTTTTAATAGTACCCAGTATAATCTTCTTCATATTTTTTCCAGGAAAGGAGTTTTGACTAAGAGGTCTGTAGATTCCTGGGTCTTCCCTCACACTCCTCTCAAATTGGAAGAGCACTGAATAGCTCCCAGTCAGCAGGGACCTCACCAAACTTCCAAGAGCTTTGGTAGATGATTGAGAGGGGGCCTGCTGTAACATCCACTAGCTCCTTCAGTATTTGGGAATGAATCCCATCAGACCCCATGGACTTGTGAACATTCATTTAACACAGCTGGTCCCTTAAAATTTCAGTGTCCACAAGTGGAAATTTACTGTTCTTGCAGTTGCGGACCTCCAGCTCAGGGGACCAAGCAGCCTGATCAGTATTATTAAAGACTGAGGTAAAAACAAACATTGAATGTCTCTGCATTTTCTTCATCCCTCTAAGTCAGATGACCATGTTCAATAAGTATTGGTCAAATGTTTCCTTTAGACCTCTTGCTATTAATGAACACAAACCCCACTTCTTGTTGTCTGACAGAACACTGGCCAGCTTCAACTCTAATTCAGCTTTAGATTTTCATATCTTCTCCCTGAATGAATGAACCATGTAACCTTGCTGTAAAGCCTGACCTCATTGCCAGAGATCAAATGATATTTTTCCTCTTGAGCTTCAAGAGGAGTTCCCTGTTCAGAGAAGCTGGTCTTCTGCCCTGCCTGCTTGACTTATGACACAGAGGAATTGCCTGCTCCTGTACTTCTAAAAGGTGGTTCTTAAAAGACTGACCAGCAGTTGTGGACTCCTCAAAAGCAGATCCCCAGGGCACTCTGCTAACTAGCTCTCCAGGTAGGTTAAAGTTTGCTCTCCTGAAGTCCCGGGTATCAACTCTTCTGTCTTTTTTTCTCATTCCACTTAAAATTTTTAAACTCAACTGTTTTGTGGTGACTATGGCCAAGACAGCCACTTACCACACCCCCAAGTCTATTCATAAATAGCAAGTCTAGGAGGGCATCTTTCCTAGTTGGCTCACTGAGTACCTGTGACAAGAAGTTATCCTACAAACTTCAAGCATTTCCACAATCTGATGGTCACAGCATATTTTGGCTAATCTAACTAAAACTGGATCTTTCTAAAGAACAGGCATGATAAAATCCCTGCGAGATGGAGGGAATCTCGAAGAATTGGGCTGAGTACACTACACCTCTAAGTAATTCCTTGAGGCTTTTCTAATGGAAATTCATTACATGCATCTTTTCAGAAAGTGACATCTGGAAAAATATTAACTGTTTCTGTGCGATTGGGCAGTGATCTTCATTTGTTGGTCTCCACTCATAGTCCTTTGGAACCATTTCTTTTACTGCATGTGCCAAAAGTCCTGCCTGACTGCCACTGCTGTTACAATGGTTGTTCTCATCACAGAATTTGTCAACTTTTCACAAAGGCCTAAGATCTAAAGCCCCAAAATCCCTCATGCAGAACAAGATACTGAGGAGAAGGTATTTCAGGAATTACAAAATTCAGGTCTTTCAGGAATTACAAATGCAGGCCAGCCTTAAATTACTTATTTAGAAATGAGAGCCTGCTCTGTTATTTGGGATCAGCTTGAGTACTATGGTCAATAATGAAGAACGTAAACCAGCTTACATTAACATTGCAGTAAGATAGCAGTTTATCTCCTTGCTGCTATAAATTATCTGTTTTCATAAAGTGACATAACACTTGCAAGACATAGATCAATGGATATAAACACAGATGTTAAAGTTTACTCTACTCTGCCAGTCACTATATTTGCTGAGTGAGGGAAAGGTGCAATCACATTTATCAGTGAAATGTTGGAGTCAATGAAACAGATTCAGTGATGCAGAAAAGTTTCCAGCACCTACTGTGTTACCTGCAATCATCTCTGGCAAATCATTTTTTCAGAAGCCTTGCCTTCTGGTCAGAATACCTAATCACGATGCATACCCTGTCACTTCTGGCATCATTACTTTCATCTATTTAAAGAATTAAAGGTCCTGATCTGGCATGGTTTACAACCTGGAGCTGTGTAATGTGCTGATGGAGCTTTAATGATGCATGTAAACTGGTGTCCTTTCAAGGGAATTTTTTCAAACAATAACTGACCTGCAAACATCAGCTTGATCACTCCTGTGCCACAGTCAACACAGTGTGTAGGAACCCTGCCATGATGCCAGAAGGGTAAACATTAAATACAGGAACCTGCTGTTGTCCACAAACCATGTTACTAACTGTGAGGTTACGATTCTCTATCGACTTGTATTGCCTAGACATGGGTGTTTATAGCTCTGCAAAGTAATTGTAATAGCTTACCATTCCCATCTGGTAGTGCTGCATAATCACCGTATGCTCAGCACATGACTGTGCAAGATATAAGGCCAAGACACAAGGACAATAATGTAAGAAAACAATGACCTTTCTTAATGTCACTACTACTCTGTGGTACTAAATTTACTCCTTGTGCTGTGGAGTTGAACTACAGGAAAGGGTATTTTTTAGACCCATCCTTTCTGCTCTTTAGGTCCTTGGCTAGGTATGTGGACAGTGAGATACAGTGTTTAGTAGAGGCATAGAGCCATTGCACTGGACCAATACCATATGGACAACATGATCTGATGATAATTCCTACTTCTGCCATTCCCATTTGCTATCCCTAGCATGAGTTTTTACAAGAATGATGTGCTTGTTAATCTCTACATCAACTCTCCCCCTCTACATTTTCTCATTTCTGGAATAAAGTTTCTCTGCTTAGGGTGACATTTCCAGTCCTATGCATGGCTTCAAAGTTACCAGTGTTTGACTATGGATCTTGCCTCAGTGTCCTGGCTCGTTGACCACCTTATTTGTGTTCTCCTTGAGCAGCTGCACTTTCACGATGAAAAATGTTCTTCAGAATTAAAATGTAAGATGCAATTTAGTCTTGATGAAACAGATTAACTATTCTTCATGTTGTTGATTCCAGAATTACTAGTTACCTGTTATTCACAGAGATCACCAAATTATTTTGCTTGATTTTCTATTACTGGATGGATTTCACAGCCTTTTGAACTAAAATTGAGAATGTTTAAGTCATAAGATATGACTAGGTTCTTCAATGAATCATAGTACTCTGAGCTTTGATGAAACCTATGGCTAAAAATATTTGCTTGAAGTATTAATTTAATTCAGTGAGTGCATTAAAACAAAATTGTGCTGTTCTCCTGCTTGTCTGTAGAAATATACTTTCAATTACTCCTTTGTTAAATTTCTAATCCCAATTCCACAGAAATTAATAAATACTTAAACTCTACATCAAACCTACAGTTAAGGAGTAAAACTATAATCTTCATCCTCATGGTGCCATCTCCAGTTTTATGTCACTGTAACATTATTCCAGGTCCAACTTCCCATAATATATTTTCTAGGCAGAAGTTTTTTTACTGCTGGTTGCTGTTTATACTACTTAGGCCATCAATTAAGAGCATTTGTGGAGAATTTGAATTCTAGAGATTGACATACTGTGCTGAATCCAACAGCCAAGGGCTTAACACCTCTGTGGCTTCCCACTCCTAGACTGCTGTGAGAACTGAGAAGAATCAGTGGTGTTACAGTACCATTCCACTCCATAAACTGAAGCTTTGGCTAGAACATCTGTTATATTTTATGCTCTGGCCCAGGACATACCTCTTGATATGCCTATGTTGACCTGGCCTTTTCCCCTTCAGTCATTAATATCAGACTTTGCAAGAGGGTCTTTGAAAAGTAACTTTACTACTCATTTCAATGTTGCCTATGGCAGAGAAACTTTTCACTTGGCTGTATTTTGAGCCTTTCTTTCCTTCTCTGTTTCTTCCTTAGCTGTAAAATAACTCATTAAGACTATCACTATGCCCAAAGATCTTACTGTGATCTTACGAGATCTTATACTATCTCAGCAGTGCTCTAAAATAAAGAATGCAAAGAAAAAGTACTTAGAAAAATTCAGTTTAAAAAGAAAAGTTTCCTGGATTAAGTGGTCCCCTTGAGCCTTGTGCTTGGCTCTACTCCCTTTATCCACTGGTCTTAGTCTCAACATTATCCCAAGTGACATTGTTAATATTGTTATCAGAAAGCAAATTTACATGAGTAAAGTTATGCAGGTGAGATGACTGCAGAACTGCATCTGTCACTATTTGAGCTGTCTTTGGCTAGTCACTCTCCAAATTCCATATAGGTGATGCAAGTAAACATATGCAATGTAACGGCAAATCTAAACCAGAACTCTAAGTAAAATTTTTTAGACTAAATAGGTCATTATATGGAGAGAGAAGAAGGGATCTATTGCCCTGTTGTTGCAGCTAGTCATAAAATTCTTATGGACTAGAGTGGTAGCAGCACTAAGACTGAGAATCTTAAATGTATATATATTAAAAATGACTCCATGAATTTAATGAGAATTAAACCAGTCAGGGTTTACAAATATATAAAAGACTTACACGTAGCAATCCCAATAGAAAATTAATTGCTTTAGCATTCAAAATAAAAATCTAGTACCACCAATTGCGTTAAAGGTTTAACTTCTCTAGAGAACCCTTCCAATCTCAACTATTCTGTGAAAGTGTGAACAATGACCAGAAAAGTAAAACCAAAACAAACCTGAATCTGACTTGAATAAATATGGCAAGCAAATCCTCTCACTCAAAAATTGAAGTGAAATTAGTATGTCAGAGGTGAAATAGTTTGTGAAAGTAAAACACTCCTCTACATCTACAGGAGATCTGATTCTGACCTCTTTCACATTATTCTGGCACAGATACAGCATTACACTATACTTATACAAATCTAAGAGCATTTAGTGAACACTTACTCCACAAATCTTTTCCATCTCAGCCAAAATAATATGCCATGAAAGAGAAAGTGAATTGTGAAAAAGATGTCTCAAAAAGAAACAAAATTCTTTCTTTCTCTGCCTTCCATTTCCTTCCTTCCTGCTCTCCTGCCTTCCTGCCTTTCTCCCTGCCTTCCCTCCTGCCTTCCTGCCTTTTCCAGGTTTTCCCACACCAACTGTCTCTCTACTAAACAGTCATCCATAAACTTGGACTTGTAAGGAATGTTTCAGCTGGCATTTAACAACAAAAAATTACAAAGAAAAACTGCCTTAAGACATTTTAGAAAGCATGGCACAAAGTGGAAAAAGCATGCACATCTAAAACTATCTTTCCAGAATACAAAAGGAATTCCTTACAATGAAGATTTTAGTCTGAAATGGAAGGATGACTTGAGGTAAAGGCACTGTGCCATATACAGTCATTCTACATTCAATTTCTTGGCTCTGACATTCTTATCAAGCATAACTTTGGCCATATGGCTTATGGTACTAGAGCCCATGATCTCTGAGGTGAAGAAAATACCTCTTCTCTCTTTTCCTTTGTAATGTCTTTTTGAATCTTGATCTTGTAGGACTGTCAACATATGCATTGAACTGTGGTTACAATCTTAGGCTGCAAGAGGCAGCTTTTTTTCCTGAAGCAAAGTTCTGAACTTGGCTGGAATGTGAACAGAAGGGATACAAGTGTTGGCAATAATTTTCATAAATTTACTTCTTGCCTTTCACACTACCCAAATGCATTGCTGTTGTGTGAAGTCAGTAAATGAGTATCAAAACATATCAAAAATAAAGAACACAGTTTGTAATGCAGTGCTGCCTGCTCAAATAGCAACGTACTAATGCAGCAACATAATTTATGGATAAAAATATATACAGGCACAAATGAAAGTTATAGCAACACTTAAACAAGCATGACAAATATTTTACTATGTCTTAAGGAGTAAATGTTTTGTCATAGTGTTTTGTAATCCTGCATGAGTGTAATTATCTTGTGATGACTAATATACCCATCACATCATGTTACCTGTTATGACATTTCTTTGCAATAGAAATATAAATAAATTTAATAAATTACTTTCATCATTTAAGATTGCTGGTGAATTTTCCTCAGTATATCCTTTAGTCTCTCCTTGAAAACTACTTTATTATTTGTGATATCATGCAGCCCAAAGCAGAAGGACTCCATTTATCATAGAAATAAATACCTGCTGTGACAGATCTAAACTTTTTGAAAGGGAACCTCTCAGTCATGCTTACTATCATGGCTATTAGGTCAGGCATTTGGTGTTGAGAAAGAGTTCAGGCTATACTAAAGAACAGGAGCTTTGGTCTGTATTTGGTCTAAATAAGAAACTATTCACAATCTGTAAAGAGGGTGGGCTGCTTGACACCAGAGGTGTCCTTCACTTTGATCTGTGAAGCCTTTCTTCTTCTGCCGGAGGGAAGAGCTGTACTCTGACACTGGATTTTACAATTTTCTTCATGGGGAAAAGACAGTCTTTGTGAATGGCAATCTTAAGTTGCATAAGGGCACAAATAGACCAAAATCTGCTTGCATGGGATCAACTGAGACTTTAAATACAGAGTTAAAAGGCAGTCTTGGAGGAAAAACCTGGCTGCACAGAAACTGATGTGAATCAGGATCTGATTTTGGGAAACCACCCAATTTCATAGGAATATGTTGTTGTATGACATCTTCTCTCCTTGAAAGAAATACTCTGAAGGACAGAAACAAATGCAATGTTTCTCTAGGGAAACAGTGACATGAGTCATGAAATGCCTTGGAACAAAACTGGAGCTAACCCTGGACATGGAAGCACTTGAGCTATGCAGGTGCACCCAGGCCACTGGAGCATGTACATCTCTCCAGGCATGGATAGATGGTAGGCTAGTGAGTTCAGAGGAGAAGCTGACCAGCACAACCTTCCCATACCCAGCACTAAGACAGGCTCTCTGCATTGTGCTGCATTCTTGTCATTTAGCCGTAGCAGCTTGGCTGGAGTTTGTTAGCGTATATACGACTGCACTGTGTCTTGTAAACTTAATGTGTGTCTGTATTAATTACCTCGACTGCAGTTTGACTCTCTAAGTGGGACTGGTCTGGCTCAGATTCATCCTTCATATTAATGAAAACTAATCCTGGTCCTCCCTTCTCAGACTATAAATAGGCAGCCTGTAAGCAGCATTGCATGTTTCCTGTGTAGTCATCGCTGGCAGACAGGACAGCTGGTAAACTAGACTCCTGACAGCGAATCTTGGTGATATCATGTCTGTGCATGTGATCACCTTCTCAGCCATCTTACACGGTTTGCATAAGACCACAATGAACAGAACATTTGACTTCATCAACTAGCTCTGATTTGGAGATACTTCACCTGGTCTGCCATTGTACTGTGTTTATAGCCATTTGTTTCTGAATTTGCTGTGTATTATTTGGGAGTTCAAAATACAAATAAATACAGGTTAAAATAGAAAATTTTGATGAGCAGGAACTAAATGGAACTCTGTTTTTGCAATGAAGGAAAAACTGGCACCCGTGTTGTATTATATTGTCTCAGTGTAAGTGAACTACATTAATATATATTACTGCGTACACATGTCAGTATTTGTCAGCAATCCAGTGTCTTCTCATTTTCTCATTTTTCTCTAGATCTAATCTTTCTCATCTCTTCAGAGACAGCAGTCTCAAAGGTAAATAATGTAGTATCACATAAAGACAGCCATTCTCCCCCCAGTTACCTTCTTCTTCCTCTCTCCTTCCTTCTTTCCTGCAAAAAACCACCCAGGAAGAAGGGTTAGCTAGCAAAGGGTTAGCAAAAAGTCACCCTGGAGCTTGGTCTCTCCTGATTTCATTACTGAGTTTCTAGCAGAATGGTTGAACCTGCAAAATGTCCTTTCTCCTATTTGCTGAGCACAGTGAGCCAGCTGCCATGAGAGCTGAAGCAATAGGGGCTGGGGAACAGGGTGGTGGCAATGAGGATGCATGTGAAAACATATGAATTCTGCTGAGAGAGAGCAACGGCCCCTGCTTCAGGAGAGGGCTCATGGGCTTTTCAAATAAAAAGGTCATGACCCAGTGAAAAGCTCAAATGCTCACAGAAAGGAAAGAAACTCATTTAGAGTCTTCATATGGGTAGCCTAAGAACAATTCTATCCATAAATATTTATTGAGAAAAGTACACAAATAGCAGAGATTGAAAGCTTACTTTGCAGAGTAAACCTACACTGACAGGTTTTCTGTTGGTTTTTTTCCCCTGCATGTGATGAGTAATCATGCAGTCTCTTGGCTTTCACTTACTATGATAGTACTGGTTATATTTTTACTGAGCAAAATCATAGTGCACATCTGCTCTATTTCCTTTCAGAGACACCACATTGCAAAAGCAAGTTCTTCAGTTTTGTCCTAAGTTTATGAGTGTTCATGTTCAGTATGTAAACCGTATGTAAAATTATTATAATATTTTATTAATATTATTGTCATTGTTATAT
>WUAM01000287.1:22142223-22154305 GCA_024336885.1 Actenoides hombroni
TCCCGGGGAAGCAGCTCAGGCACTGGTCTGACCAGAGAAAGCGCCTGGAGAACAGAGTTGCGTTCTCCCCCTCTATCTCCTCTCACCCCCCTCCAGAAACTACATCGCTACGGAACAGTGCTCTCACCTGTACTCACCCGCTGCTGCCTAGGCACCCAGGCAAGCCATTATTTTTTAAGCCACAGTGACATTTCCCTTGCTCCCTGCCTCTTTGAGCCTTTGCTTTTAAGTTCTTCCCCTCAGAAGCCATCACCTTTTGGGCTGACGTCTGACAACTCTCCCCGAGGTGCCATTTATAACCCTTGAAAGTCCATGTATGGAAAAATGGTTTGGCTACATTCAGACTAAAAGAGTCTCAAGAGATTCTTGAGGGGTACCTGTAGGGTGCTAGGAGAGCAGACATATTCCAGCTCACAGCTTCCACTTGAGAAGTGCAAGACCCCCTCCATTGTAGCCCATCACCAAATCCAGACACTATTTCATCTTATTCTTGTTTTGTCAAGCCCCCTAGAATAAGGCAGCTGGCTTGCAGAAAAAGAGACACCGAGTCAAGCAGCCAGACACTTCACCATGCTTTCTCTTAACAGCCTTGTTCTTCCCCTGAAGATTATCTTCGCCTGTATAATCTAGCCCACGTGACCCTTAGTGGCTGTGTTGTTTGATGGTCAATGACTGACTGGGAAGAGACACAAAAGACAGTGCTTACATCAGGCCTAGTCACTGTCAACTAAATCTCTTAAAGGCCTATAACATACAGGAGAAACATAATTCTACATTTCAAGAAGTTTTTGATTATTCTGCATCTTTTAGATGTTTGGTGAGCAGACACATCGTGGTGTCTATACCAGCCCATCTGCACCCCAGACCACTGACAAGGAGGACAGAGATCTGGATGCCAAGTCTTTCACCAGCACTTGCTTTTGACCTTTATTCCGCAACCAGCATCATCTGCTGAGGGAGGGAGGTTACAGAGCCTGCTTTTTACCACCCTCCTTTAGCCCCTTTCTTCTTCTTCTGCTGCTGTTTCTTCTTGGTGGCTGGGGCACCAGCAGGTTTTTGGTGCCTGGGAGGGATGACGTTACTTGTGGCCGATACAGCTGCAGCGCTGCCGGGCCGAGGGGAGGTAGGTGGGCTGCTGGCAGTCCTACTGGCATCCCTGCAGGGAAGAGGAGAGAAAGAGATACCATGTGGGTTCACAGCCACCTGCGAGATGTGGCACTACTGCCAGAAGCTGACAGCAAAAAAACAGCAGCTGCCCCTTAAGACAGAATTACACAGCATTACACATGGGAGAGCACTCAGGCAAGGAGATCTGAAGCTCTAACGTACACAGAAGGGCTGACGGACGACTGGAGTGTGCCTCAAAGGGCAGGCAATCACCTTCTAACTGATGTTCACTACACAGCATAAGTCCTCAGAAACAAATGCATGGCTAAATTTTGAATACCCAGGTGGCAGCTCATGCAACACAAGAGGCCTTTCAGGTCCCCACACTTAAGTGGTGCAAAAATCAGCAGCTTTCTCTCTGCTTAATGACAAAGGCATCTTTGTGCCAGCTCCCCTTGCAAACCGCTCAAGCCAACAGTGCCACAAAAAGCTTTTAAAGCTTCTGTTTTGAGACAGCCGTGTAAAGAGAAATGAGCAGGCAGCACTGTCAATTCCCCACGGAGCTACTATTTTAGAAGTACATTTCTCTCAGATGCTAGCAAGTCACCATCTTGCTGCCAGGCCTCATATGCAATGGTAAACCCTGATTCCAGCTCAAATAATCAGTGTCACCTTGGTAGGAAGGGCAGTGTTTTCCCAAATCACGACTAATGGCTCTCCAGGTGCCGAAAGACTTGAAAGCAAATAGCTCAAGAGAAAGCATGCAAAATTCATCTCATTGTCAAAGCCAAGGAAAGCACGTTACAAGACTATGGCAGTTTCATTTGCGCCTTCAGGCAAGCCTATCAGATCAGTTTGGTTTCCAGCAACCTTCAGGAAGAACAACTGGTAGAAGGTTCCCATGGCAAAGTGCAGTTATACTCGTGCTATCTATGGTTGGTGTGGTGACAGAGCCACAGAAAGGCAGCACAGACTCAGCCATTCCAGCCACACATCAAGCTCTGCAAAATGAGTACTTACAGTTCTGAGGAGCCAGCTGTAGTTGAACCCTGAGTCCCCTTGCCAACCTGATCCTTCTTCTTGCCCTTCTTCCGTCCACGGTAGTAGGAACGCTCTCGCATTGGAAGCCACCGCTCAGGGTCAGGAGTCACTTTGGGGTCATAGTTCTTAGGCAGCTTTCCTGCAGAACATCCAGTGCCAGAAAATGGGACTGGGGTCAACATACTAGACAGGCATCCCCAAGGGATACACATGGGATGTCAGTAGCCAGGAAGCACAAAGACCCAGCGACCCACATCATCCTATCGAGGTATTGATCTCACTTCTATAGAAAGATGACCTACCCAAACAAGCTATCATGAAGATCTGGGTTCACAGGGACCCAGTCTCAGCAAAGGGCTCCAGCTCCCAGGGAGCTGAAGGCTGGCTATTTGAAGAAACAATCTGGTGAACTCTCTGGAGCTGTGCCATGTCAACAGCTAGGAAATGCAACTTACCCTTCTTTTTTTTCTTCTTCTTCTTCACTTCCCCTTGTCTGAAAAGCAAGAAGGGAAACAGCTGCTGTGACACAGCAGACAAGTCAACTGACAACTAGCTCTGCAAGAAACTAAGCCTTTCTCATCTCTCAAAACTTGGTCTGCTGCTACCTGAAGCTCCTTGCAGTTAAACTACAGGCTCACTTTCCACCAGCCTACCTTCTACAGCAATGCCTCTACCATGCCTGATGTGGTTCTTGTGCAACCCCAAAGAATGACAGCACCAGAGCTACAGCAGCCCACTTTACCCTTGCTCCTTCTGCTGGTTGTCTCCAGTGAGCTTCCCAGCTTTCTTCCGAACATAGGTTGCTCCATGGGAGTTCTCCAGAGCATCAACATCTACTTTCAGTGACATAGTGTCCGAGGAAGGCAAGTGTTTGCTAAGACTGCAAGGGAAAAGTTCAGGGATGCAAACCAGCAAGCACAAGATAAACACCCACGTTTGTCCAGATAGCAACAGGCAGCTTTAGCTTGAACAAATTAAGCCTGCTAGCAATACAGACACCAGAGAGGCCTACAGCGCTAGTTCTGGTTCTGTCACCAGCTTCCTACACAAGCTGGGATGAGCTGCTTAGTCACCATCCGCCTCACTTTTCCCTTCTTTGATATGGGGACAGAAGCAGCAGCTTCTCTGAAAGCTGCTCAGGGTGGCAAAAGCAGTATGTGCATCTGGTATTTTGGGTCAGTGAGAGCTTAGCCATATTTTATCGGGCACAGTCCTGCATTACTACCAGGATGTTTAAGGTTTCAACAGCTCCTATTTTTGCTTCCACCTAGTTGTAAGTTTTCAATTCTCAGAGAGAAGGAGGCCAAACACAAGAGGGTCCTGGGATCCTACAGTAATTAAACCAATGAGGGAAACAATGTAGCTCCAGATACTTGAACTTGACCCGGATATGTAGGTGTTCTGGAAATGTTCTGTGCCTTTCTTCAGGTGAGGGTGGGTCTGAGCTCCCTGCCCAGATGAAATTCAAGGAAAAGCAGTGCCCAAATGCCTCTTTCTTTGCTCTGATACCACCATCAAAAGGATACACTTTAGCTTTTTCGGGATCCACCAAGGAGTAGGCAGAGATGAGCTGTGCCAGAGTATGCACATCTTTTGGGTTTTGCCTTTACAAGGAAAAACAAAAAAAAAGGACGAAATTACCAAGGCACACATTCATCCCAAAGATTGGTATTCACCATGCAGTGCTTGCTGCTGCAGGATAGCTACAATCTGTGAGGACAGGCATGTCAGTCTGTGGTCTCCTCCAGCACACGTCACCAAACATCACAGGTGCAGACAAAGTGGGGTGCAGACATCTCCACAGAGTCACAAAGCAGGCAATTAAAGATGAAAAATCCTCAGGTCCCAGTAGCAAAGGCAAGTTAACAGTCACCCCCCAAAAATCCCATAAAGTGCATAATCAAAACTAAAACCTACAGATCCATGGTTTATGCAGCACTAGAAAAAAATTAGGCATTCCAGTCCCCTAAGTAACCTTCACTGCACAAAAGAGGCCTCTGGGACAAGTCGAACAGGTTTTCAAGTAAACATCAGCTAGAGATCAAATTAATTATTCCCCCTCCTTCCAAAACATGGCTTTGTATTGGAGCCTCTGTGCAAAAGCAGCTCTAAAGGATGGGTACCAGCCAGCCAACACTGTCAGACACCGCCTGGCACTAGACAGCTTGCAGAGGTCTTTGAGTGGAGACCTCCTGTTTAGCAACCACCCAACTCACTTCCAGAGCTCCTCCAAGTCGCTGATTGCTTCCTTCTTCCTGCCATGCTTTAGTTTGAAGTTGGCAGCTTCCCTTATCAGTGACAAATGGACAGGAGACTTTGGCTGAAAGACACAGCAACCATAATTAGTTCCTCATTATCACAGCAATGGAGGCCAACTCTAGCTGGCTTTAATGCCACCTGAGACCTGGCCAAGGAGAGCCAAGTTAGCGTTCCGACATGCAGAAAGCAGTCCACTTTTGCACTCTAGGATGCAAGGCAAAACTGCATGGGACAAGGCAGCTTGCTCCTCACAGTTCTCTCTCATCAGGGAGAGGGCCCAATTGCTACATTTGGGCACCCACCACCACCCCTCCTAATCTGCTATTCCCTGTTTGCAACACACCTCAAATACTGAAACAGTGATAAAATGAGAGCTCACAGGTCTCTAAAACCCCAACTGGATGAGCTGCTGGGGCTATGCATCAACAGGAAAAGCTGAGTTGGGCTACCTCAGAAAGACTGATACAAATCCTTGCACATTGGCTCCCCTGGTCTGACTTGCCTGGAATTGCTGATACCACTGGATAGCCTGTGTGAAGACCTCGATTGCACTGTCAATGTCCTCTTCATGACTGTACATTGTCACCAATGCAGATACCTGCAAACGTTCAAGAGCAGCTTATAGCACATCCTCACACAAGCTGTCCATAGCCAGCAGTTAAAGAACAGGATTTCCCAAAAGCAGAATGAATATGAGCATTCTGCTCTGTCCCTCAAAACCAGGCGTGGTAACAGCCAGGACAGCCAGGAAAGACCTTCCTATCCAGATCCCTTCCAAAGAAATGTCCCCACCAATCCCCCACCTACAATACAAACTTAAGACTAAATTTACAGAAAGAACCTTCTTGTCTTCTCTTTCTCTGCTTGCCACTGGACACGGTTCCATTAGAAACCATTTTCTTCCCTCACTCTCTATCACAAGAACCATGAAAAAAAAAAAGAAATCAGTGCTGAAGAGATGATACAGACGTCACCTCTTTGTCTACATGCCAGTTACAACAAGAGGTGATCCAGGACGAGGATCTGGTATTGCTGGCTGCCCCCATAAATTATTTTGTTCATTCACACTTGCAATTGGAACAGACCTACAACTGTCAGCCGCTGCTCAAGATGCTTACGCTGTACACTTGAGCATTTTCCAGGTCATCAGGCTTTTCTGAATACCTGATGTGGACATGCGTGCAGATCAGAATGATGCTGTGGGGATGGAACACATGGCACTTTTCCCCTAATGCCTAAAGTTGTCCTAAAGCTGCTTGAAAAACTTCCCCACAGTACATACCAGGGAAGCAGCTGCTCCAGTCACGTTATGCAAGTAAATCCAGGCAACACGCAGGGCTGAGGGATAACGAGTGTGGGATCACAGGCAGAGAGCATCTCTGCTGACAGGCAGAGTACTTCTGTGGCTAAGTTCAGGCCACTTGATGCAAATTCTAATCCCACCTTTGTCCAAGACAAGGAAGATGGGCTCAAATTCCCTGCAGATGCTCAGGTCAAGTGAAAACCATAGGGAAGAGGCAACGGGGAGCAAGCAGTACAAAGCTGTGCTACAGGGGAAAAAACTCACAGTTTTAACTGAGTTTTGCTTACCATACCAGGCTTGTGCTGCAGTTCTTCTATGCTCCTCAGGATCATACAGGCTTTGGTGACACTGCCTAGAAGGGAGACAGGGAGGAACATGCTCTGAGTGGCACAGTAACACTTCACCCCACCTGTGAACTTCCAGCCGAAGGTTAACAATGGGGATGTAATGATTCTCTTCTCAGAATATCTCCCACATTTCCAGGAATAAGGGACAGGCCACTATACAAAGGACCTTTCCGCCCTTGCCACATCCTGCAAGGCTTCAGAAGCAAGCCTTTGCAAGCACATTCCTCTCTTCTGGCAGCAACTCTGTGCTGCCCAACTGTATAGAGAAATGGCAGTGTAAGGGAGCCCCAGGCTGCTCGCAAGACCCTCCTGGCCCAGATCAGATTCAGCCCTGTTATTAACAAAGACTGTGGGTGTCTCTGCCAGGGATCTGTGGAGCCTGGACATCCAGGCACCAAGCTATGAGCATTATCCTGCAATAGCTATATATAAAGAATACCTGACTGAAAGCATCTCTGCTCTGCACCGCTGTCACAGCAGTGACTGCAGCAATGACTACCCTAAAGCCTGGGTTTTTTTCGCCTCAACTTCTTGTACATGTGCAGACACTTCCCAACAAAGGGCCATACTGGATACCTTGAGCAATTTTTAGCTGGGCCATCGTCAGCTTGATCTCAGCTGCATTGACAGGGTGCTGGTCCGCAAAGTCCTGAGAGTCAAAGGAAAGAACAATTCAACCTGTGTGTGGGCACCAGGCTGCTGTGCTGGTGAATCATCTCGTGCTCAGTCACGGCAAGCTGGCAAAAACCAAAGGAAGCTTTCCAGCACAGGCAGGCTTCAGCACACAGCAGAGGAGGGCCCCAAAGTGTGCCAGCAGCCTATCACCCTCTCAGATTTCCATCCCAGACTACCCCCACTCTCTCCCAAAAGAAGGCTAACACAAACTGCTTGTAAGCAGAGCAGTAGAGCCTACTGCTTACTCTAGAAGTCTACTACAGCTTCCTAGGCATAAAAATCAGAGGTGCAAGGGAACTATTTCCCTTTAAAAGTAGTTGTAAGCAAATGCTTTCCAGCAGTATTAAATCAAACCAAAATAAGCACAATCAGATAACCCAGGAAAGTTAAACCAGGCAAAATGAGCTAAGGGAAACGGCACACAAGAACACAAAGCACAAGTTTAAAAGGAGCTTGGCCAAAGGAATACTTTCACTTAACCTACCTGCAGAAGCCCCACGGCCTTTGCATGCTGCTTCTCACGACACAGCTGGGCTGCCTGGATAAGCACAGGGAGCAGATGCTCAGGGCTCTGTGACTGCAGGCTTGCTGACAGCTTGCGGCACTGATCTGCCTGAGGAGGAGGAAGGGAGAAAACATTTTTTGTAACCTCTGCAAGCACCTAATGCAGGACTATCATACCAGCTGTACCTAAGAGATGCTAGCAATGGCTTCCCTGAAATGGGCACGCAGAACCAAGAACAAGTTCTCTTAGTAGCACTTCAGATGCATCCAAGAACCTCCCCACGCCTTCTGTCTTCTAGTCATCTCCACACCATCCTCCCTATGCTAACATTTGAGTCGCTACGCAACTGTCTGTCTGTTCTTTTAGGAATTACACACACACACACAAACACACACCCCCACACAAAACCAAGTGGTATTATCTCCTGACATAGAACAGCTGCATATCCATTTTTGCCTAGTCAAACCCCTGTGGAGTAAATTTGTAGCTTACTACAGACCAGTTTCCCCTACCTGGTTAGTGTACATTGCCAGCAAAGCTTTGTTGAATTCAATTGCCTGGAGCTGCTTCTTGGAGAGTTTATGCTCAACACCTTCTGCATTGGTCAGTTTCACCTTTTTCTTGGAGTCAAAGACATTTTGGTCCTGGGAAAAACACACATCATGAGAAGATTTTACAACCTTCCTTGAAGAAGAAAAGGTCTCTGGGTCTGAGATTTAACTACTGTCTAGGGAAAAAAGTCCTTCTTGATTATCCCCCTTCTCTCTACAAAAGCAGAGAAGCAGGCTGAGTAAGCACCAGGAAGGGCTGCATTGAAAGTGGCAAGGTAATTCTATACCTTGTTAATTGTGATGATGTTATTTGCAATGACAGCAAGGAGTCCTACATCTGTTGGCCTGCAGGTAAGAAAATCAGAAAGCACATTGTTATTAAACAGTGGTCTCTCTATAGATGGAAGGCTGAGCATTTGTTTTAGAAAAGCCCTTACTTCAGCTTGATTATTTGATTGTAGAGCTGTAGAGCATCCTCTGTACGACCCTGCAGTTGCATGATATAAGCCATCTGACCATGAATAATGGCCAGTTCAGCCTCAATGTCTTCCTCTGTCACATCCTGAACGAAAATCAAGGCAAAAAGGAAAAAAGCTGCCATCTCGGCCTCTCTTTCCACTGGCTTCAGCATTCTGTTGACTAATGTCTGTGAGCTCTCTTGGGCAGTACTAGAAGCAAAGTACTCCAGCTACTACAGGTGAAGGTTGTAGCCACAGCACAAATACAAGCATAACTGGGTTAAAACTGAAAAGAAAGCTTCACTTGCTCTTGCAAGAATCTGAAGACACCCTTAACTTGTGCATGAAATCAGCCCCTCTGCTTGAGCCAATGACAGTGCTTACAAATTTCCTATGTTTCCCACCACCCCCTCGGCACGTTCATCCACAGCAGGGCTGGGTCACAGGGAGGTTTCAGACCACCTGTACCCATCCTGCCTGCACTTGCATAGGCAACTGTGCAAGGAGTACAGCAGCAAACAGCCTGCAGCGTTAGCTCCCCTCCTGCAACACCCCTGGACTGCTGTACCAGCCTCACAAGCTGGTACCAGCAGCAAGCCTTGCTGGGTAATACTGCACAGCAGCCTTGGCCCTCTGGCTATCAGCAGCACACTTTACGAGCACATCCTCCTTCATGCTGGTACAAAGCACTTTCCAGATCAACATCAAGAACTTACAGAGTCTTCTGACAGCGACTGGCGGCACAGCTCTAGAAGGAAAAACAGATGGAAGAACACAATTTAGAAGGCTTTAGAGGAAAAAAAAATAGCATAGAAGTGTGGGGAAACATACTTTTCATGTATCCCTGAAACTTCTATAGCGTTAGAAGGGCACATCAGACTACAAGTCTGATAACGGATGGGACTGAGCATGAGGGAGAAGACTAGATGATGCAGAAGAATATCAAATGCACAGGAAATGCTGTCCCTCCCAGAGCTGCTTTCTGAGAGCAGTCACACACTCATTTTCTCTCCTGAGCAGACCTTCTTAAACCTAGCTCCTGATGTTTTTCATAGGGATCACTCAGTAGCAACTGCTCACCATCTTGGGAGTTAAGTGCTGCAAGCCTGCAATATTCAGAGTTGGTACCACCTTTTATGGGGCAGCAATTCCATCAGCTTTCAGTACACATTATGAGTCACTTCTTAACTTTCTCATAGACCTCACCAGAACATCACTGCTTTTGCTCTCCAGAGGATGACGATCACAGCACGTAGGCTCAAATTACAAATGCCTAATAAATCAGTTGCATGAGAGAGCTGCTATTCTACCACCAAAATCAGGACAGAACTGACCTAATTATTTCCAACAGAAATTAGATCGGAAAGAAACTAATTCTTCCTAACTCGTGCCCCCAGCATTTTTGGTGGGTTTTGTTATTTGGTTTTGTTCAGGTTTTTTGTTTGTTGGGTTTTTTTAAAACCACACATAAAATCCCCCTTCCATCTCAGAAAAAAAATCCTCCTGGCAAAAAAATCCCAAAAAGCTCAGTTCGGCTTACACCAATTTCATACCTAAGTTAGATCATGAAGTATTTTTATCTTTTATACTATAAGGATGGCGGCAGAGAAACTTCCGGTTCCGGCTCAGGCGGCCCTCGCCTCCCTTAGCCAAGATGGCGGCCTACGAGAAGCGGCGGGTAGCAGCCGCCACGCCGGCGGCCGGCAACGGGCTGGCGGAGCCGGCTCGGGCGGCGACCGGCGAGCTGGAGGGGGAGGCGGAGTTCCTGCTGCGGGCCGGCGTCACCGCCATGGTGCGCGAGGCGCTTCGGAAAGTGCTGGAGGCGCGGCCCGAGGAACCCGTTTCCTTCCTGGCCGATTACTTCGAGAGGCTGGTGCTGGGCAGCCCCGAGGCCGCCACCGCGGAGCTCCCGGGGCATCCGCAGCGCCTGGCCCGGGCGCTGTGGTATGTGCGCCTGGCTCATCACTCCCACAGGTGCGGGCAGCGGGGAGCGGGAGGCGGAGGACTGGGCGGCGGGGAGGGCGACGGCGGCGGCGACTCCGTCTCCCAGCGAGCCGCCGTTCCCGAGGCATGCTGGGAACTGTAGTGCGGAGGGGTGCGAGGGCGATGCCGCGCGTTTTGTCATTGCCATATCGCGACAGGACGGCTTTCGACAGCAACGCCGGGGCGGCCTACGAGGTGCTGGGGGCCGTGGGTCGCCGTCGAAAGGCGGGCGTGGACGGGCGGCTGTACAGCGAGCTGCTGCGGCGCATCTGCCAGCATGGGGCCGCGCCGGCCGAGGCGGCATCCGCGCTGCTGGGTCGCGTCCGCTGTCGCGACCACGAGGCCGTGCCCTTCGATGTCTTCCGCTACGGTGTCCTCACCTGCTTCGTGCTGCTGGAGTTTGCGGCCAAGGCAGACGCGCTCTTTGGAGTCCTGGACGGCGGCGGTGGCACCGCCGATGGGAGGGTCTGTCGGGCAGTGCTGCAGGCGCTGGAGGATGCGTTGAGCACTGGCCAGTTTGGTGTCCCCAGTCGGTACCTGGAGGCCGGGTCCAAACTGGGGCCAGATGGGCTGGCCCTGGCCATGGAGCGGGCGCTGCAGGAGAGGAAGCTGGGCCCCTCCATGAGCAGGGAGGAGTTCCTCAGGAAAGCCACTGCCTTGTTTGTGGCCAAAGTGAAGCCTGTCGAGTAACAGCCGCGTGGGAGCTGCGCTGCCCTTTAGCCTCCGCACAGAGCCACACGCACCAAGGCAGCTCCAGACCCAGGAGCGAGCACAGGGCCATCTGGAGAGCCTGGCTCTGCCACAGAAGATTCCCAATTTCCACACTTCTTTCCTCATTCAAGCGCAGTGGGCACTCAGGCCCTGTCTACTGGCCTCCTCCAGCTCCTCCGATCCAGTCAGAGTCAGTAAACCTTGGGTAGTATTTTTTTGGGGTGTTACCCAAGGACTTATAAAGAGGCATTTTAGTCATTAAAATGAGCTGGAATGAAGTAAATGTGGAGCTAGACCTCCAGGTCTCCTCCAATTCCCTCCTTGCCCTGACAAGGTCGTGTTTTGCAGCTTCAGTAGGGAAGTTTCTTTCTGCTTTTGTAGTTTGTTTCACAGCAATCCATGCGGGGCGACGCTTTTCTACCTCTTGGGCTGCTGCGAGGACTTGTGGATAAAGACGGGGCTGAGCCCGAGTACAAGATATAAAATGTTTTGCTTCATAAAGATTTTAAATGCACAGCAGACGCCTCACCAGGCAGGGCTACAAGCCAGGGGGGTTCTGTCACGACTTGTCCTCGCCCGCTGTGGTCCAGAGCTTGTACCTGAGTGGTGACTTTTTCCTCTGGATTCCATGATGATTTGGGATGTGGAGCATCAGGTGGAGACAAACCCTGTTCCCTGAGGTCATCGTTTGCTTTCAAAGATGCCTGTTGAACCGCATGTAATTTACTGGAACTTGTCCACGTTAATTATTTATACCACGCCAATTATTGGTTTATTGTAAGACATTAAAGCTTTTTATTATTTTTAATTTTTTTTAGCAGCCAATTTATTTCCTGCCTGGCAGCAGTTAGCGCCCGGATCTGCAGGGGTCGGTGTCAGCAGCCTGTAGCTGCTCCTGGTGATACAAGAGCACTTGTAGCTACTACCGAGAGAAAGAGGAGCTGGCAGACTCTGCTCCGCACTCCCGGGACGTTTGCTTTGTTTTGTTGATCGGATGTTTGGATCCCTGCGAGGCAGGAGGGGCACTACCTGGAGCCCGTCTGGGTGACGCTGCGGGAGAGGTGAGGCGCAGGATGTGACACTAGGGGAGGTGGGAACCCGCGGCACTGGACAGATCATCTCTGCTGGGGCCGGACCGGATG
>WUAM01000287.1:22163938-22177465 GCA_024336885.1 Actenoides hombroni
TCGAGGGGGGGCGGTGATGGAGGCTGCCCGGGGCCGGGCAGGCGGCCTGCGGCGAGGCACGTCGCACGCCGGGTGGGGCTGGGGAGGGGCGGAGGGTGGTGGGGGAGCCTGCGGGGCTCGGAACGTGGACGTGAGAGCGACGCTGGGGGGGCCGGCGGAGCCCGGGGACAGCTCGTGGCTGCTCTGCCGGCCCCTCAGCGCGGCGAGCGGGTGTCCTGGGGTCTGTCCGCCCCTCCCGGGATCGGTCCCTTGAAATGGAAGAACGGAGCAGAGTTTAGCATTTCCCTTTAAAAAGGAGGGGTTTTTTATTCCTCACGGTTTTCCAAGGGGCTTAGGAGGAGTAAGAGATCTCGAGGCTTTAAAACCTTAAAGATGTTCACATGGTGCTTAAGTGGATAATCCCCTAACGAGGAAACAATGCCTGCTCTCTGGGCTCCAGCCATGGAGAGATGGGGCAGTTGGGAAGCTGACCATTACAGGAGCTTGTTGTTGGCTACTTCCAAAGCCTAACTAGCTGGGATTTACCGTGTACTGTTGCTCTGATGTTTCATTCTCTCCGTTCTTGAGCCTTGGCAGGTGAGCCAAGGCAAACAACGGCGGGTGTTTGCCCGCGAGACTCTGCAGTCGCTGTTTCAAGAGGTGCCGATGGTAAAGGCTTTTATTTGATTGAGTGGTAGGTGGTTGTTCCCGGCTCTCTAGTGTGGCAAGTACTAAAAAATTGTAGCCTGTTTGCACTATCAAACTGGGGTGTAGTAGAGCCAAACCTGGAGACTGAAGGCAAAAGAGTGGGAAGATTCTGAATAATCCAGGTGCAGCAAAAGAAGCATCCATTCCAGTTATTTCCTTATGGCAGAGCTGCATTTTAATACCACAGAACAGACGGGCAGGGGAGAACCTACAAAACCTCACACCCCCTGGGTAGAATTTGAGGGTTTGGGATTTTTTTTAACCTGAAAGGGCTGCTCCTTGCTCCCTGTGCCTGCTGAGTGATCCCTTCTCAAACGGATTGATGTGGATGAGATGTGGAAGAGGACGGAAGAGCTGCTCCCTCCTTGGCGCTGCCAGTTGTGTAACACGTGTGTCCCGCCCCAGCTGTGGGGCTTTGGGGGCTCTGCTGTGGGTCTTATCTCCTTTGGTAGGACGTATCCTGACCAAAACCGCTTTGCCGTTGCCGGCTTGTGACTGCCTGGTTATGCAAAGCTGAAGGGGAGATTTTTACAGCTGTTACTGGAAGCAGCAAAAAGTGTCAGAGTTTCAAATATCCCCTCCCAAGGCCAAGAAACAAAGGTCATGCCCGGAGGGAGAGCTGAAGCTGCAGGAAGGTGCAGGCTCCTGCCAGCCTCATCTGGTCCTGGGGCTCCAGACGCTGTTTACCCCCCCAGACTCCTCCCTCTGCTCGGGGGGGACAGGTTGTTTTGACTCTGAAGGTTACTGGGGAGAGTGTTATCTGCTCTTTTCTGCCCTCACCACTGTCCAGCTTGGTCAGACACCACCCTGCACCCAGGGTAAGTGTCCCGTTCACATTTGGGAAGGACACCTTAGTTTTGACTCACAGCCTGTCACCATTTGGAACGTTGGGAGTTGCTGGGATTGATCCCAGCGGGTTGGCACTGGCTGTGCTCATCTGCCACCCCTCCAGCCTTGAGTGCTAGGTTTTGTCCAGGTTTTTTTAGGGGGAGTCTGGTCTGTGCTAGGAGGAGAGGGGTGTTAATTCCACAGTACTTGCTGTTGCTGCCTGCCTGAGCTTTGTGGCCTGCCTGAAGGGTGGGAAGTGCCCTTTAATTTGGCACAAATAACCTTGCAACAGCTTATTTTTGTCAATGTACCATAATCACCTTGTCTTTGGGGGAGGGGGAACAAAACAAGCACCCTTGATCTTTTCTTACCACCCAGTTTAAACCAGGTGGTGGTTAAAATGGGACAGGCACCTACAAGTGCCATGGTCAGTTCCGTGACTTCAGAATGAGGATGGTTTGGAGTGTTTGATCCCAGGTGCGTGGTGTAAACCCACCTGGCACATGACAGGTGGTGGTTCTAGGAGTGAAACATGGTGTAGGAGAGAGGTGCCTACAGCCCATCTGCCTTTTGGGACCCCTGTTACCTCCCCCTCCTTAAATGGCAGTATCAGCCTTCTCCTAATGGTGTCTTGGGCTCAGGTAAGGGTTAGATCTCTCCTTCCTCCTCCAGCCATGTTTATTCCTCCAGACTTTTAAAGATTTACTACGTAAAGTGAATTTTTCCTTTGATTTATTTAGGCCTCTGACGCTTTGCAGACTTGTATTTTTCTTAAGTGAACTTGGCTTTGTCAGGCTGATTTGTTTCTACACTCACAAACGTCGTAGGATTTCTAATTAAAACATCTTCAGATATTCAAAACCAAACAAAATTTGCTCCCAAAGCCACCTCCCTTGTATCTGTATGTCTTGATACATATGTGGAAGGGCTGTATATAATCATGAACGTTAAGTTCTTAGTAACTGGCTTCCCTGGAAGCCTTCTGGGTGCGTGGGAAGGCCCAAAAGATGTCTGTGGGCACGTCTGACATGCCTTCACTGTGCAGGAAGGATGTGGTGCAACTTAACTCTTCAACCCGCCTGGGCTTGAGTCACATAAGTGACCTTGACTCGCAGGGAATGTCTTTTCCTGGAGTGTTGTTGCTGGAGCCTCCCTTCCTACACACACCACCACACACACCCCAGGCTGTGCCTGGGGACCACTGGTCACAGAGGCTGTGCTGCCCTGGCTAGTGGCTTGAAGTTGTTTGGCAGCACAGGTCAAAGTCCATTGGCTCATGGACCCACCTTTGGACTGTCAGCTTTCAAAAGCTGACACGACCCCCCCCCCCCCAATACCTCTCTCTGCAGGGGGAGTTTGAAAAACACCTTGCTTGTAGATGTAGCTGCTTCTCCTGCTTTTAATAAACCATTTACTGCTAATTTAGTTCTGCAAAGTTCCCCTGCCTGAGATGAGAAGTGTGATTTCACTCTGTGTGACAACAAATGTACACGTTTCCTTGCCGGGCTTGCCACATCTAGCAGACTGCTAGACATTCCTCCCCTAAAAAAAAAAAGTTATCTTCTTATTGTGTTCAAAAGTATCTCCTGGGCATCCTCATGGGCATAGTGATGACACAAGCATGAGGCTTTTGTCTGGATAGTGCAAGTGCTCTGTGCTAGATTGTATATTGTGGTTTTGCAGCACAATTACAGGAACATTGTTGGCTGGAGGGGCAACAACTCCAAACAACAGCCCTGTCTGAGCTGGGCAGAGTTCAGTGAGCGTGGAGGGAAGGGAGGGAGGGAAGAGCACAGTGCTGTGAAGGCTGAGTGGGGCCTCTTCTCAATGGCTGAGTGTTTTGGTTTGGGTTTTTTCTTTGCTTGTAGAAGATCAATTCTTTTGCTTTGCACTAACACTTTGCACTAATACCTCTTCAACTCATAGCTGGTTTTATAAAGTCACCGCTGTCTCAAAAGAGACTGACTCAGGACAGCGTCGAGTTGTACTGCGAGGCGGTTGGCAATCCCATCCCTGAGATCCAGTGGTGGTTTGAGGGAAACGACCCCAATGAGACCTATGCTCAGCTCTGGGATGGCGCACGGCAGGACCGTGTCAAAATCAACGCCACCTACAACCTGCACTCTACCAGCACCATCTCCATCGCAAACCTCACGGGCGACGACTCGGGCATGTATGAGTGCCGAGCTAGCAACGACCCCGACCGCAACCACTTGTCGAAGAGCCCCAAAGTCAAGTGGATCCGTTCCCAGGCGAACGTTTTTGTCATCGAACGTGAGTGGCCCCTCTGAGGCCTTGGCACTCGCTCAGACACCAGTGTCGAGTCTTGTGCCGTGCTCACCCCCGCACCCGTGTCCTGTGGCTCCCAAAAGTTCCCCTCACCCCCCCACCCCAGCTGTAGAACTGAGAGAACTTTCCCCCTCCTCTGTCATCTCCCGCACCACCTGTGACTTCACCCAAAATGGTCCTGCTCAAAAAGGGTTGTGGCTTCCCAACCAAAACACCCTCTGGCAATCCCATGCCTTTTCTGGAGCCAAAGACCTGGAACATTCCGCTTATTCCCGAGCGCCTCCAAGTCCCGGTGCTGACCCTGCAGAATTGAGAGTCTCGATTCTGCTGTAGTAGACTCTGCCCCAACCACCACTGACAAACCAGCCCTTCCCTGCAGCTCGTACAGCTCCTGCTCTGGTGACCAGTCCTGCTTTAAACTCGCTTCTGTGCTAGTGATTGATACAAGCTGTGGGGAACAACGACAACAACAAAAAAACAACCCTTGAGTCTCTTGAGATGCAACCATTTTTGAAATGGCCCTGTCTGTGTGTGACGCTGAGTGTGGTGTAGTTGCTTGTCCCATGGAAGTGACCAGTTTCCCTCTGCTTAGAGCTGGTGGCTGAACTGACAACATAAGGGGTGGCTGCTTTGAGTAACAGAAACCTGGGTTGGTGTGAGGGAGTTGTAACATCCTGCAGAGGTCTAACAACAAATCCTGAAGTTAGAGCAGCGTAGTCTTAGCATAAATAGGCTGGAGATGACAGAGCTCCATCAGAACCTTCTCCCAGGGGGATTTGGGTAGGAGGAAAAGCAAAATTCATGTCTTTGAAGAGGTTTGGTGAAGGTCAGGAACCGTAGAGCCGAGGACTGCTGCTCATGCAGTGGTGTTCTGGGATTGCCTCCTACCTGCAGAAATTCCTGAGTCACATTGCATAATTTACTGCTGCTTGGCATATGGAGGCCCAGGACCTTCTGCGACCATGGTTCTGTGTAGTCTCCCTGGGATAAATCTCTTGGGCTGCATCAAATGACGCGTGTGCTGCTCGCACATGGTCTCATTTGCTGCCCCTCGCAACAGAGGGTCCCAACTGCCATCCGTTAACGTTCCTGGAGGTGTCTGCATCTGCTCAGAGCCTGGGAGGTGCTGGCACAGTGAGGGCATAAAGCAGAGAGCTGCACTCTGCCCTTCACAGTACGACCTTTCTCCATTGCCGATTGAACGCTTGACTCTGCTGGAGCTGCACCAGTTGCAGGGACAGTGGGAGGCTCAGAGTTACCCAGAACACACTGGCAGCGATTCTGCCGCTGGTGGGAGCAGGGGCAACAGCGGCTGTTGCTGGGTGCAGCCAGGCTGGTTTTTGGGTCTCCCATGCTGGAATGGACAGTTGTGGTAGGAAAGTGATTGCAGAGGTAAGTGGAAGCTGAGAGAGAAATGAGGAGCTGTGGGTTTGGTAACTCTTGGCATCAAAGATCCTTGGGTAGCGAACCTCTGATACCATGTGCTAATTTGAGTCAAATTCTTTACAAATACAGGTCCAGACATCAAAGTTCAGGTAAGCAGCCTCTCTGGTAAGCTGATCCTCACCTGTAACATGACTGCACCACACCCCCCCATCGATGGCCATGAGTGGACACACGGCGACAAGGTGCTGCAAACGGACACAGAGTCAAGCGCCTTTACCAGTTACACGTGAGTGTTGGGGACAAGGCCAGAAAACTGGAACACAGCAGGCAGGTTTTTTACAAGCAGCAGTCAGTGTTTCCTGTCAGTGAAACCCGAAGTTACATGCTTGTGGGCTTGCCAAAAATCTCAGCTTTTAAGCTTTGGGACATAAGATGAGCTAAGCAGAGTTTTGGTAAAGCCCAACATATTCTCCTTTATTGGAGGAGGGCGCAAAAAGGAGGAAGGAAAAGTTGCATGGAACAAGTATTATCTTCTCCTATGACATGAGTATCTTCTTATGAAGCAGCAAAACTTCTGTTTTTACTCTGGCTTTCAGCTGGTTTGTGAGGCGCAGCTTGGCCAGGGCTGCCCCTGGCCTGTATCTGAGCTGACATCACTGCACTAGAGACATTTTGAAGGACCTGGGCAAGACATTAGCTTCCTGCTTCTCAGAGGCCATGTGTAGAACAAGAGGCTCCAGCGGGTGATGTGTCTCCCTTTGGGGTTTATCCACCTTTCCAGTCCACCCATCCTTATGGAAAAGGCTGGGAAGCCACCCGCAAGGTCTGGTCGATGCTCCGAAGCTGTAGGGTGTAGCTGAGCAGAAGCAGCAGCACCAGCTGCATTGTGAGCATGCACTGAGCTTTCCTCTTTGATTACAGTCAGGCCTGGCTGGCTCTGGCCCAGCAGCTGTAGAGGCATCATGTCCTTTTGTGTGGCAGTGCCGACGTGCCTGTCTCCCCATAGCAACAGGGAGCTGAACAAGGATTAAAGTATTTATAACCCAGCCTCCCTCGTGTGACCTCAATTCCTTAGCCAAGTGTTTTTTGGAAGTGGGAAGCATTGAGAACAGCAGAACTAAACAGCCTGTTGTCCTAGTGCGGCCATGGGACCAAAACTTTGTCTGCCCCATCCCTCGAGTGGGTATCACTAAGCTGCGGAACGAGAGGTTTGTGCAGGGCAGCATAATCCACAAAATCTCATTGCAGCAGCTTCGAGAAGATAAAAATGGGGGAGTTGTCCCTACACTTGGGTAAAGTAACCCAGCCTGGATGTTCCTCGGCTGTGTCTCTGACTGGACTTTCCTCTGTAGCTGTCGTAAGCTCCTCAACTGTCTCCTTTAGAGGTGAACTTACATGAGGTGTGAAGACTCTCTTGCTGCACTTCAGATTCAGTTGGCTTTGCTCATTAGGCTGTGGTTTTGTTTGTTAATGAGCCTGGGGTTTGGATGGAAGAGGGAAGAGCCTGGAGTTGGCCAATTCTGGTTGAGAGTGTGATGTCTTGGTGCTCCTTGTTCCCTTCATCAGTACTAGCTCCCAGCCTAGGCCTTAAATTCACTCCCTCTGTAGACACCCTGATGACAAGTGCTTTGGGTTGGGGGCTGAAAGCTGCTGGTTTGGGGGATTCAGGACACAAGATTGGGAGGTCCTGGTGATCATCAGTTTGACAGAGCCCTGTCAGACTTGGTGTGTGGAATCCTCTCCTGCCATCTTCGGTGTGTGGGGAGGGAAGGGTGGAGATTTGGGTGGCTGTACGTACATGGTACTGTTTAAATACTGGTGCTGGGACAGGAGAAGCTGCCTGTGGAGGAGGTTGCTGGTGCTTATTGATGGCTGTGTCTGTGGGCCTGGAGTCTGGTCTCTGCTCATGGCTAAGTTTGTGCTGAATGCTCCTCTGACCTGTTTTTTTGGTAGAATCGAGGGGAAGATGGAAGAGCACTCAGGTGTCTACGAATGCATCTACAAATCAAACCCAATGATAACAGGATACGTGAATATTTCAGGTAGCTTCAGATGTTTGCTTCTGTCTCTGAGGAGGGGAGCGGGGAAGCTGTGATCTCCTGAATGTTTGGCTTTGGTCACTTCTCAGGTCACTTGCTTTCTAGCCCTTACCAACTAGACACAGGTCCTACCAGACTTGTTATGTGAGGCAGCTGAAGTGTCTGCCTGGTCACATCTTAGGCCTTACATTCTGCTGTGGGCCTGTTCCCATTGGGATAACAGAAGAGGGATGATTCCCAGTGGACAAATCTGAGCCTTTCATGAAGCAGCTTGCTGCACTTTCCTCTCCGAAAATGCCAAACATTGGGCAAGTGAGGGGAATAAACCTACAAACACATGACTGACTGTATTCAAGCTTGATGGGTAGCTTTGTCCAGTTCTGGTGAGGTGGACAGCAGGGAGTACCTTTCTCCTAAGTGTTTTCTGTAACCAGGTGTCTGGTTTTCTTCTCTTCTTGCCCTAGTTCCACCCCAAGTGACGGCATACAAGAAGTCTGAGCACGGCAATGAAGGGGACACTGGTGTGCTGACCTGCAAGAGTTCCTCTTTCCCTCCAGTCAGCACTTGGGTCTGGTACAAAAGTGGACAAGCAGTAAGTGCTGTGGTTTGATGTCTAGGGAGGTTCTCCTCCCCCTCTACTCTGCCCTGGTGAGACCACACCTGGAATACTGTATCCAGTGTTGGGCTCCCCAGTTCAAGAGAGTTGGGGATCTATGGGAGAGAGTCCAGCAAAGACCTGTGAGGATGATTAAGGGACTTGAACATCTCTCCTGTGAAGAAAGGCTGAGAGAACTGGGGCTGCTTAGTCTTGAGAAGGCTGAGAGGGGATCTTATTAATGTCTACAAATATCTGAGGGGTGGGTGTCAAGTGTAAGGGGCCAGTCTCTTTTCCACAGTGCCTGGTAATAGGACAAGGAATAATGGGCACAAGCTAGAACATAGGAAGTTCCACCTCAACATGAGGAGAAACTTCACTGTGAGGGTGACAGAGCCTGTACCAGGCTGCCCAGAGAGGTTGTGGAGCCGCCTCCTCTGGAGACTTTCAAAACCTGCCGGTTTCTGTTCCTATGTGGCCTGCCCTGGGTGATCCTTCTTTGGCAGATGGGTTGGACTAGCTGATCTCTGGAGGTCCCTTCCAACCCCTACCATTCTATGTTCTTCCTCCCTTGCACCCCAGCAAAGACCCAAGGACCTCGTCCCATCAGAATTTGCTCTTTCAAAGTAGCCTTCTCGGTGCTGTGGTGAGGAGGGTTTCTTGTAGGACCATGGTATGTGAGCAGCTCGCTGCCCTGAGAGCCCTTTCTCCCTCCCTCCAGGCCATTATCAACGGCTCTGGTCGGTACATTATCAAGACCAGCGGCAACAAGACAGAGTTGCGCATTCTCAAGCTGAACATTGAGGAGGACACCGGTGACTACCACTGCAACGCCACCAACTCCTACGGCTCAAGCAGCGCTGTCGTCAACCTGCGCGTGCGCAGCCGCCTGGCAGCTCTCTGGCCCTTCCTGGGTATTGTGGCAGAAGTCCTCGTCCTTGTCACCATCATCTTCATCTATGAGAAGAGGAGGAAGCCAGATGAGGTTCTTGATGGTAAGAGGTGCCCAGGGTTAAATTTTTCTGGGGAGGCCAAGTGATTTGTAGGGTGCAGGCAAAATGTTCTCATAGACAACTCGGGGATCCCTTCATTAATTTTAGGGCTGCTTCTGAGGGCACTTGTAAAACCGTGGGTTAGCTGTGAAGCCACAAGTACTTGTTGCTGTTTGTGACAGTCCTTCAGCTGTGTTTTGGATCTGGAGGGAGATAAGATGCCTTACAGGTCAGCCCAGCTCTTTGCCTCACCAGTTCCTCTGCACTTGGTTCAAGTGCTTCATGTGAGTGTCTGCAGGCCTGGAGTCTAGCCGTTAACACACTGGAGGAGCTGGTTTCTGAATCAGCAGTAGAGTTTTTCTGGTGCTGCTGTGAATCTCTGTAAGACCAGGTTCAGTTTGTGCATCTGTTTTTGGGTCCCCAGATCCCCACATCCTGTCTCTCAAAGCCTTGGTGTTATCTTTGATCTGTCCTGGAAGCATCGGCTCCTCCCTTTCCTTATCAGTAAGGATCTGCATTGTGTTGGACCAGCTGCCCCTCCCTTATCTGATCCCCTGAACAATGAAGTGTAAATGCTCAGTATCCTTCCTCCTGGGGCCCCTCTGTCCCTGCCAGGAACAGCTCTTCGGGCTGTGGAGGGGGGGTGGGGGAGTGGGGATGCAGCAGAGGGATGAGGGTTCTACAACCCCCTGCCCCCAGGGGGTTGTAGAACTCCCAGCAGGGTGCTTTGACTTCTGACACTTAGGTGGTTTCTGAAGGATGTTGTAGTTGCATCTTCCAGAAAAAAAAACCCAACTATATCCTCTGTGTGTGGTGAGTTACTTGGCTTCTGATGCCATCAGCCTGGTCCAGATCATGTCAGTGCTGACCTCTCAGAGCTGTAGTAGATGCTTTGACAGACGACTGGTCACATTACTAAAGCATCCTAGTGCTTCTTGGCCAGAGCTCTGAAGTTCTGGTTCCCAAGTGCTTGTGGATGAGGATACAGCATACTTGCCTGACAAACTTAAGAGCTTTAGGCTTTCCTGGTGAAAAGTGGTGTTCTCTCTCCAAAAGTCTGGAGGAAGTGACAGTAAAGGACAGCTCAAACAAAATCTGACCCCATGGTCATGAATTGGCTACTCCCTTGAACCTGGGATTGGGAGAGTCTGGCTTATGTATGGTTGATACCCTTGTTGGTGTTACCTTTCCACTCTTCCCTTCTCTGCTGCTGGGTCCCACCTCTCATGGTAAGTAGAAGATGGTTCCAGCCGTGTTTCCACATCCGTCCTCTCACCAGCTGTGTGCAGATCTCTGCTCAGGGCAGCCCCGTGCACGGGCCGTGCGTTGGAGGCAAGCCTGGACTGTGCCGGAGCCGGGGGAAACCTTCTGTTGGAAGGTGGCAAATTGCAAGGAGCTGGTGAAAGGCCCCAGGGCTTGGCAGAGGTGTTTCCTTAGCTGTGCTTCTTGGTGTAGCCAGAACGTGGTGTGTGCTGTTTGCTTTGATTTCACGGGGGGTGTGGGGAGTGAGGAGGGTGTGCTGCTGCTGCTTCACATCCTGAAACAGCCCTTTTACTTGCTCCTGAAGTCTGTGCTTCAGACCTGAACTGGTGGTGCTGTAGGGTGAGTGCAGCAGGTGGACCAGTGGCTCTTCCCTGGTGGGAAGACTGGATGGGGGGGGGGGGAGGTGTGCAAATGTCAAACAGATGCTCCTCATCATCACTGCTGCTGGGTGCTTCCCTGAGGACTTCTGGAGTGGCCTCAGGTTTAAGGAAGGGCCAGACCTGGCCTCCACTAATGGGGGGGAGGGGGGTAGTGACCTGGTTGTCCTGTGTGCTGAGCCCATGCTGAGACAAAATCAACTGCATAACAGGGGCTCATGTCTAAGTTTGTGCCTTGTCTAAGCTCAGACAAGAAGCAGCTTAGATGGAACTTGGGCTGGGGTGGTGTCTTCTGGGAAGGAGCAGCCCCTGCGCTGGAGAAAGAGGAGCCCTGGGGGCAAGGTGACCTTTTGGGTCAGGTCCTGTGCAGGCAGCAGTATCCTGGATGTCCTTAACCTCTCTGGAATGTAGTCCCCAGAGGTTTGAGAAGTGGCAGAGATCACTTCATACATGCTTTTCCCTGACACTGTTCATTCTCTTTTCCATGCTGTCCTGACTGAAGATGATGATGGAGGTTCTGCACCGCTGTAAGTACCTTTTTCCTGTTTAGCCCCATTTGTCCCAGTAGATCACATCCATCCAGGGTATCTGCTCTGCAGAAAGCAGCTGTTGTGGGAATAACACAGTAGCTTACTGGGCTGGGAGGCTTTCCCTCTGTGGTTCACTGAATAGAACTGGGGACGGCACCACTGTCTCAAACTGTTCTGGTAACTGGTCTCATCTTGCCTTATCTTGAGCATCTCTGGACCCAGTTTACAGCTGTGGGCAGGGTAGGGCTTTGTGCTTTTTCTCTCCTCACTGCCCCTTTTCTCTTTTTAGGAAGAGCAACGCCACAAACCACAAGGACAAGAACGTCCGCCAGAGAAACGCAAACTAAGAGCAGGGACCCAGGTGAGTGTCATCCCTGAGGGCAGAGCTGTGGCTGAGGGCAGCTGCTGGGCCAGCTCTAGTAGCCCAGTAGGAACCTGCTGAAACTGCCTGGAGTACTTGTGGGGAGCAGCAGCAGCATGGCCTCTGCCCAGACCAGGAGAGAGGGGGAAGGAAGTGCTGGACTCTGCTGTGGGTCTCTAGAGCACAGGAAGGTCTAGACTGGCTGGTAATTCTTGCCATGGAGATGAGTCTTAGCCTGCAGCTTTGTCCTGTGCTGCTCCATTGCCCCCTCCAGCGCAGTACAGCTTTACTGGTACAACTGGGTTGTCTAACTGGCTATTTCTTTTTTTTTTTCTCTCCTGTCAGGTGATGTGTAGATGAAGAACTCATCTGGAAAATTTTTTCTTCCTTTTTTTTTTTTTCCCCTTTTGGTAAAATAGCACCATAAAATATTCTAGTGTGTCCTTGCAATTCAGTTACTTCACTTTCTAAAGAAAATTAAGTTGTAGAATCTAAAATACTTTTTTTTTTTTTTAAAGAGTTGTGGGAGGGTTTTTCTACCTATAAATTGTAAACCCCTTGTTACTGGTAGTGTGGGTCACTGGCTGTCTCTGTCCTGGTTTTCTCTATGTTGGTGCAAAGGGGGTGGGTGGGAGGACAACTTGTCTCCTAACCTCTGGGAAGAGCAGGATCTGCTGGGATCCATTCAGAAGCGCCCTCCTTTGTCCCCACCTCAGCGTTTGAGGCTGCTCAAGGAGCTGCAGATGTGACCTGTGGCCACAGCTCCTCGTGTGCAGCTCCGCTCAATGTGGCTGGCATGGGGTCGTGTTCCCAGCAGGTCCCTGCTCCTCCCTGTTTGTGGTGGTCCAGGACATGCTGCTGTGGTGACCATCTGGAGATGACCCAACCTGATAGGAGGGTTTGAGAGGGTAGTTCTGTGTCTTTCCCAGGACATTGCTCTGGTGAGGAACTGGTATGTGTCCTGAAGGCCATGCTGGCAGGGCCACCAGACACATCTTGGGCTCATTCCTTGGCATGTGCCACACCAGTCAGTCCCACGCTGGGCTGTGCTGGGTTCCCAGTTGGCTCCTCCAGAGCTGTTCTCAGTTAAATAGACAACCAGAAGGCAGGGCCAGGGCTGTAGGCTGGATGTTGCTGTTAACTTATTTCATGGCTTGTAGCATTTCTTCTTGAGCAGCTGCTGTTGGGGGGTTGGGACAGGGGGAAGGGGGGTGTGCAAGTCGGAGCATATCTTCTTGTGCTTGAGCTGTGGGGTTGTTGGTGTGACAGGAGCCTGAGAGCAGATGAGTGCTTAGTGGAGTCTAACACCTTTATCTCTGGATAGCATTGAACTGTTCATCTCTTAACATACTTCACAAATAAAGATGATTCCTCTGGTGGGGTTTTTTTTGTTTGTTTTGGTTTGGTTTGTTTTCTCTGACTCTCCCTTCCCCACCCCCCCCCCTCCCTGCACCTTTGTTTGGCCTCTGGTCTCTTCCCTGCTGGCGGTGGGACCCCTGAGCTGGAAGTTGCCTGACCGGCAGACTCTGTTCTGGCCCTAGGACACCACAACACTGTGTCTCTTGGTTTGGTGCCAGCTCTGACTGTGCTCTAATCACGGAGTACTTGCAGCTCCAGAGGCATTTGAGCCCTTGGGAAGGGAGGTGAGTGGTGCTCCTAGCTCCACGGAGTGCTGGTCACTGAGGCACACTGGCTGGGGACAGATGTCAACTCACCCCGTCATGTGGTTCCTCAGCATCTTGTGGCTCTGGGGTCAGTGATCAGCCCCCACCTGCAGGAGCCCTGACAAAATGTGCTTGTCCTTTTCTCCCTGCTCTTTCTGGGGGAGGAGGAGTGAAGGTGTGAGGCCTTTACTGCCTTCATACCTGGGGGTGGGGGGGGGGTAGGGGTGTCCCTTCCTGCTCCCAGCCCTGAGCTCAGGGGGCTCCTGCCCTTGGAGTAAGGCAGGGGTGGTTGTGAGCTGGAGAGGAGCCACTGCATGCTCCCAAACACTTCCAGGTGCCTTTGGCCCAGCCCTGCCCTTGTTCCAGAGAGTGATAGCAGTGGCCTTGTGGCCTCACCCTGTAGCCAAACATCTCCCTGCCCAGGAAGGGGTAACTAGAGAGCATGGCTCTGGCTGCATGGCTGTGCCCAGAGAGCTGCTGCCAGTGGTGTGGTGTGGGCAGGGGTGGCAGCGGTGC
>WUAM01000287.1:22209213-22223226 GCA_024336885.1 Actenoides hombroni
AACTCCTTCCACCCGGTATAAACCTCGGCCGAAGCCCCTCCTCCGGCCGTGCAGGAGCCCCGTGTCCCCGCTGGCTTGCTGTCCCCACGGTTCCGATTGTCCTGCTGTCCCGCGGACGTCTGTCCGGGATCCGCAGCTCACTCGAACACAACCGGCTCCTGCCTCCCGCGCCCCCGGGAGCCTATTTCCCGGGGTTCAGACACCGGCATGCTCTGGCAGGGACTGGGGGGAATCAGATCGTTCCCAGTAAACGCACCGGGAAGGATAAAACCGAAGGAGGAGGGACAGAGGAAGCTTCGGGATGATGCCGGGCTCAGAACCGAGCACCCGTGAGGCTGGCACGCGAAAGCAGAGCGGCCCCATCGGTGGGAACAGGGGCTCAGCGCGGGTGGACGACAGGGACCCGGGTGGGCAGAGCCAGCAGCCCTTGCCGCAGCCGGGGTGTCCTGGCTGCAGCCTCCCACAGCTGCTCCTTGAGAGCAGAGCCCCGGGCAACACGTCCCGGGGA
Source organism: Actenoides hombroni (assembly GCA_024336885.1). NCBI lineage: Eukaryota > Metazoa > Chordata > Aves > Coraciiformes > Alcedinidae > Actenoides > Actenoides hombroni. The sequence goes on from WUAM01000287.1 coordinate 22,209,722, forward strand.
TGGGAAGGACGGGGAGGGTGAACGGTGGGCAATGTGGATGCTGCCTGGGCTGAGCTGCGATCAGGAGCTTGGGAACAGGCCGGCAGGATTAGACCTTGCCCTGGGGCTGAGACTGGGGCTGCTCCACCCTGGAGCCCTCTGTAGCAGCGGCGTGAGGCGGGGGAAGAGGCGGCTGTGGATACTGGAGGCTGGCACCAGGGTCACTGTGGGGTCCCCACACCAGCAGAGAGGCTGCTCCAGCACTGGAATCCTGTCTCGGGTCCATGGCCACCTGCTCCCTCTCTAAATGACAGCTCCACGGGTCCCGAGGGGATGTGGCACCCATGCTGCAGCTGTGGCAAGGGTCAGGGCTGCAACACCCATCGCATCAACATATTTTAGGTGCTGAGTCCCAGCTCCTGCAACAGGGACGTGGGCACCAGGCTTGCAGGGCAACAGCTGGACTGGGTGAGGAGGTGCTGGGGGCCACGGGTGGGAGGGATGCCCAAGCATCCCTGGGGGGGATGGATCCTTCGGGCAGGCAGGATGCTGTGGAAGGGAGCAGCATTCTCTGCCTGTCTGTGGTGGCAGTGGGGGCTGCCCTGTCCCCTGGCCAGCACAGGGGTATGTGACCCAGACAGCCTGAGGCCAAGGGAGCCCAGCCCAGGGAACCCTCCTGCAGCGTCAGAGGATGTCAGGAGTCCTGAGTGGGCATGCTGCCAGCACGAAGCGCCCCAACACGTTCCCTCAGCCACATGGCAGGGGCCTGGCAGGCGGAACGGCTCCAGACTGGTGCACAGGGCTCAAACTGGTTATCGGGTGGCAAATAACCTGCACCTGGGCCAGGCTCTGCTCCTCAGCCCTCGGTGGCTGCCAGACCAGCCCTGCCAGCAGTGCCAGGATGCCAGGGACTCTCCCAAGGCTTCCCTCTCCTCCCTGGGACCCTGCTGGGGCTGAGGATGTGAGGCTGGGAGCACTGGGAGCTGCCTTCAGGCTGCTGCCCTGTGTCTGGAGGGACCTGTCCCCTCTGTGCGGAGCCAGGCACTGGCCAGGCACCTGTGGGCACAGCCTGGCAGGGCCGGCTGGGCCACTGGGAACAGCATCACTGGGTTATTTTTAGAGAGGCAGAAGCCCTTTGTTATAAATAGCAGCAGCTCTAGCTGGTGATCAAACAGGATAGATTCACTTGGCCCTTCCCCATGGCTGCTGCTTGTCAATGGCCTCTCTGGGCTGGGCCCCATGGGTCCCAGTGGGTGCTGGGGCCAGGTGCCGGTGGCAGCACCAAAGCAGCTGGTCTGAAAATTCCCACTTTGGTCTCAAGGAACCAAATGCTCAGGAGCCCTCCCGCTGACCCAGTGCTGGATCCACCCCATCTGCTCCTGGTGAGGACAATGCCCAGTGAAAGCTCTGCCTGTGGGCTGCATCCTCCAGCCCCGACCAACCGGAGCAGCCCTCGGCAGCAGTGCCCATGGGCAGCTCCTGCTGTGGCTCACTCCCTGCCCGCCAGCCCTGCCCACGTCTCTGCCCACTGGAGATTCCTTCCCCCCTTCCTGCAGCAGTGTGTGCCCGGCAGGCAGCAGGGCTGGCAGTGGCACTCCAGGCTGGCCAGGCACGAGGCGCTGCAGGAATCCAGAAGCCCTGATGATGCTCTGGGTGTTTCCTTGTCAGAGCCGCTGGTCCGACCACATGCCTTTGCCATGAGCGGCTGTGCCGTGAGCTTGGTGGCCAAGCACACACCAAGCCAGCGACAGCCGGGCCCTGCTGTGACTTCCCAGCCTGGCTGCAGCCACCTCCCAGGCTTGTTCCCACATCCTGCAGTGCTGCCACATCCCCACGGTGCCCGGCGCAGGGTTGTGTGTCTGTGCTCATGCCAGCCAGGTGATTGGCACTAGCAGCCCTCTGCCCCAGTGCCTCCATCCACCATGACACGGCTGTGTGCCACCACTGCCACCCACCCCTGCTCACACTTTGCGCCTCCAAGGGCCACGCTGGCTACGGTGCCCTGAACACGTGGGGCTGGGTGCCGTGAGAGGCAGAGCAGGTCCCCAGGGCACTGCAGGTGGGTTTGGGACAGTTGTGCAGGCGGAGCTACCAAGGAGGGAAGGATAAATGCATGGTGGGCACCAGGCAGAGATTTGTTCCAGGCAAGTGGAGGTTGTTCTTGGCATCGTTCCTGCACAGCCCAGGTCCTGGGGAGGTGAGGAGTAAAGATCAAATCCTCCCCAGATCAGAGGTTCCCACTCACAGCTCAGCCTGCAGCCCTCGTGCCTGCTGTCCCTTGGCTGCTCCGGGCGAAGGTCAGCGGTCTTGTCCCTCCAGGAGGGCACTTTGTGGCCACAGACCCGGCATCAGGGCAGGACCCCTTGTGGAGGTCGCCAGTCCCTCCCAGGGGCTCATGGCCACGCTTCCCTGTCCCGCAGGCATCGTCGAGATCCGGTCGGTGCGTGTCGGCATCGTGGCCATCCGGGCGGTGCACACCGGCTTCTACCTGGCCATGAACAAGCGGGGGAGGCTCTACGGGTCGGTAGGTCAGACACTGCCTCCCAGGAGGGACCAGACCAGTGTCAGAGGCACAGGGCAGAGCTGGAAGAGGGGTTCCCAAACTCACCGGGACCAGTACCCAGGAGCAGGCTCCTGGTTTCCCAGGCCCTGACCTGCTCCTCATCTGGGAACATCACCCACAGAGCCCCTCTGCCCTCTGGGGAGCAGGGAAGAGCTGGGGTCCTGCCCTGCCCCTGTCTTGGGGTCTGACCCAGCTGGAGCAGGGTGACAATGAGCCCCTGCAAAGAGTAACTGCCTTCTCACCCCCTTCCCTCTCCTGCCAGAAGGAGTTCAGCCCCAACTGCAAGTTCATGGAGCGCATCGAGGAGAACGGCTACAACACCTACGCGTCGCTGCGCTGGCGGCACCGGGGCCGCCCCATGTTCCTCTCTCTCAATAGCAAGGGCAGGCCACAGCGAGGGGGCAAGACCCGCCAGCACCACCTCTCCACACATTTCCTTCCCATGCTCATCAGCTGAGCCCCACAGGCAACTCTGGACTGGCCTCTAGGAAAAAAAAAACAAAAAAGCTTTATTTTATTTATGTACTTACCTATTTTTTTTTTTTGCTATTTATTATTTTATTTGTAAATGCACAGTGGAGGATGGCTGTGGAAGGCAAATGCACAGCCCAGGAAGCACGGTCACCGCATGTCCCGTGTGGCTGCTGACGTTGTGCCCTTGCCCACGCAACCTGGATCAGGTGGCCAGAGCTCTGTGTCTCTGCTGGGGCTGGGACAGAGGCTGGGATGTACTGGTGGGTTGTGTTCATCTTGTGTCCAAGCAGCTGCGGCAATTAAAGCTGTTCATGGTAACAGGAGAGCGAGTCTTGGCGCTTCGATGGTGAGCTTGGCTGGGGGGGCTTGGCTGCCCTGGGGGCACGGCTGCAGACACCAGCATTGTCCCTGTGGCCCTTGGTGGGAGCTTGGCCGGTCCCTTGCCGTGTCCAGCTCCTTGTTGACCCGCACCCTCTGCTGTGTGCACGGGCGGAGATGCACCCAACCCAAACCCTCACCCACTGGAGGGCACAGCAATGGATCCTGCGGCACCACCACGGGAAAGCGCTCGCACAGGTGGCCTGGAGCAGCTCCCCCGGGAGGTGCCAGATCCTGTGCAAGGGATGCGGCCCTGGAGACCCAAAGGGACAAGGCAGAGGGGACACAAGTGGTCAGGAGGGTCCTTGGTGCTGGAACAAGCACCTCGTTATAGCTGAGCATCCCACTGCAGCATTGCTGTGGACCCTGTGGATCAGCCCCAGCCCAGCTCCAAGACAAAGCCAGGGAGGTGGCCCGTGTTGGGGACCAGCCCCTTGCTGGAGAGGAGCAAGGCCAGAAATAGCACCAGTGCCTTGGCCGCCCGGCCAGGGCACGTTCCTGTACCACCCACTGCACTGAGGCGTCACAGCCAGGTCACTTTGTCACGTCAGATGAGAGGGAAAACCACCAAACTCGTTCCATTTCTTACCCAACCAGCTCCAAACGAGTCTGTGTGAGGGAACAGCCATCGCATTAACCATGTGATGGCCATGGCGAGCACTGGCCCCAGATGGGAGCCCATGCCAGGTAGGCAGCAGCATCCACACACCCACTCTTTGCTTTGCCCACTCGAAACCCTCCCAAGCTCCACTCACACCTGGGAAATCACCCTGAGCTCTGAGGGAGCCAGGAGCCCCGTGCCTCAGCCAGCAGCTGAAACAGTGGGAGAAGGAAGGTTTTTGAGGTCTCCCAGGCTGTGTTTTGGTGACTAAACAACAAAGCCTCCCCTCCCCGCCAGCCCAGCCAATGGCACGCATGGGCTCAGCCAAGGACCTTCCTGCTGCCACCCACCTCCCAAGCCCAGGCTCCCTGTGACAGGAGCTTCTGGCTCAACCCCCGGCAGAGGATGAGCCATGAACCCTGTTACACCGGTCCAGAGATAAAGCCTCATCCTGCGGATGGATGAAAGGTGCTGCTGGGCTGCCCTGGCAGAGCCGAGCCGGAAAAACATTCCAGGGAAGTTGCTCAGCGTTGGCCGCATGGCCCCAGCAGGCTTGGCAAAGGCCGTTGCCATCCACGCCAGGGATGTGTTCTCCAATAAACCTTCTTTTCTTGGATCTCAAAACAGCTCAAGGAATGACAGACAAAGCACCTGCCTTCCCCCTTCCATGGGAGCCAACTCACATTGCTCTGGGAAGGTCCAGCTCGTGGGCTAAGGCTGCCCTGAGAGACACCAAAGCTCTGCTGGTGCCAGGAACCTGAGCACACAGGGAGGGAGGCAGCACCTTCCCCGGCCACCCCAAGGAACTTCCCCAGCCAAAGAACCCTCTGTCCACTGCTGACCCCAGCCCCGTGTGCCCACCATGGCTTCTCTGGGAGCTGGCCAGACCGTGCTGGAGGTTCAGCATCACCAAACCAACCCAAAGTCCCTGGATTTTGTCCCTCTTGTGCCTCCCAGCCCAGGTGAGCTGGGACACAGGCGGCAGGAAGGGCACTGCCCAGCTCCAGTCAAATTCTTGTCGTTCTCCAGCTCTGTTTCAGAAACTGAGTCGCCAACACACCTGGATATTTTTCTCTCTTCTTTTTTTAATCAGCTGTATTTTAAGTAGCTTTGAAATACTTTTTTTTTTCTCCAAAATGTTGGTTTTCCTGTGTATCATTCGATGAACAACGGTATCCGGCCGGTCCTCACTCTGATGCGTGCCCAGTCCCGCCGTCGACACGATGGAAGAGTCCGCTCAGGCTGAGAGGGGCAGAACCGCAAGACGGAGCGGGGGGAAACACCAGCCCAGCCCAGGCGAGGTGCTGTCAGCTGCAATCCTGCAGCCAAGCTGCCCTGAGATCTGCAGCCCACAGGTGGGTGCTGGTCACCCTGGTGAGCCCGGGGTGATGTGGGACAGCTCAGCCCCATGGGTTCCGCAGAGCTCACCCTGTGGATTTCCTCAAATCATGCATAAAGTCTTGTTGAGCTGTGAAACGTCCGTTTATTTTAACAGCAGTAATAATTTAAAATTATAAAAACCCTTTCAGTGTTGAGTCTCAGAAGGGTGAGGTTACAAAGAAAAATAAATGGGACTAGAGCTGGGGAAGGGGGATGGGGTCTATGTCAAGTTCATGTTTGCAGTGACAGCTATTGGCCCTCTCCAGATGGAGATGGCAGGAGGGAGGCAGTACTGTTACACTTTCAGTTTAAAGACTTCAATCTCCAAAGCAGAAGAGAGAGTATCCAGAGGAAAGAAGAAGAGGAGTAGAAAAAAAAAAAGAAATAGGTAAAAAGGAAGAAAAAAAAAAAGGAAAAAAAAAAAAAGAGAAAAGAAAAGAAAAAAAAAAAGAGAAAAGAAAGAAAAGGGAATCTCAAATTCAAACCCATACAAACAACCTTCCCATCTGGAATGGCAACCGCTGGCTCAGCCCCGCCGGGGTCCCACACGCAGGCACAGCCGCCTCGCACTGCAACGGTTAAAATCCACGCAGCAAAGGGATGGGTTCACTAAACAAGCTCTTCCCCTCCCCCAGTCACAGGATTTGAGGCTTCTCGTCTCCTTGTCTTCAGAATGCAAAAAAAGGGAATTCTGGGGGTGCCACCTTCCCCCTGCCCCCCATCCCTGGCTCTGCTCTGGAAGCCCGTCTCATTGCTTACTGGGAAGGGAGGGAGGACAATGGAGAGGGCCCCGGGGACAGGGGGGGGCGATTAAGATTCAGGAGTTGTTCGAGGAGTTCTCATTACTTGGCGAGCTGGAGGAAGATGAGGAGGAGGAGGAGGAGAAGTTCATCCCCGTCAGTCCTGGGGGGTTTGTGGCAGTGTTCTGTCCACTTAAGCTTTTCCGGCACACGGGACATGTGTCATGCTTCAGAGAGCAGACAAAAAAATAAAAGAAGGGAAACAGGATTAGAGACACAATATGGCAGCAGCACTCAAGGAACGGGCTGGGGTGACGCTCCTTCCTCTGATCAAAGGCTGCTTGTGTTCATCCCGCAGGGATGAGAATATTTACAAAGGAGAAGGGATCACCTGAACAACCCCTTCCCCCCCACAGTGCTCCAGGTCAACCGCGCAGTGGGCACTGACCTGCTCCAGCCAGGGGACGATACAGCTGTTGTGGAAGAGGTGGTTGCAGGGTAACTGCCGGACGTTTTCACCAACTGTGTAGTCTTCTTTACACACAGGACACTCTAACCCAGAATCTGGACCACAAAGGGAAAGCAAAACCCAGCTGAGAATAAAGGAGGTAACGACACCCAGTGCGTTCCACTCGGGACCTCACACTCTTTCCCCCTTCCCCCCACCGCTGCTTACCAGTTCCCACCACCCCAGCCCACTCAGTGCTGCCCTGGCTTTGCTTCATTGCTCCCTTCCCTCTTTCATCTCAATCCACACTGAACAGTTTCCCTCCCCAGGGCAAGTCCATCCACTCTACGCTGCTCTTCTCTTTTTTTTTTCTTGTGCACAGTCCTTCAGCTTTCTCCCATCTTTGAAACATTTCAGGCCTTGAAGGTACAAAGCCAAAATCCCCAGAACTTTCACAGAGCTCTTTGTGCATGATTCCCCAGAGGGGACGCACGTACCTACGTGTTCCTGCGCAATCTGTACGGTGGGGAGGGCCTGGATCTTTTCTTTGTCCGCTGGTGGTGGTCCAGTGTTTTCAAACTGATTTAGTAACTGAAAAAACAACAGGCCCACAGAGGCAGAGGGGAGATGTGAGCTCAGCACAACACAGAATCCACACAATTCAGAATCTGCTGAAACAGGGTGCTTGAAACCCACACCATGGGCCTGCTCTCCTGCTTCTGCACCCCGGGTGGTTCACACACACACTCCCCCCCCCGCAGCACAGCTGCCAGCAGTTTTGCAGCAACACACAAGGACAGGAGATGCCCCAAAAAAGCCCATTTTAACCTGTGTGATAATTGCATCCAAGCCGTTGGCACCCCAGGCATAGTCCATTGGGTTTGAATGCAAGACTCCCCTTGAAGAATAAAGGGCAACAGTTAAATTTGGCCAAGAGCATGAACAATAATGCTCAGAAAGAGAGGCACGTCCTCCGACTCACCAGGGACCCAGTCCTAGGTTCGGTATTGTTGTGGGTGCAATAATTCCATTGACCAGCTGCTGGATAATTCTGAAAGGCAAAAATCACAGAATGTCACAGCCTGGAAGGGACCTCGAAAGATCATCCAGTCCAACCCCCCTGCCAGAGCAGGGTCACCTAGAGCAGGTCACACAGGAAGGTGTCCAGGCGGGTTTTGGGTATCTCCAGAGAAGGAGACTCCACAACCCCCCTGGGCAGCCCATTCCAGTGTTCTGTCACCCTCACAGTGAAAAAATTCCTCCTCATGTCTGCATGAAACTTCCTATGCCTCAGCTTCCACCCACTGCCCCTTGTCTTATCATCAGGCATCACCAAGAAGAGCCTGGCTCCATCCTCCTGGCACTCACCCTTTCTGTATTTATAAACATTGATGAGGTCACCCCTCAGGCTCCTTTTCTCCAAGCTAGAGAGCCCCAGCTCCCTCAGCCTTTCCTCATAAGAGAAATGCTCCACTCCTTTAATCATCTTTGTGGCTCTGCGATGGACTCTCTCAAGCAATTCTATGTCCCTCTTGAACTGGGGGCCCAGAACCGGACACAGTACTCCAGATGTGGCCTCACCAGGGCAGAGTAGAGGGGCAGGAGAACCTCTCTCGACCTATGAGCCACAGCCCTTTTAATACACCCCAGGATGGCATTGGCCTTCCTGGCCACAAGAGCACATTGCTGGCTCATGGTCAGCCTCCCATCAACCAGAACCCCCAGATCCTTTTCCCCTTCACTGCCTTCCAACTTGTCAGTCCCCAACCTGTACTGGTACCTGGGGTTGTTCTTTCCCAGGTGCCAGACTCTACACTTGCCCTTGCTGAATTTCATTACATTTCTCCCTGCCCAACTCTCCAGCCTGTCCAAGTCTCGCTGAATGGCAGCACAGCTCTGGTGTGTCAGCCACTCCTCCCACTTTGGTGTCATCAGCAAACTTGCTGACAGTGCACTCTGTGCCCTCCTCCAGGTCATTGATGAACATATTGAACAGAACTGGTCCCAGCACCAGCCCCTGTGGGACCCCACTAGTTACAGGCCTCCAGCTAGACTCCATCCCATAGACCACAGCTCTCTGGCTTCTTTCCTTCAACCAGTTCCCAATCCACCTCACTACCTGACCATCCAGACCACACTGCCTCAGTTTAGCCAGAAGGATGCTTAGTGAAAATGTCTTAGTGAAATCAAGATAAACCACACCCACTGCTCTACCATCATCTATCCACCTGAACACCAGCATGAGGTAAGAACTGGCACTGGAGAGCTGTGCTCAGGAGTGGTCTCTCCTCAAACAGGCTCTTTGTTGGGTAACTCTTGTGAGCCATAAAAGGGGTTTCCTCCCCCAGAATGCAGCTGCTGCTCTCATCAGTCAGCAATAACGGGGCTTCTCCCTGAAAACCAGTTGGCTGCTCTCACCCTTCCAGCGTGGGGACCCCCTCGTGCCTGCCAGCGGCACGGCGCGTGGCCAGGCGGGCGCGGGGCTGCCTGGCGCCGTATCGGTGCCGCGACTGCTGCTCTCGCTCCCTCCGGTTCTCCGCGTCCCTGTTGTCTTCCGCCTGCGCATTGGAGCCGAAGGGGAACTCGAAGCTGTCATCGAAGATCCCAAAGGCGAACTGGCCGTAGCCCTGTGGCAGGGTGAATAAGTGCTGATCGACGTTCTGGGAGGGAGAGAATGCAGAGAACAGAGCGTAACAAGGAGAGAAACAGCCCTGGTGTCTCACCAGCTTTCTCTGACCTCCAGCAGCTCATCAGCCCTGGCTGACCTGGGTGGATCAGGCCATGTTAAGAGCAGCTCAACAAGGAACAGACTGAAACTACATTAGTTAAGAAGTAACTACAGCTTCATGGTTTCTCTTTCATTGCTGCGTGTAAATGCTGCCTTTGAAGCTGCAGCCACCGCATAGCAACCCACCCGGCAGCTCACCAAATCCCAGTTTAGCCCCCTCGCAATGGGAACGCGCTGCGAGCGATGGGACTATTAAAAACACACAGTAAACATATGACACACAGAGATTTCAGGAGCAGCCTGATGACGTTAATACCTCCTCATCCAAACTGTGTCATCATCTTTATGTTTAAACAATGCGTTACTGGAGCAACAGCACAGCAGAAGGTGTTGGAAGAGACAGGGAGGACTCGCTCACCTCAAATGGATGCCTGCTCTGATCGCCGGTTGATGTAGAGGAGCTGGTCTCATTGTCAGCATTCCTGTGAGGAAAGAAGAACTGGTGATCTCAGAGGGTGCTACAAGGAGATCCTTCCAGCAGAGAGAAGCGAGGGAACAGGAGAAGCAGATGCCACAGCTGCTCAGTAAAAGCACGCAGGAAGTGACCATCTGACCAGAGCTCAGAGCTCTGTCACCTTCCCTTCCAACCCTGACGTCTCATTTTCTAACTGTCCCCATCAAATTCCATTTGCCCCTCCCTGCAATGTTCTTTTTCCTCCACCTCCACCCATCTCTCCATGCCCTTTTAGACTCATGAAGCGACAGAGAAGTGACTGAACCATGATACCAAGCAAGTGTTGACATCAAGCACAATCCACCTCACAAACCAGCTAATCCTCTGGAGCTCCAGGAAGACTTAAGGTACAAACCCTGCTCACTAGGACCCAAACACGCTTCAGCATAATCTTGAATCAAAGGAACTTTGCTGCAGAGACACGTGACCAAATGGGCCAGATTACGAGGAAAACTCTTAACGCTGTTGGGTTTCTGCTTTGAGAGAGCTGCAGGAACATTCACTGCTCAGGTTTATGCTTTGACATTGAGGGCACCAAAAATCCCCAAGGCTCAGCAATGACACAGCTCTCCCAAGGTCACTGCAAATCACCACAGGGTTCGGCTGCGCCAGGCCTGATTTTCCACCCTCTGAGGTTGATGTAGTCAGACCAAATGTCACCTTGTCTGCACAGAACCCCTATCTGGGCAGACCACCTCTTTCGGCAGCACATCTGGCAGTTGAGGTCTGAGATGTTTGAAGTCATTTCTCCTGCTCTTGGCCATTCGGATGATGCCGGGGAGCAGCCCCACTGCGGGGCCAGCGGCGAAGCACGTGAACGCAGATCCCAGCCGCTCCGGGGCAGAGTCCAAAGTCTCCGTCACGACATTTCGCCATCTGTACTCTAAACTGTGCTACTGAATCGCATGCCGAAGCGTCTGCACACACTCCGTGCCATGGATTCCTCTCCCTCAGAGGGTTTTCTTGACCCAAACCCCTCCAGAGCTACCACACACCCTGGGAAAGACGAAAATTCCTCCATCGCTTATTCTAGCTTGGCTTAAATCAACCTGTTCCACCCCAGCACTGCACGACACTCAGCATTCCCACAGCTGATTTACCTCGAGATGCAAACCACACAAATTAAACACTCTCTACCCAGAGTGAGGACAGATGAGCCAAATACTGGGCAAAAGTAGTAAAAAGGGCGCATTCAGTATCCAAAACTGCCTTTTAACTAGAAAAAGGAGAGTAGAGCAGACCCGAGTTCATTCCAGCAACAGCCTTTGGGGAGGCACATTACCTTGGCTCTTCGGGAAGCTCTTCAATAAAACCAGACTCACACCGTGGGCAGATATAGTCCTGTGGGAGAAGAAACACTGAATGAGAAGAGAACACAGGATGTAAAAGCTGCAAAGAGCATCTTTGGGGTGGAAGAGTCCCGCAGGCCACCATCCCACACACACCGCAACAACAGAGCCAAAAAGCCCCCAGACCACTGATATTTGCCCTCACCAGAGTAACAAGGAGAACTGTTAAGCCTGAGCCTGCTTGGAACTTGGCTTTAGAAAAGATTTGCTACTGCTGGTTAATCCCCAGTAGAGACAAAGCGTCAGATAACATCTGATGGAGTTCGGGGTGAAGCGAAAGCAACACCGCCGGCCTTCCCAGCACAGCAGCCCTCAAAGAGCAGCTTCCAAATAGCCGCCCGTCTGGGAGGGGCTTCCCCTGCCCCCCTCGAGAAGCCAAACAGCCCTAATGACAGAACCAGGGAGGGAACTGCAGCACGAATGTGGCACTGCGACCTCAGAGGGGCCGAATAGAAGCCGTGACTGCTGTAGCCTGGTGTTTGCACAGCACAGAGGTCGAGGACGTACGAGGGGGTCTTTCTGCAGTGCACGATGCCCGAGTTTTACACTCCGACACTCGTTACAGGGCTCCGGCCACCCCTGCAGCCTGCAAACACTGAAATGACTTCACTTCTCAGCACTTGAGAAGCAGCAGGGGCAGAAGGGGAAGGTCCAGACCCCAACCGCAGCTGAGGCGGAACAGCCACCGCGGGCAAACACAACCGCTCGACACTCCCCCAGCTCCTCTCCCTCTTTGGCAGAGTGGGAGGAACTTGAAGAGTTTCTAAAAATAATGCTGCTTTCCTTTACCACCAAACTCGCCCCAGCCCTTCAACAGAGCCGAGGGATTCTCCAGAAGAGGGGCAGCTGCAGCCACGCAGGTTTGTTCTGATAAGACACCTGCGACTGCTCTGTGGCCTCTGCAGAAGAACCTGATAAAGCTTCAGCGCAGTATGGCCAGCGACCCACTAAGGCTGCCCCAGCTTGTCCAGTGAGATAAGGAAGCAGCAACACCACAACCTAGAAATGGCCTCGGAGAAGTCGCTGCTGCCTCTTCTGCGCAGGGCTCTCTCAGTTGAGAGCCGTGAAAGAACCGCGTCTACGCAACCCGCACAACGCTGCATTTCCAGAACATTTCCACACCATCCAAAGCCTCCTCCCAAGTCACTCACTGGTAGCTGGCAACTCCTGCGTCCATCACAGGAAATCGGGTCAATTCCCACTGCCTTCGGAACAACCCCCCCGACTGGTACCGCCTGACCTTCCACCAGTACGTTACTGGGGTAAATCACAATGGGCAGCCGCCTTGCGACTTGCTCCTCTCAACGCTGCCGTTGAAGGGAGGGTTTTCTGTGCATGTGCTCATGGCTGGCCCCAAACAGAGGGCTCAGCACATTCCTCTGCAGCTGGAACAGCACAAATGTCACTGTTTGCTGTTTCTCAGCCGCTTTGAGGCACTCCTTTCGCAGCAGACGCGGCAGCAGCTCGGGATGCAAAACAGCAAGTGAAACCCAGTGAACTCGGACATACCCTCCCTCCCCGCCGCCAAATCAAGCTCATTAAGCAGCAATTAACCAACCCTGGCTCAAAGGCACCTGCCCACTCCCTACCACGGCTCAGCGCAGTTGCTACCAGATGCACTCTGCCAGCACAAGCCCAACGTGGGGGGTCAGAACAAAAAAATAACCCATATTTCTTGGTTACAAGCGGCTCCCGAGCCACTTCCTCCAGCCCGTCTGCGTATTCAGCAGGAGCACTACCAAGAGTTTTCTCCTCAGGCTTCAACACAGGGTGGGAGTTTCGGCAGCAAGGCCCATCCTGGAGGCTGAGGGAGGGGACAAAATGACAAACCAGATGCCACTAAACCAAGCTGATGTGAAGTCTAATCAGTCAAGGGGGGGAGACACCTCTGAGCACCACTGGGGGACTTTCAGAACTAAACACATGTTAAAAAAAAAACCCACACAAAAAAAAAAAAACCCAAACCAAACCCCAGCAATGCCTTATTCTGCCAGGACACCATGAAAAGTCCGGCGGGAGCCTCGAATCACAGTTAACACCTTGCAGCGTTGTTGTGGCTGATCAACAGAAAACCCATGTGGGACCCACCATCACGGTTTGGCCAGTTATTTCCAGCAGCTGACGCCCTTTTTTCTACCTGCACCAGGACAATCTGACTCCTCAAAGCAGGGCTTTACTGGGTGATTAGAGCCCAGCTGCTCAGGCACTGCACCCAGCCTACAAAGCCCTTCAGTGCTGGAGAACGCATCGTTGGCTTGGATGTGCCCACTTGCAAGGCTTTTCTCCTGTTCCTTTCAATCCACCAAAAAGGACAAACCAGAACACCCCCCCAGTTCACTCTGGATGAAGCT
>WUAM01000287.1:22283973-22297864 GCA_024336885.1 Actenoides hombroni
AAGATTTTGCTTTCTCATGTATCTGATCTACACAGAAAGCTTTCCAGACTGTGTATTTTACCCCTGTTTGCAAGAAAAGGTGCCCGAGTCCTTTCAAAGTCTACAGCATCGCAGTGGAGCCCTTCAAACTCAGGGCTGACTGAAAACATCGAAATGCTTGTTCTGTTTTATCAATGTTCTGTGCCTGTGCCCTTGGCGGGGCGAGGGGGAGGGAACCACACTCAGAGCTTTCTGAAAGTGATTCTCTGTCAAAGACAAGTACCTGGAATCACCTGTGAATGTAAACATCTGAATCCTCCCCTCTTTACCTTTCAGTGGGCTCTGTGCATCTTATGGTCTCTTATGGTGTGCTGATGGATCTCTGACACCCTCAGTGGCGTAGACGGGCCTGTGCAAGCAGGAGAGCCAAATAAAGCAGCTAATTGTGGAGGCACTGAGAGCCCTGGAACGGCCGGGTTCCTGGCCCTCCACCCTGAAAGATCTCTGCCCGGGTTCCTCTTGCAGAGTTTCTGGCAGCTCAGAAACCTGAGGTGCACACAAAGCAAGTCAACAGGAGAGCGTTGGCTTTTCGGCTCCAGATAAGACAGTGCAGGAAATGGGAACAATCCTGTCAGGAAAACAACAGGATACAGAGCAGCAGTTCTCCAACACGCCGCCCACCCCTTCCCCCAGTGCAGACAGACTGTGTGCTCTTGCCCACTGGAGAACCGCTGGCTGGAGGTGGGAGGACAGGGACAGCCATGAAATCCCAGTACAGGAGGGAGAACATTGGCAGACAGCTGCCAGGAGTGGGGCGAAGGACCCTGCCAGAGAACGCAGCATCTGGAGTGAGCCAGAGCCGTGCTGAAACACATCTGGCTGCAAGACGGGAGTGGAGAGCGGAGCAGAAGTAGCTGATGGCTGCCAAAAATCATTGAGCTTGTCCCACCACTTCTCAACAAGGGCCTTTGGGGTGGATTAATCATTTCCCAGCACAACGTTTTTCCTGTTCTCTGCAATGTTTGTTTCTCTCCTCCCCTCCTCTGTACAAGAGCCTTCTCAGCACCTCTTCAGCAGTTTTCCTGCCTCACTGAGCCCTTCCACCAGCACCTCCCGCCCAACTCACAGAAATACAATTCCCAGGGTACAGCCTGTACTTGCTACAGGGCAGCACTCCTCCATTTTGAGAGATGCTCCCAGAAAACCTCAGCCAGGCTATCTGATGGAGGGCAGGCTCTAATTGCGCGCACCAGCTCCGAGCGAGCAAAGAGAGGCTGCTGTTAAACATTAGCCTACAGCACCACATTCCTCCAACAAGAGCGGGTTTTGTTCAAAGCATCAGGCACTGTTTTTGCCACAAGTCCTAATTATCTCTTCTCTGGAGGGTCTGCGTTCCAGAGCCGCTGTCCTTGTAATGTAACTGCAAGCTCTAAATCAAGGCTTCTTGAAATAGCTAACAAAAGCCGCAGCCAGCTGGCAGAGGATCGCCTGGGCCAACAGACAACAACCAACCCCTCCAAACAGCTGTAGGAAAGGAAAAAATTCATTTGAAACCATGAACTTCTATAAATAGGACCTAATATTTTCTTTCCCCAGGAAGAAATGGGAAAGCTGAGATTAGCAAATCTGTTCCTTGGGTAGAAAACGCTGCGGTGTCACTAGAACCGGTGTTGATGACCCTGTTAACGTGGCTGTCCATGAGGTTTAGTGCTGCTGGGGAGAGGGGGGTCTTCTTTTCTGTATCAATCTTATCCCTGGGCTGTTGGGCTTTTCCTGGGGAACTGACTGTTCCCCAGCAGCCATTTGTATTAAAGTGATCTTCTTGCACTTAGTTAATGGAAGAAGGCTCTTGTGGGAGCCATCGCCACTCTGTTCAGCGCTGCTCACGCCGTTTGTGGTGCTTCTCCCAAAGCGGGAGCTTCTCCGGCCGCGGGGACCGGCACCGGCTCCTGCTACAAAAAAAAAAATCCCTTTTAATTCTGGCAGTTTTGCGGAGTTTACCTGCAGCAGGCTGAAAAGCCAGGTGGGCACGGTGTGAAAGCGGGATGCGGCAGCGGCAGCGGGAGCTGCGGCCCCGGCCCGTCCCGGCAGAGGGTGCTCGGCCCCCGGCAGGGACGCGGGGGCGGGGGGGCCGCTGGCCAAGGGGACCGGGACCGGGACCGGGACCGGAACCGGGACCGGGGCCGCCCCGCTTGTGTTCGGGGGGAGGCACCGCTCCGACGGCTGCCCTGCTCCTGCCAAAGGACCTTTGCACCTGGAGTTCGCAAGAAAAGCCAGCGAAAACTGGAGAGCAAAGTTCTCATCGTAGATTTACTGACCTCTCCAACGCGCCAGCTTTGCAGGAAACTCGCTCCCTTGCTGCTAAAAATACAGCCGGAAAACGCTGACTGGCGACGCTGCTGTAGCCGGGGCCAGGACAGCCCTCGCAGCAGGGATGAGGGGGCTCCCGTGTCTTCGGTTCTCTCGATTTCTCTTCGATTGAGGGCTTTTTTTTTTTTTTAAATCAAATGGCAAAAATTATCAGCCCGTTTGGGAGTTTGCTAAGGGGAAGTTGTAAATCTTTCTTGTTTATTGTCACAGCGTTTATTGCAGTGTGATTTATTTCCAAGTAGCCTTTTAAACTAAAATCGTAACGTGGCACATGCCACTTTTCCTGCCGTGTGCTAAACTAAACTAAACTAAACTGACGTAACCAGTGCTGTAAACTGGGGGACACATCACCCACAGCTTCAAGCCCTGAGCTGTGAGCCCAGCATCCCTTCCTCTGGGTGTGATCTGAGCCCAAACCCTCTTTCCTCCTGCTCTTCACCAGATGGTACCTGCCCAATAACCAGAGGTAACCTGCTCCTTCATAACATGCTCAGGGTGCAGCTGGTGGTAGAAATTTGTTATTAAATAGGATTTGTGGTGAATCTGTGACTTGTAATTAGCTGTAATTGTTCACAATGAGACACAGTAACCTACTTTTTCACAACATGGGACCATTTTAACGACTGACACCTCAACTCAGGGCCAGGCCTGAGGATTTCACCTTTCCAGGAGCATTTTAAATCTGTGGTGACTCAGCCTAGGGGGGAGTGGTGGGGTGGAAGCCAGTTTCACTAGGACCAGGAAGAGAAATAGTTCTCATTTCAGATCTCGAGCGTTTGTCGAGCTTTTCTGAGGTCACATCCGCAGCATTTTGTGATGGGAAATGGCTCCTGGAGGTAGAAGAAATAACTTTGTTGGTAACTAAGGAGCTTTCGAGCAGGGCAAATTCCCTCTCTGTGGGGTGACTTTCTCCAGTCCCTGCTAGGGTCTCAGGCAGATGGAGATGCCCACATGGAGAGAGCGCAGGGAAACCCACCTGAAAGAAAGGTGCTTCTCCCTGACTAAACACATCTTACCAAGCAGTGCCCAAAGGTTTTGGCCATGGGCAAATTCATTAGTTGATGATATCTGGCCATGCTGATAGGACCTTGGAAGCCCCCTGCCTCTGGAGCTGTTGCTCTGATTGAATTGGCTACTATTGTCCTAACTTTGAAGTGCAGCTCTTTCCCTTACCTCCTCCAAGGTCATGCAGGACGCTTCAGGAAGCCTCCCAGGGAGCGCAGCAGCCTGGAGGTTGGAGGTTAGGAGTGCACTAGCATCCAGAAGACAGGGCAGCCTGGGAAAGAAGGGAGAGAGAAGGTTTTAGTTACTTAGAAAAGTGATCTCAAAGCCACCTGAAGATGGGATGGAAGCAGTCAGTGGAAAGCTGCCCTGAGAGCTGGCTCTGCGCTCAGTTTTGTACACGTTCTGAATGGCAGGTTTGAGGCAGGAGCTGGGACCAGCTGTATCTGCAGAGGCACCAGTAAGAGGCAGTGGCTCCCAGTTTCTGTCAACCACTTCTTGAGTGATGCATTCAGAGGGAGCCGAGAGCCTCACAGATGAAACCCACCACAGATGGGTGGCATCTTGCCTCTTGGAGAGCAAAACCCAGCACTGGCACACCTGCTAATTTGGAAGAGAAAACCCACCCTCTGGCATAGCACCTGTGAGAGGCTGCCAAGCCCCATCCTACAGCAGCAATAAGATGCTGCCCAAAGTGGGAGCAAAGCAAGCAATTTAAGCCCTCTACAGATACGGGCAAAACCGGAGCCAACAGGTAGGTTTGGATCTAGAGCTCTTGGCTGAAACTGCCCTGGGTGCACAAAAGGTGCTTCTGGAAATATGCTCAGGAAACTTTCTCCATGGTTTCCTCTTAGAAAACCACCTGGAAGGTCCCTCCAGCAGCTCCCTGCATGTGGCCAAGCTGCAGGATCATAGGCCTGGCTGGCAGGGGACAGGGCACAGCCCCCACATCAAACCCGCTTAGTTCCTCAGGTGACCACGCGTGTACCGAAGTCCTCCTGACAAAGACCAAGAGAAAAACTCTTGCTGGATGACTTCTAGTTGTTGCAGAGGTCAACTCACACTATGAAATTAAGTATTTTCTCAAGAAATAAAGTATCAGTGACACATTTTTTTAAGCCCTGACCTTAAAGCAAGAAAATTGAGCTGAAGATGCTCCTCTGAATTAAACTGAGCTCTGTAGGAAGCCTCTTTACTGAAAATCCTCCCTTGGGCTGTGGGTGCTGCAGCACAGGAACAGCAGTGAGTCCATCAGCAGTCAACGTGTACCACTGGTTCTTTCCTCTCTAACTCACCCGGTCAGGAGTCTCTCCTGTGCCACATTGGTGCCGTGTTTTTATCAGGAATACATTAATTAAGTGGAGGTTAGAAAACGCCCGAGCTGCCTGCAGAAACCCCTCAGTGCTGCTGACTAGGGGGCTGCGGTGACCCCGTGTTTCAGCACACCCTGTAAGGCCCTGTGGCCAACACGGAGCACCCCTGGCGCAGTGTCCTCTGTCATCGCCCTCTGCTTCACTGCCCCGCTATCTGAGCATCTCACCACATTAAATATTAAACATTCTGAGGAGATTGTGTTTCTTTTGTTCCTCCAGCAACTGAGATCTCGAGAGCTCTCAAGTCTCCCTGACTACACGTTTTGCAGGTTCATGCCTTAATGTTCTTTTAATGCTTAATTTAATACTCTGGAGCTCTTCCCACACGCTCACGGCTGTTACCCAGAGAATCTCCTCGGCGAGGAGACAGCTGGTCACCAAGCAGACATCTCTCAGCAGCATCCAGACCACAGCCTATGAAGGTGAGCAGAGCTGTGGGGCAGAGGAGGCCAGGCTGCATGGACAGGAAGGAAGCCACGTTTATTCTTAGCACCAAGAATCTCACCAAAGCTGT
Source organism: Actenoides hombroni (assembly GCA_024336885.1). Taxonomy (NCBI): domain Eukaryota; kingdom Metazoa; phylum Chordata; class Aves; order Coraciiformes; family Alcedinidae; genus Actenoides; species Actenoides hombroni. The sequence continues at coordinate 22,289,212 of WUAM01000287.1, forward strand.
CCAGCGCTGACAGCGACGGCTCCTGACGTTAGCCGAGGGCAGCGCTCGCTGTAACTGTAGAAATTGTATTTAAGAGTGGTCGGGCTCTGTGTTAAAACACCAGCTCCAGGATACTGGGTGTAGGCCACTGGTTCTTCTCACTTCCATCTAGTTTGAGCAAGCAAGAGCAACTCCAGTTTTAAGTCTGAAATCAGAACATGAGATTTCTTAACGCTTCCGCCACCGGAAAGAGAAGCGAGTCCACAGGAGTACCACAAAAGCTGAAGCCCCTCAACCTTGGGAGTGAGGCACGTTTCCACTGCAGAACATCCTTCAAGAGCATATGGGCCAGCAAACAGAAGACGTCCGCTGCATAATTACGGCACTGACAAACCCATTGAACCTCAGCAGCTGCACTGGGGAGATTTAATTTGTTCCCAGTATTGCCTTTTAAACTTAAGTGGCACTGAAACAAACACATCTTTGATCCAAGTAGGAAATCATGTGGAGCTTTGTGTTTCATAGAGCTGAAGCCCTGGGAAAATGATGTCTTTATTGGCCTGGGTGACAATGCGGCCTCGCAGCGGGCCCAGCGCTGCAGGCTGGCAGCCCTCTGACTGCTGCAGATGTGTTTGGACATATTTAGTCTTGAATCAGTGTGGAAACAAGGACTTGAATTCAGCTGCGCTGCCGAAGCGCCTATAAACTGCAGGCACCGTGTCAGAAAGGAGGGCTGGGGAAGGGGTGAGGGGGCACGGTTCGGCCAGGTCCAAAAGCGAGATGGTTGGTCGCTAAGTCCCTGTCCCTGTGCTGCTTCTGCCACAGTTGGGGTCACTCCTTCCTCTCGGCAGGGGAATTATCGTGCTCATCAGGGCGTTACGTACTTGAATAGAGTCCTTAAAGGACAGATGTTCTTAACATCAGCCCTTCATGGTGCACCACAGTAAAGGAGACAACGATTGGCACCTTCCACTGGAGCAAAGGAATATATCTTTGCAAGCTTTGCAAGAGCAAACTCCTGAAGCAAGCGGCCAGAGCCATCAATAGTCAATGATGGTGCATGGAAAACGGTCACTGAAATGTCCCTGTTTATTTATTCGCTCGCTCGCGGTGGCTCATGGACTTTGATTTGGCCATGGGGCTGGAGAAGCTCTCTGGGTGTTCTTGCTAAGAAGTTACTGCTGGGGCTGTGGTCTCAAACACCAGTTTGATGTTGGGTTTTTTAGCAAGTATTCTCCTGGATCCTTTAGAAACAACTTAAATGCTTCATTGCTTAGAAGGTTGCTTTCAAAATGCAAGTAAGAGAGGTCTCAAAAAACCCACTTGCTCTCGTTTGCTGGTGCAGGTAATTGTAAACGTGGGCAAGCCAAATACTACTCTTAGCTGCAAACAATTTCATCAAGTGAGAAACAGCAGGCGGCTCCCACAGCAAAACCCGCCCAGCCAGATTTTCAAGCTGCTGGGGGGGTGGGGGTGGGTCTATCTAGGGCCCCTTTTTTCATTTAAATGACCTGTGCTCAGACTCAGAAGTTCTCCTGCCTGGAGTCATCTGGTATCGGTGTAATATCCATTTAAATGGCAGCTGCACTGGGGGACAACCTGAGGCCACCGGTGGGTTTAGGTGAACAATACCTGAGCCCAACAGACGAGGGACGGGGAAGCTTGAGAAATAATTCATGAGCTCCAGGCTCTGGCCCCACTGGGCTGCAACAGGCTGCTCACCTGGAGCTGTGTTTCGCTTCCCAGTGATCCCTCTGTGCTGCTGGCAGAGCTGGTGGAACGGCAGCCCAGGAATGGACTGGGACAACCGGGTTACTGGTGGAGCTTTGGAGAGAAACAGGCAGCAGAGCCCTCGAGGTTCCAGCGTGAGCGAGGCCTCGTGGAAAACCTGCTGCTGAGCCACGGAGCCCTCCTGGGTGGTTTATCAGGAAACTGGCACCATCGGTAGAAGGCAATAAAATAAAATCGTTGTAGGGAAATGAAAAAGGATTCCAGCTCCAGTTTGAAGCAGATTTGCAGCACGGGCCAGTGCCGGAGCTGCACTCATCTTTCACTGCAGAAAACACCCCTGAATAAAGAAAAAGATGTAGAGCTGCAGCTAGAGAAGAGAAATTCTGTTTATTCCTCTGCCCTAGGACAGCTTGGGGAGATGTGCGGGTGAGGACGGTTGTTTGTATAAATAAATGTTCATTCTTGGCAGTGGAATGCAAACTATGCTGGAGGGCTGGAACCAGACCGCTCGGTAGAGCTGAGGCCAGAGCAAGGGAGAGATGAAACAAGGTTGTAGGGAGGAACCTCACGTTCATTTTTAGCAACTTGAGAGAGTTTTCTCAAGCGTGTTTGACATTTTTAATTACACTGATGGAGATCCTGTTCCAATGACAAAAGAAGTCAGGATTACAGGATAAACACTTAGGAAATTTCATACCAGCCGGTGAGGGACGGTGTTGCCTGTGGGTCTGGAGGCTTTGCTGAGCACAGACTCATCTTTCATACTTTTGAGACAGATGGAATTTGAATGTCTTGCAAAATCTTCACCTAGGTCAGGACACTCAGGTCATGGGCTTTACAAAGTCTTAACCAAAGGCGTGGTTTTTAGGCAGGAAAGAGATTAGTCCAAACTGCTGCTGCTTGTCCAGCAAGGTTTCCTGCGAGGGCAGGAAACAATCCCACTGTGTTCACATCAATTGTCTCAGAAGCTGGAACTTTACAACGGAAAATAAAACTGTAATTTCTCATGGAGAATCAGCTCAGCTCTACAGTATCAAATCTCGGAGGCACGACCTGTTTGTCTGGTTTCCATGCTCAGAACTTCCTGTCTCACTTCACGCATGAGCAGCTGGGAAAGAGCTAAAGGTGCTTGCTGCCCACCTTCCTTGTGGAAGACTTTGCAAAAACCTGCACCCACGTTTTAGTTTCTGTGCCAAGGGTGATACCCGTACATTAGAACGGCAAAGTTCTCTTTGGGGTTGAACTGTTTCAGGATTGTCCCACAGGAGCAGCTCCTACACGCAGCTCCCTGCACAGAGCACCATCCAGCACTCCTGAGCTGAGCTGAGCTGAGCTGAGCTCAGGAGGAACCTGTGTTCTCTGAGCTCATGGAAAGTCAGGGAGGAGGGATCCAACTTCTGGCCATGAATAAATCATGACAAGGATGAATTATTCAGCGCTCATCCCTCTGACATGTGCTACATTCAGACTCTAGAGGCTGTATCCCTATCGTGTGTGTTCTCTTCCCAAACATTACAGATGTGAGACAGACTAATTAATCTAAATATTCAAATGAAATGAGATGACAAGAATAATTTTAAAAATAGCAGTAAAAAAGGTGCTGGAGGAAGTCACAATCCATGAGGCTGGCATCACACTGGCCAGGGCAGCCTTTGAACTCTGCATCAAGATACCCACAATGGTTCGAATCATCGTGTGAATGGTGAATAAACAGTGGCTCAGGAAATTGGAAACACCCGTTGGATGAAAGACCTGGAATTAAGGGACCAGGATCAATACAGAAGCAGGCCCAGGAACCTGTGTCTAACACAACCCCTCCAGTATGGATCTTCCCTGGATTTCTCAAATGCCAATATGAAATCTCGGCAGCACTTCTTAGATAATTCAAAATTTCTGGATCAGGATCTTTGCCCTGGGGTGCTTTTTAAACATTCCATTTTTTATAAACTGAAACGGGTTGAATTAAGGGCAGAATTGGGTAGAATTAAGAACTGGGTCACAACGACCAGAAAGGATGGTGCTGTTAAATCACGATCACTGGAATCGTTTTAGCTGCAGAAATCAGAGAGCCTGTGGCCGAGGTCAGCAGGGACCAGCCACGATCCCGAAGCAACGCGTGGACAGTTTATTATCTGCAGTGATGAGATGCAGTTCTGGTTTAAGTTGTAGGGGGTACAATCAAACCGTAGCTTAATCCACACACACTGAAAGGGGAAAAACAAACCTCCAGGAAATGGCTGGTTCATCCTTCACAGGAAATGAGTCACCCGAAAGCATCCCCGAGGACCAGAGAAGACAGGGAAGTTCTGAACTACCACAGACCGATAACAGCAGAGCAACGCAACCCGGAGGAGTCCCTCGTTTTGTCACAGATTAGAAAGAAGAAACGTAAAATATGAGCTGTTGTGGTTAGCCTTAATTTTTGAAGTGTCTATAACGGCTGGTGGCATGGAAAATACCTGCAAGTGATCTCTACAGTCCTGCTAAAAGAGGGAATCAGAACATACAACAGCAACACTAATAATTAATGTTCCAAGCACAGATAAACTTGCTTCCAAAGTGCTTTTTAACTTGGCCCTGGATGGGATGGGATTGGTGCAGTGGTAGAGCTCTCAAAAATCCAGCACAGGGAACTTGCGAGGGGGTTTGAAGCACTGACTTCTGGTTAATACTGAAGGTGTATTAAACTCAGTTCCAAATTCTTTATCAACCAGGGATCGGTGGACTTTTTGATAACACTTTTCGCTGCCAAACTCATTATGGATCAATGGAAAAATATTCCCTTTGCTCGCTTGTAAACCCACAAAATGCCCTCCGTGCAATCTCTGGGAGTTTGCTCCTTCTCTGCCCCCTCTGGACTCACCATTTCCAGAGTCCTGATGAGGCACCACAAACTGAGGCACAAAAGAATGTTCTGGCAACCCACGACCTTGCTAAAGCCGACAATGGTCTTTGAAACAAAAGCGCTGTATTAATTGAAAGGGCTTTAAAATAGATAAAAGCCACAAAAAGAAGCAGTATTTGAAACGCCCCCCCAGGTTTCTTTGGGACTATACTGGGAGTAGAGTGGTATAGGAAAGAGCTTCCTGGTTTAGGAGCTGTGAATAATGGGGGAAGGAGGGGAACTTGCAGAAGGAGGGTTGTCATTAAAGGCAGTATCTAGAAAATACCATTATCTGCACCAGGTTGAGTTCCTGAACCGTTTATTAGGAAGGTTCCTGTGGAAGAGGAAGGAGAAGGAGGAAAAAACCCAAATCTTTGCTAGTTTGCAAATGAACCCGGTTCAGTAGAGAAGTGTCCTGGGAATGTGGTACAGGTTGCAGGGCTAATTTTAAAAATACAAAGGGAAAAAGGTCCTTTTTTGTTGCAGAGGGTTTTTCTTCCCTTAGTAGCAAATTAAATTCCAAGAGATAACACAGGCAGGCAGAGCTTAAAAAAAAGAGAAAAACCTGGGTGTGTCCCACCAAAGCCCTTCTAGCAAGTGAGTAACCAGAGCCAGGGAGGGTGGGATCTTTTACTGGATTGTATCAAAGAAGTCGATTCATATTTTTTTCCCTTCTCCCTCCTCTTTTGTTTTTTTTCCCATGGCCATTTTCATGTGGGTTTCTTTTTTCAAACAAACCAAAACAGAGACAGGGGCAGGTCCTTCTCCCAGATGTTTTTTAGGCGGGTCTTTTTTGTTCTTTTTGTTTGTTTGCGTTGGGTTTTGTTGTTGTTTTTTGTTTGTTTTATAAAGTATTGTGTTGCTCTTTTATTTTGTATTTTCCTGTAGAAAGTATTACGCCATAATGTCACAAGTCAGCTCCCTACCGCTGTGTCTGAAAAGATGCTGCCTAAAAAGTCCTGTTAATATGACGGGAAAACGCCTGGTCAAATGTTGCCCAATCAGCATTTCTACTGGGACTACAGAAAAATCTCCCCGAGTCTGCACAAAGCCTTTCGAGTCCAACCACAACTGCACGGGAGAAAAGCAGCAATTCTTTGATGATGACACCCATCAATATCCAGCCAGACACTGATCTTACCAGGGATCGCTATCGAGCACTAATGTTGTTATTCCAAGTCTCTCTGTTGTGTTCAGGGTACTTTCTTTAGGGGAGGCTTCTTTACAAGTGGACTGAAATATCCCATAGTAAAAAAAACAACAAAAAGGAGTGATTCTGTCTCCACACCACCTTCTGCTGCAAAGGGATTTGTATTCATAGTCCATAAAGCAGATTATTCTGAAGAGAGGATGGGACCATGGGAACCCCTCCATGGGAAACACAGCTTAGAACAGGTATAGTTCAAGAACGTGGGTTGTGGCTTGAGAGAGGGGAGTTAAATTCCTGCTCTGCTTTGATCAAATCACTTTATCTCACAGCTCAGCGCCTCTGAAGTGCACCATTCTTTGCCTCCTCTAAGTTGTAAATCTCTTTATCTGTGGCAAAAGCCGAGCCTTTCACATGCGATACCTAGAGAAATAACTTTGGGTTCAGATGGGGCCTGTAGCAACGGGGCAGAACCTACTTTTTCCTCCTGGAACAAGGGACAAATGCCCAGAGAGCCCCCTCAGCCAAAGGGCCCTCGGAGCTACCACCTCTTAGTGAGATCCAAGGCCAGGGGAAGCTCTTGCATTTCACAAGTGGTAAACTGGTGTCTGGCCACCAAAATATCTAGGCATTGCCCCACTCTCTGAGGAAATAAAGATTCTGGCCACAGAACCAACACCATAGTATGTTTGTGGGAGAAAACAATAAACAGTTTCACTTTTATCTCTTTTTTTGTTTGTTTGTTTTCCATATCATGTGTCTACTGTAAGCTCCAGAAAGAAGTGAGAATATAAAATGCATGTCTGTACCTGCCAGTTACTTGCCATTCAGCAGAAACACCACCCAAGGATAAGACTCCCAATTTCATTTGCCACTGTAGCTTAAAAATACTTTTCTAAACCTTGTATCTATCACTGATACTGCAGCCTTGCAGCTCCCTGTTCCCAGCAGTGCCATCAATCAGGATCAGTGTTTTACTGTTTACCACTTAAAATAGAGGCAGATTGGTGGAACTGTACAAATGTTTTCAGAAAAAAAATGCCCAAAGCGGGTGGGATGGTGAGGTAGGAAGGATCCTTCCTTGGGTAAGACCAGTATTACGTTGCCTAGAAACTCTCAAAACAGAGTTGCAGCTAATGAAGCTGAGATCAATGTGGACTGGACATTTGATATTGGATTCAGCGCTACACCAGGGACTTGTAGCGAGGTCTGGGACAATTAATTCTTGCGCTGCAGTCAATGGATAGGGCTGCGACAAGCGAGGCAAGAGAAAATGAGTAATTGCTAGTAGAATTCCCAGTGAGCAAATATCATCTGTATTTAAACAGAGAGGCACAGCATTTCATCTATGGAAACCAACTGCTTTCCAGCATGAGGTTACTGCAGGGGAAGCAGCAATGTCCTGACAGACAGGAGCGTGAGGGAAAGATCTGCTCGGTTTCCACTGAGGTACCAGTCCTCGTGTCCCAGTTCCTGGACAGGAGCACAGTAAATGCACCGGCACCATTCACAGCAGAGCCAGACAGATCCACTTGTGAATTAATGTGGGGTTTTTTAAGGGACCTTCGTCTTGTGGCCCACGAAGGAGCTCAATGATTGTTCTGAGGGGAACTGCAGAAAGTAACTAATATAGTAACTAAGCCTGCGAGAGTAAGTTTAAATTTACTCTAAAATTTACTATAGATGGCCCAGCACCTGCAAAAGAAAACTTCCAGAAGTTTGAAAATCCCCCAAGATGGCAAGTCCATGGATTTTACCTGAATCTCTGTAGAACTCAGGCCTATGGGTAATGATGCATGCAAAGAGTGGAACAACCTTATCTAAATTAACCACTGAGGTCCAACTGACTGGAAAAAGAGCTGTTTTGGTCAGCAAAGGGTGTCAGGATTGTAACTCAGGGAAAAATACTATCTTGATGCCTCAGCAGAGCAGCAAGGTGTATTGCCTTACCTCACAAGTTCTCTTTCTCTCTCTCCCCCTCTGGGTTATCTCTATCCTTACGACATTAACTGAAATTAAACAGACAGATTTAATCTTAAATAAAGCTTAAAGTGCTGTCTGGCGCTATGAAAAGTCCCCAGGCCGGCAGCGCTAAATCATTAACCTAATTGCCCGCTCTCCCTTGCTCGAGATGGCGGCGGACAGAGGCTAACGGCTTCGCTGCCCGTAGCCAAGATGGCAGCAGCCGGGCCGCTCCCACGGGGCCACAAGCACCATGTGCACGCTAGGGACCCTTGCCCGTATTCAAGATGGCGCTCAAGGCGGTTCTGCCGTGCCCTGCCCCCAATCAAGATGGCGGAGCCGTGTGGCATTTCGGCATCCTTCCCGCTCTCAAGATGGCTCCTCCCAGCCGTCTCCCTTCGCCTACCGAATCGCGCCGCGCACCGGCGCTTTCCTCCGCCCCCCAGCCCGCCCGCAGCCAATCGGCTTCGCCAGGGGCGTCAGGGCGCCAACCCCCGGAGGCGGGCGCTCCCCGCCCCTGCTATCAAGATGACATCTCCGATAGCCAATGGGCCGTTGGCGCGGGTGAGGCGGGCCCGGCGGCGCCGCCATTTTGTGAGTCTATAACACGGAGCGGTTTGGTCCGTTCCTGCTATTCCGGCGCCTCCACTCCGTTCCCGACGGGTCTCCTCCGTGTGCAATGGACGGGTGAGTGCCCGCCGGCCTGGGCCTCGCCACGGGCGGCACCGTGCCGGGGGCCGGCGAGCAGCGCTGCCGGCTCCTTCCCGGGGTGCGGAGGAGGGGGAGAAGGCGGCCGAGGTGCGGGACCCGCGCCGGGGGCTGGGGCGTTACCTGAGTGGGGGGGTGGTGGTGGTGCTGGGTGCTGAGGGTGCGACCGGGTCGCCCGGCGGAGGTGAGGCGGGGAAGGGAGGCGACGGCCGTCGGTTGGGCGGGAGGGGGGGGTGCGTGTG
>WUAM01000287.1:22298481-22327249 GCA_024336885.1 Actenoides hombroni
CCCTCCATCTCTTCAGAGAGGTGCTGAATGAGCAAAGCATGCATGAATGAGGTGCCTCCCAGCTGTGCCTCTGCTGCGTTGTTTTTTTTTCGTGTGTGTGTGTGTTTGGTTTTTTTATTGTTGATTTTTTTTTCTCCCGAGAGTGCGATTCTTTCCATCATGGGCAGCATTGAGTTCTCTTTAATCCCCACCTCAGTTGGTGCCTCGCTTCGCAAATGTTTGCCTTAAAACTGATGCTTAATCAGAAAAGCAGCTCTACTTATTTCTTCTGTTCTCTGGCATATTTTTTTTTCCTAGTGATCTGACTTTTGTTTCATTCTCTCTAGTAGTTAAGGTATTTCTAAAGGCCTCTGAGAAAGCAGTTTGTTTTTTCAGAGCCTGAAGTATGGGAAGCCCAAATTAGTGCCTCCTCGCTTTGTGGCTGGGAACACGAGTCTGGGCAGAATTAGGCGTAGTCACATGTCTGGGTTTTTTTACCCACTGGAAGAAGTGGTGTCTCTGTTTTAATCTAAAAAACCCCAAACTCATAAAATCGTGTATCTTATGATTGATTTTTACAGTTCAGGGTGAAGTTCAGGTTTCTCTGCTTCTTTTAACAACTTGTTCATCATGTTGAATGGTATTAAAAAAAATAATAACCTTCAGCACGTGAGGTGCCACCTTCTTACGCCGTGTTACCCGCTGCCTTTGCGGTAGTTCTCGGGAAGCCGGTTTCCTGCGTGCGTTACAATAGCTATTTGAACGTAGAAATGTTCGTGTGACACAAGTCTTCATTCCCCGCTGCCTTTTGAAGATCTGTTTGCCCCGTGAAAACCGTCTCCTGTGAGAACTTCAAAAGCTGCTTCTGAAAATGGTTTTCCATTGTGAGCTGGCTGGCCATGGGCGGCTTGTGTCGGCTTCTCCCACCTAAACCCACCCGGAGCTGTGCTTTTCAGGTGATCCCGTTTGAAGAAGTGGCTTTGTTGAAGCGTCTGAGGAGTTCAGGTGGGAAATGCTGCTTTGGAAAAATGACCGCGAGCTTTTACCTGGTGCTGCTCAGGTTTTTCCCCTTGTTGCGTAGGAGTTCTCCCCTTTTATGTGAGAAGTGATTTTGTTTGGGAGGCTTTAGTGCCTGTTTTGGAAGAGAGAAAGGTTTTAATCCCCTGCTTAAGATTGACAGAGGAGAGGAGAATGGAGCTGAAGATAAGGATAGCTGGAGGGCTGTGGGGGTGAACTGGAAGGGTAGCGCACATTTTCCAATAAACATGAAGTACCCCAGGCTCCTGTTTCGTGGCATGTTTGCTATCAAACAGATGTTTATCAAACGGGTTACGGTATTCCAAGAATCAGTAATTCTTGGCAAATAAAACAGCTCTTGTTGGATAACTTAAAATACTATCCCTTGTTAAGACTACTTTATGTAAAACATTTCCGGTGTGTGAGGCCCACAAGAGGAACAGGAAGTGAGAAAATGCTCTGGGGTAAGTTGGAGAGTTTGGGGAACTTGAGAGATTCCTGATTCTTCTTAATGCTTTGTTGGAAATAACAGGGGTGGTGGGGCTGAGGATATGAAAATCACGCTGTTACTGTGTGTATTTTAACTGAAGAACTGTGTACTTGTAGCATATTTAGTAACTCTGATAATGTTTGTGATTCTTTAAGGCACTCTGTGCCGCTGGGTTTAATTAGTTCATTAGTGCTGGCCCTCCGAGCACGGCAGCACCCCTCTGCTTGGTGCGTTCCCGGACAGGAGGCTCTGGAGCCCGACCGTGGAGCCCGAGCTGCCCCTGCAGCGTGTTCTTGAAGCAGTTCGCTTGAAAGCGAGAAACTATCGCGTGGCTTCCTGGCAGCAGCGTCGGGCTGGGCTGTGACTCCGGCTGTGAAGCGCTGGGTTGTGATGACATGGCAGGTTGGCTTGGAGGAGGAAGTCTGAGGAGCTGCGCTGGCTCCTGCTTGTGCTGCGGCCGAGTCGGAGCTGGGGAAGCACAAATGACTTAATGAGAGGGGGCAGGATGTAATTTGGTGAAAAAATTACACTTTGTTGGGAAGGGAAGGAAGAACCAGTAAGTGTGAGATCCCTGGCATTAAATCACTTGTGAAGCCCTCAAGAACAATCCTGTTCTTCTCGTGCTGCTTTAAGAAGAGCAGCCCTGCCTTGTGCTCCTCAGCCACCTCTCCTCAGAGGTGCTGCAGGCCTGGTAGCCACTTGGGGATCCTTTACTCTGGAATTACAGTGAGCTCTTGGAAAGACTGGAGTTGGAACAGGCAGTGCTGTGTACATGTCAGCCTCCAGTGATCACTTCTGCTCTCAGCTGTGTTGCTGCTTTACAGTAGTTTGGAGTTTATAAAAAAAAAAATCTTCAGTGAAAGGGTGTAACTGAAATCCTGAAACTGTCTGGAGCCCTCCCACAGAATAGTAAGGTGTGGGTGCAAGTGATACCCTGGAAGATGACCCAGGTCCCACCTGCTTTCATCCCAATCCCATCAGGTGCTCTTAAGGAGAAGTGTCATGGTGTAGAAAGTTGACTGCTCCTGAGAGCCAGCTTGATTTGCTTGAGGTGCAGCTAACCCTATTTTTCTTGCTAGTTCATCAGGAAGTCTGATTTTGGGAGGTTTACACACATATGGTAGAGCTTAATAACTGTTTTTTCCTTCAGATCTGTTAGGGGAAAATACTGTTTGTTTTCTTAAGTAGAAAAGAATTGATGGCGGAATGTTGTGTCCAGGCCTGCCCCAGTCTGGGAGCTGCTGGGGCCTCTTCCCTGCTCTGTCAGCTGGCCCTGGGCGGGCTCTGGTGGCAGCAGCATGGCTCAGGGCTGCGGAGAGCCTGGCACCTGTGCCGAGCCTGGCCGAGAAGAGAGCCCTGGCTCTGGGCGGTGTGCGCCGTCTGCCCGTGGCACTGCCCGTGGCACTGCCCAAGCTCCTCCAGCAGCAGCCCCCGCTGCTGTGGTGATTTCACCAGGGATCTCCTCTTCCCAGTCTAGCAGAGCTCACCCCTCTGGGTGGAACCGCAGAAGTGACTCTGGGTGATGGAGTTGACTCTTGATGTTCTTGGCTTAGTCAGAGGTGGTGTTTGGACGGCGCTGCAGGCCCCGAGGAAGGCTGTGCCGCGTTAGCTGCGGGGTGTTGGTCTGGGGGGCCCCCCACAGTATCCTGGCAAGAAGAGCAAGTTCTGCTGTAGGCAGTGGGAGAGCTGTGGTTTTCTGGCACTGCTGGGTCTTGGGTCTCCATCACCATCTAATAATTTTTCTTTGTATAAACTGTCCTTGGCTCACTCGCAAAGACAACTGTGCACTTTGACTTGCTTTTTTTTCTTACTACTGTAAACTATGCTGGATATTTGTGGCAAACCTATCTAACTTTTTTAATCCTTTTCTTTCTTTTTTCTACAGCATTGTCCAAGATATAACAGTTGGTACAAAGGTAGGCACTTCTCACTTTTTCTCTCTTTTTACACTGCTCAGCATCTGACCTAGTTGTAGCCTCACCAAATGCAGATCTTCAGCTTTAAAGGGTTATTTCTGGTACCATGTAAATTGGTTTTACCCAGGAGGTAATTTAGTTTCATGTGCGTTTAAAACTTTTATTATGGCTCAGCATTTAGTTCTTGGCATTTGGACATTGATTATTGACTGTCAGAAAAGAACTTTACTGCATTTAGAAACAGCCCTTTCCCTTACTGAAATGTCAAGCCATGCTTATTTGTGTGCTAGACAATGCTGCTCGATGGAGAAATTGGTCCATTTTCTTTTGAGAATTCCGTTTCCTTTGTTTATGTGAATTCCTGTTCAGTTACATGTCAAAAACCCTTTCCCCACAAGAAAATAGTGTTTAGCTGTTGATTTTTATCTCTTGTGAGTACAGTAAATATGACCTTTCCCCTTCTAGTCTCAGGTTTTGAAAGTCCAGACTTAGCCCTGAAACTCAAAGTGCTGACAGGAGCCTCGTTATCTGCCACGCGCGGCACTGGGCTGTGGTGTGCTCGGGATAAAGGCTCGATCCTGCGGGAAGTCAAACTGGAAAGTGCAGGGCAGAGGGGATGGGTGCTCCTTCCTGTGCTGGAGAGGTTTCAGTTCACTTGGTGAACACTGTAGCTAATGCTCTGGGATCAGGATTACAGTAAATTCAGCCCTGTGAGGTACGCGTGGGGAACGTTGGCCCTCACAGCAGTGATCTGACAGTTTGTTGTTATTTTTTTAATAGCCCCAGTTGCATGGGGTTACTGACTGTAACTGGTTTTACTCTGTTACTGACTGGGAAAGAGTCACACGTGGCTGCCTGAATAGGTGGGTAAAGCTATGCAGTGTGTGATTGGATTGATCTGAAGCAGAGCCGAGCCTGCAGAGTGAACTCTGTTAGGTCTACCTAAGTGGGAGAATTTTCTTCTAGACAGCAAATGGGTTTTTTAATTGGAAATACAAAATTAATGTGATGGCCATTAGGCGTGGGTGTGTGTTAGTGCTGCAGGGTTCCTGAGAAGCATTAAATGCACAAAGGGGCTCTATTTAATAGGTGTAGGGGGAAGGTTATTCTGACTTTTCCTGCTATGAGCATCTGGAATTTGGATTAATTGCAGTGCTGCAGTCTGTTTCTGGTTGAGAACATGATCTGCTGCAAGTTCAGTTTGCTGTCAGAGGATGAGGAGGAAAGGCTTGAGCCTGGACAGGAAGGTGGGTTAATAGTCTGTAGCCATTATAAAAGGTGGACTAAGTCATTACTGGACTGCTGTGGAGCAGTTTGATACATTCCCTTGTAGTAAACTGATTCATCTAGGTAAAAATCACCTCAGTTGGTTTTAAAGCGGAATTTGCAGCTTAAGTTTATGCAGCTCTAAGATGTAAACTTGACCAGGAAGCTTCTGTAATTGTAGTCCTCTCTGTGAATCTTGAGATGCTGCAGGGTGTGGTATTGTGTGGCCTCCTTGCTCCTGTCTGGGGGAGTTCAGTCCCTAGTGCAGCACAGTCCAGTGTCTGAAATGAAGACTGGGGGAAATCCCATTGAGTGCTGCCAGTCCTAGCACAGCTCAGAACTGTGACCAGGATTGCACCAGTTGTGCCGCAGGGTGGGGACTGGGGAGGCAAAAGCTTACAAAAATGAGGTTTCTTGTCAAGGCAGACCAGTTTTGAGAAAGATGAATTGAAATTTAAAGAGTGGCAGAAACAAAGAGGAAAGTTGAATCATCTTGATAAAGGTAAGTTTTAAAATTGTTTTTGACATAGCCCTGTAACCCAGTGATGTTTAAGGCACTGAATGTGCCAGTGTAGACTGTGTAATGGAAGCACATTCTTCAGTGCTGTGGTGTAACACGTTACTCGTGTCATGGATGTGCTTGGGTAAGTTAGAATCCTGTTTGCGCCCATCTCGGAACAAAGCGAAGGCTTCTCTTGTGCCTCATCCTCTCCGTGGCTGCAGGCAGGGCAGCTGTGTCCAGTTTCCCCATACTCTGCTGCTTTTGTACTACTTAAGATCCTCTGACCGCAGGACTCTTGCATGGAGAGAGGTGCAGGCACCTCTGGTTCAAAAAGCTGTGTCATCAACTCGTGTCTCAATTACTGCTTAAATACTTGCCTCTGTGGTAAGTGTCAAACCTTGTGGGCTGCAGCTCTTCTGAGACTCCACCTCAGTCTGCCCTCCGTGTGCTTCCTGACACGTGGCTTGAAGGGGCTGCAAAAGAAGATTGCTGTAACATTCACTCGGAAAACCTGTTTTTAATCTGAACTTCATTCCTGCCATTTACATACGAAGAAGGCAGGGTTGGTTTCCAGCAGGTTTAAGGTATTAGAAGGTTGCAGTCCCCAAAAGCTGTCAGTTTTTGTCATACTTCAGGCGATGTGTTCCTCAGACACCAGCTGACCTTTGCAGTGTCCTGGTCTTGTGACCAGGATGTTCCAGTGTTGGAGCATTTCTCAAGACAAGTAGAAGTGCCTGTAACTTAAACCACTGCTGAACAGATTGTCAGGAAGAACTTGCCAACGGCCTCTTGGTTGTCTTCCTGCTGTAAGCACTCCCAGTTGCCAAGTTTAACTGTGAAATTGAAGAGTCTGTGAAAGCATCTTTATTGTTTTAAAAGGCAAGATGCAAGCACACTTAATATATTCTCACATCCTTAATTTGCATATTAGGGGTACTGGCTCCTGCTTCTAGTAATTGCTCTGAGATCTTCAGTATGTTTAGGTTCTGTTCTTGTGTCTTACTGCTTCAGCACTGCTCAGCCTGACGGTCTCGTTTTTATCAGGCTGATAATTGTAGGAGCTGTTCTTGGGCTTCACACTTAGCCTGGTCCCCAGGCCCTTGGGTTTAAAGTGTTGTGTGAATTTGTTTAGGAAGCTCATTACAGTCCTGGCATGGGGCTCTTGATGCGTGGCCTTCTGGAATGTCCTGCAGAGTAGAAACACATGATTTAGACTTGGCTCTTTCCATAACTTCATAGCTCTCTGAAAGGGAAGGAGTATGGCCTTAAGATGGAGGTGCTGTACTTGAACTGGTATTGACTGGGTCTGACCTCTGCAGTTTCCTCTTCTCAGCAGTTTGATCAGGATCACTCTCTGGATCTCCTTTCCCTTTTGTTAATTCCCTTTGATATTGCTGTGTTTTCAGACTCAAGTCTCCGAGCAGGGCTGACTTTCTAGAAAGTATGAACTATAGTATGTCATTATTCTAAGTGAAATTGTGTTTCAGTGAGTAAAGAAGCCCCAGAATAGTTCAGGTGCTGAATAATCTTGTAGTTTCTTGGTTAAGTTGAGCTCTTTTTGAAAGGTGGTGCTTCCAGAAACAAAACAGAGCCTTCTGTGGCATCTGAGAAGTTAATTTTTAAAGCAGGGTTTGCTGGAGTGTGGTACAGGCTGACTGCATAGAAGTGATTTGTGATCAAGCCAGGATCTTTGCTATGGGAACAGTAATTATGGCTTCAGGCAGCAGGCCAAGAATGTTGTGAGGAAATTCCAGTCCCCTCCTATGGCTTTAGTTAGAGCCTGCAACAAGCTGGTTCTTGTGGCCTCTCCAACAGGCATGATCACACATGTAAGCCACGCGGTGCCAGTGGGGTCCATGGATGTGGAGTTGGCTGGACTGGGCAGACAGCTTGGTCTGCTCTGTGCTGCACGCAGGGGCTGTCACCTGTGTCCTGGCTGGATCCCCACCTGTCCCTCCCAGGGCCCTGGGCCAGCCCTCTGCATGCATTCCAAGCACTCCTCCATCTCCAGGAAGTTCAGGAGTCTCAGCCCGTAGCTGAAGCCGAGGTGCTGAGCAGGGCTGCTCTCCAGGCTCACGGGCTGTGGGATCTGTAAAGGAGATTCCTCCATCCCCTCTAAAGCGGTTCTTCATGTGGAAGGTGACTCGGCTGACTCCGCGTGAAGGGAACAAGCTGGGACTTAGGTTTGTAAATGGAAAAAAATTGCCTGAGACTTCAGGGAAAATGATCAGTTAATAAAATGATTGTAGAAAATCTTCTATTAACCTCAGGCCTGCTTTGCCCGTAGTCTGATGATTTAAAAAGCCCAGAAATATTTAACACAGATGAATTTTTTTCAACTCTGTCTTTTCAAACCTACAAGTGTAGGGATAGACTCTGGTCCCTGAGTCACTGACAAGCTGTTTCAGATGTAGTCAGATAACACAGATGTGCTGGTGTTACATTCGTTGTCATCTTCCCCTAGCAAGAAGAGTGAGCTGCGTTTGATGTTCAGGCCTGTGTGGCTCTGGTGTTGCTGCGTTTCAGGCTTCATGAGAGAACTCTTTGAACACTGTGCTTAGTTCAGCAGAACGTGTTTTGGTAATCCCAGTGTAATGACTGCTCGGTGTTTGCCAAAGCAGATTGTCATTATTACACAACTGTAGTTGAGATGAGATTGAGTTAGCGAGGAGTTCCTTCTAAACCTCGTCCTCTTACAGATTGGGGCACAAAATATTCTTTCATAGGTTTCCCATGACTCATCCAGCAGGATTTCTTTATGTTGAGCTTTACCAAGGCCCTGTCTGTGCGGCTGCAGTGAGTTGAAAAGCTCAAGGTTGACTAACTCGTTAAGTTTCAACTTGGGAACGGTCTATCATAAAGTCTGGGTGTGTGCTGCCCTACAAAGCCAGAATGACTGCATTACTGCAGTGCTCCAGTTCAGGCATTCTGGGCTATTTAACATGGCCACACCTTTTATTTGCTCAAAGGGCAGGTTTGTTTCACAGGGTGTCTCCATAGCAGCAGAGACTGAGAAAGAAAGAGAAGTCAGGGAGGGGCTGGTGAGATGAGTGGGCCGAGGATCCGGCTTCACGCTGGAGCTGGTGTGTGCCTGAGCTTGTGAAGCCTCCGGTTGCAAAATTGCACGTCGGGCTGCACGAGCGACTGCTCCAATGCAGTGCTGCAGTTTCTGGTGTCTCTTAGGAGCTCAGAAATCTGCAGACACTTGAAATGGTCCCAGCTCTTGTGGTGGCAGTACGTGTGCTGGGAGAGGAGAGTGTTCTCCACACCGAGTTCTTAGCGCTGCTCTCGCCAACTAACCTGGTTTCAGAGATGCTGAAAACCTGTGCAGGTTCCCAGTGTGCTGCTGGGGGAAGCTGAGTGCACTGGCTCTCTTGTGTGAACAAGATTTAGTTCGATACCTTTACAAGAGCAAGGTTACAGTAGCTGCACTCTTCGGGACCTTAAAGTTTTGTCTTGATCTTAACTCTCTCCACCTTTACTAGGGCTGAAGGAGGCAGCTGTAGCCTGTGTTCTGCAGAGCTGCCTCACAAGAAAGTTGACTCAGTTTCTGTTGGTGTGACCTAAAGTGGAATGTTTCTTTTCATAGTGTTCTACCTTTAAATGATAAGAGTGTTGGAGGTGGGACAGGGAAAAGAGGGAAAAGTGAACTGTGCTGCAATTGAGTCTTCTGTGGAAGAGGAGGAAAACTGGCGTCCTCCTTCCTCAGTTTAAATTTAGTTCTATCCCTAGCTCTTGAATCTCTCAGCAGAAAATGTTGGAATGTAACATGAGTGTGGACGATGATGTCATCAGACTGGATTTGTCTTATTAGTTTCTTCATGAAGCAATTTGAGAACTGCAGTATCAGTACATTCTTCTGTTCCCCTGGGGCTGCCCTCACACCGAGCCCTCGGAGCATACTTCAGAGGCACTCCGTTCTTTTTGGTGCTCAGACTTTTTTTTGCCTCTTTCATCAGAGCAGAGGGTTTGTGTGAGCTTCTCAATGGCTTGTGTGTCATTTTGTGTGTAAAATATTGTGGTGGTTGTTCACTGGATCCGAAATCTTGTTACAGATGTAGGGGAAGTGCAGCATCAGAAGGATGCTCACGTGCTCTGGCCAGGGCGAGTTACACGACTGCTGACAGAGGGGTTTAGCGGAACTTCAGACCGAAGACTTCGAGCAGTGCAGATCTTCCTTGGTTTATTTTCAGAGGGGATTTTTTGGGTGCAACCATATTTCCTGCTTTGCTTCCTGTAAGTTCTTGTTAGCCGAGGGCTGATACAGCTCCTGAATCTGTCTTTAGATCTGGGATTCTGCTGTCTGTAGGCTGTTGAAACATTGGGAGCAGTGTAAGCTGCTCCGTATGCAGAGAATGCTGCTCTGCAGGACTTGCTCAGCGAGCTGGGGAAAGAGTTTGTCAGAGACCTTAGGCCTGTAGCTTGCAGGCCTTTCTAGTCATTGTCCTCTGCCCCATCTTTCTTTCTGCCTTTGCTTTAGTTGTGCTTTCTGCCTGTGACTTGTTACTTTCTGATAGTTGATTAATATCACCTCTTTGTTTTGAAATTAATATTTTCATGGTGGTTTAGGTTGTATTTGCTTCCAGCCTTTTGCACAGGCAGAATGCAGTTGATTCTTGTAATCCATTTACAATAAGTGACTGGGTCTTAAGCAGATAAAGGATTCTGGAGGGCAGCTGAGAATTTCTGTAGAAATTCTAGGTGTGCTGATAGGAGCTGGTACAATCTCTGGCTTCGTTACAAACTACAGTACACTTCAGGTGAAATTGTAGTGACATTGAGACAGTTTAGTCTTCATATGGATTAGCAGTTGCTTTTTAAGCAGTAAAAACCTGGACGAAATCTTAGAACTTTTGTTAAAACTTGCAAAATAAAGGCTGGGTTTTGGGAGTGGTCAAAGACAACTCAAAAATATGAAATCTTAGAATTGTAGCTTGCAGCAGCCTGCTGTTCTCTAAATCAGCAGAGGGAACCAAAGAGCCTGTGGTAGCGAGACCACGAGGAGCACGGGGGGTTATTAAATTAATGCAGCTCAAGCAAGAGACCTTTTGTAGCCAGGAGTGTGGCAGAGCAAAGGAGGCTGCTGCCCTAGAAATGCTCCCGGGCAGTGTTTCCCTGGTGGTGATGGTTGGTGTGCCTGGGCAGTTGGGGGTAGGAACAGCCTCACCCTGGTCTAGGTGAGGTCAGGCAGTGGTGGCTGTTTTCTATAAACAGGAAGGGATTTGTTAGTTCAGATGAAGTTTTATGCAAAGCAGTGTTCCTGCTGGCGTGCTGTGGCTTCTGTTAATCTCATAAAAATACCAGCTGCAAAAGAATTAGCTGAACAGAAATGTCCATGGAAATTAGTTAGTGTTGTGAGCAGGGATGGGAACTTGAGGATCTGAAGACGCGTGTCTTGAACCAAGTCCTGCGCAGGTTTGCTTCGACTCCTCTGGCTCTGTGAAACCTGGGTGCTTGGTGTGGAGCAGTTGGGTTTCTAATGTGGTTTTAAAGCCTGTTTGTAGTTTCTAACACCTACAGAAAGAAAGTAGTCTGGAAAGAGATGGTGCTCCCTGCAAGCCTGAGGCCAGACAACTGCTCCAGGCTCCTGCTGTAGTTCCCCAGGCCGGGTGCAGGTCAGCGGAGAGTTTGAGTTGGTCATGGGTTTTTTTATTCTCTCAGCTTAGGTCATTCTGGAAAGCAACCATCAGTGGGGGTTTCTGGGGGACACCAGCTCCAGCAGCAGCAACAGGAGGAGGAACAGAGGCTGGTGAAAAGGCGTAGTGGACGCAGGTCCCTGCTGCTGTGGGACGTGTGCCAGCGCTGCCCGTTCCCGTGGCAGGGGGACAGCACCGATGGCCCTGTGTCCCCAGGGTAACTCTGGTGTCGGGGGTGTGCACTCCAGAAAAAGGCAGTCTGCATGCAATGATTTTGCTAAACTTCACATACTGTGTCTGTGCTGTCTGTAAACTCCCCTCTGTAGAGAAGAGACCTTGGAATAATGGTAGCTTTGCAGGCGGTGCAGTCTCCCCTCAACGTTTGCACGTCCTTCCAGCTGGGAAGCTTACAAACTGCTGCTGCTTTTGATGTTGAACAATCGTACCCCTCTGCCTCCTGGCTCTGGTCGCAGTGGGCAGCTCAGACTGTCTCTAGGATAAGAGGGGAGTGGATTTGAAATTGCTCTTCCATTAAAGAAATATCGATATGTGGAAAGCAGCAGCAGCAAGGGTTCCGTGTCGAAGGGCCCTACGAGTCAATTCTCCAATATGCAAGAAAATGTTTATTTTAAACAAGCCATTAGGAAAGTTAAAATCAGGGAATTAAAATTCTTTCCATAATAGTATAAATGTTTGTTTTTTCCAGTTTATAGTTTCCTGGTGTTGCCTCCATAAGATCCAGATCTGTGACTTGCTCTCCTGGTGTTTCCATGATGGTTTGCAGGGGCTGCCTGAGTGCACTTGCATAGGCCTATTGATCCGTACTGGAAGTGCTGGAGTTCTGTATGATCAGGAATTCCCAAATTGGTATTGAAGAACTTTAAGTTCAGGGCCTAGTAGGGCCTAATGTGAGGGGCCTGGTGAGGCCAGTACGTGCTTGTCCGTGTTTCTAGGGCTTTTGTTTGCTGGTGGGTGGTTCTTGTCAGTCACTGCCAGCTGTATCCAAGCCACAGAGTAAAGCCCTACCTGTGGCATTGGCAGCTGCTCAGGCACAGCAGTGTTTCTGCAGTAAACTGGTGGGGTTTTTTAGCCTTGGAATGATGCATTAATTTGAGTCATCAAAAGGACAGGATTAGAGGCTAATAGTCTCCTGGAGGAGCTGGCCTCTTGCTGTGCTTGGGAATCCCAGTGCTAATTAGAACAGCTGTTAAAAGGCCTATTCCCAATTAGGGCACTGTGGCAGAAGGAGGAGACCTTGCTGGGTGTCCAGAGCCTTTGTGGGACCTGGGCAACGCTTGCAGGTGACCAGCAGCAGGACATGAACCATGGTTTGGGAACCTGCCCTCATTTCTTGTGCTCGGGACATCAAAGTCCTCGAGCCTGTCTTTGAAGAGCTGGCAGTGAGTAGTCAAACAAGAAATTCAAGATTTGAGGGTGAAAGGGAAAAAAAAAAATCATTTGGGACTCTGACCTACTTTGCTAGCTTGTGTGCTGGGGGAGCAAGCAGAGTTGGGTTGTCACCCAGGTACTGTTTCTGCAGGTGCCCCCAGATGTAGGTCATGGGGTGGAGTGTTGGCCAGCATGGAGCAGAGCTTGTGGCCATTGGGACGGGTGGGAGTTAGCCAGGTAGGGGTGAGCTCTGTTCTTACCTGTTGGTGAAAGCCTTGTAGCGTGGCACTTGTGTGAGAGTAGTGGAGAAAACGTGATGAGGAAATGCTTTTCTATGTTAGATTCATATTATCACGTTTGCTCACAGTTTATCAGTGAGGTCTTCTGTGTAACTTGAAGTCAAGCCATACTGATTTTAAGCTGCTTTATGTGTACCAGTAGAGATGGTGCTAAAAAGTAAATTGTCTTGTTTGCTTTTGTATTGTTTTCCATACCTCCTACGGGGGTCAGACCAGTCTGGGTCAGTTGGGGTGCTTTCGGTGACTTTACAGGGAATGCCGTGAGGAATCAAACCACAAACAACCCGTTCTCTAGATCTCCTCAGCTTTATTTGCAGGAACAGAGAAGTGCCAGGTCCCTGCAATTGAGCAACTTTGTGCTGCAGGTAGATAGAATTACACCTACAGCTCCTAAAAAGCCTGGAGGAAATGCTTTTCTATAATTCTACAGTACCAGTTTGTTCAGGGAATCTAGTTCTAGTAGGAACCATTCCGTTTCAAACTTGGTTGTCAAACATTTTCTTCCTCCATTGAGTTGAAAGTGCTGCTGCAGTAAGAAAAAGGATCAAGATGTCACGATATGCTGGGCTGTTCAGCTTTTTGTTTTTATGCAGCCCTGTTGACTTCAGTTTAGAACAGCTCCCAGTGTGAAAGGCACTGGAGGGTGGGATTACAGAGGCTTTGTACCTGGGGTACTCGGGTTTCTCTGCTTCTCTGCTGCTCATCTGTCTGTACTTGTGGAAACTGTGGGACTGTTGACAGAGAAGCTGTTGCTGCTGTTCTGGGGCTTGTGGCTAGAAGACAAATTGGTGATCAGACTGTACGAGAACCCAGTTATTACATGTGGACCTACTTCTGCTGTAAAGTTGGAAAAGGAGCTTCTTGCTAGTAGCTTTACTTTCCTGACCTGCCCCTTTTTTGGGGGCATTGCTTTCCATTGCTTTCAGGTCTCAGTTTCTCAAAGTTGCATCTTCTGCTTGTAACCAGAGAACACCTTTAGTTGGTAGTTGCCGAGTCGTATGTGAGCAGTTCTGGCCAGCTTCTTTCTGATAACTTGTCTTTTGCTTAAGATGTCCTTACTCCTGGTAATCCACAGTAAAATAATCTCTGTCCTCTTGAAATGCTTCAGCTCCTACGATTCCTAATGCTTAGCTGAAAAGAGATATGGGTAGTGCTACTCAGTTACTAAATTGGATCTTACTTATGCTTAATTTATGGAGGTGAGGTTCACTGCCCGCTGTCAGTATATTTTCACTTACACTTCAGCTTCTCTACAGCTTAATCTCAATTGTTCTGCTTTAGGAGTACCTGAACAGAATTCCCTGGAAATGCTGTCAGTTTACCTTTTGTCTTTTCTTTTCCAGCGGGGATCTGACGAGCTTTTCTCTACTTGTGTTACTAACGGACCCTTTATCATGAGCAGCAACTCTTCTTCTGCAGGTAATATTGCCTATGAAAAAGAACAGCAATTTAGAAGTATTGCAGACACTACAAGGAGGTCTGGTTCCCCTCCCCCCAGCCTTCATTTTAAAATCTCTTCGTTTTGAATACTCATTAGGCTTTTGTAGGACAGTGCTGAATAATAATAACAACAACAAAAAAGTTCTGCCCTTTACCATTAAAAAGTTAGTAGCCAGAATCAGGTTGTGGCAGGGCAGCTAAAATGGTTTTACAACATTAGAAGATGCAGGTTGTGCTGTTAACAGTCATGCTTAAAGCACAGCTGAAATCCAGGTAGGGTTATTTTGGCTGTATGTAGTAGTTTGCTGCTATTTGGAAATCTTACACCATCTGGAGGTTACTAATCCCACACAAGAGCATGTCCTTGAGTGCTCAGGTCAGAATTTTGCCCTCCATGCTTCTCAGTGCCTTGAATTGTCTCATTCTAGCTGCTCTTGGCCTCTGGGTCCCTTTATGCTCTGCCTGTGGCCTCCCTGCCAGACTGTTTGCTCATGTCTTTGCCATAGATATAATCAAGATGATCTCAAGTTTATTTTGGTTCGTATTTGTTTCAATATCATTTGCTTTTAAGACGTTCCCTTCAAACCGCATCGTCACCAGGAACTCCGGTTTAAGTGAAAAAGAATAAAGTCACAATCTACCTGCACAAAGGAGAAATGTGTCTGGGTGGATGTGTGCTGTAAACTGGCTGTGGGAGGGTTGTTTCAGCTCTGCCACTCCCATCATGGCGGGGCTGGGGGGGGTAAACCACATGTCTTCAGACTGGAGTGAAGTTAGACTATGGAGTTTCTCTACCAGCGGTCCCTGTATGAGGAGCACAAGCTGTACGACAGGAAGCTGTGCCTATTCTGTCGAACCATTCTAATGAGCAGTAACTCTTGTTTTTTTACAGCTAATGGAAACGACAGCAAAAAATTCAAAGGCGACAGTAGAAGTGCGGGGGTCCCATCCCGAGTAATCCACGTCCGTAAACTCCCCAGTGATGTCACAGAAGCAGAGGTCATTTCTTTGGGCTTACCTTTTGGCAAGGTCACCAATCTTCTCATGCTGAAGGGAAAAAACCAGGTACTGTCTCTGCCATTGAAAGCAGGGATTATGTCAAAGGCTTGATGAGTTTGTCATCAGTAAAGCAGATTCACGTCGTTTAAACAGCTGTCAGGCGTTGGGAGTCAATAACTTCTCCGTGCTATTATTTTACTTTTCCATGATTATCCCATGAGCTGTAGAAAATACTATTTTCAGGCTGTACAAGGAGTTAAATCTGTAATTATAGGTTGCCACTTATAATTAGCATTATGCTTGGTTTTTGAATTACAGACCAGGGAAATATTTGGACAGCAGTGCCATGAGTTGGCCCTTTTTCACTCAAGTTGGCCTGACAGTTGAGTAACCTCCTGTTTAACTTTGCATTGTCAGGACATCTTTATGGGGATGGTGAATTCACTGGGTAAAGCTCTTGGGTAATTCAGGAGGTGTGAGCTAATTTGGTAACTAAAATTGCCTTACAAATTAAGGAGTGGAAAAAAAACCCAAGCCAACTTTAATCATTGCTTAAATACTCTGTCTTTAAATTTAATGATGAAGATGTGTCTCTGATACATTGAGTGGTGGCATTATATGTAAGTACCTTGACTTGCTGCAGTCCGTGATGGTTTTGGAGGAGAGCAGGTCATAAAAGGTCTGGACAGTGAGTGGGCTTGCTGCTCTCTAGAGACCTGTGGGAAGTGCTTAATATGATGTGAAGAATGTGGATTATCGGTGTCTTTGTGCTCTCGCAGGCACTGCCAGTTTCCTAAATACATGTAGCTTGGAGACCTTGGGATGAGACTGAACCATGACATCAGATCAGTCTGGACAGGGAAAATCTTCATTTGTTCCACACAGAGTTGATTCTTAAACAATTCCATGTCCAAAAGCTCATGTAAATGCAGTTGTGAAGATCAAACGGGGTTACAGTTCCAACAGCAGCTCCTCCTGCAGTTACCACTGGTTTAACTCTGTTGTCAGGCACTAAGGCTGTCTCCTCGTGTCAGCCCCTTTGCTCACGTCTTGTCCTCGGGTTTGCCTCCTCCACAGGCATTCATAGAGATGAACACGGAGGAGGCAGCCAACACCATGGTCAACTACTACACCACCGTCACTCCAGTCCTGCGCAGCCAGCCCATCTACATCCAGTTCTCCAACCACAAAGAGCTCAAGACAGATAACTCTCCAAACCAAGCAGTTAGTTCTCGTCCTTTCTGTTGTTGTACTGGTGGGAGGGACAGACGGTTCTCTGCTGCTGGTGTAGGCCTGGGAGGGTTCTGAGGTTGGGTTGAACTATACAAGTGCTCAACGGAGCACATGAGCTTCTAGAATAAGGTCTCCTTTGATGGCTTTTCTGCAAAGTCTCAGGAGACTGTTAAATGAGCTGCTACAACTGCCTCAGGGTCAGGGGAGGAAACTGCCAAGTGAGGGGGAGATGGGAGGTTATGGTAGCTGAACGTTCTTCAGTCAGAAACGGGAACTCAACACCTGTCTACATTCAGGATATTTCTTAATCTAGGAAAGATTTGTATGAAATGAAGCTCTGCTGGGTCAGGTTTTGCCTGCGGTAGAGCACAGTCGGATGCTGGGGAGTGCTGGTGTTGAGGCAGGCAGAACAACGCGGTGCTTCAGGCTTACCTGGGCTGTCTGGAGTTTGTGAAAGATTATGCTCTGCAGAGGGTAAAAAGCTCCCTTTCTGGCTCAGCCGTTCTTGTCAATCCTTCATGACAGGAACATTGGAAAGAAGGTCAAATTCCTTGTACCTCCTTATCAGGGTTGGCTGCTGAGGATGGCCACTTTGCCTCCTCTCACTTTTCAGGCTGACTTTTGTTAGGAGCAGAGCATCTCGTGCTGTGCAGATAATGGTGCAGCTAACCAGACGCTCGGCACCTGGCGCACAGCAGCGAGCACATTGTAGTGTTCTGTGGGAGGGGGATTGACAGGAGATCTCCAGGTCAGTTTTCACTCCTGGATCCCCAGAGCAGATGTGCATTAATCTTCCAGCTTCTGTTATACTCTGGAGGTGGTGTCTCACCCCAGCAGAGCCTCGTTTGTCCTTTTTTCTAAATAGTGGACTCATTTTGCTCCATCTGTGGTTGCTGAGCAAGGTTGGGGCAGTAGCATAAGTACGATGTAGTTGGTGTTTTTTTGCATCAGTCTTGCTGGCTGGGGTGGGCTGCGTTGTCGTTACAAAGGCACCACATCCCCAGCGTAAGGAGCAGTCAGCTGCTTTCTCCTGCTAACTGTTGAGCTCTGCGAGTAGTTTGCAGGTGGGGAGCTGGAGGGAAAGCTGCCTGTGTTGTCTGTGGCTGCAGAAGCGCTGGTCTCACCGAGTGTTCGTTCCGCAGCGTGCCCAGGCGGCTCTGCAGGCCGTGAATTCTGTCCAGGCAGGGAACCTGGCGCTGTCGGCCCCCGCTGCGGCTGTCGACGCGGGCATGGCCATGGCTGGCCAGAGCCCTGTCTTGAGGATCATTGTGGAGAATCTCTTCTATCCTGTCACTCTAGATGTTCTGCATCAGGTAAAATGCAGCTCGTGTAATTCAAAGAACAAATATTTATGTTTTCAAGGCATCTTTGCTGGTTCTGTTCAGGATGTAGCAGAAGCAGCTGCCCTGTGTCCTTGGGTGAGGGCTGGGGGGAGGGGGAACACACACAAAGCACAGAGCTGCGGTGTCCAGGGGTTGTTTAGGCAGCAGCCTGTTTGGAAGGTTCCTCCTGCTTGCTGCAGTTGCTTAACTGTGACCTTCATGTGTAAATGCAAGCTTGATTGTGTTTAAATATCCCTGAAATTCTTGGAGATGTTGGAGTTCCTGAAGGTGTGTGTGACTCCTATGTAAGAATTCGTAACAAAACAAGAACTTCATGAAGGGGGCAGTTTGGTTACCCTCATTTTTTTCAGTGTGATGCCATGATGGAAATTAAACAATGCCTATGGTGTGGTTTAAAGCCTTAATTTTTGAAGTTGGAAAGCTAACAAGGTGAAGGATGACTTCTGTTGTTTCTGCTTCTAATAATGGAGCTCAGTATGAAATGAACTTCCTGGAAATGAGATAAGAGATGTAAATATTATCTTTCAGATTTTTTCCAAGTTTGGTACAGTCCTGAAAATAATTACATTCACGAAGAACAACCAGTTTCAGGCCCTGCTACAATATGCAGACCCAGTGAGCGCTCAGCACGCCAAACTGGTGAGTAGTGTGCTTGCTGTGCTCAGCACTTGGACTGTTGAGCTGCCCGCCAGGCTTGTTTTTCATCGGGGAGCAGTGTTGGCAACTGGCACCTGGGGGAATCCAGGGGTCACAGTAGATTCACACAAGCATGGCCCTGATGGCAGAGCACGTGGGGGGGAGGGGATTTTCCCTGCCAGGAGCAGCGTGGAGGGGATCAGTCTTGCTCCACACAGAGCAGGATCTCCGCGGGTTCCTGGGCTGATGTCACACCTTCCTTCTCTGGAGCCTTCTTGCTGTCAGTTTGGTCCAAACGCACCGTGGGTGAAGAAGGCTCTGTTTCCTTGCAGTCTCTGGATGGCCAGAACATCTACAATGGCTGCTGCACGCTGCGCATTGACTTCTCCAAGCTCACCAGTCTCAATGTGAAATACAATAACGACAAGAGCAGAGATTACACACGACCAGACCTACCTTCTGGGGACAACCAGCCTGCTCTCGATCAGACCATGGCAGCTGCTTTTGGTGAGACTTCTGGAAGTGGGAGCAGGATGGGTATCAGTGATGTGGGGGCAGGGATGGGCTGTAGTCCTGGTGTACTGGGCCGTATAGAATATTGGAATACAGAATTTGGGCACCGCTGAATCGGCCAGGGGCTGAGTGCTGGTAGGAACGTGGGCCTGTGGGTGCTCACTGATGCTTCGAGAGCTCCTCTCCTTTGGGTGGGGATTGTTCAAGGCTGCCCAGCTGTCTGTGCTTCGAGTGCCATCTGCTGTTTTGCCTACAGTGTGGACTTGTGATACCTTGGGGTGGTGTAACCTACACTTTGAAAATGATGTTGTAGTTAAACAGAGAAGCTCCTGTGTTCTGGTCAACAGCTGGATCCCAAGAGCTGTTTCAGAATGGTGGAGGCAGAACAGGTTTCATAATCTCTTGATGTTTAATTTTATATAAGAGGAGGTTTTTAATTACTGTTCAGAGTTTCACTTCCAATTAAATGCTTGTGTTGAAGACATTCCAGCTAAGTCTATAGAGTTTTCTTGTTACTGGGTATCCTTATGTGTGTGTATCTTTCCCAGGTGCCCCAGGAATAATCTCTCCTTCTCCATATGCAGGAGCTGGTTTTCCTCCTACCTTCCCAATTCCTCAGGGTGCAGGTATTGTATTTTGGAATTTGAAATTTTACAGAGTTCTTTTTGTTTCCAAAGCATTTTCATGTTTTAAATCAAAGTGGGGATATTTTTGTCAGTGTTAGTCCTGTAAGTTCTAAATGCTGGCACAGAGGTATAGAAAGGAATGGTGTTCCAGTGCATAACTAGTGCAGCTGTAACACCTCTGGCAATACCCAGTGAGAAGAGGAAAATAGGAATATCAGGATGGGAGAGACAGTAAAAAGAGTATTTAAAATCGGGGGAGTTAGGGAGGAGAAAGTCAGCTTGTATTTTGAATTTCCTCATGTGGGAAATTTCCTCATGGATTGGGAACTCACTTTGACAGCTGTAAATGTGGTCAAAAGGAATGTTTGTTCCCTTTTCCTAAATATTGAGTAAATATTTATTATCTACCTGTTGTAGATAAGGAGAAGGGAGTAGCCAAGTGTCTGGGATTAAAGCCTTGGGGTTGAGGTGCTAAATAGCGGAGTGCCAGACTAAACAATGTCTGCTTTGTTTTTCATAGCAGACCAAGCTACACTGACTTTCTTGTAACTGTTGGGGAAATTCACAATGCTGCTTTGAGAAGTAATTTCAAGTAACTGATCACTAGCAATTGCTCCTTGAGCTCTAAAGCTCTTCCCTTCCGAGGGCTGATACGGGGGGGTGCTGGCTATTGCTGAAATGCCTAGATCATATATTTTAATACTTCTCTATTCAAGAAGAGATGAGTTGGTAGCTGTGTACAGTGTCTGATTGTGCTCTGCATGGTTAAAGACAAAGCATTTTTTGGCATGCACTGGTTGGAAAGCCCCTTCCAAATGCACTGTTTGCAACACCTCTCCTGCACTGACAGAGCCCAGGCTCAGTGCTGATTGCGCTTCCTGTCAGACGTGCAGAATATTGTAGTCGATGAGGTGGTGCCGAGAGGCACCTTCTCAGCACCAGGCACTGCAAGAGCAAACGCTGTTAGAAACAACATTTCCTGCAGCACCAGAACTGGAGGCTTCTGTTGCTCTTGGGAGATGTGGTTGCTGTGGTTGAATGATCACTACTTGCATGTTACAGAAGATGTGCTGCTGCTCTCCCTTCTGGTGCAGCAAATTACACTAGAGTACGTGCTGTGGATTTCTTTACTGGTTAATATTCTTTAATTTCCAGGCCTGACAGTTCCAGCACTAGCTCCCTTGGCTATCCCAGCAGCAGCTGCAGTGGCTGCAGCAGGACGGGTTGCCATTCCCGGCCTCACTGGGGCAGGGAACTGTGTTCTGCTGGTTAGCAATCTGAGTCCTGAGGTTAGTGGAGTCCTAACTTTACTTTTTTTTTCCCCCTCCTTCCTGTTACCTCTGCTTTCACTTTCTGAACGCAGATTGTGCTGAAAGCCATTGAAAGGGAAATCCTGCCGTATCTGAGAGGAAACGGCCAAGCTAGGAAAGCCAGCTCCAAAACTCAAAGCAGACAGACAGTACTCTAGTTGCTGAAGGGAAATGAGAACGCCCATCTCAAACAAGTATTGCTCTTCTTTGGTTCAAAGCCAAGGACGCTGCCTGCCTGCTCTTGCCCCAGAAAGACTACAATACCTGTCCCTTCCTCCCTCTTCCATTTGGAGTCTCCCTGCCATTCCCATGGTGTAGCACTGTTTGGGTCACAGACTAGTCATGTCCATTCTTCCTTCTCCATAGCATGTTCTAGTTTTTAATACATTAATTCAGAACTACAGAGAGAGTTCATTCTGAGCTCTGCTCTGTCTGTGTAGTGTCTGGACCCCCGTCAGCTTCACCTTGTACTTGTGCAGTGTTTCCTCTGCCATGTGCTTGCACATTTTCCCTTTCCAAGATTCCTGGAAGTTTTTTCCATAGCTGAACCCCTTAACAGCTCACAGTTTACACTTTCAATTCTGCTTAACTTAGTGAGTTGAAATACTGGGGTTTCTTTAAAGCAAGTAATACTCGAACAAAAAATCTTCTTTAATGAGAGACAGCATTGTAAGAATTTGATACGGATATCTTGGATTTTTTTTTTCAGTCAGCTTTTGGCTTTGTTGGATCTAAAGTGTAGAATCTCATGTGTGCAGCAGAGCACAATGAGTCTCTGGTGGGGCTGTGCACACAAGTTAATACTTTGCAAAGCTCTAAAACTTAGCAGCAATGTCAGAGTAACCACAAAACCTCTTTTGCATCAAAGGGCAAGCCTGGATGTGATGAATGATCAAAATGTTTAACTCTTGATGAGATGAACCAGTTGAATCTATTTCAAACAGCCTTTTTTTGTCTGTCATTACTGTTTTCTCCAGGGCATGAAATAATGGCAGGGGCTGTGACACACCCTTGCTTTGGGTGAGTTGTTGGAATGCCTCTGCCATTCCGGGAACTGGCATCTCTGGCTTGGTCCTGTCACTCGCTGCTCAAATGTTAAGAGCTGGCACTGGTATTCCCGACCAGTTTCTGGGATGGTTCCGGTTGTCTGGGTGACAGTGACAGGGCTGTGCTGTACCTGGGGCATTTGCACGAGCTCCCAGCTCCGAGCAGTGTCTGACGGGTGCGCACGGTTCCTGTCGGGGACCAGGTGCTTATTTCATGCCTTATATTTTTTTGAAGAGCTCTTCACTATCCATCCAGCTTATCTTTGGGCTAGAGAGACTTTGATACTTGTACTGAAGCTGTGAACTAACAGACCTGAAACTTTTTTCCATTGCCTGTGTAATCAGTGTTGTAGAAACTTACCTGTGCCACAACCAGTTAGTTAAGAGACAGTATTTCTCTGGAGTGACTACTCTGCAATAACACATGAGGGGTTTTTTGTTGTTTGGGGTTTTTTTCTTATTTGGAATCACGGAAACTGAAATTACTCCATTTTCCTTTTCCCTGGTGAGCAGAAGACACCCTGTGTGCTGCAGCTGGCACTGACTCTGAATGTGGACTCGTGTCTGTGCAGAGCTGCTTGCTACTGGGGTAGAGGTGCTTTCCCTGCTGCTCTGGCTGAGTCACAGCCATTGGTGTGGTTGCTCAGGATGAGGCCAAGCCATGGAGATGGCAGGGACTGGACTCTGCTGCAGATGAGGTACCGAGTTCCTCCTGGCAGACCCCTTGGGGGTTTGTGGTGGTCCAGCTGCTCCGTCATCATCATCATCTGCTCTGGAGGCAGCGATGGGAGTCCACACTGGGCTGCCCTTGGTCCGTTACAGCTGTGGATTGCTCCTGCAGTCGCTGGTCCTAAAGCAGCAAGTGCAGCTGTGCTTGGCTTCACAAAGTCATTTCTTCTAAACTATTATAATCAGAGGGAAAACAATTTTGGTCAAATTTTTGGGAGCACCACTGCAGTTTAATTCCCTCCTGCAGGCTGTAGAAGTCACTCTGTTGTGATACTGTCTCTTACTTCTTTGTATATCTTAAGTAAAAATGCCTTTTCTTTTATCATTGTGTTCCACTAGGTAAAACCTATTAACTGTTTCTGTAAACAAGTTATTGTATGTAGAATTCTATAAATCTGACTGATGGAACACTACATATTTCCTTATGTATTTACTGACCTGTGTTTTTTGCTACTTTTTTCTTTTCTCCCCATCCCTGAATTTTTTTTCTTCCCCTGATCCGGAATTTCTTTGCCAACTGACTGCACGGTACTTCTGCTTCCTGTTGTTGCTTGAAACAAACAAACAAAAATAAATAAAAACAAATAAAAAAAACATTCCCCTTCCAAAAAAAAAAACCAAACCCTGCTCTTCGGAAACCAACCTGCCCTTCAATATTAACCATCTTGAAAACTTCATCATCCATCAACCAATTTCGCCATTTCCTGCGGGGACTCTGCCCTTCCTCGTTGTGGACGATTTGTGCAACCTCGCTCTCCCCTTCGATTCCTTACCTCTTCCCTGTCCCTCCGCTGCCTTGCTCTGCTGTTCTCTAAAGAGAGTTACACCCCAATGCCTCTTTATTCTTTTCGGTATGTTATTATTCACACTTTTTATTACCTTGTTTTTTTTTCATTTATTTGAGATTTACTTTTTTTTGATACTTCAAAAAAAATGTACAGTTTGCAGTTTGCCTTTTTTGAATGTGTAATTTCGTTTGGTTTTTTTACATTGTTTATTTAGTTTGCTGTTTAATTTAGTTTGCCTTTATTTTACATTCAGTTGTGCATGGTTTATTGCTTTGCATGTCTTTTGTAAGAGTTTTAAATGGTGATAGCATGCAAAAATTGTCCAGTCTTCTGGCAGTAAGATTTTGGCTTTTTGCTGAAACCCAGTGTCTTTTCTTTAATGTATTGTTCCATTATTATTCTGCTGTATAAGAATTGCCCTTAATTAGAGCAGAATAAGTAACCATGGTTGGAATGAGATCAGTTCTGGTTGTGAATGAATGTTTTTGCTGTTGGATTGAGTAGCTAATGCTAAGTTGAATGCGACTTCGTTGTTTTTTTCCCCCTGCCTAAGACCATTCTTGTTTCCTCGCTTTTTGAAGGAGTCTATGGTGATGTGCAGAGAGTGAAGATTTTATTTAATAAGAAAGAGAATGCCCTAGTGCAGATGGCTGATGGGAACCAGGCCCAGCTTGGTAAGCAAGCTTCAAAGTGTCAGACTGTTAGAGTTAAGATACCTAATGAGTAATTAAATCTTTAATATCGGTACTTCTCTTCTGAAAGAAGACCCCAAACCTGGATGTGTCCTTGCACTTAGTCACTTTGCCTGCAGATGTGGTGTGGATTTGAGGCAGCTCTAGAGAACGTCTGGGTTGTTTGCAAGATAATCTAGAGGGAAACTAGAATGAGCAGCGCAGTAAGGCAGGATAATGGTGCCTGTCCTGCAGTTCCTGGACGATGGGGTGTCTGCAAAGGGAAGGACTGGAATGAGCATCTAGCTTTGATGTCAGTGTCTGAATGAAACTGTGATGTGCCCTTGTGGTTTTGTTCCCCGTTGCAGCCATGAGCCATTTAAATGGGCAGAAGCTCCACGGGAAGCCGATCCGTATCACGTTGTCCAAGCACCAGACAGTGCAGCTTCCCCGCGAGGGACAGGAGGACAGAGGTCTGACTAAGGACTATGGAAATTCTCCTCTACATCGTTTCAAGAAACCAGGCTCCAAAAATTTCCAAAACATCTTTCCCCCTTCTGCCACTCTTCACCTGTCCAATATTCCGTAAGTATCTGCATGGAGAGCTCCTGTGCGGCTGAGAATAAAACTGTTCCCAGGTGTAGTTGGAGTGTAAGAGCTTTTGGTGCCGGCAGGAGGGAGGCTTTGCCTTTCTTCCTGTAGTTCTCATCACCTTCCCAGTCCAAGGGAATTTGGTGCCGGTGAGAACTGGGTTTTGGAGGTGACTTTGACTGTCACTCTACATTTGACTGGAAAAACTGTTTGTTTCAGACCTTCGATAACTGAAGAAGACCTTAAGATGTTGTTTTCAGGAAATGGTGGGATGGTCAAAGGATTCAAATTCTTCCAGTAAGTGTTTTCTTTTATGTCCTGTGCTTACACTGGGCTTTTCAGTGTAAGAAGGGTAGAAGTACTTGGTTCTGATGGAATTCCAGCTCAGGTAAAGTGAAAGGTGAGCAGAATCCTCGCTAATGTTGTACTTGACTCTCTGGAATAAAGAATCCGAGAGTAATCCTGGATTGAGTGTGTGGAGAGTGAGATAAAACAAAACTGGGGTGGCTGGGTGTGAAGTTTAGATGCCTGTGTTTATCCCAGAGAGAAACTCTTCCCTCTGAAAAGAAAGGACATTGCAATTCCCTGGGCAGTTAATTTTTTACTGGCCTTGTTGAGTGCTAGATAAGAAAACTTGGGTTGCAGTGGGGGGACTCTGCATGCAGGGGCACTGAATGTGACTTCAACTTGGGTCTTGCCAGGAAGGACCGTAAGATGGCTCTGATCCAGATGGGCTCCGTGGAAGAAGCCATTCAGTCACTCATTGAGCTCCACAACCATGACCTGGGTGAGAATCACCATCTGCGTGTGTCCTTCTCGAAGTCTACTATTTAAAGCTTTGGAAGGCATGAGACAAAATGGACTTGACTTAAAAACCTCTTGGGTTCAGCCTTGACCTTAAAGGGCTGAACGCAAGGGTTTCAACTTCCATCATTCCAGAAAAAAAGCCACTTTAAAAATGCAGCTGAAGTGACCTTAAAAGACCAGAGATTTTATTTTTTTAAAGAGAAATCAGTTTACCGGTTTTTAAAAAAAAAAAAAGAAAATTAAATCTAATTGATATTGCTGACCTTGCGGTGATGGGTAACAATCTTGACTGTTCGAATAAAAAACAAAATCACAAGTTCACGTTTACACTTTGGAACCTGCTCTGGGAAATTCCCCTCCCTCCTTGCTCCTCCTCCCCCGAAAAAGCAGATCCTGGCAAATGTTATCAGGTTTCACACTGATGCCTTTTTTATTTTCTTTACCCATCCATGCCTTGAAAGACCTAAAACCACTGTGTAAATTCACTTGAGCGCCTTTCGAGTCAGGATTTTTTGCAGAACGCGTGGTGTACAGGAGCTCCCAACTCACCCAGCACAAAAATCATTCAGTTGCGTTGATCCTACTTTAACTGTGCATCTGCTGTCCTGTGCCTTAAACCCTTTCCTTCTCTGGGGAAAACATCTGAACTGCAGGGAGTGGATTTGGGAGAGTTGAGGGCGATGCCTGAGCTCTGTTGTAGGGAAGGATGAGTGAAGCTTGGCAGAGTGGATAAAGAAAATACTGGGCTTTGACTCTCCAGGCAGTTGTACCCCCACTGTCCACGCAGCGGTCACCCCTCTCCGTGCCGCTCCCCTCACCCGGTCTGTTCAAGCTCCTTTGTCTAAGATCCAGCCGAGGCAGAGGGCTCTGGGTGGGGAAGCGTTCCCGAGGCCAAACCACATTCCATTGTCCATGGCAAGTCAGGAGAGAATTGATCAGGAGACGAAGCACTGCGGGACGCTTGTGAAGACGAATCATTGTCGCCGTCGGGCGCGTGTATATATTGTCTGTCGAAGTACTCGGCTAGGCTCCGGAGAATCATTGGCTATCCCAACCTCTAGAAAGGTGTCTGGGCGAGGCACCTTCATGCCCCTGATCTGAGATTTAATGAGACCAATGTAGCTCTGTCATCATTCTTATAGCATGTCTTCAGCAGTTGAGCTTTTTTGTTGTAATTCTTGTATTATACTTTTTTGATGCCGTCGCTGTCATCTGTGCCTAGCAATATTTCCAGTCGACCAAATATTCTAATCTCTTTATATGCAAAAGAAATAGTTTAAGTACCTTTTTATAGAATGATAAGATGGTATAAACGTAATCTAAATTTACTCCTTTGTGGTATTACCCTTGTATACTGTACTTTCTTATTTTATTTTCTTTTGTAATTGAAGTTGTAGGGCAGGAATTTAGTTGTCAGGCTGAGGTCATGACTGAGGATGAGTGAAGTGCTGAAATCGTGGTAAGGCGAAGCAGACTTTGGAGGTAATGAGTGCAAATAGCTCGGGAATTGAAGTAAAAGGACCCAGGCTAAAGTCTTTACCTTAACCTATAAGCCCAGATCTTCTAAGTTATAGGAAGGGAATTTGTGAAAAGTAGAATGCAGCAGATTTTCCCCCCCCAATGATAAGACCATTTATTATTTTTGTTTCTGGCTTACAACTCCTTCCCGGGCCATTCTGCCTTCTCTGTGTGACCCGATGTTGCCTTACATTTCCCTCTAACCTGCAACCTGTTCGGATGCAAAATAACAAGTCTTGTACTTTTTTTCAGGGCTTTTCTGCAAATTGTGGACCAAAGTTTGTTTTTTAATTGTCTTAGTGTTGCAAGTTACGATTTCCTTGCTTCGCATGGGAGCTCTTGACTTGCCTGGCACTGAGTGTTTGGAGAAGTCTTAACTTTTGTAGTTCCTCCCCGAGCTCTGGAGGAGGGGATTACGCTGAGAACTGTCTGCAGACTGAGTGGGGTTCAGCTTGGGTTGTGGCGTGAGGCTGGGGTCCCAGCCTGGCCTGCTGCGGTCTTCAGTGGGTGCCTGAGGAATGTGAAACCCTCTCTGATGGACGTGGTGCCCCCAGTTGAGCTCTGAAAGTTCAGCCAAGGAGCAGATGCTGGTTTTGGTTACCTCCATCTGGGTGAGCCCATTAATGAGGCCTCGATCTGCCTCTGGGAAGCTCTGTGTTTACTTGGCAGTGTCTGAGGGTCAGGAGGGCAAGTCCAGGTGTCTTAGTGGTGGTTGTCACCTAGAGTTTGTTCCCTCATCTCCCTCCCAGGTGACAAACGGGCACCTCCCAAAGCTGGGACATGCTCCAGAGCAGGGTCCCCAGTGAGGTTCTCCGCACAACCCAAGTGGAACAGCCGTGGTGTAACCAGTGTCAGTCGGCCTCCTCCCTGGGACAGCAGGAGAGGCCTGTTGGAAGGAGACCTGCCTGGGGGACAGGGGCCAACCCCCCAGGCTGTGTTTGGTAAAATGCAAGTGAAAGGAATCAAGGCAACCCTGGAACCCAGGCGGTTGGGGTGTGGTGGTGTTTTGGTTTGGGGTTGGTTTTTTTGTTTGGGTTTTTTTTCCCCTTTGGATCCCTGTGTTTGCATGTAAAGAATGTGAGTAACAAAAAGGGTGTACATATTTATAATTTTTTTTATACCTGTTGTAAGACGTGAGGGGGCAGCAAAACCCAGTTTTTTTATGGTGAACAGATGTATATTTTGATAACAGCTCTTACAGGTTCAGTATTGCAGAAGGTGGGTGGGGAGGGTAAGATACACAACATCCGAATTCCATTGCCTCTTTCAAAGAATGTTTGTAATGCAAAAAGAAATGAAATTAAACTATTTTATAACAACCTTTGTACCTTTCTGTAGCTCCATTATTTACTGTCGATTGTAGAAAGCAGTTATTGGCCAGTCTGTACTTGTGCTTTCAATAAATTTCTTCTGTTTTCTTTGCTTCTGATTTTTCCTATCTT
Organism: Actenoides hombroni; assembly: GCA_024336885.1. NCBI lineage: Eukaryota > Metazoa > Chordata > Aves > Coraciiformes > Alcedinidae > Actenoides > Actenoides hombroni. The sequence goes on from WUAM01000287.1 coordinate 22,326,668, forward strand.
TTTATTGTGCCTGTTTTGCTTCTGATTTTATTCCACCCCCACCCCCCCCCAGTGTAATTTCAGCTGCCTCATTGTGTGTAACTTTGACTCTTGCCATACCTCTGGGCTGGGGGTGTCTGTCCCCAGGAGGGGTGAGGGGCCACGGGGCTGGTTCTGTTCCAGCCCCTTGGTGCTCGGCGAGGTTCAGAGGTATGAGGTCATGGGCCCTTAACTGATGCTCTGCCTTTATCACACTCCAGCACTTTTTGTTGTTGTTGTTCTTTTGTTTTGTTGGTTGTTTTTTTTGTTGGTTTTTTTTACTTCATGTTCCTAAACTTTCTATGTCCTCCAGCTCTAATATCCATGAAATAACCCCCTCTCCAGTCACACAGATAATCCTCTCTGGTGTTGTGCTGTAGCTGTGTCCAAGCTGGGGGATGGGGGGAGTCCCCTGTCCAGTGTCCCAAGGGGAGATTCCTGTGGGGATCAATTTGCCTCTTCCTGATTCTATGCGGCCCCCTCCCACCACCACCTCCATGCTGGGCCCACTGCTGCCCGGGGGATGACAGGAACAAATGTACCCCCGTGTTGCTTGTCTGGCTC
>WUAM01000287.1:22430295-22445435 GCA_024336885.1 Actenoides hombroni
CCTGGCACCATTGCAGGGGGGGTTGGCCGGGGCTCTGAGCACCCTGCTCTGGTTGCAGATGGCCCTGCTCCGTGCAGGGGGGTTGGATCAGATGAGCTTGGAAAGTCCTTTCCCACCCAAACCAGTTTGTGGTTCTAGAAAACTAAATTGACATATTCTGAACTACAGGTGAAGTGAGCAAGTCAAACCCCTTTAGAAAGCCCGGGCTGTGTATGTTCTTGCAGTCAGATGCTGTGAGCTTGTGAAAATCTTGCACGTGACCTTTCTGAAGATCAACATGGCTAATAATGTCCATGACTAATAGCCAACGTTCTTGCTAAATCAATTGATCACACGAGGGACATGAATTACTCTTTTCTTGATGACTGATAACCATCTACAAGCAGAAGGGGAAGATATAATTCAAAATCATTCAGGACATCGCCTTGGGCAGGGACCGCGTGTCCCCTTGCACACAGAAGGGCAGTAGTTCAGGGAAGGCCGTACGGAAACAGAAATGATGAAGGAGGGTGTTTGGGCACTCTGCTCGCTCTCCATGAGCATTCACATCACTGCTAACCAGAAGAGCTCAAACATCTGTGGAAAACCCCCGGTTCCTAAACATTGTCCAGCTGTAATTTATGTCTAGAGGTTTTCAAAATTTTCAGTGTTCTTCACTTGTCAAGTTTCATATAGAGGACCACATTTGAATGGTCTAGCTTTCCAAGAGTGCCTAGTGAATTCTTAGGAGTCTGACTCATAAACCACAAAGAGAACAAAATTTTGGAAGCAAGTACTCTCTTTGTTTTCTTGAATAACTCTTTCTGAAAGCCAGATCTCTTTTTAAGGTATCTCAAGCTGGTACCCAACAAATGAGGCATAAAAGATCACTAGAGGACTTTGAAAACCAAATAATGTGAGCATGTACGTAAAGGGCTTCCACGGTATACACAAAGAGTTACACACATAACGTGCAGCACAAACACCGAGCCTAAAAATGCTTATCTTCTGTGGAAGATGTTTGATTAAATATTCTGCTGCTTGCAGATAAAACATCAGCCATTTATTTTTACAGATTTAGAGACCTTCAGTACTGGCTGATTGTCATCAGCCGTGATCTCTGCACAATGCAGACCTGCAAAACAGACAACCCCACACCTATCTGCTACTCGAGATTGCTCAGCGTGACACGGGTTTTGTTCTGGTTTCAAATGAGACAAGTTCCGTGAAAGTATTCTCTGTCTAAATCAGTGTGAGTTTGTAATGAAATACAGTTGGAACGCACTTGTTTTAATTTAGCCATAAGCCTCTGAGACCTCAAACAGTATGCAAAGGTTCTGAGGGTAACTGAAGATCAAAACAAAGAATGTCCTTTAGCATGAATATGTTTGGGGTAATTCCTCCGGCTTTTAATCAAAATGACTTCTGATCTCAAAGTATCAAAAGGAGAATTTCAGTGAGTGAGCCTGTGGTTTCTGACAGCGTCAAGAGGCAGAAATACACTGTTGTTTCAGGGCTTAATCACTTACCAGGAATTTTTCGGGTTAGTATTTGACGTGACTTCTTTGTTGAATGAGTCAAAGCTCAACAGGTGGCTTTTTCACTGCGTAAACTCATCACTCGCATTGGGCAAAGTAGTTTGTTTTCTCCCTGTCCTCCTCTTGCTCCTGGTGCCTGTCATACAGAGATCTTGTATGAAGTTTCAAGATTACTGTAATCAACATTCACTCTTCAATATAGCTGGGAAGCGTGGGAAATAAAAAGGACCCAAAATGGGCATTTGTGAGAGAGAAGAAAGAAGTAACAAAGAACCTGAATTCTTCCTTCCAGCAAACTCATTTCAGCACATTTGTTTATCCTTTCGACATTTGTTCAGTCCCTCACACTCTAATCCATCTAATTCCAAGGTGGGAATTTCCTTCATGTCCCAGTTTAATGCTGTGTGAAATGAAGAAGATGGAAGTGGAATAGTAGAGAAGTGAGGGTTGAATCCAGGAGAACGGGCAGGAGTCAAACCAAAGGGCACAGTTACACTTACCCAGAGGTGGAAAACGTTCGGAAAGAGTTTGGTTGTGAAGTGGGAGGCAGGGGAAGTTCTTATCAGAGGCAGGATCTGGCCTTTTAAGGGCAAGGAATGAAGATTTAGCCAGGCCAATGTGTGAAAGCATCAAGTTATAGGCCACAGAGTCTAAGCTCTACCTGTTATTTATATCTGCAGCCCACAAAGTCACACATATACCCACACAGTGTTTGTCTTGGACTCTTGAAGAGTGCAGACCCTAGCAATCATGCGCACGAGGTGACACACAGCGCGTGCTTGCGAGGACAAATGGAAACATTAAGATTAGTAGTGATGGTAAAATCATTCTGGTCAAGTGCATTATGCAACCAGTATTTCCTAAGGTGCATTGGTATCTGTTGTTTCTGTGGCTATGAACGTAGACGACAGTTACTAATGTTTTTGCAGAACATCAACTGTGTTCTGTATTAACTGCATCCTGAAGAGAAGAGGAAGCACCAAAGCCTTTGTAAAATGATGGTGTTCCTTCATTTCTTGTTTCTGATTTGCACTTGGTCTACTAGTCCCGGTCAGACAGAGCATCTTGCCAAATCCCTGCTGCTCTGGAGAGAGCAGCCTTTGAACGTTTCCAGTCTTTTACCTTTCTGAGCAGGAAGAAGGTGAACTGCACTTTAATGTAAAGACTGTTAAATATATGAAGTTATGCAATAAAAACTATTCTCATCACTTCTACAACACATTTGATCAGCTGTGAGGGGCTAACTGTGTAATGCTTCCATTTAATGGCGACGCTAAACCATTTACACCCTTGTGAAAATGAGGACAGGTTGTGTTGAGGTTTTCGTATGTGCACTCTATCTACCTGGTCAAAAGATCCTCATTTCTGGTAAAACTGTTTTCCTTCCGCTAACAGAAGACGAGATTATGGCTCAGGCTTCAGAGATTTGGTTCAGACCTATCTCCCCTTCTTTGTCTTATCTCCACCCCGAGCAGCAGATCAGAGCAGACTCTGATGAATCGTACTTTCCAGCAGGTTGTGCAAAGCCCTCCAAGAAAAACTTTTATCTCACCAGGAACTGATTCACAAGAATCAGATCCATGAGATGATACACACTGTTCTCTAATCAAAACACAGTGCCTCATGAAACAGCTGGTGAATCTCACTTTTCTGAGATCATCAGTCAAGCCCTCAACCCTCAGATTATTCTTTTTCCCAAGAATGTAGTAAAATTAGAAGAGGTCCTGCAAAGGGCAGCCAGAACAGCCATAGATTCACTATACTTTCTGTAAACACAAATGCTAATTCATTATTTCTCAAGAATAAAGAATACGCACCAGAATTACCAGGCAGTGGATTTCAAAGAAACGAAAGGAAGCACATCTTCATACAACATAAAATTCAACTTTGGAGCATGTTGCCTGAGGATAATGTAATGTAATCATCAAAAATAAAAAGGCAATCACAAAAATACTAGGCCATAGATCAGGCCAGGTGGACCTTTAAGCTGACTCAGTTTGACCATTATGTCCTAAAATACTGTGTGAATTTGAGTATTAAATGCACTTCAAACTGTACTGGATTTGTGTGGTAAGATTTGGTAGTGGGGGGGCTACAGGGGTGGCTTCTGTGAGAAGCTGCTGGGAGCTTCCTCCATGTCCAACAGAGCCAATGCCAGCTGGCTCCAAGATGGACCCACCCCTGGCCAAGGCCGAGCCTGAGGGACGGCGGTAGCTCCTCTGTGATAAAATACTGTGCAACAGCAGCCAGAGAGAGGAGTGAGAAGGTGTGAGAGAAACAGCCTTGCAGACACTGAAGTCAGAGAAGAAGGAGGGGAGGAGGTGTTCCAGGCACTGGAGCAGAGATTCCCCCGCAGCCCTTGGTGAAGACCATGGTGATGCAGGCTGTCCCCCCGCAGCCCTTGGAGGTCCATGGTGAAGCAGATATCCACCTGCATCCCACGGAGGACCCCACGCTGAAGCAGGGGGATGCCTGAAGGAGGCTGGGACCCCATGGAAAGCCCGCTCTGCAGCAGGCTCTGCAGCAGGGCCTGTGGGCCCATGGAGAGAGGAGCCCATGCTGGAGCAGGTTCACTGGCAGGACTTGTGACCTCATGGCAGGCCCACACAGGAGCAGTCTGTTCCTGAAGGACTGCACCCTATGGAAGGGATCCACACGGGAGCAGTTCATGAGGAACTGCAGCCCCTGGGAGGGACTGATATTCATGAAGGACTACGTCCCGTGGGAGGGACCCCACAATGGAGCGGAGGAAAAGTGTGAGGAGTCCTCTCCCCTGTCCAGCTGAGGAGGGGAGTGATACAGCAGCTTTGGTGGGCACCTGGAATCCAGCCAGGATCAACCCACCACGCTAGCAATTGGCTTATAGATGCTGTAGAACTGAACCATTGTCAGGGGTCTTACCTTTTCTTTGTATTAGAAGAAGGGATGGTGTGGCTTACATAAAAAAACTAAATCATTTTAATAGGGTGAATATCTATATTTTATTATTCTATTATTCAATTTACTAATTTTTACTATATGAATCTAAATTTTACTACCTCTCCATATGACTTCCCTACATTGCAAACTTTTTCTTACATCTTCACATCTTTATTTTCCCATTTATATCACAAATTCATATCTACAACCACCAATAATGTTTTTGATTTTGAAGTCTCATTTAAAAACATAGCTTAGAGGACTATTCTTAAGGAAACCCACAAGAATTAAGATCCAAGCATAAATCTACATATATTTTAATTAAATAGGAAAAATCACTGTAATATAGAAGAGCCTAGAATGACTTGGCCTTTTGGTAGAGATTTGTTTTCTTTACTCTGAAGTGAAAATGGTTGATTCTTTGTGGTATTCCCATGACATAGAATCAGGATATCTCAAGTTGGAAAGGACCCATAAGGATCATCAAGTCCAAATCCCTTCTCCTTGCAGGACTACCTACAAGTAAACCATCTGACGTGCACAGGTTTTGGCACATACTGCATACTTGATTTGCAGTATAACTTTAAACAAACAAAGGGAAGAAAGCTACCAATGATTTTTCAAAAAACACATCATTCCATTACAAAACTGCCCTACAGGCAATTTTTAGATCAAACTTTGATTCCCAACTTCATTAGCACACTTAATTCAGCACCGATGTACATAAGATCCAATCCATGGACACAGCACTGTGCATGAAGAAAAACTTCTCTGCTGTGAGGGTGTGGGAGCCTGGCCCAGGCTGCCCAGAGAGGCTGTGGAGTCTCCTTCTCTGGAGAGATCCCAAACCCCCCTGGACACTGTGCTGCTGGGCCCCCTGCTCTGGGTGACCCTGCTGGGGCAGGGGGGTGGCACCAGATCGTCTCCAGAGGGCCCTTCCAACCACACCATGTTGGGATTCTGTGGCAGAGTTTACATCCCTTAACTAAACTGGGAACACAATTTAGATTGAAGGAGTTTAAATCAACACGAAGATTGAGCACTTGCTTTACACTAAAGGAGATTGATAGCTGCCTATTTTTTCACTCTTAAATTATATCATCCTAAACAAAATCAGATCTCAGATGTTAATCTCAAGCCACTCCAGTACAGCAGTATCTTACCCACAGGAGTTATTCAGAATTTACACTGATAAAAGGAGATAATAAAGAGGCCCTAGTGAGCATGGCATGATTTACAACAGAAACCTCTGAAAACTTCTGCCAGGCACATGGTGCTGTACAAACACTGCTCTGCCAGCACCCGAGTAAACAAGTTTCGATCTTTGTTGTTGCTTTTTAACCTTACTACTAAGAAAAAAAAAAAATACTCTGTGGTTTGGTAGTATCTCACAATGCTCTCTAAGCCTCCTGGCCTGTTTAAGATATAAGGATGTAATTGTACTTACTCATATTCCTGAGTATTTCACATTCATGCTAAAGCAGTGGCTGATGGGTGCTATTGAGGAATAGGGATTACTCTGGTTTTGTATCTTAATGGGAAATGGGTCGATCCATCAAAGTAGGCAGAAAAAGATAAAAACGGAGCAGATCCTAACGACCTGTATGCCTGAACTCCAGTACAACTACTTCTGAGGCTGCTACTAGTGGAAGAATCACTCTGGTGAAGCTTTAAACTCAAATTCAAAGCAGAACAGACTCAGAAACCGCCAGGGAATGCCAAAGTCACAATTTGGCTGTGAATCTATTTTGAAAACACACAAATGCTTGTTGGCTGAGAGCACCAAACGTTGCCGCAAGTCTGTCAGTGTATTGCAGTGCCTTTGCAGACAGATTGTCAAAATCAAGCATTTCCTTCATCAGGCCAGATTTTCTAAAGTCTGGTTTCCACTGAAGCTTTGCACTCATTTGGGCACTTATTTGAAAATCAGATTCCAAGACCCCATAAGGATTCTCTGGAGTGGATCCCTTTTGAAACCTGGCCACAGCCACGGATGCTGAACTGACAACCGAGATTTCTCTACAGATTCAGAGTCTGAAGAATATACTGAACTTTCTAGTCTACTAAAATTGTGCTCTTGAAGATATTAAATCACTGTCTCTGCAGCTTAATCACAACAGGTTGCGTGTCAGGGGCTTGGTAGAATGATTTTTGTCTTTTGAAGTATGAGACTTCCAACCATGTGAACCTACCTCGAATTACCACACCACCTGCAGCAGAACTACTGGGTGTTAACAGCTTGTGAGCTGTGTAAGTCTTCCTTGATTCCTCAGTCCAAGAAAAGACCAAGGTGGTCAAAGCTCACACCGCTGAGGCTGCATTGCTCACTAGCCTCAAAACCAGCTAAAGGTATTGCCCTCTTTGGAACAAACTGACCTCTACATTTTCCTGTGGGTTTACAACAAACCGAAAGCTTAAAACATGCTGTGAAACCCTTATAACCCTGAAGTTACTGATGATTCTTCGCAAGCGACTGAGTTTTGCATTTCTTGGTCTGCAAATGCCTCGGTGTGTGCTGCTGTTGAATAATGAAGTCTTCACGGTATTTGCACTGCTTGATTTGCCTCTGCACCCAAGAAACCTGACCCTGCCACACCATGGCTTGAGGTAAGGTACTCCACATGTGTGAGGCTTTTTCTCTGTGAAAGGTCTTTAAAGAAATCCTTTTTCTTCCTCTGCTTTATTTGATAGTTTGGGTCGAAAGTATTGACTTGTCAGCAAATTATGCTTGGCAGAGGCAGTTTAGTTGAATTCTGAAATACTGGAATCAGACACTCAAGTGTTTCAGCTGAAAACACAAAACAATTTAGATCTTAGTTTGTTTTTTTTTTTTTTTTAACAACTAAAACTTCCTTGGACGTCTGACTATGTTTGGAATATGGTCTGGATACTACTGAGTATTTTACAAACATTTTTAGTTCTCTTATTCCTTCAGTTTTATCACCTACTCCGTGGACTTAGTTCCAGGAAAATACAAAGCATGAATAACTGAATTGTTCTTTTTTCCCTTTGCCGTTTCTTCACCACAAAACACAGGGTAGCACAGAGGTATCTAAGCTATTTCCTTCGGATGCAATGATGCTGAGAGAGGCTGGAATTCCCCCAAGCTGACTAATGCCAACAAGCTCAGTTTGGCAATGCTGCCATGACCAGGCTACATTTACTTCTGAAGCTGGCTTACCGAGAACTCGCTTAAGCACAATCATAGTGCACAGCTTTGCAGGAGCACACCAGACTGCACCAGATCCGTGTCACATCGTTTGTAGAAAAGCAGTAAATACACACATAATACACAGATAAACACATCATGCTGCCCAGCAGTGTAGGTGGCAGGCATGAACCTGTGAATTCTTGTGCATGGATATTTTAAGTGCCCACCTTTGGTCTGCTGTGCTAACAGGAATCATAGAATCATTCTGGTTGGAAAAGACCCTTAAGATCATTGAGTCCAACCATTAACCTAACACTGCCAAGCCCACCACTAACCCATGTCCCTCAGCACCACATCTACACATCTTTGAAACCCCTCCAGGGATGGGGACTCCACCACCACCCTGGGCAGCCTGGGCCAGGCCTTGACAACCCTTTTAGTGAAGAAGTTTTTCCTAATGTCCAACCTAACCAGCAAGATGTGGTTACATTTACCTTGGTGTAACTCAGCAGTAAGTCTTTTCCAGTCATTAGATCTCCACTCGCACGACTGATGGGAGAAGAAGAGAGCTAGCCCAGGAACTCACACTTCTAGCTCTGGTTGAACAAGCAGATGGATGCTCATGCGCAATGTGCCGCTGGCAGTACGTGCTGCCCTGCATCCGCTCTCCACCTCTGTCTACCTACCTAGAGGGATGGAAAATTCCATCTGGTTCATACTGAATCTCACCAAAACTGCTGTCGTAATAGTTTGGGTTTTTTTTAAAGTGAAGATTGATTCACAAAGATAAAGCTCATAATTATCTGAAGGTTACCCAAGATGTTACAGTGATGCCTCACTGTAAGGAAGAAGTGAGAGGCGGTCTAGACCAAAAGGTAAGTCCCTTCCTCTCTGTAGCACAAGAATGTCGTTGCAGGCTGTGAAATCAATGAGACCTGAGCATGTGTTTAAAAATAAGCAGAGGCTAAGAGCATTTCCTGAGACAAGGCCAGAAACGCTGGCTTAAGCAGGGCTGCCATTGACATTAGCAATTCAGTGACTCTCTGGCTTGGTAATTTGAAGTCAAGAACCACCAGGAAAGAATTGAACACATTTCTTATCTTTCCTAGCTGCAATCACCTGTGCTTAGTAGGTCCTGAGGGCACATGAAAACCTTATTGTAAAAACAGAGTCATTTGCAAATAAGAAAATACCCCACTCTGTAGAAGCTCCACAGACGCCACTGTCACAAAGTTCCTAACAATAATTTAAGGGGAAAAGCAGAACAAATCCTGATAAAAGCAAGGATGTTGGTCCGCATTTTCACAATCCATTGCCCAACACACACCAGACATCAGAACAGTCTGCCTTCTCCTACCTTAGATATTCACCTTTCTTCATCTGTTTCAAAATGCCTAACCCAATATACCTTGTTCAGACAGTAAAACTTCCAGGACCTGCTTCATTCCCCATTCTCTTGCTCATGGTGAGGTCACTTTCATTACCAGTTGCAAATCATCCTTTATTTAGAAAAGTGAATTAGGCCTTCAGCAAAATCCTGAGCCATAGAGACACACACATACAGCAGAGCCCCAGGTTTTGCTAACCCAGCAATGCCATCATCCAGATTCCAGCCCTAAGACACTATTTTGCTTACAGTAGACAAAGCGAAGCCAAGCTCTCCCACTCTTTCTCTCAGTCTTTTCTTGCTGCTGGCTCCAGAAGAACCACTTTCAGAATACAGGATGGATCAGACCATCCCATTTATAAAGTCTTTGCAGAACCTAAACAAAACTCACCTCCTGTTTCAGAACAAGAAACGGATGACTGCAAAACTGTTCACGTTAGGATGCATAGAATTATTTAGCAGATCAGGAGCAGAGCACATCAAGGACCACAGATTTGTGCGCATTCATCCTTGTGTTCTTTTGCTGAAGTCCTGTCAAAGGATCCGATGCACTCTCAAAACTTTCCTTTTTCTCTCTAAAGGAAGGTCAATGCTGCTGGCTTGTCTCGAAGGCTGCCAGACCTCCTCCGCTCATATACACATGCAAAGGGCACTCATAGCAGAAAGAGACCACACGTCTCATTCATTAGTTGTTAATATCAAGATTTTCTGTCGGAGGTTTCCCTTTCACTCTGCTATCACAGGAAATAAATGAAACTTTTGAAGATTTTGCAAAGGCAGAGTCATGCATCAGCCACTTCTGCCTGAGTTTCTAAAATAAACAGAACTGGTGACAACCCACTCGTACTAAAGATGAAACTCCTAATTTCAGCCCCAAATCATTGAGTTCCTCTGTGCCCAAAGCAACAGGGTGCTTATCAGCGCTTTATCAGATTCAAAATACTTACTTCTGGGTAACTAATGTGAAATTCTTATGTAAATCCATATGGTTCAGTACTAGAAATAATTTTTCCAGATTCAAACTAATTGCTACATTTTCCTTTTTAAATCATCAGAAAAGAAGTTAAGGATCTAAATTAGGACTTGGGTTTTGTCTGAAACTACACTGGAGTCAAATCTAGAGTGCCTCCACCAATGCTGTACAACTCATTCCAGAGTTCTGCCAAAGCAGCAGGAATGGGCAGCCAGCCTTTAATAATCTTTGCAGAAACCAGCAAAAGACAATGAATTATCTCTCCTATCCCTTGGGTTATTCCTTGCAATATTAATATTCACAGTACACTTGCACTGGGTGGAAGCAGTGGGAATTTCTGCTTAAACTGCTCGACTCAAGAAGAAAATATATATATTTTTCCTTCTCAAAACACAAAGCCAAGTTCTGCTGGTAACTGCATCATATCTGACATTCTGCTGTTCATTGCCTCTTATTTAACTCACTGCACAGGTTTGAAAAAGGAGGGAGCTCTGACCTTGGCATAGATTCCAGCTGGACACACATCAGATTACTCACCAAAGCGTTCTCACCTGCCAGAGCTCTTAGGTCTGAGAGATGCCCAGGGGCACAGGACCAGTCCTGACTCCCTGAAGACCAAAACTCAGGGGACTCTTTGCTCCCCCAGTTGCTGTGGCCACAGTCACACGATAGCACAGCAAGGGCACATGTCAAACCAAATGCTACACAACAACCTCACCAAGAAGCAGAGAAAAATAGTGCAGTTAGGGAAGACTGTGAGACAGATTACAAGGCAGCGAGAAAGGCTGAACAGCAAAACCTGGACTGTGCTCTAGAGGCCTGGGATGCAGGGAAAAAGTCAGGGAAGGAAGCACAAGGGTGAGGCTGGGTCCTTGGGTCATTGCTTGCAGGTGGACAGATGGTGTGGAGTCACTTCAGGCAAAAATTCCTGAAGCTTAATAAGACTTTAGTAATATCTGCTTTCCTGAAAGCCTCTGCTGGCTGAAGTTACCTCATTATGTAAGACCCTCAGCTTTTAATTAGAGAAAAATGTGTTTAGCTCTTTTGGATGCAGAGGATTAAAAGTGTAACATTGAGGAGTTTCAAAAACAAGGTGAATAGAAAAGTTCCCTTCCACAGTAATAATAAAACAACGCCAAAACCAAAACAAACCCCCAAATTCTTCACATTTTGATTTTACCAGTCAACATCATTTGAATTTAGCTTTTAAAAACATGCTGCACAGAAGACAACTTTTAAGCTAGAACAGGAATGTTTTCTTAAAATAGCTCATGATTTAGAGTCTTTTTATTAGAGGATTGCGGGTCTGAGACATCTGAAAGGATGCCTGAATTTAAAACGTGGTCTTTTTAAATGAAGCCTGTTACATCTGGCAATCAGAAATGTCAGAGTCTGGAGTCATTAGTCTTTTCTGAAATACTGCCTGATGGCTGCAGATTATTCCACTCATGCTGGCATGGAAGTCATCCAATTATTGCACTAATCCTTTCTGATAAGCAGAGATGCCAGATATGGGGTGATTGGCATGTAGTACGCTTAGGAACTGCATTTTCCTTCTCCCAACAAATCTTTGAATGTCCCAGGAAATGTAGCCTGTCAGAAGCGACAGCACAGATGAGTTCAAATTTAGAGCGGTAAAAAATTTACCACACCTAGACATTTTGAAGATTTTGAGTCTTGTGTTCTATATGATACAGCAAGGGCGTGTGTTTTATGTAGAAACAGGAGGTTCCAACAGCTGTGTGGGCTCAGTGCTTGATTCTTGGTCTGGGAGGACCCAAAAAGTGTCCTTCTCAGAGTATTTTCATTAACAGAATTGTTATTTACTGTCACACTGTCTTCAAATCAAAAGCAATGCTAGCTACCAAATTTCCTTAAATAAAGAGTACACCTCATGAACTAGTTGCTCCCGCGAGATCGATCTGCTGCTTAAAATCTGTAATGGCAAAAACCCCGCAACTTGCGAAAGCAACTGCAAACAGTCTTACTCCCATTCTCAAAAATAACCTGTGAAATTCAGGAGTAAAACCTACAAAGAACATAAACGGGATGTGGTGTGGCAGTGGTAACCAGTTCAGGTATCTACCATCTCTCTTCTAAAACTAGACGTGCGCGTATCTAAGTCGCACTGAAAAATAAGGAACCCTCTAAAGCTGGTGAGCTGAAAATGTGAAAGGTCTTGTGATGCAAGAAATCCCAGGGCCAAATGGCAATGAAGGTCAGCTGGGGTATCAGGCACAAGGGCTGGGTGGCTGGGAAGAGGAACAGGCATCAAAAGGTTTGGAGGCAATTGCATGAACAGTTAAAGACGATTGGAAAATGTTAGAGCTGGTGCTTTTGAATCCTTTTGTAAACCTCATCCAAGGGCCCTGCTTAATGATGAAATCGAAGGAGATTTTGCAAATTTGACTTTGAAGGGGGAAAAAAAAGCACATCTTTTCATTTCTTCTGCTAAGTAAGCACATGCCACTGGTACTGAAAGTCAGTGAATGTGAGAGTTCCTCCCACAGCCTTAATGTATTTATCTAATGACATAACTTCTCTGACAATTTCATTAAGAATCTTCAGCATGAGGTTTTTTTAGACTGCATTTGGTACTGGTTTACTGCTTGTATGTGTCTGCTTGCAATAGCAAGATTCTGTAGCAGGAACTGCATTTTCTATTGCGTAAATAAATAACCAAGTGATTACGAACAGCACACTGAGGTTTGGCAGATTTGCAACATCCAGATAGATGTGTATCTCTGTCATACGAGACTCACCAGCTTTTTCAACAAATGGCCACCATGTCCTTAACTTGCATTTTATATCTACAATCTTCACACTTATGTAGAAGGGAAAATTTGGTGGATTCCACAGAATTCAGGATGGCAGTTTCGTTTTCTTCTGCGTATCAGCTTTACTCTCTAGCAAACTCTCCTTTTCTCCACTGCATATTAATCGCGATGACTACAAAGCATAGAGAGAATATTGGGTTTAACATCAGACAAAGAGCACAGAGAGGGCCGTTGCTACCAGAGCAGCCTGACAGAGTTTGAATGTGCCCTGATTTTTGTGTGGTGATGGATGCACAGTGGGCCTGGGGGAGTTGATTACTCTGAGGCAGCAGGGCCTCTTTTCAGGAGTAATTCTCAAGGGCTATTGACAATGCATTCCCAATTCCCCTGCATTTTAATTAATGGTAACAACATTGATGAGAAACTCTGAGGATACTTTTGCTGTGTTTTGAGAGTTTGCTGGAAGCCACTAGGAAAAGTGGCTTCAGACACAGCCTTTGGTTCTGTGCTTGCAGACCATGCAGTAGCGTTCAGCCCTGCTGCAGATTTCCGTGCCACTTCAAAGTGCTTCTCACACCAAAGAGAGCTTCTGAAGTGCAGGGTAGTGAATCCTCTAAGTTTGTGACTGTGACGTTTATCACTGTCCTCAAATAACATAATTAAAATACTTAACGTGTTCTTTTCTTCACTGTAAAATTCATTGTTTTGCTGAAGAGAAATAAGGACAGTGAACCTTGGGCAGAAAAAGGGCAATTAAATGCACCTTTTTGTCATATAAAAATTGCATAACAGCTGCCAGCTTTAAAATTCAAATTGAGAACTATTTTACCACAAGCTTCAGATACATAATGATTCTACACCTTCATCCAGGTATAATAAATATGTATGACCTCTCTTCATATAATTCCTGTGTGCCTTCAGAATAATTTCCTCTGTCTTTCTCGCTCAAACTTGTTACAGAAGGGCAAGTCTGAGAGGGAGAGGGGGAAATGACAGCAACCCCTCCCTGTCTTTGAAATTACATGCAAAAGGTTTTTCAAAGCAGGAGAGGAAAAGACTTGTCTGCAGAAGCTTTGTGAACTGAAGAAACCATGTTACAAGATGAGCAATGGTGGATAGAAACAAACAGTCCTACCCAGTGTTAATAATTTTTTATCAGTTTTCAATGCCTGGACTATTTGTATTTTCTAGCCAGGTTCTCAGTGCTTCTGATATTGTAAAGGACATTAATGAAGGGCATATACATCAGTATCTTTCCCATACAGAGCAAGAAGATACTGTGTTTTTACAGAGACTTTGAGATAAGGGGTGAGGTTTTCAGAAGAGGTTTGCATACAGGGACTCCAACACTGTGGAAAAACAGCCAAAAGTGTCATAGGAGATACTTAGACCAGGGAAGGAGAGGGTGGGGAGACAGAGGTGGAAGCAAAAGGTCTGAAGCATATACAGACCAGCTGGAACAAGACAGGTTGTGCTTCCAGTGCAAGCTCAATAGCTTAGGAAATTCAGTTACAACAGAGAGTTGAGCAGATGCCAATGCCAGACAGGGTCCTCCACGGCAGGAGCTGTTCTTGGCCTAGGCAATCATTCACTCCATCCCAACCACTGGTATCACTAAGGTCAACTACCTTTCCTGGCCTCGTCATCTCCACGAGCAAAGCTTTGTGAAGACACGCAAAGGGCTCCAGCTGCTCAGAGGTGGGTCCTTCTGCCGGGGTGGGAGCTGCAAGTAGAAGGTTGTCTCCAAGGAAGCCACCTTTCTACAGTGGCTCCTCCACGGAGATGGTGCCCACCCCTCTCTTCAGGTCTGCAAATCCCGCACACAACATTCATTATGTTACTGTCAAGCTCTACTGCTGTGCTGGATGCCATAGAGACACCAGATAATGGTCTAGAAACGACAGAAGCCTGCCCAATATGGGAAATAAATTCTTCCTTAGTCTCACAGCCAGATGTGAGCAAGTGCACAGATGTTGGTGTTTCTGATGTGAAGAGCAGATGGAACCGAAATAAGAGCATAGGAGAGAACAGGCAACAAAAATGTCCAACTTTGACAAGGAGGCAAACAAATCTACAAATATAACCATGTCCATCACTGCCCCTGAGGATGAGGAAAGAGATTAGGGAGGGAGATATCGGGCACTGCAGTACGGCGGGTGTGCGTGCATCCGTCGGTGTGTGCATGGTGGTGTCAGTGTGTTGGCAGGTGTGGCAGGGAGGAGCACTGAATGTCAGAAGTTCAGAGAAAGAGAGAAATTCAGGGATAGAGGGGGGAGCATAGAGAGAGAGTATAGGGGGAGAGAAATAGAGAGAAAGGAGGAAAAAAGGAGAAGAAAAAAAAGACAAGAAAATAGATTTAAAAAAAAAAAGAAAAAAGATTTAAAAGAAGGAAAAAAGAAAAAAATAAAACAAATTA
>WUAM01000287.1:22475393-22491052 GCA_024336885.1 Actenoides hombroni
CACCTCTGAGCCGCCCCCCAGGGCTGGGGGTGGCGGTGGGGTCCGAGCTGTGGCAGACTGGGGGGCCTGGTCGGCAGCGGGAGCGGCCCAGCCGTGGGGGCTGGAGCGTTGCTTGGGTGCAGTAGGGGCGGGTTGAGGGGCACCGGTTCTCCCCAGGGCTCCCAGGTGGCCCGTGCGCTCTCCTTGTCTCCCGGTGTGAAGTGGCCTCTCTGCCCGCCTCCTGGGAGGGAAGGATGCTTCTCACGGTGCCTGCTGCAGAAGTGGCCGCGGGAGCTCTGCTGGCCCTCGGGAAGGGGCAGCCGGAGGAGCGGGGCCGAGCAGGGGCCGAGCAGGGGCTGGGGGTGAGGTGCGGAAAGCGATGGCAGAAAGCACAGCGAATCTCAAGCGGCAGCCGCTTCCCCCTGTGCCTGCATTGGTGCTGGGCACGTACAGGGACCTTCTGACTTCCCAGGGCTGCAGAGGAGCAGCCGCTCCCCTTCCCCTCCCCCCCCTTCCTTTGGGATCCCTTCTGTTATTCCCGACTTGATCTGGGAGCTGGATTGACAGTGGAGAGTCTGGTGAGGGGCTGAGAAATGCCTGCGGTGCAGACGGTCCCTTCCCGGGAGCAGCTGGCACTGTGCAAGGGGGAGAACTGCAGAGCTGAGTCCTGGAGCTCGGGCACCTGGGCTTTTAGTTTAAAACTTAAATAACAAAAGACTTGAAATAACATCAGTTCGACTTGAAATGCTTCTTGGTTCAGAGAAAAACCTGAAATAACTTAACTTTGGAATGGCCAGACTACATTCTTCTGCTTGTTCTTGATCAACATTTTATTTTTATTTCTGTGCTCCAAGGCAGCTCTTCCCAAGATCTCCTCTCGAGCACTGAAATTCCTGCTTTCCTAACCTCCCTGGTGACTACTCATCAAAACCTCAGCTAATCATTTATTAACACTTGAGCTGTGGGTGAGTGGGAGTTTATGAAAGTGTGAGTTTGTGTTTGTACTCCTGAACAGTGTGCCTTCTGCTTGCCTCTGAAGATAATCATCTTTTCTGCTTCTCAGTGAGCATTACTGACTCAGTCCTGCCTGAAATGGTTCTGTTTACAGAAACTTCACAGAAAAACCTGCCTGATTTCCATGAAGGACCTCATCTGCCCTTCCTGACCTTGAAGGAAGCAGGTAAGTCCAAACTGCCCCTGGATCTAATGCCTGTGGATTCCAGGCCTGATGCAGAAATGCTCCATATAGCTCCTTCCCCTTTGAAGCGGAACCATTTGGCCACAGGGACAGTCCTCTTTGGGAGGAAAAATGTTAAACTCCACAGCAACACTTGCAGGGCCCGTGGAGGGACCTGGTGCTCCGGTGATGCACTCAGTGTGAAGGCTCCAACCGGTCCGGTGACAGGACTGTACCAGACACGGGCTTTGAGAAAAGCTGGTACCTTGGAGATCAGTGCCCCTCTTCCCCCTTCTAAATCCTTGGCCAGAGACCTGGTGCCACCTCATCACAGTATTGCTGGAGATAAAAATAAATAAAGGGGATGGTTCTGCTCAAATGCCTGTGGCCTTGGTCTTATGGTACATGGCCAGTGCTGACCCGGGGCAGGGCTAATAGGTGACTGGTTGTCTGTGCCTCCTTCCACCAGGATCTGAGCTGGGCAGGCTGCCTTGGGTCCCCTCGGCTCTGCTAAAGCATTTGTTCCCACGAGCCAGTGCTCTCGCCTGCAGTTAGTGTTTGAGGGGTCAGAGCATGAGCTGCTCACAGCCCTTTCTCCAGAGATAGCCTGACACTCATATCTGTGCCCAGAGGCTCAGAAGTTGCCATGTGTCACTTCTGCTCCCATCTTGCAGCTCTCAGACCGGTCTGTTTTGCGGCTGTGTTTTGACTTGGCCACTCTGACCCTCCCTGAGTGGGTGAGGGTGCTCATCCTTCCCCGAAAGGGAGAAACGGTGCAACAGAGCATGGAAAATTGATGACATGCTTGTTTGGTGCAGTCAGATGGCAATAAAGGCCTGAGCTCATTCATATCCTGCTGGGGACTTGTTTTCCTTCTGTGGTTATTTGTCAAATGCTAATGAGCGGAAGCAATTTGCTCCTCTAGCGCTGAGAGCAGGAGCCGGGGAGGGGGCTGGGGCAGGAGAAGGCCACCTGCATGGGGCCTGGCGGGTACAGCTAGCTGCCTTTTTTTGTTCAAGCTGCTGGTTTTAACGGCTGGGATTGCCTTGTTCCCAGCAAGCAGTTTTCTGGTGTTACCCTGCTTCCTCGGAGTGCTTCGGTGATGCTCGTGACCCGGCGGTGCAGCTGCCTCGGGGGTAGCATGAGGCAGGGCTTGGTGCTTCGCCACGGGAGACTGGGGCAGATGTTTCTGCAGGGCCATAGCCAGGAAGTCAAATGGACCCTGTGAGCCCAAAGCCTGGGGAGAACATTGCAGTAGGAAGTACCAAGAGGTCTGTGAAACGTGTCACTGGTTCTGGATTAGCACTGGAGAACTGTTGTATGCACAAACTGGTCGTGCCCATGGTGTATCACATGCCTTTTCTAGCAAGAGGGCACCTGTATCATACTAAAATCCGGTTGTTTGGTTCTACTCTGCGTGGTAAGCGTGGATGAAACAACACAACCAAACACATGGATCTCCTTGGTCCTCAGCACCCAAGGAGTGCAGCACAGAGCAATGCACGGGGCTGCTCCTCGTCTGCTTTGCGCTGGGTGATCATTGGACACAGACCCAATTTGAGTTCTGCCACCAACTGTAGGAGTTTTAGCTAAATACTTGGCCCTTTCCCTAAAGAAAAGGGTTTTGGTTCTTTATCTGGTGCTTATCATCCATGAAAATACTTAAAAACCCTCCTGGGTGTCATCCTGGGCCCCCTGCTCTGGGTGACCCTGCTCTAGCAGGGGGGTTGGACCAGATGATCTCCAGAGGTCCCTTCCAACCCCCACCATGCTGGGATTCTGGGATTTGAATCTTGAGGTTTACCCCAGGTAGGAGCCTGGCAGACCCTGGTGAATCAGGATGTAAAGAACAGGAATTCTCCTAAAATGCCTCAGTGAGGGACACAGAAAATGTAACTGAACGTGGTTCTTTGTTGAAACTCAAGCTGACACAGATATTTTGGGCACATCCAGTGGTGTAGACAGGCACAAGTGCCCTGGCCCATGTCCTGCACAGAGGAGCTTTTGCCACAGGCTTCAGTGGCTGGGTTAGTGTGGGAACAGAAACCTGAGTTTTGGTGCCCCATGCAGCTGCCCTTGGATTCTACTACAAGAAGAGCCTACTATAAACCCTGCTACTGGTTTGTAGTGGGATCTTCTCACAAGCCAAATGTCCCTGGTGAGCAGCTTCCCACTCAGGGCAGCTGTGGAGTAGGGGGGGTGCTGGGGGGCACGAGGCGGGTGACGCTGCTGTGCGATGGGGTAGAGTCACTGTGTTGTGCTAAGGCAGCTTGTGCTCCTCTGGTGCATGTGGGTTTAGTTCGGAAGGCTGTGAAAACACCCTGCTGGTCCTTTGTAGAGCTTCTGAAAACACTGCTGGCTCCAGACCCATTGATCCTGAACAGCTTTTAATTAGGGTGTAACGTACTTCGTTAAACACAGTCCGTGCAGCTTCCTGCCTGCTATCCCCGAGTGCTCCTGTGGTCCGAGGACTCTGCTGTGGGTCATCCTGTCTAAACTAATGATGTCGAGGTGTTTGTCCTGGGGATGAGAGAGCACAGAGCTTGTCCCTGCCGCTGCACTGGAGCTGGTGTTGACCTCTAACGAGAGAGGAGCTGGTTCTCCGGTGGGATCCTCTGGGCTTTGGGGTTAGCAGATGGTTCCATGGAGCTGACGACAGAAAACTGGCAACTTGTGCATAAGCTGGAGGAGAAGGTTTTTTTCTGGGCTTTTTTCTTTCTTCTACCTGCCCTCCCTGCATTACCTTGTGAAGGGCTTTTGCTGAAATAAAAACTTAGTGCAAAACATTGTGGGGCTAGAGAGCGAGTCCTGCCTGCGCAGGAGGCTTGGGGAGCGAGTGGCAAGCTGCAGAGAGGTTAAATGGTGACGTTTCTGTGCGGGTTGATGGGTTGGTGGTGATCTGTGGCTTGAGTCCATTCCTTGGCACCACTGAGCAGCACTCGGCAGGGTGCGGGGCAGGTGACCCAGAGAGCTTCCAGCTGCATCGGTGCGAGAGCTCTGGCTGCCATTCATCTTACTGGAAATAATTTCACCGAGTTCTACACGGGCTTGGGTCCTTCTGATGGTGCTGAGCAGGTTCCTCCTCTGGCAGGACTGAAACCTGCTGAGCGGCTTCGATGCTGCTCTGAACAATGTGCCTTTCTCGCCTCTGCCCCCCTCCCTGCTCCAGGTGGTGAAGTAGCTGACAGCTCTATTTCCAACCACAAAACGACGGTGTTTTTGTTGCACAAACACCTGCATTTACACTTTGCCTTTGCCGTTTAAAAATAAATGTAATAGCTGAGCTTAAAGTTCAGCAGCACTTCATTTTGGCAATGCCTAGAGACTCCCTGGAAGATGCCAGCCACCTCCTGCACCCCGAGGAGTGCACAGTCTTTGTGCAAAGCCCGAGAAGAAGAAAAGATGTGGGGAGGAAGAAATAGAGGCCAACTGAGGAGAGGAGGTTGTTGTGTGTGCACTTGTGATCAGGGCAGGGGCAGAGCTCCCAAAATCTTGTTCCTTGGTTCCTGGTGTACAGGGCTCTGCAGCCGTGGGCTGTGTGCCTTCCTGATGAGGTGCTGACTTTTTGTATGGTCCTTGGTAGGGTGCTGGGTTATCGGGCCTGCTGGGGCAGGGAAACAAGCTGTCTGGGAGTAACATTGTGGGGCTCACCCATCTGCTGGCCAGCCTTCAGTTAAGAATTCCTCTTAAATGCTTCATATGAAGAGTTAAAATCTGATTCAGTGAAAACACATTGCATCAAAGATGTAGGCTGGTCCTGAGCTCCCGGGCCAGTTTCAGTCCTTTAATTATTCTGCCTTAATTTAGCCTCGAGAGGAAACAGTTCCTGTGTCTCCATCAGTAGCATCTCCCTACTGAGCACAGGCTCTTCTCTGCTTGGGTCATTGGGCTGTTCCACTTGGTAGATACTGTCAGACATTGGACTGGTCTGTCCCACACTACCCGGTTTCTCCTCCATCTGCTGTACAAGATGTGTTTTTAAGGTATTCCCACTCTAGACAATGTCTGTGCACATGTGGCACTTCATAAGTTTATTCTGAAGCCATCCCCAGAGCTCTGAAAGTGGAGAGAAGGATGGGGATGGAGAGGAGGATGGAGATGAGGATTGGGATGGTTGCCATTCAAGCCAGTACTGAGCTAGATCATACTGGGGCTGGGTAAGTGCCATGTGTTGGTCACCTGAGCTTTGGCCTGGACAAAGGCTTCCACATGCCCTGAGCTGCCCCAGAACTGTACACAGCCACTGGCTGGGGGTTCTGCCTGGGGACACGTTGGGTGTACGTTACTGCTCACCCCTACGGAGCCAGCATTGCTCGGTGGCTCTCCAAACATCTCTGAAGCAGATGGTAGAGATGGTTCATCCTCATCTTCAATGCAGCTACCCCCAGCCTGGGACACAGCAGCTTTTGTGCAGGGCAGCGCTGGCACAGGAGTGCCTGAAGTAGAGACAACCTTCCCAAGTGCTACGAGAGGGGATTTAGGCAGGCACGGGATAAATACCCAGCTCAGAAGTCAGCTGAGCCACCAAAGCAAGTTCTCCCTCCTTGCAGTAAGTGCCACAGGCTCCAGTGGTCGTGAGTCACAGGGTTTCTCGGTCTCACTTTGAAAGCCCAGGAGAAGGGGCCTAGCAGCAGATCCAGACAGGACAGAGTCAGTGTTGGGCAGCTGCTGGTTGCCACTGGAGCTGCAGCCGTAGCGCTGGCTTTTATCAACAGAATGTTCCTGTGAGGGGGTGAAAGCTGCTGCCAGGTAGGGAGGGGGCTGGCAGAGCACTGGCTGCACTCGCTGCTTCCCAGACATGCAAGGTGAGTTTTGTTTACATGGAACAGACCAAAACAGTGCCTGCAGTTCAAAACAATCAAAACCGCTCCTGTGGTTCGGTCCCAGTGGTGAACACGACCCCAGCACCTCAGTGCTATTGAGGTTACTTGTTTCAGTAGATGATTTGATACTGGAAGTGCTGGAAACATCACAAGTTGAGGGGAGAGCGATGAAGGGCCTGACGGGACCGAGTACTACGTACAGCTCTTGGGGCTGGAGTGTGGACACTCAGGTGTTGACCAGGTTGCTCTCCCATCAGGGGGAAAATCTGAGAACAAGGTAGAAGTGTCTAAAGAGCATGATCATCTTTCAGAGAGGAAAAGCTGGTTTGGGTGTGCCGGTAAGATGGTGTGGGGATAAAGAAGAAGATACTCATCAGTGGAAAGTAAGTCTGGTTATCAAGAAACATTTCCCAACAAGAAAATAGATCAGGATGTGGAACAGGGGAACTGATGGAAGTCCCACTGCTAGTCACTTAACTCTGGATCAGAAAATGTACTGTAGGGAACAATCCTCTGCAGGCAGGAAGACTGGGATGAGCTAAGAGGACTTTCCCATATCTCATTTCTACAATTCCAGGAGGAAAAAAGTACTTGCAGTTTCTTTTTCTGGCCAATGTAGTTTCCAGTTCAGTCAACATTCTGTGGAAAACCGAGAAACACAATGTAGAAGCATTTTGCTTCTGCTGTTGATATTTTTGGTAGTCTTTTGTTGAATACCAGTGTCTGAAATGCCAATGAAGTCCTTGACTTGCTTGCAGGCTACAGATACGTGCACAGCAGTAAATATTCTCAGCCACGTTTTTGTAATCAGTTACGTGATGACTAAGGTGAAAAAAATAGTTACTTTTCCATGGTCTGGTAAGTTCTTAGCTTTTGTCCTCTCTGTGCTGTCAATGGGAGGTTGCATTCATCTGTGTCTACCTGTGCTCAGTCGATTCTTACGTGGGCAAAATGCACAATCTCCTTTAACTGTTCCACCAGGCAAAATGACCTTGAGTTAACTTTGCAGCTGAACATCTTCACAGAATGTTAGGATTTGGAAGGGACCTCAAAAGATCACCGAGTCCAACCCCCCTGCCAGAGCAGGACCACCTAGAGCAGGTCAGGCAGGAACAGATCCAGGTGGGTTTTGAATGTCTCCAGAGAAGGAGACTCCACAACCTCTCTGGGCAGCCTGGGCCAGGCTCTGTCACCCTCACTGTGGAAAAAGTTTCTCCTTACGCTTCCATGGATCCTCCTGTGTTCCAGCTTGCACCCATTGCCTTGTGTGCTGTCATCGGATGTCACTGAGCAGAGCCTGGCTCCATCCTCCTGACACTTGCCCTTTACATATTTATAAACATTCAGTCTCCTCCAAGTTCCATCAGCCTTTCCTCAGAAAGGAGATGTTCCACTCCCATCCTCTTTCCTCTCTTGGACTCAGGACACTGAAGTGAGCAGCGGAGGGTTAATGTCTTAGAGAAAACCTTCTGGTCACTTAGCTTCTGCATCACCCTCCTGCAGCCTCCCCTTGTCAGCTGGCCCCGTGGGGTGCCGAGAACCCATCACAACTAATTCTCCAAGGAGAACTTCGTGGCCCAAGGAACAACGCTTTGTGCCGCAGAGCCCTCTAGGCTTCTGGGTTCCATCCAGCTGTGGTGGGACAGGCTGGGGGGTCCTGCCTGGCCGTTGTTTGGGCACTGCTGCCAGGATTGTTGCCCTGGCAGCCCCGCTCCATAGCAGCTGTGTCTCGGCAGCAACAATTAGCGGCAAATAGGCTTTTTCTGCAGCACTCTCAGCAGAGCCCAAGTGGAAATCCTTCCAGGTCCCAGGGAAGCCAGGACACTGGCAGCTGTGCAGGGCATGTCCTGCTCTGCATGGGCCCAGCTGTGTTCCCAGAAGTGCCTGGTGCTGTGTAACCCTGCCCTGGTAACAGGGGTCTGGAGCAGCACTGAAAATCCTGCCTGTGCCTCTGGCACCGATGGCCACCGTTGGCTGTGGCTTTAGGGCTTTTCTCTAGACTGTCACCTGCTCCTGCCTCAAAATGATGTTCCTTGAGGCACTATTTGCTGGCTTCTGTCCCAGTTCAGCCACAGCACTGGAGTCTGGGCTGAGTACCTGTCTGCAGTTTGACTCTGGAAGGACCCTCACCGATACCCTTCTGTCCTTTATCACTTGATGTGACAATGGCTGCAGGACCTTGAGTGTAGGAGGTTGGAGAGGGTGTAATATTTGGATCTGATGTAGGGTTTGGAGAGGACACTTCTTACCCTGGTTTGTAGAAATGTGCTGTCTCTCATGCCTCCCTAGGGCTGGATTAGCTTAAGAAATTAAGGCTCTCACTGTCACACAATATTTATGCTGGGTACTTCTACCCCTTCTGCCTTAGCTCTGTGCATGAAAGATTATCATCTCCTCAGATAAGAACCAAGTGGCAAACCATACGTGTATGTCTTCACAAGTAATCTTCAGGATCTGCACAAACATCTGACGGGAAAAGGGTCATGATTTTCACTGAAGAAAAAAAAATAACCCAAACAAAATCTTGCTGCTGCCCTGCAGATCTCACCAACTTTGAGCTTCCAGTGTGATCTGCTCCCAAGCTGCACACTGGGAGTTTTCTAATGAGATGGAGAAGAGGTGGGTAGGAGCAGATGGGCAAGGAAAAAACTTAACAAGCTGTATTTCACTGGCCCAACCTGTCATGACTTCATTACTTAATAGGCTTCTGATAAGGGATTATTTAGAAGCTTTTCAGAAGCACAAATAGGTTGTATTTTGCTGTGGTTTTGTTTTGTTTTTGTAAAAGACTTTAAGGATTTAAAATGCTCAGCTGGCTTCAGCCTCCTGCACTTTTTGGCCCAAATGAGAGCGAATCTGGGCAAAATGCAGCTGTGTCGGGCAGCTCATATGCAGAAGGACTTTCTCCAAGATTTGAGCTTCACTAAGATTTCAGTCCATGGCTGATAGATGATGGGTCTGATGTCTCTTCCAGCTTTGTCTCAGTCATCTGCTTTTCTATCCAGTTAATTGCTGACAGGCAGTAAGAACTCTGAAGAGCTTGAGAAGAGTGACTTTTTTGTTGTTGTTGTTTTTGTCAAATCCTCATAAAATAAGGGCTGAGACTATGTTCATTAATATATCCAGGTCCTCAAGTACTCGTGGTTGGTGGAGAACGTAACCCCCAAATCGGCAGCTCGGTTGTTTTGCTGCCCAGTCATTTCTGCTCTGCAGTTTTGCAGCTTGCCCCGGCGCTGGCCAACCTGGGACCTTTCCAGCAGCCCCGAGCAGATCCAGTGTGTCCCATCCACTGTCCCACTGCAGTGCTGGTGGGGGTTTGAGCCGCCCTGCCAGCCATCCAGGCAGATGAACTGCAGGGCTCAATGTGTTGCTTTGGGCTTTTTACCTCTTGCAGCAGAGCATTTTCTCCGTATGTGTCCAGGAAGGCTTTAAAATTGCTCTTGGCTGCTTTGTAACCTTCTGAGTCTACCCAGCAGGTAGCGAGCGATTCTCTGAGGAGCTGGGATCATTCCCTGCCCTTTCTGAGGCTTTACCCCAGGCTTTGTCCAGGCTAAGGAGAACTTTAGTCCTTGAAACCGTGCTGATGGGGAGTGCTCTGCACCCGTGTGTGCCACCTTTCAATCCTCCTCTATTTCTGGGCAGCTCAGGGGTGACATTGGGGATCCCTCTCCTGCAGGAGAGGGAGGTAGAAGAGCTCATGCACATGGGTGCCACTCAGTGCCATGGGCTGCAGTTCTCCCAAGTAACACGCTTGTTTTCAGATTATGATGCCTATCACAGTGAGCACTTTGCACCTCTAGATGATCTAGGATGGGCCTTGGAAAAAAAATGGCCTGTTTGTCATCTCTAGGTGTGCTTTATTATGGCCAGTGAGGCTCAGAACTGAAGTTTCTTGTGCTATTTTAAAATCCAGAGGAATTTTCAGAATAATACAGCATTACCTGAAGCCTCTTACCCCATTTGTTGGGCCAGACCCCTAAATCTGTCTGAGTTATTAACTCGCTGCAGCAATTGCGGGTTATCTAGTTCCCCTCAGGGGAATCAGCTGACGTGATTGTTTTCTGATATACTTTAGGATCATTCAGGATAAAAAGAGCTGTGTTATTTGTCCCAAGGTACAAGTGACAGGTCTTGAAGAAAGTTTCAAGTTCTACAGCACTCATACAGTGTGGCTGATGTGCATCTGTCGCTCCTCAAGTAATTCTGTCCCTTCTCAAGTGATTCTGTCATCAGCTGGGCCAGGTTTAGAAAGCCTCCTGCCATCCCTCCAGGTCCAGACGGGCTGCAGGGGTGCCGATGGCTTCAGCCCCAGGAGGGTGGGTTTCCGCACGCTCAGCAGTCGCGTCCCAGTGCTGAGCTGCTCCAGGCTCCCTGGGTCGTGCAGGTCCCGGGTGAGTCTGCTGCTTGGCTCCCACCGTCTGTAGTACCTCTGGCTGCCTTTAACACCTCTTGCCCACAGCAGTGCTGCGTTGGGACTGCAGCGGGTGACGGCAGCCAGCTGCTGCCAGGCGGGGAGCCAGCTCTGGTGTCTCTGTGTGGTGAGTGTGGTGCAGGGGCAGGCACTGAGCCCCAGAACTGCAGAGGCTCAGGCATGCTGGTCCCGTTGGAAGCCAAAGGCTGTTATGCAGCCTGGCTGACTTAAGAGGCTTCAGCCCTCTGTGGCTTACAAAACTGGGCCTTTGGCTAAGCTGCCCCGGGATGAACTGGGAGACGATGGCAACTAGCAACCGTGCACCTTTCAACAGTCAGAAGCAGTCTGAGGTCATCCTTCACCAGGGTCTTCTGAAAATGCTATTAGGTGATGAATTTAAGGTCCCCACACTTGCTCTTTGTCTCTTGCTACTCACTAAATTAGCCACTGGGAAATGGGAGATGGTTCTTGAATTGCCAAGAGCACGTTATTCCAAGAAATATCTTCCCCGTGCTGCAGCGAAGAGCCAGAGCAATGGTGAGCTGTGTCTGACTGGGGCCAGGGGCACTGCCCTGGCAGAGCTGGCAGCTCCTGCCTTTGAAATGATAAACTCGGCAAACGGAGTAGGAAGGCAGCTCGGAGCCCGACAGCCATCCAAAGCTCAACAGCCAAGTTCACTGAGCATCAGTTGTTCTGTTTGGGGTTTTAAAAGGCAAAAGATGAAGCTGAGCAAAAATCTGATCTGTAACAAGGGGAGGGGGGGTGGAATTCTGCAACAGTCAGCTGGGCTCCCAAACCCACGGGTGTAAAATACTGGTGGTGACAGTCCTGGTAGGCCTTCTTCTGAGGGGGAGCACGAGCTTTGTCTCGCCGCTGCTGCTCAGCAGTTCTTTGAACACTGTCACAGAGCGGAGTGAGGCTGTTTCTTTCCTGGGGGGTGTGTTAGGAGGATTAAACATGCACTCCAGACCGTTCAGGGGGGTCGTAGGAAAATCCTGAAGAGGAAAACAGTTAAAACTGGAGGCAGGGGAAGCCAAAGGCTTGCATTTCACCGGCTCTGCTCTTCTTGCAAAAGCTTGTTGGCTGTGCAGGCTGAGTGTGTGTTTGCACGTGACCAGAGCGTGGGACTCGCCAGGGCTGGTGGAAGTTTGTGTTCAGAGTCACTCGTTTCCGCTGAGCAAAGGTCCGTCCCGCCTGTTGAAATGCTCTCTGCCAGGCAGCTCGCTGTCTCTCCTTCCCAAGTACCGAGGTGAGGTGCGGAGAAACCATGGGCTGGATCCGCACAGGGCTTGTTGGGTGGTTCAGATAATCACCCTCCACCAGGCTCCCGAGGCTCTGAGCACCCTGCTGTAGTGGGAGGTGTCCCTGCCCATGGCAGGGGGGCTGGAACCAGATGAGCTTTACAGGTCCCTTCCGACTCCAGCCGTTCTGTGATTCTAACAGCAAAGGCTTTTTGGTCCAAATGACTTAAATAGTATTTGGGGAAGCAGAGTTATTAAAGACCTTAGTTCATGCTTTATCCTTACTACCCCCCTTCCAGTGACTGTATCTTTGTTTGCTGGCTCTGTGTGGAGTTTGTAGAGCTGCCCATGTTCTCTGTGGCCCCTGGTACCTGTCGTGTGTCCTGGACTCTCTCCAGCCTGGCCCTGGTCTCTGCTGTGCCCATTTAATTCCATACCCAGCAGGACCTTTCCTGGCACCTCTGGGGATAAGCACATTTAGTGATCAAAACTGTGTTTAAAAACACATATTCCTGCACAGGTGAGGAAAGAACTAAACAAGTATTATACCTTAATTCTTAACCTGTTTGATACGGCCCATCTAGTGCTACCATAGGAGTGAGCAGACGTTCCTGGGAAAGCGATTGCTGAACAAAGTGTGTGTTTTTAAATTACGTGGTAACAGTTTTCTCTGCTTTTGCATATTTCCAACCCTCCAGATTAATTTTTTGCCTTGCCTTTTGGTGGTCCCTGCCCTGCTAACAGCCTCTTCATGCCTTTCTCTCTTCCCAGTCGTGTTACTCAGCTCAGACCCACACAACTGTTAGAGGTGGACAGAAACAACCAAACCAACCCCATCTCAGTGGCATCTTTTGCCACTGGAATCTCTGCTTTTGTGCTGCCGGTCCCACCTGTTTGGGGCTTGTGCGAGGCAAAGCTTGGCTTAACTGACACCTCTGTTGTCCTTTCTGGCCACATTGGCTCTCTCAGGCTTTTGTTGCTCAAGCCAAGTTTAATGTAGCTGGTTGAGTGGGCTTAGGGCACGTGCAGAGCCTGGTGCTTCACAGCTTTTCTGCTCTTCATGAAGCTGGTGGCCTTACAGGGCAGTACAGAGACTGGCATAATCCTCACTAGCTGGGATTTCTCAGGAAACCCTTTTTCTGGTTAAGGTCTCAATGGGAATTAGCTTTTAAAGCCCTTAAGCGCCCGTAAGTGTGTGTGTGTGTGGCTTTGAAATACTGCTGTGGCATCACCCGTGTTTCTTCAGGAAATCTTATTCCTGGGGGCATCAAGAAGTGTTTTAGAGATTTAGGCTCCTCCTCCAGAGGAGAAAGGATGGTGGAAGGTTGACAATACAAAAATCTTAAATCTACCAGAAAGCAGAACCCTGTAGATCGGTTTGCTCATTCCCCTGCCAATGAAGGAACCTTTTGCCTGATCCCTTCTCCAGTCCCCGCTCCAGTTCTGCCCGTCTGATGGGTTTCCCTTGCGTCCCCGCGCTGCTTATTCTGTAGTCTAATAGATCTGCCCGTTAGAAAATGTTTTCTGAGGTTGAAGCTCAACTTTCCTTTGTTCTAGTATATTCTGTAACACCCCAGACTGTGCTTGAATTGACGGGACTTGGACCTGTGCCTGTTTTCACAGAAAAGTGCGGAGCAATAGCAGACGGGATGACAAAGAAATTAAAGGAAGTAAATGTGAGTTTGCCAGAGGCCTCTTTTTTTTTTTTTTTTTTGAGTATACTTGCTCTTATGTTTGTCAGTGGGAAAGCTCTGAAGCCTTGAGTCCTTCTCAAGTATTTGGAGCATTATTCAACAGGTACCAGGTATCCTGAGTCTTCCAGTACCCGAAGGGATCCTACAGGAAGGCTGGAGGGGGAACTCTTCACAAGAGTGTCCAGCAATAGGATGAGGGGAAATGGTTTTAAACTGAGGGAAAATAGATTTAGATTGAATCTTAGGAAAAAGTTCTTTGGTACGAGGGTGGTGAGACTCTGGAATGGATTGCCCAGAGGGGTTGTGGATGCCCCTTCCTGGAAGTGTTCAAGGCCAGGTTAGATGAAGCAGTGAGCAACCTGGTCTAGTTGAGAGGCATCCACACCCATGGTGGGGAGGTTGGATTAGGTGATCTCTAAGGTTCCTTCCAGCCTAAGCCACTCTGTGATCCGCCCGTTGCCACTGAGACTCGCAGGCAGTTTAAAGCAAAACTTTCAGAGGAGAGAGGTTTTGACGTTATGTCCAGAGGTGAAAGGAGGAGAATGGCTCGCCCCAAATACTGGACTACAAGCCATCGTTGCAGCATCTTCTCAAGTCTCTAAGTCCCCTCTAACTTGAAAAAGACTATGATGCCCCCTAACTTACACCAGCTTTTTTGTCCCTAACCAACGGAAAACGGTCGGAAAAGTAGAGCAGTCACACCAGGGGTTAATCCAGGCTTTCCAACACCAACGTTTCACAGCATCTCCCCTCCAGCCACTCATCCCCCATGCTGCTGGGCTGTGCAGGAGGCTGCGGGGCAGGGAACAAAGCAGCCGTGTCGCGTAACCGCTACTGAAGATACCGACGGCAAAACAAGTGCCTCTTACCTGGTTTGCAGATGGGCGGGATGTCTCGGTGCAGCTTTGTTACAGCAGTTTTGAAGAAAGAAAGGGAAGAAGAAGGGAAAACGATCTTCGGCAGCGGGGAAACGTGTCTATTTTGGAAGCTGAGAGGGGAACGGGCCACACCATCCAGTGAGCTCTCTGGCATTTGCTAACCTCCGTTTGCTGGTTTCTTTGAAATGTGACCTATTTCCTTGTTGCACAGGAAAGGAAAGAAGAGAAAATAAAAGCTGTGTAGCTCTGAAGATTGAAAGAGCATCTGAGACCTTCTCAGTGCCAGGGCATGGGTCTTCATGGAAGAAAAACAACCCGAAGAAGGTGGTGAAGAGCTGTCGCTATTTAAACACTCGTGTTGGGGTCAGGCATTGCCTGGAGAGCAGAGCTCTCCTCCTGCCCTCGAGCAGATGTTCACGGGGAGCTGAGCCTTTCTGCGTGAGTATCTCTGCCATGCCAGGGTCTGTCCCTTGGAAGTCTCGAGGGGGTAAGGAGAGCTTAGTTTCTTTGGTTTTCCCACATCCAGGCCAGAGGCTACTGAGAAAGGCCTGCTGTTCAGGGCTGCTTTGGAGTTGTGGTTTCTGATGTTCAGGACCTGAGCTCAGTAAGCCAAGAAGCCTCTCCTAGCCCGTTTTTCCTGCCCTGCTTTCTGCTTAGGTCTTTCTAGTGCCAAAAATGTCTGTAACACTGTCAGCTGAGCTAGGAACCATCCAACACCAGTCCCCCCAAACCAGGTGGCAGAGTTTTCTTTCAGCTTCTCCTCATGGGGGGGTGTCTCCCTTTCCAGAAGGAATAAGCTTCTATGTTTCCTGACCTGCCATGGTGAACAGCTCACTGCCACCCGACAGCTCAAGAGTGTGGAAGAGATGGGTAAAGGGTCAGTGTTCAGGGCCAGCTCCTGGGGACTGGGGAGAAAGGCCACAGTGCTGTGACTTCTTTCTCCTGAATACAGAGATCACAGAATCACAGAATGGTCAGTGTTGGAAGGGACATCTGAAGATAACATTGAGTCCAACCCCCCTGCCAGAGCAGAACAAAACTAGAGCAGATCACTCAGAAATGCATCCAGGCAGGTCTCGAAAGTCTCCAGACAAGGAAACTCCACAACCACTCTGGGGAGTCTATTTCAGTGCTCTACAGCTCTTACAGAAGCTCTTCCTCATGTTGAGATGGATGGGGAATCCTGAAGTGTCTCAGTGCTGCAGGCAGAAGACTCTGCAGTGTAGAAGAGGTTGGGACTAGGGCTCTGATTGTGGCAGATTGAGCCAATGTGGGTAGATTTAGACTGGAGAGGAAGAAATTGTTGATGCTGAGGGTGGTGAGAGCCTGGCCCAGGTTGCCCAGTGAGGTGGTCGCTGCCCCTCCCTGGCACCATTGCAGGAGAGGTTGGCCAGGGCTCTGAGCACCCTGCTCTGGTTGCAGATGGCCCTGCTCCCTGCAGATGGGTTTGCGTGGG
>WUAM01000287.1:22580618-22598966 GCA_024336885.1 Actenoides hombroni
CGCGGGCTCCGCCCCTGGCCCCGCCCCATCGGCAGCCCGCCAGTCGCCGATTGGGGGCCGCGGCTGCCCATCGAGCGGAGGCGGGGAGAAGCAGCGGAGCCCGGGCGGAAGCCCCGCCTCCGGGCGTCAGGCGGCGCGGCTATTGGCGGCGGGCGGGTGCCTCTCTGGTGGCGTCGGTTTCCGGTTCCGCGGGGCGGGCGCCGGGGGGGTGGCGGGGCTGCTGCCTGTGAGTGACACACAATGAGGCGAGCGGCGGCGGCGGGGCCGTGAGGGGCCGCGACCGAGGAGGAGGAGGCGGCGGCGGCCGAGGCGGCGGGGAGGGGGGTGGGGGGAGACCGGAGAGCGGCTTCGCTCGTAGAGGGGGGGGAAGAGGCGGGGGGAAGAGACCCCCCCCCCGCCGACCGGCCAGCGAAACCGCCGCGGCGGGAGCGAGCGAGCGAGCGGGGCCCGCGGCGCTGCGCCCAGCCATGGACAATCAGGTGAGAGGAGCGGCCCCGCCGGGCCAGGGGGATCGCTCGGGCCCACACCCCCCCCTCCCCCCTTCCTCCCCTCTCCTCCAGGGCGGGGGGCACGCGCGGGGAGGGCCTGGCCCCCCCTGCACCGGGGGTGGGTGGCTCTGCACCGGGGGATGGGTGGCTCTGCCTCGGGGGGGCCCTCCCCGTCCTGCAGGAGGAGGGGGAGGGGTTGATTCCCGCCGGTGATGTTGGGGGGTATCGCCCCCCCCCCCCCCTCTGGGGAGGCACGTCCTCTCCACACCCCCTGTTTGAGGGGGGTGTTGCTCAGCCCTCGCCCCTTCATGGGCGGCCGCGCTGCAGCCTCGCCCGCGGCGGGGGGTGGCAGCAGCATTTCCCGCAAATTCCTGCCCGGGCTTATTTACGGGGAGGGGTGTTGCCGGCGGTTCCTACCCCCGTCAGCCGCCGCGCAAAGGGTTAATGCCACCGGGAGAGTTATTACCGCTCCGGGGAGGCGGGGGGAAGCCGCCTGGTAGCGGCCGGGAGGCTGCGGGGCTGCGGCGGGCGGGGATGGATGCTGGAAGTTTACCTGAGGTGATCCAGAGCGGGCTGGCTCAGGCCTTTTGTGTGCGAGTGCGGGCGAGCTGGGAACAGGTTCCCTCCGAGGCCGAGGTTCGGGAGGGGAGCCCCGCTATCCTGTGAATAATCGGCAGAAGAAGAGCGAATGGAAACTGGTTCTGGCTTTCAGGCGATTAGCACATCAAAAAAAAAGAGCGGCCTTCAGAATGTTTATTGAGAAGTTGCAAAGCAGACTCCTTTGTATCATTACAAATTGTTTGAATAGGGTCCTGATTTCCCTTTGTTGAGAGACACGCTTGAGGAAAAAAATCCGAAAAACTCCCTTTTCAGTGAAGCAACTTTGGATGTTTGTTATGTTGGGAGATCTTATTTTCAAATGTGTTTCAACTTCTGCCTTAATTCGTAGCGATTGTTAATTGGACCGATATGTGAGGAGTGTAGCAAGCACAACTTTCACTCTCGGTTAAACAGTTCTCTTGTATGCTTAATTTTGTTCTCTTCCACATAGTCCCATCTGTTTCTCAGCTAAAATTTCTCAGCCGTTTCAACCAGAAAGGCAAATTCTGTCGACTGACAGTAATTTGCACTTCTCTGGAGAGGGGTAGTAACTGGCAACAGTAGCACAATTTAAAGGGTAATTATGGAATCGATAACGTGAAGCTGCAGAACAGACTGGCTGGGTTGATGGGAAT
This sequence comes from Actenoides hombroni, assembly GCA_024336885.1. Lineage (NCBI taxonomy): Eukaryota > Metazoa > Chordata > Aves > Coraciiformes > Alcedinidae > Actenoides > Actenoides hombroni. The sequence goes on from WUAM01000287.1 coordinate 22,582,342, forward strand.
GCTCGTGTGAACACTGTGGGAAGGAGCCCAGATAAAGCAGGACCGCAGGCACCCTGCGACGGGAGCTTGGGGTTTGGGCAGACGGTCTCCACATAATGCTCTTCCACTGCCCCAGAGATTGCTTTGCTTTGAGGGAAACATACCTCGCCCTTGCTCTGCTTCCTTACGACGCCCTGAGAGGACGGAGGTCTGTGTACCTTCATTTTTAGCGCAGGAACGAGGTGGAGCCGGTGTAGATAAGCCCTGAAGCACAGGATGGGGGGAAGAAAAAAAAATGGTCTGCTGAGAGAACTTGCGGAGGAAGGTAACCGAAAGCAACGTAGTAGAAATACAGGTGAAGAGGAAGGTAACCTGAAGAAATGTAGTAGAAATTCAGATGAAGCAATTCATTCGATGAGTTTGTCCCCGAGTCTTAGGGTTGCTGTGTTGGATGGCAGCTGAAGGTATTTCACTACAAAGATAACTGCCTGCAAGAGTGTGTTAAGGCTTATAGCTGAAATTAGAACCGGTCTGCAGTTTGGGAGGTCGAGCTTTGATGCCTGGTGCTCTGTGGACCTCCCGTGTTATCTTATTACAAAGAAAAGAATTCTGAGATTGAGTGACTTGCGCTTTCTTCAGCAAGTATTAACTGTGCTCTGAGAATTGTGTTCCCGGGAGATGTTTGGTTGGATGTGCAAAATACTTTTATTGAGCATTAATCACAGTCGTACACCTTGTTGCAGTTCCTCAATAGGAAAAGGGAGATAATACTTTCCCTAAACATTTGTCCAGGCCTCAGGAAGCTTTTTCTTTCCATGTTCATTGTCTAACATAGTGCTCTCAGTTTGGCACCTGTAATATTGGTAATGACAATAATGTTGCCCCTCAGGGGTAACTGAAAGCTGCCAGGAAGAGCAAGGCGTTTATTTACAAGTCTTAGGTGAAGAAGGGGGGGTAAGGACTGAAAACTGCCCTTTTTTTAATAAGCTTCCAGTTGTGGAAGCTGGGTTTTGATGGGTGGATTTGCCATCGCTGTGCTGCTACTTTAGTTTGTATAATGGACAAGCACAAAATTAGTAAGAAGTGGGAGCCCTTCAGTGATGTTCCCTGTCCCTACATATCTTGCCCTGAGATTTTCTTGCTTGTGTCTGAATTTGCCTTTCCTCTGTTACATCTGTTCAGTTCGTTTGCTTGCTTCTGTCCGTGAAGTCTGCAGAATTATGTGGATCTTCACAATTAATTGAATCTGGGGTTTTTTCAAAACATCTAGTGGGATTTTGGTGCTTTGAGTGAGGCATTGCATACACCTCTGTTACTCGGGAGTGCAAATCAGAATTAGGTCATTTTAGTGCTGGGTGTTGTGCAGGAATGCTCCGTGTTACCGTGGCCTTTGAAAATGCCTGAAAATGCCTTTAAAAGAATACAAGGAGCGCCGTAGTTTTATTCTAGCGGCTTGCATGTTCTAGAGAACATCATAAAGCACCAACTCACAGTCTAAGTTTTCCTGTTACAAGATTAGTTTTCTGTCAGTGCTGTGAGTTCTGTAAGCTGTGAACATCAAGTTCTGTTTCTGACACTTTCTAGAAATAAAGATTCCGCAATTAGGACTTTGCCGACAATGTAGCTGGTAGGCGAGGTGGCTAAACCTGTCCTGCTTCTAAAGCTGTTTTCTCTGCAGTGCTAATATTAGGAAGAAGATAGGTATGAAACGGTGTTGGGAGCTATTTTTATGATCCCTTTTCTGTCGACAGCACTAGTCTTCTGTATGCAGCTGATCTCCGTGCCCAGGCTGTTGTAGTTCCTCCCCTGCGGTGATCCAGCATCTCCCGTCAGTGGGGCTCAGCGCCGGGTGGAATGGATGAGCTCTCTCATTTTGCTCACGGTCTTCCCTCTGTTCCGTAACAGTGCACGGTCCAAGTAAAACTGGAGCTGGGTCACCGAGCCCAACTGAGGAAAAAGCCCACCACGGAAGGCTTCACCCATGACTGGATGGTGTTTGTGCGGGGCCCGGAGCAGTGCGACATCCAGCATTTCGTGGAAAGGGTGGTCTTTCGGCTACACGAGAGCTTCCCGAAACCCAAGCGAGGTGAGTGTGGGTTTTGATGATGTGTTATTGGGTTTTCTCTGTGCGAAAGAGTCGAGGTGGTCTGTGCCTGTCGCTTTTCTGCTAAACATCTTCTTAAAGAGGAGCAAAATGTACCTTGCGTGCGCTTCAGCTTTAACCTTTACCGGCTTTGTCTGGGGAAGGTCAGGGAGAATGGGACCTTTCTTCTGATGACAGGGCTGGAGGTGAGGTGCTTTCTCCTCTGATTTAAGCATTAGTACATCGCGGTTCTCAAGATGCTTAGTGACAGCAGAAGATACTGTTACAAACTGGGAAAGATGAGTTGGATTTGGTAAGATGCACCGACAGGAGCTGTGGAACCACGTGGCTGGTGAGAGATGCCTGAAACCTGGGTCCGTACACATCCTGGTGGCCATGGAATTTTTGCATCGAGCACTAAGCGTCCATCAGGATTCCTGCGGTTCCCATGTGGATGTGTTCTTGTGTGGCCTGTCCTGGGTGACCCTGCTCTGGCAGGGGGGTTGGACTCCGTGATCTCCAGAGGTCCCTTCCAGCCCCACCATTCTAGGAATTTCTAGTCCCTGCTGCCACTTCAGGCAGTATTAAACCCAGCAGAAGTCAGTGATGCTGGAGGGCTGGTACTCTCTTGGCCGCTGGCTGCACTCATGTGTGCCAGTGCTGTGCAGTCAGCGTGGCAGGGGAGAGTGTAGAACTTGGAACGTTGTTTTCTGCTGGATACGTTCTTTGCTCTTTCTGACTGTGCAGCAACATGAACCTTACTGTTGGCACGGGCCAGCAGAGACGTGTGGCTGAGGTGGAGGAGCAGGAATTGCCCTTCTCGGTAGCAGTGCAGAGTTAGATGTGCTTAAGGGTTGTGCAACTGCATATGCAGAGGCATTGTTATGTAGTGTTAGGAGGAATGCTGGCTGCCTACAAGTAAATTATTTCCTAACGTGCTTTCTTTGAAATATTTCTTTGGGAGACTGCTGGGTCAGGCGGGATGTCTCGGGGACTACCTGCTGCACGGGTTATTTGTGAGAGGCCGCCGTAGAAAGTAACTCAAAGGTGTTGACCTCCTGAGGATGTGAATCTAGTCGGTGTGTTAATTATATCTCCTTCAAATTGATGTAGTAAAACTGATGTATGATGAGCAAGTGAAGTACTGAGCTGAAAGCTAATTTACAGAATAAAAGTTACAATCTGCTGTGCTACAGTTCCTGTCCTCTTCTGCAATTGCTTTGTTACAAACAGCAGTGTCGTGGTGGTACCTGGTCTTTGCTCGGTCCATTGCTGTATCATCTGCTTTCCAGGAGACAGGCTTTCTGATCTCTGGGTTTTTCAGGCTTTCTCAAGCTTGCTCACAATGCCAGCTTGCCTTGGACCCGAAGTGTGTCTGGGCTGCACGTAAGCGGTGTGGCATATGCAGACTATTTCTGGATTGCTTTTGAAGGGTTTCTTCAGCTGGTTGCTCTGACTTGGAGCAGAATCTCCTGGGGAAGGTAGGCTGGTGCTGCAGCAGCTCGCTCCTGTAGTTGTTGGAATCTGGTGGAATAGAGCGGCCAAGGAACAAAGGCTGCTCTGCAGATAGGCTTGAGATTCCTGCTGCCGCGTTGCTGCTCTGCTCTGGGGCTTTCCCCGGGAAGCGGCAGGCTGCTTACAGGGGAGTCAAGTTAAAGCAAGTCTAGAGATTTTTATTATTTTTAGACCTGCTCTTGTTTTTTTTCCCAGTAGAATTTTGAGTGCTGCTTTCTAGCACCTTACTGATGGTAGAAGTGTGTAGGGCTGGGGGTGATACAGCTACATTAAAGGAAAATAATTTGCGTGCTTTTTAGGTTTGAGCCGCTGTTGCCTAATTGTATTAATTGCTAGGAATTCTTTAGAGAAAGTAAAAAGATTTGCACTGAATTCCTCCAATTACTTAATTGACTCTATTTACATACATTGTAGTGCATAAATTATATGCAAGCGCATCCAGTTCTTGAGGGGCAGAATATCCACGTTGGTCTCGTGTCTCTGCTGGCAGCTGCTACCGTACAGCTCTGTCCCGGCCAAAGAAGCCACCCCAGAGCCCCCCAAAGCACCGCTGTGCTGAGGGGCAGCGGTGGGGGCCGGGAAGGATTCAGCAGCACGAAGATACCACAGGTAGCAGGACGGGGCACCGAGGCAGGAAGCAGGCAGATTAATTTCTTAGAAGCGATTAAGTTTTGTAACGGACGTTTGCGCAGTGAGCGGCACGGCGACCCGAGCACCAACCCGCTCCACCTTCTACGGGGGAGGAACAGCAGCCAGTACCTGCCCCTCGGGTTCCTGACCACAGCCCCTGCTGGGGCCCTTACCTAATGGTGCAGGTTGAGCAGTTCGAGGGGAAAGAAAGAAACCCGTGTGCGTGGCACAGTGTTTGGCTTAAACAGGGGCATCAAAAGGAATGTTACCTTTCCCCGCTCTTCCCGTTCCCACCTTTGTGGGTCTTTGCCTTTTTTTTTTTGCCAGGCAGCTTTAACTGGCAGTTTGCATTGTTGTGGAACAGCAGAGAAATGTAATTGTATCTCCCTGCAAAAGGGGGGAGAATCTCACAGAGGCTCTGGCACGGAGTGTTTTATGTTTCCTTTCCATGGGAGGAGCTAAGAACAGATTTCCATGTTCTTAACTGAGCCTGTGACCACCATCTTATTTTGGTTTGGTTGTTTCAGGTTTGGGGTTTGTTTTCCACAAAGGTCAGTGTTTTAAATGTATCCCGAGTTTTCAGAGGCCCGTTTCTCTTCTTGCAATTCCTTTTTGGTTCAGCTTAAGTTGCATTATATTCAAAGTTAACCTTTCTCTGTTCTCTTTTCAGTGTGCAAGGAGCCCCCTTACAAAGTGGAGGAGTCTGGCTACGCAGGCTTCATTATGCCCATTGAAGTGCACTTCAAAAATAAGGTAGAATCTGATTTCTGGTCTTCCAATTGTTTTGAGCTGTGCCAGAGCCTGAAACTGCCTGACAGAAAGACTCTAAATTATGTGACTGTTTTATGTGTGTGTTTTTTATTAGTCTAATAAATAGAATTTAACTGGGAGTTGGAAGCTCCTGCCAAACTTCAAAAGAAATCTTTTGGCAGAAATGGGATTGTATAGAAAGGTAACATCAGGACAGTGTGATGGTCCTAGAGATTCTGAACAGATTGTACCACTTCTAACAAGCTTTTCTAGCATGGATAATACTAAAGCAGCTTTATTTATGCAAATAGGGAAGTAAATAAACATAAAACTGATTTTTATAAACATTAAAGACAGTAACTACTATACATTAAACAGTAAATTCATAAATACTGGCAATATAGTAAAAAAAACCAAAACCCACACCATTTTTTAATTTGCAATCTTATAAAATTACCTCTACAGGTATGAAATTTACATAGGCCCAAGACGAAAATTTTCGTACATAGGAGAAGTATTTACAGCTATGTTAAAAATACTGTTGTTCTGATTCCATACTCTTCCAAAAAGAAAACACTAAACACTTTAAATCTTAAGATGCATTGCCAACAAGTGTACAAAAGTTAAAATGTGGGGTTTATTGGTTGCTTTAAGTCTTACCATGGAGGTCACGTGCTACATGGCTTGAAGAAGGTTATGGAAGCAGGGATTTGGGCACTGGTGTTCATACTAACTCAGTTTCAGCTAAATTGGTTTGTGGAACATGAGTACTGAATCTTTCTGGGTGTGATTACTGCTACAAGTGAAAGTAAATTAAAATGTTCTGCTTCTTATCCCGAAGAGGGAACCTAGATAAACTAAAAAGCCCACCCTTAAGCCACATCACTGCGATACACGCTCTCAACCCTCCAAGCACGAGCCGTTACCCGGGGTTCTGTTGACAGCAGACCACAAATAGCACCCTAATTCTCTTCATCCTCCCAGCACCCTTTCCACTGCGCTTCCCACAAACGTATCCGTCCGTCGGTTCCTCCTCGCCCCGCTCTAGTGCAAGGTGCTCTCCAGGAGGTGTCATTTGCTGAATCAAGGTTTTGGTTTGGGTTGTGGCCTGCCGTGCCGTGCTAACCCCGCCGGCTGAGTAGTAAGCCAAATAATGAGACTGAACCACAAGAGAACTTGTCGTGTAAACTTGGGACTGCTTTTGCTCATGACTTTGTTTTGGGTGAGCGAAAAGGGTGTGAAGAGAAGTGGCAGTTAGAGGGCAGAGGGTGAAAGCTGTTGATAGAAACAGTGTTTTTAGCAGACACTGACAACTACAACCTGAGTACAAAAAAACCCCAACCCAACAGAAAAAAACCCACCCCAAAAAACAAAGCTCAAAAGTAATTTGTCTTCTGGTGGCTTTGCTGAGGCTTTGGTTGGAAATCAGGATCCTCTTCATGTCTATGTGTGTCGGCTGAATGCGGGTTCAAAATGTTACCCTTACATTCTTAACCAAAAAATGTCAACTTCCCGCTGACTTTGTGCAAGGGGAATCTCGAATGACTGTCACAGGTGAACTATGTTTTGTTTCTACTCTTACCTTTTCCTTTTTCCTTCCTTTCTCCACCCGGTCTTTCCCCCATTTGCCTTTCCCCCGTGAGCCTCCGACAGCTTTGCTTTTCACAAGTCCTCAGATCCTGCTCTCTCGTTTTGCCTCTCCTGTATTTTTTTCTTGGTACATTTGCTTGCATGGACTTTCGCCTGCATTCGGGTGTTTTCTTTCTCTCCATCCCTTATGTTCACCTACTTCTCACAGCATATAGAAGTGGCAGCTTTTCTGAGCATCACTTGGGTTCACACCCACCAGGGCATTGTTTCTGTCAACATGTGAGCGTGTGGTTTCTCTGTAGGGATAGGAAGGCTTTTGTAAAGAAGGGAGATAGGTGGTCTCTGTTCTTAGTGGAGACAAGGGAAGCAGCAGTTAATTGAGGAGGAGCCTGTTTGTATTTGGCATTTTGGTCTTCAGAAAGATGAAAACTAAATAGGGGAACAGGTTTAGTTGCAGACTTTTCAGAAGGACAAATCTTTGCCCTGTTTTTGAGATACGTGTGTTACAGAGGACATTTACCACTCCTATGCTGATTGACTAATTAAGGACTTTCAGATAGCACCTCCCATTATTAAACTGGGGAAGGGGTGGCTGAGGGGACAGGATCACTTCCGTCTTCCTGCGCGTCATCGGAGCTGAGGTGTGTTCCCAGGTTCAATCTGGAACTGGAAATATGTCAGCTAAGTTGTTTGAAATGTGCTTTTCCTGCTTAAAAGTCATTTTTCCATCCTTACGTCTGCAAACGTTCTGTTCTTTGCCCATTTGGAAGCTGGGCGTGGTACTTGGGATTGCTGGGAGCTTAGAAGGTGCCTGACGATGTGAAGAATTTGGCTCCTCTGCCCACTATTGCTGGTGCTGATGCCATCTGGAGCTGTGATTATTGTCAGTAAGCAGAGCTGAAGGAAATGCGAGAGGTAAATACTTGTGCAAAGATAGAAGTGCAAAGACAAAAGATAAGCAAAGACTGGGATAGAGTAGAAATTCAAGAGACTGGTGAGGAGGAGGACTGGCAGAGGCTTAGAACACAGCCCAGTTTCTCCTGTGCTAAAGAATATGACATTAAAGCACCAAATAAATTAGACTTTACTACTTTGAGACCATATGTTCAGTCTGATCTCTGTAAACCTGTTGACACCGGTGGGGATCAGCTGTTGTGTGCGGAGTGTATATTGTTCTGAATTTGCTTGAGCTGATTTCAGCATTTGGGACTCATCCTTGACTAACTTTTTTCAAGTAGATGTTGGGGATCAATCCTGGCATCGGGTGGAAAATGCTGTTTTGTCGGTGGCTGGGTAGGAGGAGTCAGGTGGCTCTTTCTGGCCATATGCTCCCTGTGTTTTAGCACATTTTTTGTTGGTGTGTGTCCTCTCGGCTGAAACAAGAGTCACAAAGGCTTTGGGATTTGTTTATTGATGCATGTTTAGCATTGTGAAGGTGAGAAGGGATTTATAGAGGGAGAGAACTAATCTGTGAAGGTTGAGCTTTGCCATGGTTTGTTGCTTCCCTTCCCCCCCCCATGGTTTAATCCTCCTTTCTTAGCTGTTTCCTTTCCCTGTTGTAATTTGTTACTGGGATGATAAATCATGGTTGTCAGTGCTGGTGTACTCTGCTTTGGCTGGAGAGACATGGGCCAGCTCACCTGGGGAACAGCTTTCAACAGACTCTTGTTGTGGTGGCTGTTCTTCTCTGGAGCAGGAGAGTTGGTGCCGTTGGCTCCACTGAAGCTTTTGGTGCCTTTCTGTCAGGCAGGGAAGTGTCAACAGGGTATTAAAAAAAAAAAAGTGAACGTGTTGCTTTCCTCTCCAAACACAGTTGTGCCTTGTCGGCATGGAATCATAGAATTCCAAATGTATTGGAAAATCATAGAATGTTCCAAATGTATTGGAACAGATCTTAAAGCTCATCTGGTTCCAACCCCCTGCCACAGGCAGGGACACCTCCCACTAGAGCAGGGTGCTCAGAGCCCCAGCCAGCCTGGGCTTGAGCACATCCGGTGATAGAGTGTCCACAGCTTCCCTGGGCAACCTGGGCCGGGGTCTCACCACCCTCACGGTGAAGAACATTTTCCCAATTTCTATCCTAAATCTCCCCTCTGCCCGTTTCAAGCCACTGCCCCTCATCCCAGTGCTACAAGCCCTTGGAAAAAGTCCCTCCCCAGCTTTCACGTAGAGACCCCCTTTAGATACTGGATGGCTGCAAGATGGTGACCTCCCTTCTCCATGCTGACCACCCCCAGCCCTCCCAGCAGAGGGGTTCCAGCCCTCCCAGCATTGCTGGGGCTCCTCTGGCCCCGCTCCAACAGGTCCACGTCCTTCTTGTGTCGAGGGCCCGGAGCTGGCCACAGCTCCAGGTGTGGAGATGAAATCCTGGATGGTTTGTGCGGAGAGTTGCGGTGGTCTGGAGAGGGCACAGGACCTGCAGCCCCACGGGATGTTGGTGATCTGCTGGAGCCTCCGCTTCTACCTGACCCTGAAAAGCAAACGGCAGGGTCTCAGTGGGTGGAAGGATGAAGCTTTGAAAGCACAGTTGAGTAGCGCTAGCGGCTCGTTGGGGTTTGTTGCACTGCAAATGCTCGCCTGCTATTTTTATTTTTCAATCCTTTGTGTTCCTTCCTGTAAGGAGGGCTCCTGTCGGGGTTGTGGTGCTCGAATCAATACAAACTGGGTACAATAAATGTGTTGCTGTTTTTCTACTGCTCTCCTCTTCCCTCTCCTTGACTCAGTTTCAACAGTCTCTAGGCTTTTTTTTCATGGCTTCATTGTTGTCTCCGAGTGCGTCTCTTATCGTGGTGTACGTTGTAATCCAGAGACCAATGCAGGTGTGACTTTGGTATTCATCCCCTGCTACCTTTTTTTGTATCCTAATCAAATTAGATCAATCCCCCCACAGAAGCTGAAGGTCTAGTGTGCTCTCGTGCTAGCCTGAGAGAAGGCAGATGATATTAATACAACATGGATAGCATGTTGTATGAAAGTCTCTTTAAAGATCCTACCTCTCAATTTCAGTGCTCGAGATAAAAGGCCTCCAGTATTTACACAATGAAGATGTGTAACTTGGGCTTTTTCCATTGGTGAAGAGGGAGATAAGCAAAGAGAGCAGAGAAATCAGCTTGATTTTTTCAGTTAGGTGCAAAATAAAAACGTGCTTATTTTATCCCTTCTGCGATGCTCGTAGGCACGATAGATAAAATACGGTGGAAAAATATCAGAGAAGGGAAAAATGGTTTGTGTTGCAAAGTAGGAACTCGGTGGAGACGTTGTACATGGGCTGCACATACAGCAGGGTAGGTGAGATCAGTTGGATTGGAGATCAATTAGAGACCAATTAGATCTACGTGTCGGGACCAATCCCTCAGGGAAAGGTATTGGCTTGTGAAGTACTCCTCGGGAAGGTCGCTGGAGAGCCTGTGTTTGCCTGAGAGGTTTGATGGTACTTAACAAACTGGTGTTCTTGGGCAGGGTCTGCCCAGGGCTGAGGAAAGGTGGAGCAGGTTTAGCCTATGGGTGTTTATTCCGTGTGGCTGCAAGTCGAGGAATGAGGAGTAAAACTTGTCATTTTTTCTGGCCGTGAAGTGGAAGCATTTGTTCCTCAAGGGTTTTTAGGACTGTTCTGTATCCTCTTACCTGCAGCGATTTCTTTTGTGCTGCTGCTGAGCTGTGAGTCTTTTTTTGTAACCTGTTTCTGTCACAAATGAATAGGTATTTTCAGTTTGCCCGCTCTTCTCTCTGAGCAGACTTTCTGTGGCCAGAACCCCCAGGTTTCAGCAGCCGGTCAGCGTTGCACGTCGATGGCCATCTTCGTAGTACCCTGAGTAGTGCCCAGCGTAGCAGCTTTACCAGCCATGCCAGCATCCCGGCGGGTATTTGTACGAGCCAGCAGATTATTAAATGCTTGTCTTGGAGCAGTGAATATATTTTCCTGATTTTTCAAAGCAAATCAGCTGGGGGAGAGATCCAAAACGCCGTGCTCTGTTACTTTACTTAACCCTGTAGAAGCTCAAAGAAGAGAAGGGCGTTTCACGGGCTTGTTGGCAGAGTGTAACATAAGGCTTCTTGTTTCAAAAAAAATGGAATAGTGGGCTTTTCCCTTGGAAATGTCCTGGCTGAAAAGGGGGTGGAAGACTTGTCAGACGGGTTGTACCAGCCCGGAAAGGGGGTTTCGTTTGTACAGACGTTAGGGATAAATGGCTCTGTCAGGCTGGATCTGTGGCGAGAGGGAAGTGGCGTGAGATGTTATAGTTATTGAATAACCATGAGCCTGCTTCCTTGGTGTGCTAGATTTTTGTAGATAATTTTGTTTTATGGCTTTCTAAAAGTGATTTATGAGCTTTATGCGGACGCTACCAGTGAAATTCTTTTGATTTGTGTTCGGTGGCAAAGGGCACACCCTGCCTTAAAAACAGGACAAGGAAATTTTAACAAAAGACTTTGAAAAATTCCTCCTCTTACAAAAAGTGCCAAGAGAACTTTAACCCGTTGCTTCAGAACTCGGGAGAAGGCGGCCAAAGCAGCTGCAGGGTTGGTAACAGCACAGTGGCAGCCGGTGCAGACAGGAAGCTGGGAAATGGGAACAATAAAGCGTAATGTGCTCGGCTTCGGCAGTCGGAGGTGGAGCAGGGGATTCGCTGCGCGGGGGGAATTTACAGCGGCTGCAAATAAAAGCTTGGCCCTGGCTTTGTGGTGCACGCTTCGAGTGAGTGTCGGAGATTTAAGGGGCAGATATAAACCAAGGTTCTAAAGTGGCTTGCTGAGAGGTTCCATAGCAGCTTAACCATTTCCTGTCCAAACTGACCGCCGAATGGTAATCTGAATAACGGCAGGGTCTGCAAATTGCCAATCCTTTCCAAAGCCTTTCTTGGAAGTGAGGCCCTTTGGAAAAGCTTATGGCCTCAGAGAGCAACAAAATACCCCCAGAAAGCGAGTCCCCTTTTCAGTTTTACTTGTTGACACCAAGGGTTGAATAGCAAAAGGTGGAATCGTCCGAGGGTGAAGCTTGGCTTGCGTGTTTAGCTGCTAGGCAGGCAGGAGCAGGTAAAGTGGTGTCATGGTAAGGAAGCAGGCTGCCCTGACATGAGGTCGGGGGGTGAAGAAGCACCTCGGCTCCAAGGACGTGGGGATCCCAACATCTTGTTTAGAAAGGCTTTGAAGTGTGGCACTGTGGAGTCAGGGTGGCTTGCCTTTGAACGACAGAGGATGTGGCGGTCCAGGTCAGTTGAGAGATTTTCTTGGCTTCCCTTCTTTTTTTCCCTTTCTCCCTGGCCCCTTGATGGTTGTTCGGAGGGAAGAGCCTTTTTGGGAGGACCGGATGGGTTAAGCTTTGGAGTGTCTTGAGCTGTAATCATTAGCTGTCGGTGAGGGCAGTAAAGGAAAGAATGTTTATTTGCAGCTTCTTTTGCTTTGAGACTTTTGTACTCATGGTTTTAGGAGTGCTGTAATCTTAACTGTTCACTTGGGTGGGGGGCTTCGGGTGGCCTGAGACCATACAAAGAACATTTTAATGATCCTGGTACTTGGCTGGGGCTCAGTTCCCAGGGCCGTTGTGATCTCTGAGTTGGGAGAAAAATCACAGTGAAAAACTGTCTTAATTTTACAAAAAGTGGGAGCTCATCAGCAGAGATACAATAAATATTTGAGAGTTTCTTTGATGGTTTTGAGAGGATACCCAAGATAAAAGGGAAATGAATGTGCTGCCCCTTTCCTGCTCTGAGAGCAGACAACAAAGCAGAGCTCTGATAATGTGATGGCATAACGGCTTTGGACCAAAGCCTGCTTTCGCTAATAGATCCAAGATCAATTTATTCTACGTTGTAAACTAGGAAAAGTGTTTTAGAAACAGTTCTTAGGCCGCATTTGGATTTCTGTTCATCCTTCATTTAAGTTTATTAGACTTTGAGGGACCCTCTGCAGCTGCTGTTTTAGCTCCAGTGTGAGCAGAGCTCCCTAATGTGTCAGTTAATGACAGTGGTTGTAGGATGAGAAGCAAATGACAACACAGTGTATTTTGCAAGTACTTTTCTTCTTAAAATTAATGTGCCTTAGTAGACATTGAACCCTGTCAAGTGTGTGTGGATTCTTCAGGACTTTTCCAAAACAGTCTGAAGACCTTCACATTGGTGTCACGTTCCTGGGGAGACAGTTCTATTGTGTATGTGTCTGCTTAGGTGTCTGCCTTCCCCTCTCTGGGGAGTCAGGGCCCAAGGTGAGCTCAGGGTGCTGGTTTTGGTGTAAACCCTGTGTGGTTACCACACTTGTTATGATTAGCGGCGTAGTTTGTACGAGAAACGGCTTTTTAGCGCCGTTGGTGCCCAGCGAGCGAGCAGCAGGAATCGCCGCTCTCTGAAGCTGTTTGGTGCTCCAGCCTGTTTTCAGCAAATCCAACGGCCGGGGCTGGGAGCCTGCAGTGCCTGGCCCCGTAGATCAACGCGGGGGCACCGGGAGAGGAGCTGCTGGGTCCCCGGGGGGAAGGCTGCGTGCCGCTGCTCGCTGTCGCGCGCAGGATGAGGCCCGCGGGGCGCGGGCGTGGAAACGGGGAGCGAACCGCGTGGCCCTGGGTGGTTCACGGGAGAGCCTCTGCTGCCACGCTTTGAGCTTTCATCCTGAAATGCAGAATACAAGATCACACCAGGCAACGTGTTGCTATCTGGGATTAGTAGGGTGCAATATTGGTGGTGCTGGGAGGGGAAAAGGGAGGGATCTCTTCCATTCCGCGCCGCAGATGCAGCGCGTTTGCTGGGCTCCTGCAGCACGCGGAGGGAAAGCAGCGAGGCACAGATGATCCCCAGCACAGATGATCCCCAGCACAGATGATCCCCAGCACGCACACAAACTCTGGATGCCTTCAGGGCAAGTGCCCTTGGGAAGTTCCAAAGCCCAGGCTGTCTCCCATTCAGCCCCCACGATATGCATGTTGAAAAGGATCGTACGAAACGAGTCGGCCTTTTACCGCTGCGGTTGATCTTCCCTCAGTACCCGCAGAGATCCTCTCAGTTCAGAAGTTGTTCCTTCTTAAATAAAGGATTATGCTCGTCTTAATAGTCATACTTAGAGTTCAGTTGCTTCCCAAAGGAGATAGGACCCAAATTTCAGCAAAACCAGAATAGTGGATAGAGCTTGTGAAGCTGCTTTCCTAGGAAGACGTGAAGAGCTTTAAACAGACAATTGTCGGGCGTTCTCCTCATCCCCACGGTGCTTTTGCAGTGAAAAGCCACGCCTGAGTTTCTCACAAATGGTACCTTCACTTCAGGCACAAAGAGTTTAATTTCTGCCTTTCTGATCTCATGATGAAAAACTCTGAATGCAACAACTCGCTCGGTGGTTTGTTTGGACTTTTCAGGTGACTGTTGGAATCCCCTGACTCGATGTGCTCACCAGACTGCTGCTGTTTTCCCAAAGTCTTTCTCCTTCTGTTTTGCTGTTTGTTTTTTTTAGGAGGAGCCGAAAAAGGTTTGTTTCACATATGACCTGTTCTTAAATCTGGAGGGAAATCCACCGGTGAACCACCTTCGCTGCGAGAAGCTGACTTTCAACAACCCCACCAAGGAATTCAGGCGCAAGCTCATTAGGGCTGGAGGGGTAAGTGCCGGAGGGATTGGAGATCTGAAGAGGTTCTGCTGAAAGGTGCAGGGATCCTGTCTTGCTCTCAGGTTTCTCTTCAGCTGCAGCCCAGATGGCTGCAGTTTTCTCCATTCGTCTAAAGGATGACCCAGACAACTTTTTCTCCTGGTTCTATGGCCACAGTGCTTGAAAGAGAAATAAACCACTGCTGGTGTGTGATTGGTGGCACTTCAGGTTCAATTTAAATGTGTAGTGTGAAAGCACCAAAATCCCTCTGGAAATGGAGATCTTCTGTGCAAAGTCGCTCGCTGTGCATCAGGAAGTCACAGTTATCTGTGACCTTCCTAGTGAGCTGTAGCAGTGAAGAAGAGCTCAAGAAAAGGGAGAGGCTTCCAGTCTGCTCCTTACTCATTTTTGCCATGGGAAAACTTAATACTTAGTGCTTCCTGGTCAATAAATGTCCTCTAAACCTGAGGTCAGCTGCTCGTGGCTTGGATAATAAAAGGATTATGTAAAAGTGTTAGAATATAGAGTGAAAATGGGAGTGGGAGGCAAAAATAGATATATTCTTGAAGGCACAGTAAGATATGAATTGCTACAGTGAATAAAGTCTGTCTTCTGGGAAAGTATTATGGAGTGATAGACTAAAGGAATTATCCTCAAATAACTACAAAATCGAGGCAAATTAGTACAACCCACAAAATGTGTGAAGTTTTTATCCGGAGGAGGTCATGGCTGTATTCTGAGGCACCAACATATATAGTAATGTATAATTATGTTCTGTTCAAGGACTTTAATCAAGATGGTCTTAATTGCTGACAAAATTTTCTTCTGAAAAAAGCCCAACATTATTCTGGCCTGAAAAAAAGCAAAAAAAAAAAAAAAAAATCAGTAGGGAAGATTGTTGATAGTAAATCTCAGGAATGGGAAGTATTCCAAGCTGATCTGTGCAGACCTTCCTCAGCGTGCTGGTGCTTGGAGCCATGCTGAGCACAGAGGAAGGTGCATCCATTCTGGATGGCCAGAGCATCATTTGCTTGTGAGGGTTTTCATGCAGGTTGGTGTTTTCCATCCCTGCCGGGCTGCGTCCACTGGCAGCCGCTTTTGGTGCCGTTCCTCTAGTGGAAATTTTGGACAGGATTATTCTGACAGAATACAGGGGAGGAAAGAAGGGAAGTGTTTCTTGGAGCTCGGTGTAAGATCTTCTCAAAGGAGAGATCCAAGGTTTGCTTTTTTTGTTTTTCCTTTTCTCCTTCCCCGCCCTGCCCTTGAGTGATTGATTTTTCACTTCTCTGAAATCAATGAAATCTCAGTCCTTCCAGCTTTACCTTGCTGCCCGTTTGCAGGGTAAGAGCATTTGCAGCAGAACACACAGTTCTTGTCCAGAGCTTTATTGCCTGCTTGTGCTCAGAATGTTGGAGTTCCCTTTGGGAAAGATACTTGATATTACATGTTGCCTTTCATTTTTTGTCGTTTTAATGTTCTGTATTTGAGGAGTTGCCTTGAAACTGAGCATTACCTAGACAATATCTTTTTACGGCCTTTGAGCAGCGGGGAAAAAAACATCCAAAAGATGAATAATAGTGTGTTTATTGAGCAAGTGACTTAACATAATCAAGTGTTAATAGTCCATGTGGCTTTACTCGTATATAATTTTTCCTCCTCTTTATTACTAGGTGATGGTAATGCCAGAAGGAGCTGAAACTGTTTCCAGGCCAAGTCCCGATTACCCAATGTTACCCACAATACCACTCTCTGCCTTCTCTGATCCCAAGAAGACCAAACCATCCCATGGGTCGAAGGTCAGTGAAGCACACTTAGGGGTCAGCCTGAGGTGAAGGGGTCTTTCAGGACTTGCTGCTAAGAGCTTGTTTAGCAGCTGTTTCTGGCTGCTTCCAATTCTGAAATCCCCTTCCCTGTCCTCTGCAGTTCCCTAGCTAATGGTCTTCGCATAATTTAGGAGGGGGTTTGTGATTCGCTGGGCTTCTCTGTGGGGACATTCTGAATATTAAATGTTCAAGAGTGGGAAGTTTTGGTGAACCATGTCTTCCTCCTGTATTGCTGTAGAGATAAAGTTGAATGAAGTCCTTGCTGTGCGGCCTTGTGTCTGTGATGCTGGAGACAAATGACATGGTTCTGTCACCGTCTCTGCTCTGGGTGCTGGGGGATTTTGATCTCTGAGCAGAGAGGGTCAGCACCTCCTCTGGCACAGGAACTGCTTTGGGTGGTGATGTGAAGACCTTCAGGCAGAAGGTCCAGAACACAGAATAACAGAATGTTTCAGGATTTGATGTTTGCATCCAGCAGCATCTAGTTTGTGAGACTTCAGAAGAAGCTTAACTTTTCTTTATTTCACTTGGGTGCTGAAGCTATTTTTGTGTGATTCATAGAATCATAGAATGCCTTGGGTTGGAAGGGACCTCTAAAGGTCATCTAGTCCAACCTCTCTGCTCAGAGCAGGGATGTCCTCAACTGGATCAGGTTGCTCAGGGCCTTGTCAAGCCTGACCTTGAAGGTCTCCAGG
>WUAM01000287.1:22599420-22611021 GCA_024336885.1 Actenoides hombroni
TGGCCTTCTGGGCTGCAAGTGCATGTTGTTGGCTCAGGTCCAGCATCTCACCCACCTGAAGCCCTGAGCCCTTTCCTACAGGGCTGCTCTCCATCACCTCCCCCCAGCCTGTATTGCTAGTGAGGATTGTTCTGCCCCAGGTGCAGGACCCTGTGCTTGCTCTTGTGAACCTGGTGAGGTTGACCTGGGCCCACCTCTCCAGCTTGTCCAGGTCCCTCCGGACGCCATCCCGTCCCTCGGGTATATCGACAGCACCGCTCAGTTTGGTGTTGTCTGCAGAGCTGCTGCTGGTGCCCTCGATCCTGCTGTTGATATCACTGATGAAATTCTGTGATAATGGTGTGTAGGAGGAACACTCCACAGGCAATGTGTTGTGTTTTGATTGCATACACTTCAGCAGCCCTCATCGTCACAAATGTTAACAGCAGTTCATGGTGTAATTCCATTCTGATACCCATTGTGTTCAGGGCTCTAAACACTTGTGGCACTTTGGTTCTGTCTTCTGATGCTGATGGTATGAAACAGAGTGAAGATGGCTTATCTGGTAGTGACTGAGTCAATTTTTGTCAGCAATCAAGCATTAGAAAGCAGAGAGGAGAAATAGAGGTCTCTGACTTGGTCTGCTGAAAATTTAGTAGCCACAGAGACAATAGTTGCTTGCTTCCCTTCCTCCAGGTTGCCCTCAGAGGTGCACGTGTGTTTGCACCTCTGCGTGTCCAGCTCATGCTCCAGGGCCTCCCCACAAGACCCACTTCTATAAGCGTTTTGAGTTCCTGTATAACTGGCCCAGGGAAGGGCCCCTCTGTCAGTGTGGGTACCCCACTCTTAGGGTGGGCAGGCTCCTGCTGAAGGGTGTCTCCAAGCTCTTACTGGGGGTGGTGAGATGCCTGCTGGGATTGGAGACTCTGTCTCTCCTGTGGTTGTGGGAATGCTCAGTATTTCTGTCGAGTTGTGGTGACTTGGGGTCCAAGCTGCCACCCTCACTTGCATTTGCCTTGGATGTGATTTAACCTTAATAAATCAATCAATCTTTCCTTGCTGGGTTTTTTCCCAAACATAGGATGCGAGGTATAACTTCACATCCTGCAGCTAGAGAGAGTTCCCTCTTACCTGGCTTCAGTTGTTAACCCTGCAGATTAATCCTGAACTAAACATCTCTAGATATTTATAGACCTCCTTTTATAGACCGTGGAAAGGAACAGGCGTTTGTGAAACATGTTTCATCCTGTCCTAATGTAGATGTTTAAGTGCCTGCTGTCAAATTCTGTCCATCAGCTTTAGGGGAATCGAGATGTTTGCCTCAGAGGTAGGTGAGTGCACTAGGCATCTGTGGGTGGATGTCTACATGAAACAAACTCTTCAGTGTGATTTATGAGCCTGTGTTTTAGAATTCTGCACAGAGCTTCAGTTTCATACCCAGCTTGCACCTTTCTGTTGCTGAATTTTAGGATGCAAACAAGGAAAGTAGCAAAGCATCCAAGCCACACAAAGTAACCAAGGAGCACAGAGAGAGGCCAAGAAAAGACTCTGAGAGCAAAAACTCCTCCAAAGACCTTGAGAGAGAACAAAACAAGCCTTTGAAGGACTCCTCCAGAAAACCAACTGAGAACAAACTGCCTAAGGAGGAGAAGGCACCTCCAAAAGCTGCTTTCAAGGAACCAAAACTGGCCGTGAAGGAGACCAAACTGGAGAACACTTCTCCAAAGGGTGGGCCGCAGCCGGAGTTAAAGTCTTCCAGCAAGAGGCCCTCCAATGTGGAGTCACCAAAGCCTAGTGCCAAAAAACAGAAAAAGAGTAGCTCCAAAGGGGTGAAGAATATCCTGGGGACATCTCCCCGAACCTCGTCTTCCTCATATCCGGAGAAGAAACAAACCAAGGAGAAGATGAATGCCAAAGTGGAAAAGGTAAAATCTGAAAGTGAGGCCAAGGAGATCAAAAAGCCTGTGGAAATGGAGGAGTCAAATTCAGAGGATGAAACTTCTTTCAAGTCAGAGGTGAGTAGGGATTTGTCCTTTACCAGAATTTTTAAGTGTGCTGTTTAAATCCCTGCATGAAAAAGATGTTCCCAACTGCTCCCTCAGACACAGTGGAGAGCCAGAGTGGTACATGCTTTGGTTGAGCTGTTTAGATTTATCTGCAGGCAGAGTTATCTGAAAGTCAGGGTTTTAATGCTACAGCCTCTTGTTCATCCCTTGCAGTGACATTTATAGAGCTGGAGTGTAGCAGAGCATAGATGCACTTATTACCTGCTTATGATAACATCAGGTTATTGAATGTGATCTGAATTCAGAAAAGGAGGAAATAATTTCAGTTTCGTTTCTGGAAAGAAAAGAAAAAAAAGACAAACGAACCAAAACCCAACCAAACAGCAAAACCCCAAAACCCAGCAGTATTAAGATGTAAATAAAGCCCCCTGACATGGGCTGTAAGAAATGGGGTGTTGGCTAAAGCTCAAAATACAACCACATGCCACTAAACCTAAGTAAGTTGTATTGTAAAACATAAAAAAGCCCATGTTGTTTTACTGTTACTTTTCAAAACTGTCTAAATATTTTTTCCTTTTTACAACTAAGAACATTCCTCATCCTCTGTCTTCTAAAAGTCACTTTCCAAAAGAAGGCATAGGAAAAAAAGCAGGAGGGGAAAGTCATGACTTAAATCCAACCTCTTGCTACTCTTTGCTTGTGTGTCTTGTATTTGCTGTAAAGAAGCCATTTATCTTCTAATAGGATTCACAGGATATGATGTGAATTTTTGAGCTGCATCCTGCTGACCACTTTAAGAAAGATTTGTTTCACTAGGATAAATAAATCTTCTAGGGACGATTTGTGTTGTGATTTAATCAGCACCATGATACAGTAAGTACTGGCGTGTTTATTTCAGAAAGGATTTGGGGTTTTTGCAAAGGACTCCCAGTAGAAGTTTAGCAGGGAAGTGTTAATTCGCTCTGCAAAGATTTTTCTTTCTTTCTTTTTTTTTTTAATTCCTGGATCAATTCAATGTGTATCTCACGCAACTCCTCTCTGCTTTTAGCCGTACACGCGTCGATGCGTAGCGAGCCCGTCCTTCCTGTACCCGATACGTGGCCTCACCGCGTGCTTCTCCACCCTGCTGACCTCTGTGAAGTCCCAAGTGTCTTGTACTTCATTATTTCTTAGGTGTCACCCATCCCCTTGGGACTCTCCGGGCAGCTGTGAGCCGATCGCGCTGTTCAGACCCTGCCGTAAAACCGCAGCGTCTGCCGCAGCCCCGGCCTCCCCCCGCTCCCCGCGCCGGGTGCTGCTCTGGCCTCCCTTGCACCAGCTCTTGTGTCTGTTGGATGCCTGACAGAGGTATTTGAGCTCCGGCCCGGGAGGAGGGCAGGAATGCTCGCAGAGATGGAGGGGGAAGCGGGGCGGCCGCCAGGCAGGTCAGCTTAGGTTTCTGGGGAGCTTGAGGCTTAAGGGTACAACTGCATAATGCACTGGCACTGGCAGAGGAGGCTGCTGAGTTCCTTTTCCACCCTGGGGGGTTCGTTTTGCTCCCGGCGCCGCAGTTTGCCGCTCCCTGGCCCTTACTGCTGCAGCTGTGTGGGTCTGTGTGGTAAGCCACATCACTAAAGAGAGCGAGCAGCTGGAGGTGGACCGGGGCCCGGAAACTCTTAAATCAGCTTTGCTGCTGCAGCCAACATATTGTGCAACGCGCTCCCAGGCTGCGGCTCCGCGATTGCTCTGAGTTGACATCTTTGCAGGCTGCTGTTGAAAGGAACAGTCTTGCTCTCGTTTGTGCTGCTGGCGTGAGAGCTCGGCTGGCTCTGCAGTGGGCTGGAGCAGCCTCTCCTCCCATTTCAGCTCCCGATGAAACTTTGCTGTCCTGCCCTGGGGTTTTTTGTTGTTGGGTTTTTGGGTTTTTTTTTTCCTTCCCCCATAAAGTCCAGTTCCCTGCACTGGCCTCATGCTTGGCTGCCTAAACACTAGTGCTGACAAAAGGGAGAGGCTGGGGTGCGAGGGCAGGGATCGCTGGGCTCCATTGTCGGCGTGTGCTTTTGTCACGCCGCGGTGACAGTCGGCGCAGGCTGAGCGCGCACAGCGGGTCCTGCTGGATGCCTCCAAAATACCCTGGATGCCTCCAGGACAGCGGGAAGGGTTAATGGCAAAAGGAGAGGCAGGATCTGGACAGCTTCCAGCATCTGCTTCTTGGGTCCTACCCAGTCATTTGAAGGGAACACCTGCTAGATTATCGGGAGCGGGGGGTGTCGGGATTTGCTCGGTGGGTAAGACACGAGAGCTGTGCTCCCTTACCTTGAACATTGCTCTTTACTTTCACTTTGTCCCTTTTCTTTGGGCTGCTGCCACGTGCCAGTGTATCTGATGCTGGAATCATTAAACTATTTCCCTTTGCTAGTGAGTAATTCAGAGGAGTCACACTACCCCTTCTGGACAGTTTTCCTGCCTTCTTACAGTTGAATGAATTAAACTCCTAATGACACTTGGGTGATTAATTACAGGGAAGGGCAGTACTGGGATAGAAGTCCTGCCACCACTTTCACTTACTAATTCCCAAAGCTGCTGCTGTGCAGCTTTCTACCCATTTACAACATTTTGACAGTATTAACCCTTCCTGAAATGAAGTTTATTGATCAACGGGAATGCGTAATTTATTGGTTTGTTGGTTTTTCTAGCATCAGGATTTGGTAGTGGAATTAAGCGGTGGGTTCCAAGGAATGGTGCAATGAAATCAAAACGCTGAATTACTTTTAAAAAAAAAGCAAGATAATATGACAGAGCATTGAGAATCTTTAAACTAGACCCTGCCAGGTCACGGTAACAGTGGCTGCTGCTGGTGGGGATGAAATAATTGCTTTAGGCTTCGCTGCCACCTCGTGGTACTCGAAGCTACATCCTGGGGATGCTGAATGGCTGGGGGTGTGGTAAAGAGCAGGCGTAGCACAGGCACCTCGTTTCTGGATGCTGTAATTAGCAGAAGCTTGTTACATCTTTTAGCAAGTGTGCTCCTGGCATCGCCACTGGGTTCTGACAGCAGCGTTGGCCTCGTTAGAGCTGAGCTGGTTTCTGCTATATCTTCCCAATAAACGGGAAGCAGTCCAGTGGGTCACTCAAACTGGTGTAGAAGCAGCTGGTTTGAGGGTATGATAATAAACTAGAACTAATGGTGGGGTTGAGGGAGCGAATTCAGAGAGGCATCAGCCTGAGGGGCTCGGGGGGAATGTTGGTGGGTTGCAGTAAATGCACTTCTGAAGAGGGCTTTGGTAACGGTCACGCCCTGGAGTCTGGGGTTTTTCAGGTGCTGTATTTCATCACTTGAGGCTGTTTGAAATCAGTGGCTTGGAGGGGTTTGGGAGCTGTTGCTGCTGCCACCCAGGGATGCCAAGCTGCAAGGGTTACAGAGTTCTAACTTGGTTTTAGCCACACTGCGTTGCCTGTTTTCTGTCGTTCCAAGAGGTGCGTTCAGCAATGTATGATGGAGAACGCTCACGTGCTGCTGTCTCGCTGTGCTCTCTGCTGGTGTTCCAGATTAGAAAGGTTAAGATTCTTTTTCTTCTTTTCTTTTTCTTTTTTTTTTTTTTTTTTCCCCTTTTATGGGGGGTTAAGTCTGTCCAGTCCAGCCCTTCCAACTCCAGCTCCAGCTCCGACTCCAGCTCCGACTCTGATTTTGAGCCATCTCAGAACCACAGTCAAGGTGTGTTGCAAGAAACAACATTTATTAAAATCTTCCTTGCATAATCCCAAAGGCTCCTGAGAATTAGATCTCTTTTCCTAGCACCGTATATTAGGCTAATATGGTTTCTCCTATAAAACCATGTGTTGAAGCTGAGACACTTCACCCAGTAAAGACGATAATGTCACAGCATAATCAGGAACAAGTATTTTCCTTGTTTTGGTAGTTAATTTGTGAATAGAGTGTCTCTCTGGAATTGGTTCTTTCCCTGTTGACATTGCTGTCTGGGTTTATGAATGTGTTTGCCGCTCCTTGATCTATAGTGTCACCAGAATATTTCTCCTCCAATCTTACATATGTTTTATTAAACATTGTAAATGTGACATTCATCACTTTGCCAGGGCACAACGCAGCTGCTTCTTCAGACTCCTCCACTGCTGAACCAAAGAGAAATACGGTGGCAATAGCACACGTTCTAACCTTAGCAAATGCTGTATTGCCTCCAGCAACTTGTCTCTTGAGTGACATTCAAAATAGTCCCCAAACGCATGAAAAACGTCCTTTTGTTTTCATTTCAGAAGAGAGGGGAGGATGTGGGGGGGAGGCTTGGGTGGCTTTATGGCCGTTGTAAAGTCTGTCAGCTCTGCTGTAGTTCTGACACTGCAGTTACGGGGTCTTTTAGCAATATCTTTGTGCAAAGTGAAAATACTGGTGATGTCTCGGTGAGAAGTCTCGATGTATCTTAATAACAACTCCTCCAGTTCAGATCAGACAGCTCGGGCAGAGTTCTGCTGCATGTGTCCTGGTGTTGAGCCGCTTTTTCCTCTCTGATCCCAGGCCCGCTGCGCTCCATGGTGGAAGATCTGCAGTCGGAGGAGTCAGATGATGATGACAGCTCCTCTGGAGAAGAGGCAGCAGTCAAAGCAAACCCTGTCAGCCGGGATTCCAGGTGGTAACAAATCCAGAAGAAAGATGTTTCCTTGTCTCTCTTTTTTGCCCTCCGTGTTTGGTATTTTTGTTTGCCCTCCGTTTGGAGCGGGGAATCAAAGTGGCGGGGTTAAGTGTGAGAGGAAAGTGTAAGAGGAGGAGAGAAAGGGCAGATGTGTGGAGTACTTAGCACGGGATGGGGACACGGTGCCCATGACAACGGCAGGGTGAGAACAGAATTGGATGAGGGGGGATCACCAGAGCTCAAAGGGAGGAAGCCACTGGGAAGCGGAAGGTGTTGAGCTTGCGGGTGTCAGCGACTGAGCCTCTTCAAATAGTCACCTAATTGTTGTCTTCAGATCTCTGCCGAGCTGAGCGGCGGGCGACACCTTTGATCTGCAGAGATGAGAGCAGAGGCTGCCCCGTGTGCGCTCCCCTCGCTGCAGAGGGCCCGGGCAAACCCCAGAGGTCCTGGTCTTTGCTGATCCTGCGGCTGACAGTTGGTTACTGGACTCCGATGGGACTCTGTTAACAGCTGTTTCCTGCTTTAGTCAATGGAAATAAGTTGGATTTCATCCTTCTCCCCTCAGGAAGTGCTGTTGTAGCCAAAATCTGGAGGCTCCGGCTGAATATTTGAAACCAAATGCTTGGCCCAGATAGCAGCTGCAAATTTCAAATGATGCTTGTGTTCACCAAACCAGCCCCCCAAAATAAAGCTGTTGTTGCACTCGTGTTGTTATCAGCTAAACATGAATGGAGACACTTTGAGGGTTCTTTTTTAGACCTTTAGGGGATAGGTAATAAACAGTTTTCTAAGCTCATGGAAAGTAGGATCCCTGCTGTAACACACCTGCAGGGCCACAAGAAGAATGGGAATAAGTAGGAAATCTCAAAGGACACCACAAAAACACCAGCTGCCTTTTTCTTGGCCTGTGTTCTCAGTGGAGCCGTATAAGGCTCTCACATGGGGACCCTGTGATCTGGGAATGCTGTTTGTGGAAATCAGGTGGTGCTTCCTCAGTGGTTCAGAGGGGACTTGAACTGCTGTAGTGTGTCCAGTGCAGAGGCCACTAAGATGATTAAGGGCCTGGAGCACCTTACATGAGGACAGGCTGAGAGAGCTGGCTCTGTTTAGCTTGGAGAGAAGAGGAGACTGAGGTGGATCTTACCAATGCTTATAGATACCTAAAGGGCCAGGCTCTTCTCAGTGGTGTCCAGTGGCAGGATGAGGGTCAGTGGCTATAAACTAGAAAACAGGAGGTTCAGCCTCAAAATGCAGAAATACTCCCTTTACTGTGAGGGTAACAGAGCCTGGAACAGGCCGTCCAGAGAGGTGGAGGAATTTCCTTCTCTGGATACCTTCAAAAGCTGCCTGCACTTGTTCCTGTGTGATCTACTCTGGGTGACCCTTATCTGGCAGGGGTGTTGGACTAGATGATCTTCAGAGGTCCCTTCCAACCCCCACCATTCTGTGTACATTAAAACTACCCACTCTGCCCACCCTAGGAATGGAAGATGGCAAAGGTGATGTCAGATAGGAAAAAAAAAAAGGGGTTCTTAGAAATTAGACTGGCCATTTCTCCCAGCAATTAAATGACCTACAATAAAGAAGAGAATTTCCCTTTACTCCATGTGCTTCAGTTGACAGCTAAGTTTCCTGTTACTTGGTGATGCTAATTCTCTGCTGCTTGTCTTTCAGACTGAGCCTTAGTGACAGCGACAGTGACAATAGTGCAGATTCCTGTCTGCCCAGTCGAGAGCCACCTCCTGGTCAGAAACTGCCCCCAGCAAATAACAAGGTATCACATCCTCCCTGCTTGTACCACACTCCTTTCCCCCACGTTGTGTTCAGTCCATGGGGTTAGTTTGAGTTGCACCTGTCTGATGAAGACAATGAAAAAAGGAAATTTCTCTCTGTTCAGTGCTGTGCATCCAAACCATTAAACACCAGTGTTGTCAGAACTGATTTTGGTCCCTAATGTTGATTTCTTTTGCCCTCAGGCATCTGGAAGAAAAAGCCCAGAGTCTTGTAACAAGCCAGAGAAGATCCTGAAGAAGGGAACCTACGACAAGGTATGCTAGAGGATTTGCAGATCTTAGAACTGTTGGGTGCTCTCTGACATTCCTGCAGAGAAAACAGTTTGAATCAGCCTAGCCCCGTTCACATTGGTCTGTCCCAGAAGGTTAAGAGCTTGAGATTAATGAAAAACAGACGTTGAAAGGACAGACTTTGGACAGTGACACTGCAGAAATGGTGTCTACTGAATAGGTGGACCCCTGGTCATTGCCATCTGCAAAACCTTCCCATTGTTTTAGTTGTTTACCCTTTGTCTGAACCAACAGCCTGGCCACCTGCAGCAGTGAGTGCCTCTTCCCTGAAAGGCAGTTTTCATCTCGCTTTGATCTTACAAATTAAACGTTGTTTGATGCTCTGCTTTCCTGGTTTAGTTGAAACCTTTCTTTGTTCAATAAAACTCCCTCCTTCCCAGCCTCCAAGGAAAGCAGAGCAGCGAACGTGCTCCTAGAGCCTCCAGCAAATAACCAAACCCCAGGTTGTCCAGAAAGTTCCCCTGCTGTCATTCTTTTCGTAAAGAAATCAGTCAGATGGGAGCTTAATGCTCTTCCTGATGGTAATCAAAGCATCAGTCTGTGGCTGTGACTCGTGTGTGTGTGTGTGTGTGTGTGTTAACACCTCTTCAACAGCAGAACACAGTGCAGCTTGATCCTGTAACCTCAGGTGTAAGTCTGATCTGTGAGCTACTTGCATCTGAGTTTCCTGCCAGATACACAATTTTCCCCTGCTAG
This sequence comes from Actenoides hombroni, assembly GCA_024336885.1. NCBI lineage: Eukaryota > Metazoa > Chordata > Aves > Coraciiformes > Alcedinidae > Actenoides > Actenoides hombroni. The sequence continues at coordinate 22,608,811 of WUAM01000287.1, forward strand.
CTACAAAATCTTCCCCCAGAGCTGAGATGGGTTATCTGGGGTGAGGTCTGTCAGCAGTAGTGCCTCTTAGTAGACTACTTAATACAGATAGAATGGGACATGCTTGAGACCCATTGAAGAGTGTGAGTGCCTGAAATACCATCAGCTTTTCCAGCTTTCAGAGGCTTTGTAGAAGACAGCAGCTCTCCCAGCAAGCAGAACCTTCAGGACTGTTTGGGGAAAAATGTTCTTCTCCGTGCTGGGAAGGGAGGGGTGTATTTCACAAATTTTGAGGGAGGGGAGTTTGTTTGGGGTATTTTATTTTCCCCTTGGTACAGTTCCTTAACTGAGTTCAGTTTTGCTGATACAGACATGAACAACATGAAACTACCTGGGAATACAGCACGCTCCAGGGCTTTTTCCTTCCCTCCACACAAATCCTTGCCCAGCAGATGGGTGCAGGTATCGTTGGGTGACAAGTAGCTTATAAGCGCAACCCCCTGCCAAGGAACTTGCACTAAAGTTCACTACGGTGAACTTCACCCTGTTGAGCTCCTCTTAAGCTCTAAGGTTCTGACCACTTCTTAAAGCTGGGTGCAGGTGTTTGTTGAATGGTGTCGTGGAATCGTGCTGGTGGTCTTCAGACCATCTCTATTTATGTGAACTCTTTAGTATCCAGGTACTTGATGAGAATGGAGGAGGCAGTAAAAAAATGAGGGGGGGAAAAACTGGGAATAGGAACGTGCCTGAAAAGGCCTCAGGTTCCTGTGATCCTCACTAGGAAAGTCACTTTGGCAGTCACCCAAACGTGCCACGTGTGTCACTGTTTCTGTTCATGCCTCCCTTACAGGCCTACACTGATGAATTAGTGGAGCTTCACAGGCGGCTCATGGCACTCCGAGAGCGCAATGTGCTACAGCAGGTAGAGATCCTCTGTCAGCTTTCTGGCAAGCTGTGTACTCCGGGAACCTTTGTGTCCAAGGGTCTCAGCCAGACCCCTGTGATGCTTGACCTTTCACTTGGCCTCTCCTTCACAAGAGGCTCTGGTTCGCTTTGAAAGCAAAGATATGTAGTAAAAAAACCAAACCCAACTGTAAATCAGGTGTGGATGCAATGGCATGGTTGGAAAAGGTGCAGCCCTGGGGTTTGTGCGTTTTTCCTCTGCCACCCTGGTCCCAAAGCTGGGCTCTCTGGGTCTGATTCGAAAGGAGAGAGATGTGCCTGCATGCCTTTCCAGTCTGAGCCAGTCAGGCACACAGGAGGAGCTGGCTGCGTTTCTGGGAGAGCGTCCCCTTCGTGTAGAGACCTTCTCATCTCTGAGGCCTTTCTAAAGGGCTGAGAGGAGGACTGGATGGGTCGCTCTCTATCTGCTGGTCTCTCTGCTGTACTTAATCTTTACAGTGGCCCTGGCTACAGCCTTGCTTGTTTCCTTTTCTGTACAGATTGTAAATCTCATTGAGGAAACCGGGCATTTTAACGTTACCAACACAACCTTTGACTTTGACCTCTTCTCCTTGGATGAGACGACCGTCCGTAAGCTGCAGAGCTACTTGGAAGCGGTAGCGACATGACGCTTGGCCTCCGAAGCGGGCTGCTTTTTGAAACCAGAAACCCCCTTTATTGGTACCAGGAAACGAACCCATGGAACTAGGCCTTCTTCTCTTGATTCACCCGAAGCACTGCCTTAGAGAACAGCCATGCTCTATGAATGCACAGCCAGCTGCACTTTCTTGTAGGCTTCAAACAAGCACCCATATTGCTGAGTCTGTCCTCCCTAGCTTCGTACAGTCCACCTGGGCACAGGTCCCGAGCAGAGCAAAAGGTGTGCTGCGCTTCGCCGCACAACGTGACCTTTTTTCGGTTTTTACTTGGAGAAACTGTTTTAAGAGCACATTTTCAGGCGTCTCTGAGATCTGAAGGAGCGTGGACGAGGGATTCCTCCCCCCGTGAGGGACCAGCCCGCCTGCGGGGAGCTCGGCCGAGTCCCCTTCCCTCCAGTGCTGCCAAGAAACGTTCGTGCCGCGTAAGTAGGATTGGCTTTTACAAAGCTAGCCGAGAGACTGACAACAGAGGGGGCTTCCCGGGGGTCCTGCTGGTCCGCTGGAGGAAAGAGCGGGCAGCTGCCAGTTGTGACCTCTGGCCGGTTGGTTCTGCCGCCGTCGGGGCCGGAGCGCTGCTGTCCTTCGGCTCCCGGTTCCTGCGGGGCAGCGTTCCGCGTGCAGGACCTTCCGC
>WUAM01000287.1:22654067-22669777 GCA_024336885.1 Actenoides hombroni
CAGCCCTGGACAACCCTCAAGGGGCTGGGAGAAATTGTCCCTCAGCTCCAACCTAAACCTCCCCTGGGGCAACTTGAGGCCGGTTCCTCTTGTCCTGTCGCTTGTTTGTTGGGAGCAGAGCCCGACCCCCCCTGGCTCCAGCCTCCTGTCAGAGAATTGCAGAGAGCAGTAAGTCAACAGAACATTAATGAATCTGGGTGTGAGGAAAGATGGTTGTGTCTCCATAGCTGCAGGTGCCCAGCTCAGTCTCCATAGCTGCAAGTGCCCAGCTCAGTTGGAAGCGCTGGGCTGAAATCGATGGTGAGTGTACGTGGGGATGCCCCAGCCATTCAGGAGTTGGGGATTATGCGGTTGGCGGTTCTTCGAGGCTAACACCAGGCAAAGGGCCCTGCCAATCCGAGCCCATAATTAAGGATGTTCCTTCTTTTGGAGATGTCACTAGTTAGGACTGACAGGAAGCATCACGGGAAGAGAAGAGTAAGGAAAAGGCGTGGGTGGAATGATTATAAGCAAACAACCTAAGCATAATAAGCAATTTCCTCAGCTGCCACCTAGTAAGTCATTGTGAGACAGGTCTTTAGTATCAGCTTAAGATCCCATTGCCACCATGACAACCCTGGAACTATTCTGGATAATTTCTGGCTTAGCACACAGCTGATCAAACATTCACCTTGCTTGGGGAATTGTATTAGTTATTCTGTTTCTTTGGGGGTATCTGGGATGCTGGGAGTTCAGTGGGCTTTGGGACAAGGAACCTTGTGCTGACAGGTAATACTTGACCTGTGCTATATCTCTTTAGGCATCTTTCTAGGAGGAACCTAAATTTTTATGTTTAGAATCATAATTAGGAGCATAACGACAGTTGTGATGTGTCATGTTAGTCTGCAGAGAGCTTTGGGTAGAGGGGGTCACCTGCTTCGTGTGCTTGGTTAGCAGAGTGTGTCTGTGTGTATCTGGGGGGTACCAGGCTGAGGAACTTGTCTGACTGCAGTATGATGATCAGGAGACCACAAAGCAGTGGCCCATAAAGACCCTGTCGAGTAGCAAATCGACTGTGTTACACATGTCTGAGTTAGAGTGACCTTGGTGCAGTTGAGCTGGTAGACAGTGGGATGCTTCACGAGGAGTTTTCTTCCTAAACCAGTACTGCAGTGATTAGAGAAACCAGGGCACTGAGCTTTTAATTTTTATTATTATGTGTAGGCATCCAAGAGCCCTGCACTGTAGTGCAGTGTTGGCCTGAATGCAGTCCTGGTTGCATTCTGCTGTTCTGCTTGGTTGATTTGGAAAGGTTGTTTTTGGAAAGGTGGGGTTTATGCATGTGGCAACTTTTGGAAACCAATGTTCCAACACAGAAACAGTCCAGGTGATCCGAGTGTGTTCCATCTGATGATAGGTTTTGCACAGTGGATTGGATATTAGGAACAATTTCTCCAACCCCCTTTGAGGGTTGTCCAGGGCTGTGCCAGGCTGCCCAGGGCAGTGGTGGAGTCCCCGTGATCCCTGGAGGGGTTTCCAAGCCCCCCGTGGAGCTGTGGTGCTGAGGAATGTGATATAGTGGTGATCTGGCAGTGCTGGACTAACAGCTGGACTCAATGAACTTAAAGGTCTCTTCCAATCAAAACTGTTCAATGGTTCTATGATTCAAACAACAAGTCTGAGTTTCACCCTAGACCTCCCTTCCCATCTCATACTGAAGCTATGGGCTGTCCTGCCCCACAGCATCACCCTCGCCTAGGGGGCTGTGCCCTGCCCTGGGCTTCATCCCATGCCTGGGGCCCTTCTGCTGCCTCTCATTGGAATGAGGGATATTTCTCTAGGAAGATGGACCTTTGCCTGTCACTCTGGAAGCATCAGGAGCACAAACACTGCCCATCCACTTCCTCATGACTGTTTCTGTCCCCGTGCAGAGAAACTGAGGCATGAACCAAGAGGCCTCATGGCAGCAGCTCAGTGCCCCACAGCATACCAGTACATACCACTGCTCCAGCTCTGGCTCTCGCTCAGCGTTACAGCAGGATGAGCACAGCTGCTCCTAGTGCTCAACTGGGGCCATTTAACACACAGACTGGTTTCAGCTGCAGCTTGATGGGTCTCCATGGGGGCAGATTGGTAACCACCCACTGAGGCTCTTTCTGGGTGGCTGCTCTTATAAAGCAGCAGCTGAGGTGTCCTAGGGCCCTTTGCTTGCTTTCTCTTTCCTTTGCCTTTTAGGAACCTTTAGTGTGGAGGTGGGCAGAGTTGGGGCCACCTCCTGCAGGTCTCCAGGACATAGTGCCAGGACTTTCTACCCTTCCCAGCACTGCTAACTAAGCAGGTCAGGACAGAGCCACGAGCTGCCTCCCCTCTCCCATCCCTGGGCCGGAGCTGGGGTCTGCAGCCCGGAGCAGGGCCCTGCCCTGGGGCTGGTTGTGCTCTGGAAGTGTCCCAGCACTCTCCTTCTCCTTTGTGACGTCCCAGATGAAGGATGATGTCGTCACGTAGCTCTAGGGTGGCCTCAGGGCTTGTTTCCCAGCCCAACAGCAGCCGCAAGGTGCCCGTACAAAGAAACTCCTTCCAGGCGCTGCGTCTCCTTCCACCGCAGAGCAGCTCACCCTCTCTGCTCAGCCAGGAGGACTTTGGAAGCTCCAGTGGGTATGTGGCTGCTGGGATGTGGGGGAGGGGGGGGGCCTGAGCCCTGGTCTTGCCTCATGTTTGTCCCCAAGGGAATGTGTCCTTTGTTTTGGACAGGTTCAGCTTCATGGTCTAACACTGATCCTCCCAGCACCAGGAGGCTTGCAGGATGCAGGCTGCTGTTGCTCCCCTGTAGCCAGGGTGAAGCTGGTGGCCCTGGGTCTCCTCAGGGTCTCTGCTGACCACACTATTACGGCTGTGTCCAGGTGGTGCTTCACATCCCAAAAGCCACCTTCTCATGCCTGTGTCCCTGCTGCTCTGCCAGGAGCTTCTGTGATGTGAGCAATGCTTTGGCGGCTGATCTGTTGGATTGCAACTACTCCATCGCTGACCCACAGCTGATCCAGAGGATTGTGTCCCAAGTAGAGTTCTACCTCTCTGATGAGAACCTGGCCAAGGATGCTTTCCTTCTGAAACACATCCAGAAGAACAAGATGGGCTTCATCAGCATCAAACTGTTGACATCCTTCAAGAAGGTAGGCAGCCTGTGGTGCCAGTCCACTGGTGTGGGAAGTGTTCTTCATATGGAGGGTGTCTAGATGTGCTCTGGCTATCTCCGGTGGGGTGTATGGGGAGGTCCAGGCTTTGCTTGGGCTGTCTGCATCCTGGTGAAGTGCTGGTAGTGCAGAGCTGGGCTCTGCTTTCTGCCTTTGATGTACTGCAGCAGTTCTCCAACCAGGGAGGGTGGTTGGCGAAGTGGTGAACATTTCTCAAACCAACCCCAGGGCTGGATTCACCTCATCTGCCCATGGTTCCTTTGGAAGAGATCCCTCCTCATCCAAAATGCTGCAGGGAAGTGCTGGTGGTGTGATATACGGGGAAGCTGTGGCTTGTTGCCACAGTCTAGGGGGCACTCGAGCACCTTCAGGGCTTCCAGGAGAAGGTCCCCATGTGAAAGGGGGATATTGCCTGGCTGTGACCTCAGGCTGGTGAGGTTGCAGCCTACCTGGATGATGGGTTTAGGGTGGTTCCTGCCTGGCGAGCCCTATGGGGATGCAGTGGTCCCCTCCATCCCACCTGCAGGTGAAGTACCTGACGCGCGACTGGCGGCTCACACTCTATGCCCTGCAGTTCTCGGAGCTACTGGAGTTGAATGAGGAGGGCACCAAAGTGAGGCGACGGGTTCCTGTCCCTGAGTCCCTGCTGAGCATCCCCCCCAGCAAACTACTGCTGGCCTGGGAGCTACTGCCGCAGGAGCAGGACCTGCTGCCACCACTACAGAAAACCTTCCTTGAGACCATCACGAGGATGTTCAGCCCCTTTGGTGCCATTGCCTCCATCCGCATCCTGCGGCCAGGCCGCAAGCTGCCCTCAGATGTGCAGAAATACACCTCACGCTTCCCGGAGCTGCTGAGCAAGTGCTGCGCGCTGGTGGAGTACGAGAGCCTGGAGAGTGCCCGCAGAGCCTTCGAGGACCTCGGCCGCCACAGCCAGGCAGGTGGCGAGAGCATCAGAGTGGTCCAGCTCTGCGGGAAGGGTTCCAAGAAGAAACCTGGGGTCAAGAGGGAGACAGCAGAGGAGGAGCTGGTGGGCCAGCTGGGCTGGAAGGCAAAGGCAGAGGCCATGACCTTCCCCTTTGGCATAGGGGACTCCCTGCTGTGCAGCTCCCTGGAGTCAGATGGTGTCCCAGTGTCATCAGCCCTCCTCCTGAACAAAGACCCCTCAGCACCTACCTGGCCCAGCGATGATTTCAAGCCTAGAGACTTTGACAATGCCTTCACTGGATCGCTCTTCAGCAATGAAGTCTTCCCCCTGGTGGGGATGGGCTTGGGCACTGGCAGCTCCTATGGTTGCTTCTCCAGCACTGACAGCCCCTGTGGCCGCTGCTGGCCAAGCGGGGTGGGTGCCTGGGCACCCTGGAGCAACAGCCCCTTTCCTGATGCCAAAAATTCTCCCAGCAAAGCCCCAGCAGCAAAACAGGTGCCTGAGCCTCTTGGCCTCCAAGATGTGGTTCTTCGCCTGCCTCGCAATCCAGATGGCACCAAGAGCTTCTGCAGCAGCTTTGGGAGAGGAGAGCTGCTTCTCCGACGCTGAAGCTACTTTTACATTTGGGTTGGGGGATTTTTCTTTTCTATTGTTTTCTTTTTCCTCCTGAAGCAAAAGAACTCTGCCTCCCCACCCCGGAGAGCTGTGGGCGGTGGGAGTGCAGCCACTGCAGGGGTCAGTAGTTTTGGAGTAGGGGTGATGCTTGGGGAGGGTCAGGGTGTGAGGGTAGAAGCTGAGCAGCAGCAGTGGCACCAGGGTGTAGAGTGGCTCCCACTGCCTCAGTGGTGTTGGTGGGAATGCCCTGCGGAAGAGAATCAGCCCCCAACCCCCAGTGCTGAGGCACAGCCGGCCTGAGATGGGAAGGTGCAGCCGCTTCTGTCTGCGTCAGTGGCTGCACCAGCCCCGGCTTGTGCAGCTTGCCTGGGAAATGGGCAATAAAGGGGATGAAGTTTAAAGGCAGTTTTCCGGCTGGTGTTGAAGGGCTTTGCAGCGAGCCCTGTCCCTGCGGGAGGGGACGCTGCTCGTGCTCAGGATGAAGGCCTCACAGGCCTGGCCGTGGGCCGTGTCCACGTCCCCCGGCGCCCCAGGGGCTGTCCTTGTCCCAGGGGCTCTGACTTGCTGTTTTCTGCCGTGGGTGGGGCTGTGTCTGTGAGTCCTGCGGGGCCCTGTCTCTCCTGTCTCGCCTGCTGAGGGGCTGCTTCCCCTGGAGATGGGGATAGGGGTGCTCCCACCCCGTCTCGCCTGCCCCGCTGTCTGGCCGTGACTGGGCCCTGAGGGGGCTCAGTGCCCTTCGGGGCTGATCTGGGGCTCAGCGGGGCCTTGGCCCCTCTGGGGGCTGTCTGCTGCTGCCCCTGGTGCTCCCTCCCCCTGCCCCACGGGCACAGAGCGGCTGTGGGCAAACAGATTTTATTGGGAAACAACAACAGAACAGGTCCCAACAAAGCTACTGCAACACCCCCCACCCCTCCCCTTAAATACTCTGCCTCTCCTCCCTCCTCCAGGTGAGGCCGAGCTGACATCACGTGGGGGTGGCTCTGCTGGTGTCACCGCTGTCCCCAGGCATGGGGTAGCTGCTGGCACTGTCCTGGCTCCCCCACGCCTCGTCCAGGTCGCCATCGAAGAACTTGAGGGTGTCTTTGAGAGGCAGCCGCTCGGGGAATGCCAGGTCCTGTGCGGGGTCCCCAGGGCCTTGGCTGTTGGGGGCAGCAGCGGGGCTGGGGGGCACAGCGCTGCTGGAGGGGATCTTGCTTCCCCGGGGTGTCCCTGGGGAGGTGGCCGTGCTTGCCGGAGATCCGGATGTGTGGTGAGGGCCCCCCTACGTGCTCGGAGCCGGGGACTGATGATGACAGCACCAGGGGGCTGGGGCCGCCTTTTCTGCGGGAATTTGGAGTTCTCCATTTTCCAAAGGAGTCATTCTCTTGGCTGGCTCTGAACCACAGAGTCGCCGTCAGGAGCACCGAGCAGCAGCTCATCGTCGCTCTCCTGCTGTGTCCTCCCTCCCCGCGGGTAACTGGATGCGGCTCTGGAGCTGATGCCTGACGGGCAATGGCCGCTGACTGCCAATGCCCTTGAGGCAGGCGGTGAAAAGGCCCAGGCCGCCTTCCCAGGGGAGAGCCGAGCGTCCGTGCCTGCCCCCAGCAGAGGCCCATGCCATGTCTGTCGGTTTAGGCTTCAGAGAGTCCCCCACCTGCCGTGGCTTCTGCTGGGAGGTGGCAGCGGGGGGCTGCCTGGGGGTTAGTTGCCGGCAGAGGTTAAGCCCGTGCCCTTTGGAAGCTCCTAACTGAGTTGAGAAGATGGGGGGATGTCTTTACAAATGAAGATACCGTCACAAGGAGATAACCTCGCACGCCTAAGTGGCAACGTATGATCACAGAAGACCAGGTGGGGCTGGGAATGTCAGGGAGGGTTGGCTGAAACTGGCTGAGACCCCAGAAGTTGAAGGAATTGTAAACTTAGGAACGTTTTTAAGCAAGGTTGTGCAGGCTTAATAGTAACTTCTCCTCCTAGGGGAGGCATAAAGTAGAGCTAATGAGACCTACGATGCAGGGGAGGGGGGTGTCCATGTTAAGGGGGGATATGTAATAGGCGGCTCGGGAAGCCTGTACCTTCCTAGTACCTCAGGAGATGGGGAAAGGACATATCCTCTCGGGGACGTCGTGTGCGCGCCAGTACCTCCTGAAAATGTCACTGTAGTGTTAAAAGCACCTACAGGGAAGGCGATCAATAGGTGTCCTCCTCGAGAGTACTCTGGGAGCGTTCGAAGATAAATCCACCGCCCGTCCTGCGGCTGACTTACTGGGGAAGGGGGGTGGAGATTCCTGAACTCAAGCCCTTGCGTGGTGGGGAGCAGAGGGAGATGGTGTCCCCATCGTGGGGGAGGTGGCCTTTCCCCCTTCCAAAATCCCACCCGCGCTTTCACCCCCCTTGTCAGCAGGGGCCGCAGGCTGGAAAGCGTTAAAGCCAGCCACCAGTTCTCTGGGGGCTCCTTTAGACAGGCCCTCCCTCCTGAGTGTCTCCCACCTTCCCCTGTTCCTGGGTCCTGCTCGCTGCACCCCCTGCTGTCGGCCATTTTCTCTTGCTGGTCTCCTGAGCGCGGCAATCCCCGCTGCTCTTCTCCTCCCCCCCAGCCGAGGTCCCCTCAGGAGGGATCCACTTGATGAGCTCTTGAGCAATTTCCCCCCAAGGGACAGTAGATTCCGCCTGGGGGGGCCGCCCGCCCGAGGCCAAAGCCGTTGGCAGCTGGCCCTGGCTCGGCCCTCCCAAAACCAGTACTGCCCTTGGGCGTTCTAGAACATGAATGGCGGGAAACCTCAGGGAGTCCGATGAGGACCCTTCACCAGAACACCACAAAGAGAGGAGGAACCACAGTAATAACCAATGAAATCATATATAGCGCCAGTGGCACACAACGCAGCTGCCCACCCCCAGAACCCTCCCGGCCAGCTCCCCACATCTACAGAGAGCATGACGTCAGCGTGGCACCCAGCGTCCCCTCCTTGTCGAGATTGGTCCGGCTCTCCACGAGAGATTGCCACGAGCCGTGACTTCTTCCAAGGAGGCCATGCCACATAGGGGAGTCCCCAGCGAACTCTCCAGTTCACAATGAGCATGATGTTTATGGTCTGGCAGGCTTCTGCTGGCCAGCTGGGGTCAGCTGCCCTGGCTTTCTCTCTGTGCTAAGTGCTAAAGAGCTTGACTGCTATGGAGACCCACGGCCCATGGCTGGCCACGAACAAAAACTCTCTATCCAACAGCCCAGAAATGTGATAGCTTCTTGTTTGGATTTCTTTCCCTTTATTTTTTGCCTTTCCTTCAGAGGCCCATTTCTACATCTGTACAGAGTGTACACGGCGCTCTTGGAGAAGAGCTGCCCCGCGGTCAGGGACAGGCTGGAGCGGGACTGCTTCTTTAGGGAAGAGCACACGGAGCTCCTGGGCTCAGCTCTGCTCACGGCTCTGGCGTCAGAGAGCAGCACGAGCAGAGAAAACACAGCCCCCACCACAACCTGCGCAGCAGCCGCTGCCTCCAGGGCCTGGTCGAAGGGCGTCTCTCTGCAGCCCGTAGCAGTATTCTCATTTCCAGTGCCATCTTTGAAACGGAGCAGCTTCTGTCCTCTGCCATGTCTTGGAGAGCTGGAGAAGAGAGGAACAGGGCCCCGGTCAGAGCCCAGGTCCTGCAGGGACCCCAGGAGCCCTTCCAGTCAGGGCCACCCCACCCAGCTCTTCCTGTGGCCAGGAGGGAGCAGGGGCCAACGGGAGCAGCCAGAAGGTGCTGGCCACGAACAGCCCGGGTGCCCCTGAACTCTCTCTGCTCTGCCCACACCGGCCCTTCGTCTGCGCAGGGAGCAGAGGCCTCCCCAGCCGGGGCAGGGATCATATCTCCCTGTCCAGGGTCTTCCCTCCTCCCCGCCAGCCCCCGCGGATGCCCTGCTGCCCTCACTCACCCTCGTAGATGATCTGGAGCTTCAGCTGCTGTCTCCTCATGTGCCACCCGATGATCCCTAGAAGACAGAGCCCGTCACAAACCCTGCTGGCCCCAGCAGCTCCGCTTCCCCACTTCAGCCCAGCCACGCCTGGGCAGGGCCGAGCCACAAGGCCAATTCCTGCTGCCCGTGCAGCAGCCGGGGCTGGGGCCAAGCTGCAGTGGGGCAGGAGGGACCCCGGGGGTTGTCACTCACCAAGGAAGCTGATGGTCGCCTCTCGAATGGGTTCCTGTGGGCTGTGGAGGTACTCCAGGGACTTGCACAGGTACTTGTCTGCCTGGCTGGGGTACTCTGCCAGCTGGAGAGAACAAAGGGATGGAGGGAAGGGTTGGTGGCCCTGGAGAAGGGCCTGCGGGGCCGCACGCCCGAGGAAGCAGCGTGTGTGGGGTGCAGGCTGGCGGCGATGGGCTGCAGCAGCGGGTGGGGGCACCACTGCCAGCCCCTTGCACTGGGCACTGGGGACAGGGAGCTTGTGCTCGCCGGGGCTGGGGCTCAGCAGCCATCCTTACCAGCTGATCGAAGAATTTGACGATCTGGTTCCTCTGCAGCAGCAGCATGAGGTACCTCTTCTTCAGGAATGTTGTAGCTTGAAGCAGGGTTTCCCAGGAGGCCTGCAGAGCAGCAGAGAGTGGGAGATGGCACCTGCGTCCCCTGCCCCTGGGCAAGGCTCAGGGCCTTTCCTGGCCCCTGGTGGGAAGTGTCAGCAGCTGGACAGAGCCCCCCCCCAGAGCTGCTGCTCTGTGGCCAAGGCCAGGAGGAGGCTGGAGCTCTGCGCTGCGCCAGGCGCCAGGGCAGGAGGCGGCCGAGCCACCTCCCACGCAGACACCAGCGGGTCAGGAATCCTCACCTCTGCCACGCACTGGTTCTCATCATACAAGTGGCAGAGCAGCAGGAGCAGGCTCTGCTGCACATGCACCTGCAGCAGCCTCTTCCCCTCTTCAGGAATAAACCCAATTACGTCTCGGAAGAGGCCCATGGACAGCAGCCTCACACCGTCAAAGTCCTGGTGGAAAGGAAGAGGGCAAGACCTCAGCAACGGATGCTCCAGGCCCACCTGGGCACGGGTCTGAAAAGCCAGAGGGCACAAATTTTTCTGGCAGCACCAAGTGCCTGTGGTGGGGGTGACAAGGCCTTACGTCAGCAAAGAGCGACAGGAGCCTCTCAGCCAGCTGCAGAGCCACGGGGCTGGCAATGGGCCCATCCCTGTCCTGGAGCACCTTCTTGAGCACAGAGAGGACCATCAAGGCCACCTCCCCATCTGCGTCCTCCAGGAACTCTACGAGGCATTGCAGCAGGGCCCGCATTTTGCTGACCTGTGTGGAACACAGCACTGGTTGGGAAGTTGCCATGAAAGGCTTCAAGCCCTCGCTGCTGCCTCAGGGTGCAGAAGCCAAAGGGCTGCCCCAAAGGGCTCGGGCAGGTAAAGGTGAGGCAGGAGAGCTGGGAGCAGCTTCCACAGCTCCCGAAGCCCAGCCAAGGCCAATCTCCTCTGCCAGGCAGCCCCCTCGCCCAGCCCCACACTGCCAGCACAGCTTCAGCCGGCTACTCCCTTCTTCTCACCGTCACGGGTCTCCTGCAGAGCACCATGAGGGCTCTGAGCGCCAGGTGATGCATCACTCTGTCCGTCCTGCTCAGGAAGCTTGGGATGAGTGGCAGGATCTTGTCATCCAGTATCTTCAGTTCAGGCCTGTCCAGGAGCTGCAACACACGGGGCAGTGACAAGGTGTCCGGCCAGCAGGGCCTCAGCACCGTGCAGGGCACGGGCACCATCCCAGGTGGCCGAGCCCAGACAGCACTCGCCCACTCCACTGTGTCCCCTGGCCCTCAGCAGCCTCCCATTCCTCAGCCTTCAAGGAGCCGAGCGCTGTCACAAGGGGGGCAGGAGACACGGGTGGGGACAATGTCACCCCAGCTGCACCGACTGGGCTCCCCCTGCCGCTGCAGCTACGAGAGGGCAGAGCGGTGGGAGGCAGCTCAGCGAGGCAGCGCTCGCCATCAGGCTCACCTCAACAAGGAATGCCATGGCCGGCACCTGCCACTGGGGAAACTTGCCCAGCACTTCTCCCAGCAGGACAGCAATCTGAGAACAGAGTCTCCTGTCTGTACCACACATCTCCCTGGCAGAGGAAGTCACAGAGGCCTGGTGATGAGTCCCTCTCACCCACAACCAAGGGGATTGTGTGGGGTGCCCCTTCTGCAGGGCAGAAGTGGTGGGGGGAGCGAGGAGAAGGGGGCGCTCACCTGGCAAGCAGACCTATTGCACAGTGGTGGGTCTCAGTGTTGAGGAGTGTGTCCCAGACACGCTTCCCTTCAAGAACAACCATGATATCCTCATATCCAAGGTGGCACAGCAGCACTTTGATGGTCAGCACTGCAAACCTGTGTGCAGAGCAAAGCTCAGGTCACACTGGGAGCCATGGCCCCAGCCCCGGGGCTATGGGAGGGATGGAAGGAAGCGGATGGAGCACCTGCTGGGGTTGCTGGGAAGGCTGTCTTCCTGCTGGTATTCCCCCCAGGATGTCTCGACCTCCTCTGGCATCTGCTCAATGCTCAAAGATATTTGGTAGAGCAGAGACAGGAAATGATGTGGACAATATATTTCCAAGACCAGTGCGCATTTGGGCATGTGGAGGATCTTGTAGAGCGCCCTGGTTGCCTGCAGAAAAGAAAACACCCAGTGGAGTGCTCAGTGCCCAGACGTCCCCGCGGCAGGGCCCCAGAACGGGAGGATGGGGCTCGGGTGCTGCCCTGGGCCACGGGAGACTTGGGGGAGCACCCGTCCCGGCTGCCCCAGAACCTGCCCCAAGCCAGGTCCTCCAGGAGTCGTGTGAGGCAGGGAGATGCAGTGGTGGAGGAGGATGGAGAGTTGCCCGCAGAGACGGGCGGGGATGAGCAAAGGTCTGGTCCAGAAACTCACGTCCAGGGCAAAGATTTCCATATCATCCCCATCGTAGTTGTATGTGTTGTGCATCGGCCAATCCCGCATTACACGGCGCAGCTGCAGCAGCACATTCCGTGCAGTTCTCACACTGGAGACCATCACCCTCCACATGGTCACAGCAGCTCTGCAGGCCCAGAGCGGTGCGTCAGTGGGGTCTTGGCCACAGAGCCCTGGCCTGGACAAGCCCGGGGGCCTGGACTGGTGGCCGGCCCAGGCTCTGCCCACTGGCCCTCCCCGGCAGCGGGCAGCAGGCAGCCTAGAGACGGTGCCTTGAGGGGCAGGGTGGGAGCACGGCAGCGGCTCTGGGGCTGACGTGGCAGGGCTGGGAAAGGGAGGGGCCGCAGGGTCTGGAAATCTCCGACTCTCTGGCAGGCCCCAAGGGCCGGGCTCTGCAGCCTGGTGGGCTCGACAGGCTGGTGAGCGCCGAGCCCTCAAGGCAGCTTGTTCCTGTACCTGTCGCACGCCGGGGCACAGCGCAGCACGCTCAGCACCACATCGCTGGGCCGCGCTTGGGCCAGAGCCAGGAGGCTGCTGTCCAGCCTGTGCTCCGCAGACGCATCCACGTTTGACACGAGCCACTGGTAGATGCACCTCACGATCTTTGGTACCTGGAGGAGACACGTCCGAGAGCTGCCTGGAGTGCTGCCAGAGCGAGCCATTGCCCCAGCTTCCCCCGAGGAGTGCTTCCCTTCCCTTCCCACCACACTCTGCGGGCCTGAAAGGCTGTCTGTCGGGTGCCCAGCAGACCAGGCCTCAGGGGGACACGATCCCCAGGGTGCTCGAGCCCTGGCCACGGGCTACTTACATGAAACCGTCTAAAGGTGCCACTTTCCACAAGCACATCGAGCAGGGCAGCACAAGCCTCCGGATCTTCGGAGGCCGAGTCTGACATGCGCTCGACGACCTTGATGGTGGTGACTACACGCTTGTGGGGCACGAGAGATTCCCAAAACATCTGCAGGAGAAGGAGGGGCAGGTAAGAGAGGGATGTCCCACCAAGTGCCCCGACGCTGGTGCTGCGCTGAGCAGCGGGAGCAGGCCCAGCCCAGGCAGGGATGGCTGTGGGGACCTGTGCTGTGCTGAAGCAGATGCCATGGGTGACTTCCTGGTCCTGCTCCTCTTCTGGCAGGTCCCTGTCAGGATCTGTCAAAGACCGAGAGCGGGCAGAGGTGAGGAGCTGAGCCCGAACTGGAGAGCAGAGCCCCAGCCCAGTGCTCCCCAGGCAGGGGCCAGCCCCGGGACAGGGGCTGCTGGGGACACTGGCCCGTGTCCCTCTGGCCACAGGCTGGGGGTGCCCAGCGGATGGAGCATGGCCGGAGCCTGGCCGTGGGGAAAAGCCCCCTCTGCTCTGCTGCTGGGGATGGCCACAGGGAATGGGAGGGGAAGGGATGGGATGGGATGGGTTGGGCTGGGATGGGATGGGATGGGATGGGTCCAGCCGACAGTGATCGAGCGGCTGGGTGGGCACCTGGCAGCAGCCCAAGCTCAGCCAGCACAAACAGTTGCTGATGCACCTTGTCTGCTCAATGCCACAGACGGGACACATCAGGTAGCATCTCGGATTCCATTCTTTATTCTGCTTGAAGACATGACTGGAAGTGAAACGGGCACATTTGATGTAGTAAAAATTAGGCAAGCATCTAATTAATGCATGTCAGTTAAGCTCTGGCAAGCAGAAAGCACCTCCCTGCTCTGCAAACAAGAAGGTCCTTCCCTGCGATGAGGTGTTGGTCTGTGCAGGGTGATGCTGCATCTCCTCTGTGGGTTAGTGGGGATTGTCCTCCGGGCGATGATCCATAGCTGCTGCCACCGCTCACATCATGATGCACTTCTGCTGCAAGGCCAGGTGTGTGGGCTGCAGGTTGCCTGGATAGACTGGGATGGTGCCGCGATCCCCTGCCCTGCCCTTCCCGCCCTGTGTTACAAGGTCCCCTTCCAGTGCTGGCAGCTGGATCCATCCCTTCTGTGGACCCCAAAGCCCTATTTGGGGACCCATCCATCCTGGGAACCCAACTCTCTTTGAGGACATCAGACCTACTGATGACTCAGCCCTCCCTGTTTCCCTGGAGAAACCAAAGCCCCTGGAGATCCCAGCCTTCTTTAGGGACCCCACAGCCCTCCTGCAGAAACAGCAGTACTCCTGGTGAGCCATCCCTCCTGGGGACCCCACACCCCTCCCAGATACCCCTGCCTTCCTCAGGACCCCACAGAACTTTTGGGGATACCAGCCCTGTTTGGGGACACAACAGCCTTCCCAGGGACCCCACAGCCCTGACAAGAAGCGCTGACACTGGGGATACTCACAGACCCTTCAGCAGCTATCTCCACCACAGATTTCCGCCTGCAAGAGAAAGGTGTCCATGCATGGGGGGGGGATCAGCTGTCCCCACCCCTGTCCCCACCACTGTGCCAACGGCCTGTGCACCAGCCCCGGGGGGAATCAGGTCAGGATGCAAACTCAGGGGTGGCTCTGCCTGCAGCAGCTCTTCCCCCACAGCTGTGACACCCAGCTCTATGCTCACCGGCTCCACGTCAAATTCCACCAAGTCCAGAAGGTAGAGGGCAAAGTGGACACAGTTGTTTTTGTTCAAGTCATATTTGGCTTTGCCGTTCATCGCCATCATGACTTTTCTATAGAAGTCATCGAGATCGATCCCACCTTTTTTCCGGTAAATCTCGCATTTCCCCATCTGCATTTTCAGGGCTTTCAATCCTTCCTTGCTGACCCGACTACCGCTTTGGTTGTAATCTGTGTTTGGAAAACCAAGACCCAGCCATTGCCCAGGCCCAGCTTCCTCCCCACCTGCCGCCTTTTGGCCCCAACCGCGAGCAGGAGGCTGGGTGCTTACACTGTAAGTGTATGACCTCTCCGTCCCCACAGTAGACAGCTGCGTGTGGAGGAATGTTGCCGTGGATGCCGTGGTTGTGGAAGACCACGATGTCCCCAGGCTGCAATGCACTCTCTGAAACCTCCTCGAAGACCTCCCCATGCCAGAGGCCTCTCTTTTTTATCAGAAACTCAAGCACTTCCTCCATCCTCTGCCAAACACACCAGGGAAGGAAGCAAGGAGGTGGCAGAACTGGCCCCATCACTCCCCAAGGACCTGAAGTCCCCCACATACCCGGTCAAGGGATCGACAATTTCCTACTTACATAGTTACTGCTTGACACCTGCAAGGATAAAGTTAAAGGAACAGGGTGAGTGTGGAGATTGTGCCATCCTGCTCCCGCACAGAGGTCAGGGTCCCACAATGTCGTCATAACCAATGACCCTCAAAGACCTGCCACAATGCTGGTGAAGTTCCAACCAAGGATCTTCCAAACATGCTCAACACCTGCAACGAGAGAGGAATAGAAACAGGGTCAGCGCCGTGCCTGTGCAGTCCTGTCCCTACAGGCAGAGCAGGGTCCCACCCTGACATCACACCCTGCCCGCGATGGCTCCTGCCAGCACAGGGGCTTGGCTCGGCCAAAACTCCCCCAGAGCCCGGACACCACTTCTGCCCGCTTCCCCCCCATCCCGCTGTGGCAGCGTCACGGGAGCTGCCTGCAGAGGGGTGCGGGGATGGGACCAGACTTACCAAGGAACTGCTGCTGCTTCCCATTTTCTCCCCCGGGACAGAGCTAGCGAGAGAACCGGGTGCTGGCACCTCAGCAAGGGCTGTAGGAAGTGGAGCGGGGTGGGTGGGTCTGCAGGAGCGGGGGGAGTAGAGCTGACCTCACATCCTTCCTGGGGTATGAGAGGTGGAAAAAGGATGAAAGCCAAAGTAAAAACACAGTATAAACTCTGTTAAGCGCGGTCAAGCTTTTGCACTCCTTAATGATGGGTTTGATTTGCTAATTCCATCTTCAGTGTTAAATTTGAGAATGTAGGACGATGAGCCAGGAGATCCCGGAATCCCTCTTGAGTCCAAGACGCTGCAGGACATCAGTAATAATTTCTGTCATGCGGCAACTTCCTGACAAATACCAGCCCTTTGGCCAGTTTTCAGCCCAGCAGCTCAGGGAATGTTTATTTTGATGCTGAAAATTAAACACTGGCAAGGAAGGAGTAATCTGCTCGATTCAGGGAGGGAAGGGGTGCACAGAGAGGGGGCTGCTGCCTTTGAGGGAAGCAGGAGGGGGTGG
>WUAM01000287.1:22703489-22717561 GCA_024336885.1 Actenoides hombroni
CTTGGTCTAGGTGATCCTGCTCTGGCAGGGGGGTTGGACTAGATGATCTTTCTAGGTCCCTTCCAACCCCTAACATTTTATGATTCTATGGCCAAGTGACTGGTCCCAGTAGACAGCAGCACTATGGGCTGCACTGAAGAACTTCCTGAAGTGCTATGCTCCCTCTGATGGCTTAGGACAAGAGATCTTCTTTCATCGCTGGCTTTTCAGGCATGCTTGGCATCAGCTGGTGACAGATACTTGGACTGATGTTCATCAGTTGGTGGCTTTAGTATGGAGGCTGAAGCAAAATGACCGCTTTGTTACCCAGGCCCCACTCTCTAAGAGCCTCTGCTGAAGGAGGGTGTATTCAGAGGTATTTCTAGCATGGTTTCTCTAACCAAGGATTTCCATTGATCTGCTGCAGGAGAACGCTCCAGGCTTAGGCACAAAACAGAAGGGCCATTAATATATGCTGACTGCAGCCAGGAGCTGTTTCTCCCACTTGTACTTGACTCACTGCAAGGTGGGTTAATCCTCAGCTATTCACTACCCAAAAAACTCAAGCAACCTTTGAACGCTTGGTGTTGTCACAGGAAGCCCTTCAGCCTTCAAGGCACCTTGGAGTCAAGTGTACCTTCATATTATATACTGGTGCACCTGGGTTTCATTTCTGGCTGAAGATGCACTTGGTCTTTGTTGCTCTGGGATACCCCACACTTAGGTCAGGAGCCTTGGTTTCTGGGAGACTTCTACTTACCACCTAGTGATACACACTTATTGTCTTGGCAGTCAGGAAACCAAGGGGTGAAAAAGGTTGAGGCCAGTGCAGTTGGTGAGCCGTCACATGCTCAACTTCACAAGGTCGCAGGTGACCTCTCTTTTTTCTCTCCAGCAGCCCTTGGCCACTGGACAGCACGTTAGAAGAGGCTTTTTTTGGGAAAGCTGTAGCTGGGGGCAGGAGCTGTATGAAATAAGTTATTCACTAGCAGGGAAATCAGCCCACACATGGCAGCTGCCTGACTCATCTTCATGTGATCGTCACAAGGCACAATGAATGTGGCTACAGAGACATCAACCTACTTGAGTTTGTACCCAAACCAACATGAACCAGTATTGCTCTACCATCATCTACCATATTGCTTTTCCATCATCTGCAACACCCAGCCTGGCTCTGCTAATAGTTACAAAATAAGCAGGCCCTAAATTTTGCTACTTGTGGTGATCCTGACCCAGAAAAGCCCCAAGCCAAAGGGCTGGTCCCAAGGCTGCAATCCAGAACACAGATGGAAACACCGTACACATCATAGGACACAGACATAGGGTATCACAGAGTGCATGACTTCACAGGTAGCATCTGCTAGAAAGCAAAACTCAACCGCACAAGGGCTGAAAGGGCTGACCACCGGTCAGCGATGGAGAGCAGAGGAGAAGAGGGATACAGGAGAGACGAGACACAGCTGGCACCTACTACTACTTGCATGCGGTGAGAGTGGTTAAACCAGGTGAGCAGAGCCCCAAAGAGCATTTCCAAAGAGTGGAATGAGCCGGGTCTCTCCCAAGGATGGAGCTTGCCAAGTACCAGCTCAGCACCTTTTGCATCCCAGCAGGAAAGATTTCTAGGGCTAAAAAAACCCTGTAATGCTCTGTGAGAGGGTATCCTCCAGGAACACAGCATGGCACTTCAGTAAAGTGAGATCACTCACCTGGGGCCAGGTTATGTAAAATACCATGTTTTACTCCATTAAATTCTCCCTTTCCTGATCTATGACAAGGGAGATGCGCAGAGATGCAGCCAAGCGATCTCTGTTCATAGAACCATGTCTTTCAATCAGGTTTTGGGGACTTCTGGCTCAAAACCCCTGGAAATTTAACAAGAGTAACATTAAAAATTAATGGATTTTGCAAATTCCTGCCCTCTTCCACTGAGGAAACTATCCAGGGAAAAATTTATCCTTTATAATAAAAGCCATTAACAGAAAAGTAATGAAAACCCCTTCTTGGCCATCTGCCTTTCTTGGAAAAGCAGATTTTAGGATTGCACAAGGTATTTGCTGGCACATGGCAACTCTGCAGCACAAACTACATCACTGACTTTGGCTTTCATGCTTTTCTTTGGTTTTACACTGAGCTCCACGTCCAGCACTACAGCTGGAGCAGAGGAACAAGGTGGCTCTGCTGGAGGTCCCAGCTGAGCTCTTACACCAGGAGACAATTCCTGGTATTTATTCTATGGGAACATCTCTACCACCTCAGGAATTAAAACTATGAGTGGGTTGGAAGCCCTGTTGGCCTCTTCCACACCTGAAATCTCTTGGTTTGTGATTTTCCAAAAGCAGCTTATCCAGGCAGGAGATTAAGCCTTGAGATTCAAATGCTCAGCAGTACAGGCTCACGTAGCACCATCCTGCAGCCCGTGGACCTGTTACTGTGCTTGAAAAAGCCACAGAGGTTGTTTTTTTGATGTAAAATCCCACTATATCACTCTCACTATATTTTTATTGCCCAATTTACATGGCTTTGCTTCCTCTAAGACGCCATCTGCCAGTGTTGCTCCGATAATTGAGGACTGAATAATCATCTGGAGCTAAGGATACAAAATTAAAGACAACAGGAGGTGCAAGACTTGCATCATTTTGTTGTCTGTTGCTTTTTGAATGGTATTTGCTTTGATCTTTCCTATGAATGTGTGCAGATCTTTTTTAGAGTAAAAGGATTTTAGTGGGTCTTTGCTATTGAGGTTAAAACCAAAACCAAGTATGTAGCAGTGCAATACAGGTTGCGATGCTCCAGGAAAGCTATGGAAACTGTAGCTGGTACTGAATCAAACCAGAAAACATCCCCATGGCCAAGAAATAGAAAAGATTCCCTATTTCGCGTCCATGTCTGCTGTGTTCGCCGAGTTTACTCCTCTACAGCGGCCTTGGGAGTGGGAGAGGAAGCAGTGGAGGGATCAGTGCAGTTAAGGTTAGCAAAGAAAGGCTCCCGCAGCTCCGCTCGCTCCCTGGTTTTGTTTCCCCAACCACACTGGAAGAATTTACCATTTCGGAGTCACTGTAACAGGCCTGCCCCAGCCGGGCTGCAGGCACCGCCTCGGGGTGAGGAGGTTGGTCAGAGGAGAGAAGGAACTCAAAATTGTCATCGTAATCATCTTCCTCCGTATCCCCCTCCCCATCAGCAAAAGTACCTCTAGTCAAGAAATCGGAGCGCGTCCGCGCCATGCGGGCTTTCTTTTTATGGGTCGGTCTGGGAACCTGCTTGACCAAATGATAAAACAAAACAAAACAAAATGAGGTTTTTTAAAAGGAAAAAAAAAGGAGATTCTGACGATCCTAGGTTCATAGCGTAGCTCAAGTACAGCCTTAAAGACATCTCTGAGTGACACTGTGCCCCAATGGAGGGGACAAGATGTCCTATCTAGTGGAAAAAACTAAACAGGACAAGCTGAAACAAAACCCATGACAGCATGGTGAAGATGGACAATCATGGATGTTACTCAAACACAGGTGAAACCAAACCAAGACAAGACTGTGTTGGACAATGTTTGCCCTCAGGACCATGAGATACTTTTTATCCAGAACTGCTATGAATTCGTGTTACAGGGGCTTTGTATTTTTAAGAGAAGGTGTGAAGGTTGCTGTCCCATCATATCCCCCTTCCCTACGTCTTACGTTTTACTTCCTTGAAGCTTTAGAGGGAAAAATGGCAGAATAAGGTGTTTCTCCCTGCCCTCTGTTCAATTGAAAGAGAAAATAAGCAAGTCACAACTCACCTCTCCTCTGCCAGACCCCGGCATCTTAAACGGCTTCCTGGCTTGTTCACCCTTGGAAAGGCATTGATGATTTGCTTCTCTGCTTGAATACAACAGAACAGAGATGTTTCATCTCCTCCTAAGAGGTTTCCCACCACACCAGCCCAGCTCACAGGAGCGTACAAGGGTGCAGTCCAAGCAGTCAAGACCAAATTGCAAGTCTGAGGTTGTGGGGTTTCAGAATCACATTGAATTCCTCAGGGTTTGAGTTAATATCAAAGGACAAGGATATAGGGAAGACATTTTTGACAATGAGGGTGGTAAGACCCTGGCCCAGGTTGTCCAGAGAAGTGGTCAATGCCCCATCCCTGGAACCATTCCAGGTGAGGGTGGACAAGGCTCTGAGCAACCTGCTTTAGTTGCAGATGTCCCTGCTCAGTGCAGGGGGGTTGGGCTAGATGAGCTTTAAAGGTCCCCTCCAACCCAAACCAGTCTGTGATTCTATGACAAGAGGATATGAAGTTCTGCCTGTAAACTCTACCCATCATGGTGGTTATGGACAGTAACTTTTCACTTCTGGACTCTCAAATTTGATTGTTCTGTTGCAGAATAGAGTAAAATACAGGATTTTTTAATTTTTTTTTTTTTCCTGTTACTTGTTCTGTACATGAACCAGGAAAAAAAAAACATGGAAAGAAATTTTTGGGGTCAAAGACTGTTCTCAACTACCCCCCTCCAAATCAGTTCTCCAGGGCCTCCTGCAGATTTTCATACAAACCAGTTCAGAAAGATACTCCTCGTTTTGCATCTAACACAGCATTAAAAAATACACCCAACTCAGCTGCTTTTTGCTCAGCTCACTCTTTCATAGACTGGTTTGGGTTGGAAGGGGCGTTAAAGGTTCCTTGACTTATCAACATCAAACGTTCACTGGAAACCTTTGCCTTGGAAAGGGTGAGGCAAGATTTGGGGACATTTTATGTCCTTTTTGAGTGGAACGACTGCTAAGTCCATCACACGTGTAATTATACACATGAGCAATATGCTGAGAAAAGCATGTTCATGTCCCAAACTCTCTCCAGCCAGTTGCTGGTTTTGAATCTGCACTGATGCCCATCACATCTGAGATCGAGAAACCATATTTCTCGTTGTTCTTCTCTAGCTCATTGCTAGAAGATCAAGAAACCTCTCTTCATTTTGCCAGGGATTTTGTACAATCTCAGGAAACAACTTTCTGGACCATTTATATAAAATGGTCTCTATAGAAAAAAAAAACCTCTGGAGAAGGCCTAGGGAGAAAGGATAGAGAGAAAGCACACCAACATTTTACTCACTGGAGGCCGAAGGGATTGTCTTTTGGCATGAAGAACATAGTGCCCGCCTTCGTCTCCTCGGTAGCCTGGTTGGGTATTCGGGGTTGCCGGAGGCGCTCTGTCCTTGAGAAGTGGCTGCCTGGATGGTCCCTCGGGTCAAGAGCCGGTCTGGAATGGCTCCGGGGTTCCAGCATCAATCCCGATTGACCTTCTCTTCGCTCCATGAACATGCTGACAGGTCTGTCTTTGGGGGCACTGTGGGCTGGAGAGCTTCCCCTTGTCCCAACGGTGAGACCTTTGATGTCCACTGATGAGGTTGAAGTCACACCTGTGGTGGGGCTGTGCTCCCCTCTGCTCTGGGGGTGAAGGATGAGGACTGACTGAGGCCGGCTGTCTGGTTTTTTGGTTGATTTGAGGGAGGGGTCCTTCACTCTGCTCTGCTCAGCCCTCTGAAGAGCCTCCACCCTCCCTTGCTGCTCAAAGACTTTGCGTTGTCTTTCCAGAATTTCCTTCTGCTGACGGATCTGCTCCATCATCTCCCTTTCATTTTGCAGCTGGAGCTGCTTTTGTCGTTCTTCCTTCTCCACATTGAGCTTTTCCAGTCTCTTGATGACAGAGTCTGGAGAATGGACATGTGTTGCAGTTACAGCCTCACGTTCTGCTCTCTTGGTAGAGGACTTCTCCTCTTCATCCCCTCCCAAGGCCTCCGAGTCCTTCCTGAACTCAGAGAACGTAACTGTCCTCTCCTCTCTTTCCACTTCTTTGTTCCTCAGGTTATTCTCCAGCAGCTTCACTTTCACGTTGTCTTGTGGTGGAATGTAGAAAGTAGGTAGATTGCCAGAAAGGAAGGTTTCTCTTGGGTGTGCCTTGTATAGAACATTTGGGGGGTCACAGACTACACGCTCCTTCATGGGGAGGTTATCAGGTAGTTCCAAGTCTGAAGGTAACCTTCCACAACCGGGTAAATTGCTGTTGACGTCTGCCACATAGAAAGACTTCTCTTGCAGATGAGCCAGGGGACTGCTGGGCAAGGAGTCAGCGGACAATGACTGCACATCATGCTCCTCCAAAACTAAGGGAACGAGTTTATTACTTGGGGTATCTTCACAGCTTAACATCTCAAAACTCCCTTGAGAGCTTTCACTCTCTGGGGTTCCCTGAGGGGAATGAAGTGCCTCAGATACAAGCTCAGTGGACCACCGCCGCTCTTCTGAAGGTGACAGCCCACCAGTGGACCGGACCTTGAGCAGCTCCAAGCTAAATTTTGCCTGTTCCAGTTCACGCATCCTCCGGCTTTCTCTTTTTGCACGAACCACTTTTTTTTGATTGAGATCCTCCAGTGACTTGGGTCTCTCTCTCACAACGACCTCCTCTTCGGTGTCCATCCCGCTCTGGCTACTGGCTCTCTCGTGCCTTTTGTACAATAAATTTGCAGAAGTATCCAGTGGGTCCCTGTGATTCACCCGGTTATTCTCCATCAGCACTTTCTGTTCCTCTATAGCTCTCACTCGTTCTTCGAAGGAACCATCCTCCCACTTAGATGGGTCAGAGCCCTTGATTTCCAAAGCTTCATCTGCCTCCAGTCCATCCTCTTCTTTAACTGACAGACTGTTCTCCAGCTGCATCTCTTTTAATCGCTGCTCTTTCAAAGCTCTAAACCTGCAAGAGAGAAGCAAAACAGTGTATTGTATCCCCTTCAAGGCACTGCACCAGTGGTATTCATCACCACCACCACCTTACCACCATCAGCATCTCAAGCAACCCTCCCAGCACATCTAGCGCAAGATGATGCAACCTTCTTCAACCTTCTCCTCTTTTGCCATCTCACCTAATCAAGGGCTGCCTCAACGCACCTGAAAGTTCCTCTCATGCTGAGGGCACCAGCTCCAGCCTCCATCCCTGGTCTAGCGCGTTTGTAAGCCAACGGATCCAGAAGATATTAATGCATCACACCCCCTTGGCTTCTCCATCTTCACCATCCTGCCTGGGCTGCCTCTGGTACAGCTGGCAGGGACCCACACCCCACACCCAGAGCTCTCTGCAGCCCCCAAATCCTCCACCCTAGGACAAGGTGCCCCACATCTTGCAGGAAGCACCTCCAAAGAACGAACCGAGACCTGCCCTGCAGCCAGCAAGCCAAGGCATGGCTGGAAACCCCTCTCCCCTTTGCAGCGGCTGGCTCCAGTATCTACTGTCACTGTGAGACAGCACAGAGACCAGATTGGTGAGGCAATCTGAGTTAAAAATAGGCTACTTAAACTGGTGTTGCTGCCAAGGGGAAAAAAAAACCTCTCGCGGGTATTTATGGCCTCAGCTTTCCACTGCCTACGTGCTCCAACCTGAAATAGGCTCTGCTTATTCCAAGAGTAGGACGTGCAACTGAATAAACTCTCTTGCTAGAAAGCAGGGACAAATGAAGGATCAGGGCAGGCTGGGAAAAGGTCAGGGATGCTATGAAGGGACATCACCCTCTGTAAGTCACCGTGGTCAAACAGCACCCAAATTCATAGAATCCTAGAATCATTTTGCTTGGAAAAGTCCTTTAAAATCACTGAGTCTGACCCAGCACTGCCAGGGCACCACTAAACCATGGCCCTCAGAACCACATCTCCATGGCTTGGAAATCCCTCCAGGATGGGGACTCCACCAGTGCCCTGGGCACCTGGGCCAGGCCTGGACAGCCCTTGTGGGGAAAAAATTGTTCTTCGGCTCCAGCCTAAATCGCTTCTGGTGCAACTTGAGCACATTTCCTCTTGTCCTGGCACTTGTTCCTTGGGAAAAGGGACTGACAACACTTGGCTCCAATCTCCTGTCAGGGAGTCTCCCCTGAGCCTCCTTTTCTCCAGGCTGAACAACCGCAGGTCCCTCAGCTGCTCCTCAACAGACTTGTGCTCTAGACTCTTCCTTCCCCAACTCTATTGCCCTTCTCTGGACACACTCCAGCCCCTCAATGACCTTCTGGGAGTGAGGAGACAAAAACTGCACCCAGGATTTGAGAGATGGCCTCCCCAGTGCCCAGTCCAGGGGGATAATCCTGCTCTAGTCCCGCTGGCCACACTAGTGCTGATCCAAGACAGGATGCTGGTGTCCTTCTTGGCCACCTGGACACATGCTGGCTCATCTTCAGTTGGCTATAGACCAACACCCCCAGGTCCTTTCCTGACAGGCAGTTTCCAGCTGCTCTGGAGTGTTGCAGGGGGTTGTGATCGAAGTGCAGCACCCAGTCCTTGGCCTTGTTGAACCTCATCCCATTGGGCCTCGGCCCACTGATCCAGCCTAGCCAAACCCTCTGTAGAGCCTCTAGCAGATCAACACTCCCACCAAACTTGGTGTCCTCTGTAAACTTGCTGAGGGTGCCTTGATGCCCTCATCCAGGTCATTGATGAAGATATTGAAGAGAACAGGCCCCAGTGCTAAGGCCTGGAGAACACAGTTCAAATCAACCACCTCCCTTCCTAATGAGCATCATCAGAAAATGTTTTCTTTTAACCGAGGCCAATGTCCTTACCTTTGTCGTGCTAAATAACCTCTGCAGGCAGCTTGCAAGGAGATGACTTTGCTTCTGCTGGCTGTGTAGGCCTGCTTGGCACGGTGTCCTCGCCAGGCTGCCTGGATGCTGGTGGCTGCGGTGTGTCGCCGCTTGGCATGCTCCCGCCAGCAGCTCTGGATGAGGTGAGCTGCCAACTGCATCTGTAGGAACTTCCGCCTCTCTACAAAGCCACGCCAGTGGGTCTGGAGAATGACAGCAGCTTTGCAAAGGACAAGAGGATCCAGGGATGGTCGGCCTTGCTTTCGTCTCTGATAACTACGCCAAAATCTCTGCAAACACAGCAGGTAGTTCCTCATAACTGTTGTTGGATGGGGATGGGAGAACACCTGCCTTCATGCAACCTTTCTAGCCCTGTCTTCCCCATTCCCAATTTATTATGGCATTAGGAATCAAATCCTGATTGTAAGCTCCTTCCTCAGAGAGGGCACCTGATTTCACCCATCAGCTGTATGCATATCACAGAATCCCAACCCATCCCTTCACCCAGGTCATTGATGAACGTGTTCAACAAGACAGAACCCAGCACCGATCCCTGGAGAACACTGTGAGCCACAGTCCTCCAACTAGACCCTGCACCACTGATCACAACCTTCTGAGCCCCGTCATTCAAACGGGTCTCTGTAGGATCACGGATTGACATTTGCAACAGAATCAGGTGCTGCCACCTACCTGTATGATCACCACTGCTTGCCTTAAGCTCAGGAACTGCCTCCTGCAGAGCATGCTGCGGAACCAGCGCTGCAGCAGCGTGATCCGGCGCAGCACCTCCTGATGGAGCAGGTCCTGCAGAACCTGCCGCTCCCGCTCCTTCAGGAAAACCTAGTTGAAAAAAAAAACAAAAAACCCAAAACAACACTATCATGGAAAGCTTCTGAGACCACAAAACAAATGATTTAAAGTCCCTGAGTTTCTACATCCTTGGATGTTCAGAAGTAAGGTCAGGAGCCGGTTTTAACTAAGCCACCTTTAACAGGCTTCTGCAGTTTCATCTACAGCCTGCGATTGTCTGAGCTCTAAATGACAGGGTTTCTGCTTTCCCCTCAGGGGAAGCAAAATGACAGCTCCTGTATCACGCTGCGTTGACACACGGACATTGGTTTCTGAAGGCTGCCTTATTACAACCAGACCTGTCGCTTGATTAACCCCAAACAACCATGTTCCTCATTATTTTAACAATACTCAAAGCTTCACTGAAGCCATTCGCTTAAGAAAATTAGTTGCATGAATTAAAAACATATATAAAGATGTTAATTTATCACAATAGAAATTCAGGCAAATGTCCTATCTGTATATTGAATGGAAATCTGAGCAGAGGATAAACATTTACCATTGTTCTTCCAACTTGGTAATTGTCTGGATCAAGTTTTATTTTCCGGAAGAAATCATGGATGTTGTGCTTTGAAGGGCTGATTCCTTGCGGCAGGAGTACATGGAAATGGTTCACAAAATCCTGAGAAGGGAAAAAAGGAACACCAAGATTTGGTTATGTGGTTTCTGCTGTGTCCCTTTCTTCCATAAATAATGAACTTGCTCCACTGGCTACGTGAAACGGGCTCTATCAAGTGAGCAGAAGGACAGAGAGCATTTTATGGACTGGGGAACACCAAATTTTGTCCACCATTTGTGGTTTGACGGGAAACACATCAAAGCAGTGACCCAGAAACGTTCAAATATCTTTCAGTGTGGGAGGAGTGGTTCTGCAGAACCCACGGGGTCATCCCAAGTGAAAAAATGCTCCAAAATCCTCAGCAGGGGCAGCTATGGAAGGGAGTTACCAGCATCTGCAAAGTGTCTCTGAGATGCTCCATCTGCTATGAGGAGTCAAAGAGTGGAGAAGCTGCAAGAGGAGAGATCCTCCCAAGTAGTGCTGAAAAAAAGAGAGTTGAGCGGTTTTCCTGCGCAGGACACGACATCTGGCCCAAAGCGGCTGCCAGCAGGAAACAAATTGGCAGCGGGGAAGCATGAAAGGACTGACATGTGTGCAAAACCTGGCAAATGCACAGAAAAAGAGGAAAACAGGAAAAGCTGGATAACTCCCAAGAGGTTTAGAGGACGCCAATTGCCCTCCTGCTGGGATGCAGGCAGCGGCAGTGCGATGGGGTGAATGTCGTTCCCGGGTGATTCCAAAACAGGGACAGAAAAGGGTGTGTAAACGGGATTACACTACCAAAAAATACTGGTTTTATTCAAAAACCCTGATGTTATCTGCAGAGAAATCATGGTCTTCACTGAGATCTAGACCAGCTTGTTAGAAATCAGCCCAACAGCAGAGGACCACTCCACTAGTTCACTGTACCCACCGCCTTGCGTGAGCTCCAAATCCATCACCTTGTTAAAAAAATGGAGCTGGCAACATTCAGACAACTCTGATAACGATGCTAGAAGTGGTGAAAGACAGAGAACATTTTACTCCACCTGGAAGGAATATTTGCAGCCGTATCCTGACTGGCGAATGCGAACGGTCTCCAGCATCCCTGTGTACCGCAGCTGCCTGAGCACCAGGCTGTCGTTGAACCGCAGGGGCAGCTGGAAGGGGAAAAAATGGGTCAACGATAAGCAAATATTTCCTTGAATAGATATATAAAGCTACAAAGAAAGCTTTTGGGAGACCCCAAAGCTGAATAAGGCCCCAGCAAAGGGTCCAGCTAATCAGTGAGCAACTAACTAATCTGGGCATAAAGCTTCATCTTTTATCGTCTGGGTAAAGGATTAATCAAAACAAAAGCACTGCTACCACAATGTTCTCTAAGAGACAACTGCTTAAAGTCAAATTCAAGAAATACAACGCATCACTGAGTTGCTTTTTCTTTTTAACCTCCTGTTAAAATTCACAAAGTATTTCCAGGATGGTTTTTAGCAGCACCACTTGAAAGGGATGGGATTTACCTTCTCGGCGTTGGATCGGATGCATTTGACAAAATAAGGTTCTGCTTGGCCAAGGGTCTCCATCAGCTTGTTGAGTGATGCCTGTAACAGAGAAGACATCGTCAGTTGTGAAACAGAGAAGATACCATGATGGAGAATGAAAATCCAAGCAATTGAATCAGAAAACAAACAAACAAAAAAATGCAATAAAGTAAAAGTAAAACATTCAGATGGAAAATTGTTCCCCAAAACCATAGAATGTTTTGGCTTGAAAGGGACCTTTAAAGGTCATCTAGTCCAAAATGAGTGTTTCAGCCCAGGCAACTTGGCTGGTTTTATCTTTGCACCCAACAAATTAGTCAGAGGTAAATATAACACTGGGTTGCGCTTTGAGAACCCTTGTTAGGCCTTTTCACATCTGCCACTGGAGCACAAGATCACATCCTGCTCTGCACCAATGAGACTCTTCTAGATGTGAGTGGGAGCTCCAAGACAAGCCTTTACACCTTCCACCGATCACTGGTGGCTTTTAAATACTAATCAAGTTTTCCTTTCTCAAAAGTGACTCCACGCAGCATTTATTCCTGACTTCTGATGGTCAAAACTTTGTTGTTGGCCTAAAAATGAATCTTCTTCATGACAGCTTTGCAATGGAAAGACCTGGTATTTGTGATCTGGGATTTGCAATGATTTTTGAAGTCTGTGAACCCTAAGTAGGTTGTTTTTAGAGGACAATACTTTCAATGCTGGCATATTCCCAGAACTATTCCTCTTCCCACTTGCGACCACTGAGAATCGACAGTTTTCCATACCCCTGTTTTATATTTCCCTGTGTTTCTGCATCATTATTAAAAGTCAAAAATGAATTTATAATGGCACTGTTGCTATGCCCAGTGGCTCCAGTGTGACGTCACACCAAGTCACTCCTGCACCTCGCAGGTCTGTGGCTCTTTTGCAACCAAGCACGAGCTCTTGGAATAAAAACAGCCTGTAAATCAGAGCCTGCTGAGTCAGTCTGCATCTGGCTGGGCTCCTCAACTGCATTTATTTTTTTTTTTTGCTGTGCCCTAGAAATACTTTGAATAATAACTGATAATAGGGCATTAACCAGCAATGATGCTGCAGCATCCCGCTGTACCCCATGCTGGGCTGCTGGGAGGGAAAGGGAGAGGACACACGTGGTATGCGACCCTTTTGCCAAAGAGCAGAACAACCAGCAAACAAAGCGCTCCCAGCTCTGGAAATGGTGGAAATGGGCTGGTGCAATGATCGCCAGCCCCGTGGGGAGGGGAGATTTCCATTTCATCAGCGACCGACGACATCCCGCACACGCAGCAGATGGTTCGGGCACCCTCCGCCATCTGCTGATGGCGAATCCGTAAGGGCCACACGAGGTCCCCAGATTAACCCTGTATCCTGCTCCTTTGTCCCTCCACCAGCAGAACTTTCCAACTATCCACAATTTCACACCCTGTATTTGGTCTCACAGGGGGTGATGAAACATTTTGGGATTGCCACAGGCTTGACAGGGCAGCAGCCCTTTCTCTAGGGTACCACCCGCACGCAGGGTAAAAAGGGAGGCTATAAAGAACTGGGACGCGGTGTAGGTCTAGTTTTCAACTGTGGAAACCATTGCTGCTCTTATGGCATCCTCCAATATCTCCCCTATAGATTACTGTAAATATAGGTGTGGTTAAAATCAATCTGAAGTAGCAGCTGTAAGCCTGGTGTTCAGGCATTATCCACAAGGCAGCATTTATCAGCCAAAAAATAAAATCCCTGTGATAGGAAACATTTGTGTTTCCTGCCTGCAACCCAATTCTACATGTTGCAATTGTATTAGCTTGCTCTCAATATTAAAAAAAAAAGAAAAGCGACCTCTCGAGAAAATGCTTCTCTCTTACCAGTGTTAAATGAAATCAGGGCTGGAGCACCTGGTGTTTGTCCAAGAGGAGATGCAGACGGTCACAGCAGAGCTGCCTCCGACTCAAATATGGTTTTATTCATTGAAATAAAAAAGGCTTTGTTAAAGGCACAGCTCCTACGTTGTTAAATCGTCGCTAGGGACCAGCAGAGGAGTGTAAGGAAAAGGGTATTTAAATGATCCGCTTTGCTGCAGGGGGGGAGGGGGGTGGGTTTGGGGGGGGCAGAGATGGGCGGGCGGATCTTTGTGGCTTTAATTTAGATATGCTGTAAAAAAATAGATATATAACAACCTTGATCGCGCACCCTGAGGCTTTTCAGAGTTTTGTTGGAAGGATAAGTAGGTTTCAGGAAAGGGTTCTGCTCCAAGACAGCACTGTTTCAACTCTCCTGGGGTGTTGTATGAAGTAAACTCTGCAGCAGTGTATTTTAACCAGCATACCACTAGACTAGACTAAGCTTAATATATATATGCACAGATGTGCATTCTGCAAATTATATATAAGTAGATTTATATATACATACACGTGTATATATTTAATTACTTAACCTTTCTATAAAATGACCCAAGTTTCCCCCCCAAAAACTAAAACTACAAGCCAAAACCAAGCCAGACTTGCTTAGAAGCTGATTTTTAACTGAAGAGATGCTTTCTGAATGCAAGGAGAAAACTGTAAAAACTGGCATTTTG
>WUAM01000287.1:22717657-22734349 GCA_024336885.1 Actenoides hombroni
CTTTCTCCACTGCATTGTGGAGGGTTGGACTAGATGACCCTCAAAGGTCCCTTCCAAACCTAACCAGTCTGTGATCCACCGACATATCCACCATCACTCTTGTTTCTCTCCACTTTACATCATTTAGAGGTGTCTCCCAGCTTACCCAAGCCACATCCTCATCTGAATTCGTGTCCTAAATGGTGGTGAGGATGGGACAGGACTGAAAGTGTTCTCCTAAGCACCTTGGGGACCCATACCAGGTTATTTGCTTTTCATTCACCTCCCTGTACCAAAAGCAAAGGATTACCTGGAACTGGGCACTGATACTGGGTGGCTTTTTCTTCTTATGGAGATGGAGGAGAGATTTGGTGATGCGGTCATGCAGCGTCAAGTTGGTGAGGTGCTTGAGGGACTTCACATCCAGCATGTGCTGTGGAAAAAGAGGAAAAAAATGGGAAAAAGAGAAGACTCCATTTGTTCTTGATAAATCCAAAAAAACCCAGATTTTATCATCATGCTATCTGCCGTATCCTTCTGCGGGGCTTCCTTAGGTCACCACTCCACTCAATCTCAAAGGGAAACACTGAGAGATGGTTTGAAATGTAGCTCTGGTCTGTTTGGCCAGAGCCAGATTTCCCAGATCACATTCCTTTGAGTTCCTCTAAGGACTGACCACAGGCATCTTTGACCATGGGAAATTTAGTTTTCCTGTCCACTAAGAGCTGTAGACAAACTATTCACTGTTAATGAGCAGTTCATCGATTCACTGTATCTGTGCCATTCCAGGGGCAAAGAGGAGTAAAGCCAAAGTTTGCTCCTGCTGGTCCACCACCAACACAACACCAGCAAGGACCACCACAAGCATTATTCTTCTAGATAAAACAGATCTCTTGGCATCTCTTAAAATAAATGCAGCCAAGCTGGAGAGAAACTGAGTATTAGACAAGTCTGTTGTCTATCAGGAACCAGCTCATTGTTGTTTAGAGATTTAATTATCAAGTTTCACCAGCACATATATACTTCTTCCCAGAAGGAGGAAAATAGAAGCCCGAGCAGATCCAAGAAAGGAGGATGCAAGTGCTCATATTCCCAGCACAAATCAGCGATCAAAACCTTTGGGTTCATATAAATTAAAAGAGCCCTAAACAGAATGGAGTTGACCAAGGTCTGGATGTAGACAAAAGTAGTCTTCTTCACACCCCTCAGCATCTCATCATTGGACATACAGTCTTAACCCACAGACCAATAAGGTAAAAATGCTGCTCCTTGCTCACCTTTGGGAGGTTGGGTTTGGCTTTGAAGTTCTTATTTCGCCTGTGGAGATAATAAATAGCTCAGGTTAATCCATGCGTGCAATTGAAGAACAGAGGAGTTGATAAAACAAGCCTTTTCAAATCCCCTTAAGCAGCTGTATCCTACAACCTGCACTGAAACCCAGGCTCCTGTATGCTGCAAACTGGTTTTACATATTTACTAGTACAGGTCTGGGAGGAGGGCATCCGAATAAAGGGAATTGTTACATTG
The DNA here is from genome assembly GCA_024336885.1 of Actenoides hombroni. Classification (NCBI taxonomy): domain Eukaryota; kingdom Metazoa; phylum Chordata; class Aves; order Coraciiformes; family Alcedinidae; genus Actenoides; species Actenoides hombroni. The sequence continues at coordinate 22,719,164 of WUAM01000287.1, forward strand.
GAAATGATGGGGATGACAGTAATTTGGGCAGAGCGAGGGAGCGACGTCATGAAATACCTGACCACCCTCCTGCTATCTCATGTGCAACGTTAACTCCAGCCACCCTGGCCAAGTTCTCTGAACCTTCTAAGGAGGCTGCAGCATGAATCATCGACATAATTTCCCCACCTAATTTGTAATGGAAACTTTGATATCATGTTAAAAAATGTGCCTGTGTTACATCGCTGTTGTTATCTTGAGACTAGTTTGACCGGCAGGTTCTTTCCTTCTCTCTCTTCCCCGTGTCTGTCATTACAAATGAACAATAAGAATATATAAGGAGGAAATTTTTGACAATGAGTGTGGTGAGACCCTGGCCCAGGTTGCCCAGAGAAGTGGTCGATGCCCCATCCCTGGAACCATTCCAGGTGAGGTTGGCTGGGGCTCTGAGCAATCTGCTCTAGTTGCAGATGTCCCTGCTCAGTGCAGGGGGGTTGGACCAGATGAGCTTGAAAGGTTCCTCCCAAACCAAACCTGTCTGTGACTCTAAGAGTTAAATAAATCAGACACAGAAACCATACTGGGGCCACTTTGACCCAACCATGAAACGTCTCCGAGTCTACTTGAAGCCCCAACATTTTTATACTCTGGCTATTTACATTCCTCTAACTCCCCGTGAGGTTCATTACGCTCCAGGAATAAAACCCAAATCCCTTCCTTTTGCACTGACATGAGGATGCCGTGGGCCCTCTCCAGCAGTTTGCTGTTGGTCGCGTTGATGAATATCCCGTCTTTGTCTAGGAAGGAGCTGGGGCTGGAAAGCCTGCTGTGCCTCACCCCCATCCGGCCGTTCCAGCCAACTGCGTAGGCATCACTGCAACACCAAACACCACACAGCGTTAGGAAGGCATTAACAAAACCCAAACATGCTTCTATGGCAAAATAAAAAACCCCAAAATCAGAAAATAATCTATCGGTAGAAAATTAGAGTCTGCTTTATCCTTTTCAGCATAAATCTGCTCCCATGGGATGAGTTCATGATGCCAGACACCACATGAAGAGATCAGCTAACTAAACACCTTTTAAAAATCAAATATTCATAAAAAGATCAAAACTAACAGCCTTAGAATAATGGATCCCAATTTTCCCAGTTGCAAGGCTTGGGTCCTGCAGATACCCCAGTGGTCCAACAGATAAGAGGCTGTGATCTTTGCCATCATTAAGTCATCATTAATAGACACAGCTTTAGATGATGCTGGTCCTGACTCTGTCTTTTCTAATTCTTAGGAAAAGAAAAGGAAAAGTAATTAGCAAGAAAACTAATTATTTGCCAGCAGTGAAGGATGTCAGCCCCAGCTGGACTGATGGGTTGGCCCAAAAGTCACTCACTGGGACCTGATCCCAAATTACTCGCTCAATTTGGTCCTCTCTGCCATGGAGCAGAGCTGTTTTGGTTTCCAGAAACGCTCAGCTGTCTTCAGGACAGAAGGGAAGAGTGAGAGGAACCAAAATTCCCCCTTGGAAGAAGGCAAATGGGTACTCAATAAAACTTCACATCATGGCAAATAATGTTCAGAGTTGAGGAACCTTCCTTTGGTGTCTGGGGTTACACAAAAACCTCTCCTGGGCTGCACCCAACTGCAGTACTTTTGGTTTGGGGTTTTTGGTTAGATTGTTGTTTTTTTTAAATTCTCTATCAATCTTGCAGAAACCATCCTATGAAATAAAGGTGATTTAAGGAAGGATGTGAGGTCTCCAGAGCTATCTCAGACAGGAGGAAAAAGAATGGGAGGAGACTCAGTGCAGGGCTAGTTTTCTGGTCATGAAAATGCTGAAGGATACAGTGGTTTAAGTGGGGCCTCCGGCAGCGGTCACTTCTGAGGTTTAGCAACAAGGCAGCTCTTTGCCTTGACGTGTTGATTTGGATGAAGGGCAAATATCAAGGACCACATGAAACTTAAAAACTAAAGACTCTGAGGTTGTTCATTGAGCCAGCTCAAAGCCTGAAGCCAGATCCTTGGAGCAGCGTGATGCAGGAGCCCAAGTCGCCTCGCTGCCTCACCGCAGCGCCTTCCAAATTCCTTTGTAGCCCCAGGAAATCATCGCTCTGACAGGGACCACTATTAACAGAAAGGATGAATCACAGCAAAGTAAACCTCTTCATGAGTGCTCCAGGATCTGCATTTTTTAAGCAGCCCGTTTGATTCAAGGAAGGCCAGCGAAAAATTTTAATATCCAGGTGATGTCAGGTCCACCTTCTTTCTCTTCACAACTAAGTTCCCATACATCAAAAACCACCCATATGCAGAAGGAAAAAACCAAAATCCCTGGTTGACGGGTAGCACGAAACCTCAATGGCCACTTTTGGGATCTCCAACCCATCATTAATCCTGGCTGACCTCAACTCACACTCGGGCTTGAGACCAGCTGTGGATACATGGCTCTGAACAAGGCTAAAGAATAGAAAATCCAAGAAATTCCTATGTGGGTTGGAAAAAAAAAGAGAAGGGATAAACCCACAGCTCTGTTCATTACAGACACTTTAGGATGGATACAGATGCATGACAACCGACACGGCATTTCTGGTACTTGTGAGGTCAATAATCTCCCCAAGGTCAACAAACTGTTTCAAGACAGACTGATCAACACCTGCTTTCCTGCACGCTGCTTAGACACCACCATGCATCAAACCATTACATCAACGAACACAAACCAGCAGGAAAAGTGACAGCCTGGGCAGTTTTGGTTAGTGACAGCGTGGCTTTCATTACTTGATGGCTGGTGAAGGAAATTCCAAAGCACGTCAGCTTCCCCATGTTCTGTTGAAGCCTGGTTTCACCTCCCCCAGCATCTGCAAACCACCCGTCTGCTTTCTTCTGAGATCAGAGGCGAGCATTTGGCTCGCTAAATCCTCCACAATGACTTCCTGTGTGATGTCATGCCTCAAATTTGCTTTTAGAAGCAAGCCCCGGGGTATCCTGTGGGCTGGATGTACCATGCAGACTTATCAGAGACCGCATGATCATGAGATGGCTTTGAAAGCAAATTCCTGTGTAATTCAGCTCCGTAAATGGCTTGTTAGACTATCTACTGGAAAGCTGCTGAAGTAAATCACTCCTCTATATATGCTACCTTCACCCCTATATTGACCCCTTCGTGCTCAACAAGCGCAATTTAACTGAAATCCCAACATTTACCGAGTGTGATATGACTCTTCAGATCAAAAGCACGACTCTTCAGATCAAAATCATCCACAACAAAAGGTATCAAAATCACCTTCCTCCTCTAAAAACACAGGTTATGTTTTAGAGATCTTATAGGAGACGTGGTTTGTGTTTTCTGAAGGAAGGGGCACAGATGTCATCTGGAGGCCCATCATTGAAGATGCCCAAGAGAATGGAATTACGTGCCTCCAAAGCTGGAGCTGGACAGTCAAGAAAAGCCTCATCCCACTTCACAGATGTTCTTCACGCACCAACATCAGATTTGAAGGCTTGCTAGAGAAACTGCAGAACTTATCTACACATGAAGATCTCCACTAGGACAAAGTTTCACATTACATCATGTTCAGGGAAACCTGTGCAACCAGAGATGCTAGAAACCATGGACGTCACCTCTGGAGACACCAACCTTCTCTGCCGCAAACATTACCACGTCCCCACTACTGCGATAACCCAACCAATTTGAGCTGTAGCAGCTACAGCATTTGGAGAAAGAAAAGGAGGTGTGGGAAAGACTGAAGTAAGGACAACCATGGTTGCATTACCTTCCCACTATAGGGTGAGATTGCTTGCACAAGCTGGATTTCTGCCCAAAATCAAGATGTGGCACAAATTTATGAATTCAAGCCAACAATTTTATGGAAATTACATTCTCCGTGACTACTGAAAATAAGCCAATTTGTAATGATATGAAAATATTCCATTGTCCTTCAGTAGGCTGCCACCACCCATCTCAAAGAAGAAATTCAGGGCAATTCTAGTCTTGATGGCACTTAAGAGGGCACATGATGAACAAAGCCAGACAATAAAAGCCACTTTGTTCCCCTAGAACACGGAACGATGTGGATCTAATTTCTGTCTTGGCCACTTAACATTAAAGCCAGCAAAAAAATGAGGTTTAATAATATATTTGGAGGATATTTGATTTTGCTTTGAAGGAAAACCCACTGAGATGCAAGGACTATAACAGGGGATTTGAGGGACACATTTTAGGAGACAGTCTCAGACTCATCTCAACTCCCTCCTCCTCAAAGGAAGGATTAAAAACTAAAACTGTACATAAAACCTGTAAAAAATCAACCCTTTTTGAACTTAACACACTTCTTTCCCTTAAAACCAAGCAAACATTTGACAAAGGACCATCTCAAGCCCCACAAGTGCTCCACACTCGGTGGCTCCTAGAGCCGCCATCGTAGTGCTTGCACGGCACCTGAACACATTACTGGACTTTTCATGTCAGAAAGATCACTGGTAAATATTTTATTTCCTTGATATTGGCACATTCATTAATTTTTTTGCAAGCTTCTTACTACCTCATATATAAGATGACCTTTCAACGCAGGGAATTTGCTCTCCCTGCCTGCCATTTGGTTGGGTAAAGATATTTAGATATGATCACAGAGCAGAGGAAGAACGAAGAGAAGATAGAATTCATAAGCGAGGTGGAAGAAGCATTCACAGGGTCACTTATAATGACAGACAGTGCTCTCCCATCCCCGATTTCCTCGTCAGTCCAAGGTAAAAGCAGAAGACTTACCGCTGGGTCCTCTCGTTGATGGTATTGACTCCCTGGAGATCTGAGAGTGGTGTCCGCGGGCTCTTCCGAGTGATACCTAAAGCAGCACATAAGAAAAAAAAAAAAAAAAAAAAAAAAGATGTTTCTATCTGGCTCTTCATCAAAAGGCAATTAGCAGAGCCATAGCTCAGCGTTGACTGCAGCGAGGACGAGCACATACGTGTCATGGCACATGCTGGACAGACAAGGGTGCCAAGGATGCTGACATACCCGTTGTCTACGAAGTTCTGCCTCTGCGCCGCAGTCATCACCCGTATGAGTAACGCCAGTTGCTCAAGCCGACTAATTCCCCTCCCACGCACGCACAGTGTGTTTAGGGACACACTGTCCCAGCTAACGAGCCAACGGGGTGATGCGATGGGGGGGCGGGGCACCAGCCACCCGTGTCCTGCACATCCAAAATACTCCACTGTGCATGGGACAACCCAGTCACTGGCATGGGCAGAACACCTGGATGTTAAGTAGGATGCTTGGAAAAATGGCCAAGGGACCAACGGTCAAGAGCTAGGGACGTGCATAGCAAAAGTATATATTGCATGGGGAGGCTTTATGGCCTGGTGAACCTATATCCTTTGATAGGGTTAGAGTAATTTATATTGAATAAAGAGCCAAGGAAGTTACCATGTGTCCTTACAGAAGCTGACATTTCAAGCTGTTACGTTCCCCAAATGGAAACATTTTGTTACCAAGCAGTTAGGAAGACAGAAGACAACTTTTGGAGGCAGCAAATTGCTTTTCAAGTCACTATACTACAGATATTTAAAGACTCGAGGAATTGGACATGAAAACAGCCAAGTGATTTTTTCAGCTGTCTCAGTATCACTGCTGTGAGATGGGAAACATCGCAGTGCTGACCTGAACATGGGGAAATGTATCTTCCTTTACCTTACAGCAGCCATCTCCTCCTCACATTTATAATCTTCCTATTTACTATAGCCCAGATGCTGAGCTAAAAGGTGTCCTAAGGATCTTTTAATTCTGAAGAAGACTGCAAAGCAAATACGCAGAGATCTAAGCCTGTCCTGCGGCCCTGTCATTCCTCAGAGTCTGGAATTTCTAAGGAGAAGATGAATTCCTCCTACCAGACCTCATCAGGAGACATCCCTTTAACAGGACACGTACTGGTCTCCTTTACCTGCTGAGATGCAACAACAGCTTGTCTTGAAGCTGGAACGTTGGGCAGGAGATGTTTGAAAAGGCTGATGGACCACTTGTTTAAATTATTCTATGTAAAGGTGGCCAAATATCCCAGACATATGAGCAAAAGGCAAGTGGGGACTGTGCTGCCACAGATCACCTTTGCTCTTGCCTGTGCTCCAATACAGGACCAAACCACTCCTGCTGAGAAGGTTCTGCAAACTCCAGCTCTGGAGATTTTTGGGAAGCCAGACAGAGAATTTATCTGAGTGCCGAGATATGTCCTAGAGTCCCAGACTCTCTTTTGAATAACTTCTTTTTGCCATTTAAGCCACTTTTTTGTTACATTTCTCATCCTAGGAGCCTTCTTTTAACTCTTTCTAGACTGGCATTTCTGTGACAAAAGTTGCTTGTTTAGAGCACAGAAACCCAATTGTAAAGGGAAAAAAAAATCATAATAAATCAGGAATCTGCTTAAAATACTGAATTAGTAGTTCTTGTAGCTAGTTTTACCCTAAGAAAGTACCTTATGTCTGAACACATCTGCTTTTTATGTAGTATAAGTTTAGGTTGGTTGGAAAACACCTTCAAGAGCATCAAGTCCAACCATTAACCCAGCACTGCCAGGGCACCACTAAACCATGTCCCCCAGCACCACATCTCCATGGCTTGGAAATCCCTCCAGGGATGGGGACTCCACCACTGCCCTGGGCAGCCTGGGCCAGGCCTTGACAGCCCTTGAGGGAAAGAAATTGTTCATCAGGTCCAACCTAAACCTCCCCTCGTACAGCCTGAGGCCATTTCCTCTTGTTCTATCACTTGTTCCTTAGGAGAAGAGACCCAACCCCACTTGGCTCCAACCTCCTGTGAGGGAGCTGTGGAGAGTGAGGTGGTCTCCCTCAAGCCTCCTTTTCTCCACGCTGAACAACCCCAGGTACCTCAGCTGCTCCTCACCAGACTTGTGCTCTAGACCCTTCCTTAGCTTTGCTGCCCTTTTCTGGACACGCTCCAGCCCCTCAATGTCCTTCTCGGAGTGAAGACCCATGATTTGAGGGGTGGCCTCCTCACAGCCCCCAGTCCAGGGGCACAATTCTGTCTTAGTCCTGCTGGCCACACTGGTGCTGACAAGCCAGGATGCTGGTGGCTTGACTGGATCATCTCAATGAGTATACTGAATCTCAAAATACTCATCAAATCAATTAGTTTCCTCTCTCTGTGCACAGCTGGAACTAACTGCACAATGTAAGACAAGGATATGATCTATTTGGTCTCTCTCTCAAGGATGACAGACGTAAGCTCATCTGACTTCTGGGAAAAGTTGAGTCCCTGGGGCCAACCTCAGCCCGAGTATCCTTGCCTGCGGGGATCTCAAGCCCACTAAATTCAGAATCCCAAAATTAAACCCGCCCCAAGCCCAGTTTAGCCTGCCAAAGAAATGAAGCCTGAGGAAGCAGCTTGAAGGAGCACACCCAGTGGGAAGACATAAGTGAGTCTGGAAGGCAGAACATGATTTACTGGTTTGTCAGGTGAGATTTTCTTGGCCATTCACAAACTACGGCAATGTTACTCTTGGCTCCACATGTTGGGTTTCCCCTAAGAGAGACCAAATCATGCAGAGCAGTCTACCATAAGTGATGCTTTAACATGTTCAGCTCAACACTGAGCTCAACTTCACTGCTTTACATGAAATTAAAGCTCTATATGTCTCTTAATTCGTATGAATTTCCCTCTTCACACCAAGGCAGCAAGAGTAGCAATGGTGAGAACTCGTAGGAAAAAAAACAATGCACTCTAAATTCAGAATTAAAAAGTCTAAATTCAGAATCAAAGTCTAAATTTGGAATTAATCAAAGTCTAAATTTGGAATCTTAGTCTAAATTAAGATTTAAACCACCTCTTCCCCCCCACAACGTTACATGCTGCAGGAATCATGGAAACCTGACAGAAGGTTTCTAGCAGGAAAAGCATCTTTGCGAAGACTTAACAGGCAACTGCTGGACTTACCGTGCTCGGCTCTGCAGAAAACTCCTGCATGTTTTGTATTTAGACCCAAGTTGCATGACGTTTATGTTTAGCAACTGGGGCTGAGGCTTTGCCCTTGCAGGCTGCATATAGCAGCATGTTATTGCTGCAAGCTTGAATGCATGACATGAAGGAAGAAAATAACAGCAGAAAAATGATACAGCTGAAGATACAAGCACCAAAACCATGTATTTTTATAGATATATAAAATACAGTAGTGCAGGCAAGAGTGTCTGTGTTGTCATGCAGGATGAGTTTGTTACATGACAGAGGAGTGAGGAGGAAGAAATGGAGACTAAGTGCATCTTTCCTCAACTCATACTGTAAAAAAAATTGCTTTAGTTTTCAGTAAAAGCCCTTGGAGACAGTATTTCACAGCTCAACTTATTTTTAAAGTCCAATGAAATCCAAATAAAGTCTAATGTGCTTTATATCGGGAATATTTCTACTGGAGCTGCATTGTTTTGAACTTACTACCATACATGATAATAGCAATAAAACACTCATAAAATCATAGAATCAGAGAATGGTTGGGATGGGAAGGGACCTTTAAAGGTCATCTAGTCCAACCCTCCTGGAGTGAGTAGGAAAATACCACTGAACTCAGCCTTCTGACTTAATGTCACTGAGCGAATGGGGAAACCGTCAACAAAATGATGCCACATCTCAAGAGATGGGGGGGTTGCATTTAATTTTACTCTTCAAACTCTGCCTAATTATTTCCCAATAGGCTCAAAATTGCTTTAAGGCAGCTGGGAAGGCTCCTCGGGCAGTTTTTTTTACAACCCTTTCTATGTTGAATGCACCTGGTTTCCATTTCTCGGCGTGTGAGTGTGGTATCAGAGGGAAGGGCGGGTGGTGGAGCCTTACTGTACTTCTCCTCCTTGCATCTCTGCAGGATCTCTAAGCTCCTCTGGTGAACTGGGTGATGGAGAAAGCTAAAACTATCCACACTTTTCAAAACCGCACATGGCACTGCATCATCATGCCCTTGGGAAGCAAAATAAAAACAACAAACAAACAACAACGACAAAACGGAGAGAAGAGAAAGGTTACATAAGCAGAAATCAGGAGAGGGTAAAAGAACAAGCCCGAAGGACGCGAGAGCTCAAAGGTCATGTGTTTTTCGTGCTCGACACAATTTAACTTTGGTTTCCTCCGGCCACGGAGCAATGGGCTGGACAATGTCCCAACCCCACGTTGAATACTTATTAGCTAGAGTGAAATCACTTTCTAATCACTCTGAGATGATTTGGGTTAAAAAGAGATGATTAGATAAATCTTTACTTTTATTAATTGCTTTTTAGAAGAGTTTCCATGCCTCTGGCATGGATTATCTGTAATTCCCTGCACTGATGCTCCTGGACATGGCCGCTTTGAATTCTCATCTTGCATCTCAGAGCTGCTCTTTGCTCAGATAATGGTGATTAAAAGGAAAAATGAAAATTATTTCTATTAAACAAGACTTCTGTGTTCCTCAAGGGCAGAGGACACAGAGTCTGCAGTGAGGTAAGATGGGTTTGAGGTCAGAAGTTGGAAGAAACCATTGTTGTGTGGCCAAAACAATTTATGATGGCCCAGCTCCGACCGTACAGTGGAGGAGAGATTACACAGGTGACACTGCAAACAGGCAGCACCTCTCCATCATCAGTTATGGGGCCAAGTCAAGGCCTACGTCACGCTCCCATGGAGGCGTGATGAGGTCACCGAGAGGTTCCCTTGTGTCAGCATGTATGGAAGCATTTCAAATCAACACATTAAATCATCAGAAAGGACCGATCAGAACTTTCCAGAGGAACACTGTCAAGGGATGTCTTCCTCGCATTAACATCACTTCACGCTGCTCATGAGACCTCAAAGACAGATTTTTGGGTTGCTACCACATTTATTTGGCAAATACAAGGGAGTACTTTGATTCTTTTGAAGGGCTTGGGGTTTTTGGTGCCCAGCTTCAGGAATAAATCCAAAGAAGTCAAGGGGATCGTTTTTGAGGTGTTACAGTGTAAGTCAGCCACAATGGGCACCAACCTAAAAAGCAACCCTTTTTGTCTGACTGCTCATTGAGGGAGGGTATGGCCCCAGGACCAAGAACCCTTTGTCAGAGTGAGGATTTAGTTTCATGTCCAGCAAAACCAAGATGAGAAAGCTGGGAGTCTCCACATCCTGGTTTATATCAACAGCACCGGTTCTTCCACCAAGCTTTCACTAGTAAAGAATAGGGAATTTTGTGTAATAAATTCGTATTGGTGATACAACAAAAAAAGGTCAATTGGCCAAATTTCTTTCCTAAGAAGCTTAAGAATGTTCCTTTAATCAAAGTTCACTAATAAATATAGTTCAGACATGTAGTTCTTTTGGACCATCTGAAGCCTCCCTGATAAAATCAGTAATAATAATAATAAAAACCCAAATTATTGAAGAAGTCCACCCTTCAGCTAACTGCAGCTTGCCAAATCCCACAGTGTTTCTGAGGAGAAGGGTTGGCAACACCCTAACAGGAGGGTTTGTACCCAACAAAATTCCCAGTCACACCGCTTTGCTGCTCTTCAACCTCCAGCTTAATGAGGCCAATCCCACAGTTGCTAAAAGCTGTGCTACAGGGATATTGGGAGCACAGAAAAAAAGACAAGACAGCAAGAAAAAATGCAGATTATCGTTAGAGAAACATCCGTAGCACTGGCTGGTGCTGCTGGCATGGACAAGATAACTGAAAGGATGATGGGAAAAAAAAAGCAGAGCAAAGTTTTGCAGAATTGCTTATCAATAAGCCAGAAATTTTATGCTAAAATCCCCACTGGGTAATGCAAGCGTGACTCAGACGGGTAGAAGCAAAGGAGATCCAGTTGGAGTTAAGGCAAAAGAGTGAAAAGACCCTTAAAGAAAAAAACAAAACAAACCATGCTTGCTATTTTCCTACTCATGAATTACACCTCCCTGATGGATGGTCACAGCAGCAGACAGGAGCTCAGAAATTGAGGATGGGGCAGCACGGCTTAAAAAAAATCCTATACAAATATTAAGAGTGCAGATGTGGATGAATGTAGGTGTGTGAAGTTATTCTCAGCTAATCTACCATAATTTTATCAGAAGCTCCACACCTGTTGGCAGTGAGGCCTTCAAACCAAGCTGCTTAAAGCCAGAGAGGTTTGGTAAAAAAGGTAAGTTTCAAACATACCCTGTCTTTGGTTGTCTGCTTTTGTCTACTGAGATTCATTTTAGCGATTCATGAATGTCTTCTGGTGCAGATGCAAAGCATGTTTGGGAGTTTTCTGTCTCATTTTGGGGAGCAGAAGGGACCACCAGCATCCAACAACGGATGTGCCATGCTGTGCAATGCCAAGTCCAGACACCAGCCAAGCCTGAGAGGCTCAGGTCTACCTCTCCTACAGCCTTCTGCTTGATGGTGCTTCTGCAAGACAGATGGGATTCTGAAGGACAGCTGGATCGGAGGTGGGCAAGAGGTCTCACCACCAAAAGCATGGTGAAAACATTGATATGGATCTCATCTCACTAAGTTCTACCGCTACCTGGGCACAAGTCACGTCAGGCGGTGATGGGTACCTCTCAAAGAGGGTAGAGGCAGCTGAACATAGTGGTCCCAGCTCTGCCATTGCTCATAGTGCAGGCTTGCCCAGTGGAGAAGGTGCACCTCAACATAGGAGTGGTATTTATGTAATCTCCTCCCACTAGTTCTGCCTACATACTGGTGACTTCCTTATGACTTTTTCCCAACTCAGGCTAAAGGATGAACATAGAAATTCAGGGTATAAATTATCTGAGTGTTGTTGGGAAGTTTAAGACAAACATTTTGCAGCTTTCTGAGGGGTTTGTTTTTGGGTTTTTTTTTTTTACTCAAAACCAGAGGTTATAAAGCACAAAGTCATTTGAAAACAGGTAAAAGATACCAGAGAGATAAAAGAGCAGCAGCACATGCTAGAAAAGGTTTAGAAACTCAGCCATTAGCGTGTAGTAGTTATTTTTGCTATGGAAAGAAAAGGTGATGCAAGAACTGAGTCTCAGAATTGTATGAAAAGCTCCTGGACTCTATTTTACACCTACATATATGTCTATAGATGCATAGACATAAGCAAGTTATTGCCACAGACTCAAGCCTGAAAAGCAAAAAGCTCGCTGGTGAGAAGAGCGTGTCAGATGCAACCGAGTGCCAGAGATACAGAAAGCGAAGCAGAACTTGAAATTAGCTCTTCCTTCCCAAGATGGAACATACTTTTATTATCCCCTTGAGCAGCTTGTGTTTGTTCAGCCTGGGCTTTACAGAAGATGAAAAAGCCAATGCCAATAAAATGCAAATATGGATTTTGGAAGCCAGCTCTGTAGAGCAACGTTTCTCCCAACAATGTGCCACACAGACCCAGGCTCATGAGAAACATCTTTTCTTTTATGCCACACCTGAGTGGTTCAAGAGGAAGAGCCTCAAGGGGTGAAAGCTGATTTTTGCCTTCTTGCGATGCTATTATTTGTCCTAAACAAGAAAATTATTCTTTCCACTTGTACCATTTCCACATCTACGTTCCTTGTCCCAGGCTCCTCAGGTTTCCTTGACACGCACCTCTCTGACTACAAAAAAATCCATGGTGCAGCTCTGTGCTCAATTTTAACTCAGTTGACATTTTTCCTGCTGAGGCTCTAATTTCATCCTGAATTTCAAGGCCAGGACTGAACTGCGATAGCTAGAACCCATCTTTCCCCAAGTGCTTGATGCAGAGAAATAGTCTAGAAGCACAGCCAGGTGCCGCCTGCCACAGCATGATGATGCATAGTTACTTCTCTTTCATTTAACGGCCCCGCGATTGGGGCGAGGTGGTTCTGGATGACTGCAGAGCAATGAATTTCACTAGCAGAGAGACACGCTCTCCTGCGGTTTAAACGGTGAGCAGCTTGAGAAATTACAGAGAAGAATTACTGCCTTTTTCTCTTTCCAGTTCAAGAATTCCTAGCAAAGAATAATTTGCCTGATTTGCAGAATAACTCTCTAAATGATTCATCCAACAAAAAGGAAAAATTAAAGCAGCAAAGTGAAAATCTTTTCTTACGATGTGTTAAAACCCAAACGTACCTTTAAATGTAACTTTTGCACAGCAAAAAAGCCACGTGATATTATAATAATTTTTTAAAATCGATTAATAGCTCCTAAGAAACACGTAATAATATATCAGACCTAAATCACTGGTGAAAAACAGGTGTCGGGGTTAGGAAACGGGCACACGTACCTGTTTTCTTCTCCACGTATCGTTTGCCAGCCTCCCTAAAAGCCACCATCGCTCTGAAGAAGGCCCGCAGGACGGCCCAGCGGAAGACAGCCACGGGGTCAATCCCGATCATCCCGCAGATAAAGGCGTTTCTGCTGCTTCGCAGGAGAGCCACAATGTCTGGCCGCATGTGATCTGTGTTTTTCTCCCGGAAATCCTAGGGAAATAGAAAAATGAAGGGGAGAAAATGAGTAAAATGAACAATATCTACAAGACACGCCAGGTAAAATCCACCAATTTATCCCTGGGACAGCACAACTACCGAATCCTGCTTCTATCTGTTTTTTTCTGCCTTTATATTAGATGCAGAAAATCAGTGTTTTATACCAAAGCACTGGCTTTCTGAAGCATCTCAAAGCTGACACTGAAGTTTGTCCTGTGGGTTTATTGCAGCAGAAAAAACAATCACAGATTTGCAGCTGTAAATCCCAAGGCTGTTTCTCACACAAACTTGCCAGAATCACTTCTGCCAATAATTGGCATGAATATAAATAAGGAAAACTTTGAAATCATTTGAGTGGGATTTTAAAAAGTACCTGCAGCAGTGAGATGTTGAGACCTATTGTCATTACGTATTCAAAAATGGCTAATGATGAAAAAAACTCTAAGTTTCCTACACAAATGTTGTGGTTTAAAGGTGAACAGACTCCACGTGCACCGCTCAATCCATCACCATCTGAGATCAGGTTTTGTACGTAGGTCTGTATCCTTCCTTTAATATTCCTTTTTCTCTTTTTCTCCTGTCATTCATTAAATTTCTTATAGACTTAACTTCCAATCCTGGGTGAGGCATTTTTCTTTTTCCTCTTTTTATCCTCCCCTGGGAGGGAGGGGGGAAGGGGGCTAATCTTGCTCTGTGTCTCATGTGGGCTTACCCTGAGCCTTAGCCAGAAACAACAAACCAAGCCCAGAAACACTACCAGATACCTAATTCCAAGCCAGCACCAGGACATAGCATGAACCTCAGTGCACATCCCTAAATTCTTCCCCAAAACACCAACAGGCAACATGGAGGAAACAGAAGGACACAATCCTTAACCACCTTCTCATTTCAGCCAAGCTTTTCACCAAACACTCCTCCCCCAACCCTCACCTCTCTTCTCTAGCCAAGTCCTCTCCAAAACACCCCCCTGAAGCCTTCGGGTCTCTCTTCCCCCATCCCATTTTTTAATCATCCCATGATTTAAATGAAAACAACTGCTGGGGAACAGCTGCGTGACAGACCTTCACTCCATACTTCACTTTGCCCGCATAGTGTTTGATGATGAAAGCTGGCTCCATGACTGCTGGGAATTCAATGTAGGAGTTCCCTTCATGTTGACGCTTAAACTTGTCCAGCAGTGTCTGGTTTGTGGCTTGAGGAAAACTGCGTGGAAAGAATTAAAAAGAAGATAAACATAAACCCAAGGAAAAAGCTTTTCCGCTACTTTCTTGACCACAAATGGGAAAACACAGATATTCTGAGCTTCCACTTCTGTGTCTGCAGATAGGAAGCACTACTTTGTATGCTGTCACGAGGTGTGGCTGGTGTCTGAAAAACTCAAGTGATTTTGTAATGGTCATTTACAAAAGCAAAAATATGAGCCAGCAATGGGCCCTCATAGGCCAGAAGGCCAATGGTCTCCTGGGGAGCATTCAGAACAGCGTCACCAGAAGATCAATGGGGGGGATCTCCTGCCACTCTACGCTGCCCTAGTGAGGCCAACTCTGGAATACTGCATCCAGCTCTAGGCTTCCCAGTTCAAGAGAGACAAGGAACTACTGGCGAGTGTCCAGCAGAGGCTCTGAAGATGCTGAGGGGACTGGAGCATCTCTGTGCTGAGACAAGTCTGAGAGCCCTGGGGCTGTTCGGCTGGTAGAAAGAGGCCTGAGAGGGGATCTGATCAATGCTGATCAACAGCTAAAGGGCCTGTGGGGGGCAAGAGGATGGGGCCAGACTCTTGTCAGTGGTGCCCAGTGACAGGACAAGGGGCAATGGGCA
>WUAM01000287.1:22747415-22761812 GCA_024336885.1 Actenoides hombroni
CTGGGCCAGGCCTGGACAGCCCTTGTGGGGAAGAAATTGTTCCTCAGGTCCAACCTAAATCTCCCCCGGCCCAACTTGAGGCCGTTTCTTTTTATCCTGTCACTTGTTAATATACTTTCATATTCATTTTTCTCATCAACTTCAGATGCAGTTCTCCTCCCACTCTGAATTCAGATGGGTTTGAGTCTTTTACCTCTGCGTAACTTGACTGTCATTAAGAAAGGCCTCTGCCAAAACCCCATCATCTGACAACCTTCTGAACAATCAGACTACCCTTCCTTCCCTTAACAGGAGTAGAAATGTGAACCTTTCTCCTTCATGTAGGTACTGGTTTTCATAAAACTTGAGCTCTCTGCCTGTCATATGGATTTGGTAAAACTGGGGGAAGAGGGACATGGGAATGTGACAGTAGATAAAACTCAAGACACAGGGAGCTAAGATGAAAAAGCAGCTTCAGTGGGTAAAATTTCTCCTGCAACTTCCAAACCTGTATATGACTGTTCTGTTAAACAAGTAATTAATAATTAGTTACAAATACAACTCAGCTTGTGTCCACCCAACAAGCCTGTTGTCATCAGAAAAGGAGTGAAGAGCGTGAAGGACACATGCACAGAGATCTCCACCAGCAGTTCGTTAGCAAATCACGCTCTGGGGTCTAACCAAAGCCATCTCTACTTGTACACAGGCTCTGTTCTTACATTGCCATTAACTAATACAAATACGAAGACAGATAAAAGCATTAGCACTGGTCAAATGAATCAAACCTCCTCCCCCTCCTCTCCACCTCAGAAGAACCTGGGAGGTAGTTTTAAATTTGTTGGTTGTACCTGTGCTTTGGATTTCCTAAGACTACCTTCCTAAGACCAGCCTAACCTCATGGCCAGAAATCTAAACCAGACTATCCACATGTCTCTTCATGCTGCAATTCACCCATTTTCAACAGATCACTCAACATGGGAGGAAAATATTCCTTCTGTGCCCAACTCCTGATCAAGGAACCGCCTACAGCTGGAACAGACATGGATGCTGTGGGCAGAGCAGCCACTCAGCTTGTGAGTTGAAGTTTTGTATGATATGGACTTTGGCTACTGGAACAAGTGGAAACACAATTTAAAAAAACCCTGTAAGCACAACAATAAGACTCTCACCCATTTTTCCAAGAGGTTTTTGGCTACTTTATCTTTTGTCCAGGCTTTTCTCCCTACTCCAGGGCCTGGCAGACTCTACCTCCTCACCCTCACCCATGCCACGGACAAGGATGACTACTGAAAGTCCTCGGCCAGCTTCCCAGAAGCTTACATCACTTGGAAAAAGGCCCATGAGAAAACAGCCGTTTGACCAGAAGATGGAAACTGGGAAGCCACTAGACCAAGGACTCAGCCTGGCAGAAGGACTCGTTCTCGCTCACTGCTTCCTGAGGGTCAAGCATCCATCTCCTGTTTGTCCCAATGAACATGGCAACCCTTTTGTTCATAAATATACTCATTAAATGACAGCCTAACAAGCACAAATCTTCTGCTGCATGTTGCAAAACATATTTTAAATAAGTTTAAAGCCAAATGAAAGTGTTACATATAGGAAAAAAAAAAGGTTTTTTTACTTATAACAGAATCCTATTAAAAATACTGTATTTTGAAGTTGTCTTTTTATAACGTTATGCTAAAGTGCAAAATAAAACAAGCTCAGAAAGTTAAAATGCACAGAGCTAAAAAAAAAAAATCCATATTTAACAAAATCACTGCAGCTATCAAACCACATGTACAAGACAAGGATAGTTAATTCTGTCATGCATGGAAAAGCAGCATTTTTCTCACACCACTGGCTATGTGGATAACTCCTGAACACCTCCACAACACACATTTTAATTGTGGAGTTTCATGCCAGAGAAATTAGGGCAGAGCTTGGCAGTGAATCAGGTCATTTGGCCTCTGTTGCAGGAGGCGGCACCACCAAGTTCCTGATAAAGAAAGAGGTCAACACATGTGAGTTGGGAAAACTTTGGGAATTTATGGCTATTTTTCTGCTTTCTGGCCAAAAAAATAATCGTCTCATGGTACCTACACAAAAGGGTTAAATCTGTTTTTCCGTTATAAAGCAGCACAAGTCTACTAGTACAGAATCAGTTCTTATAGCAAGGTAAAAAAAAAATAAAAAAAATATTATTTTGTTAAACTCACAAAAAGCATGGAACCTGGTTGGGTTTAATATTAAGTTTGTGGTTCAATATTTAAAGAAACTAATTAAAGGGATTTTACATTTACAAATCTAATTCTACAATTTCAAATTCCCACTTTGAAGAAATTCTTCATTAATTCAAAAATTAATTTTTTTCATGGCCATGAGTTCTTTGTGAATTCAACCACAATCTTTTTTCACAGCTGTAAATTCTTCATTAATTCAATCATTAATTTTTTTCACGTTCATCATCACCACATATACAGTACCCTCATCTGAAACCAGCAGCAGGGTTATTTAGGAAGAAATTAAGATACTTCGTAAGAATTAAATGGGAAAAGCTTAAAAAAACACCCTTGGAAGAAATACCTTTTGGTCCACCACGATTTCTACTACATCATCATTTTAAGCAACTAAATAGACTTCCAACGATTCTTAACCTAATTTATGGAAGGGGAATTCAATAAGAGACTCTTTGAGGTTTAGTAATCTAGTTCTCAAGAGGAGGAAAAGTCTCCTACCTTATTAATAAAGGTCAAATTTCAGACAACTTGTAGGGGATCATAAGAACATAAAAGAAGCTAAAAGTGATAGAAGACCAAGGAACATGGAGTCAGGAGTGAAACAGATACACAGCAGCACTGCTATGAGCATAAAAAAAGCCACATCAAGTAACTTACTCACGACTCAGTTCAGAAATAATATGCTATGAATCCTGTCAGCAAGGAAGATAAGTTAAATGCCGCTGTGTTTTCCCAAAATAAATCAGTGTACATTCAACTAAATTTGGATATCAAAGATCCAATTTACATCGTCCAAATACTTGCTTGAAAAACCCTGGAAGAGCAACAGCTGGCTGTTTATTTTTTTTACCCAGCTTCGTCTTTTGATCTTCTCCTTTCTGCTGACATCAAATAAACACACATATTGGGATATGAAAATTATCTCTATTCTCATTGTCCTAAGTTCTCCCAAGGTTTGGCCTTTACTAGGATCTAGGCTGTCTTCTCACCTCTCACCAACATGGCTGGTCAACATGGCTGTCCTAGGTGGCTGGGGCAATGCTGCTTTGCCCCAGCAAAAGGACTTTGGCAGATGCAGAGATGGCTGCACATGTTTCCACAGCATGCAGAGTGGAGAGGAAACACGGATTTTGTTTCTGTGCTATATGTGCATCTATAAGTATTTGTTATCTTCTGCAACCTACAACCTTCACATTAGAGCCCTGAGCTACCACAAGCAGGCGAAAGGCAGCTCTGGTCAAGTCAACTTCTGTGAAGACTACACAAGCTCTTCATGAGGTTTTAGAGACCACTTAAATAAAAATGTATATTGATGAAGAAATATAGAATCATTGAATCATTTGGGTTGGAAAAGACCTTCAAGCTCATCAAGTCCAACTGTTAACCCAGCACTGCAAGGGCACCACTAAACCATGGCCCTCAGCACCACATCTCCATGGCTTGGAAACCCCTCCAGGGATGGGGACTCCACCACTGCCCTGGGCAGCCTGGGCCAGGCCTGGACAACCCTTGTGGGGAAGAAATTGCTCCTCAGGTCCAACCTAAACCTCCCCTGGCACAACTTGAGGCCGTTTCTTTTTATCCTGTCACTTGTTAATATACTTTCATATTTATTTTTCTCATCAACTTCAGATGCAGCTCTCCTCCCACTCTGAATTCAGATGAGTTTGAGTCTTACTTTACCTCTGTGTTAACTTGACTGTCATTGAAGTAAGACCTCTGCCAAAACCCCATCATCTGACAACCTTCTGAACCTTCACAACCTGCAGGACTATTTCAAAATCTATCTTAAAAGTCAGAGGAATACTAGTGGCAAGCACGGGCTGGGATTAATCCAGAACATTTGCTGCAGGGTGAGTCATGTATTGCTCACCCACTGCAAACTCAGGAGCTGGCTACCTTTCATGGTGAGGTGTTGGATTGTGTTTTTCTTTCATAAACCAGAGACACCGCAAGTTTAGGAGGTGTTTTGAGGGAGTTTATAGATGCCAGCAAGAAGATGTCATCCAAGTGCTGAGATCTTGCCTTGCAGCAAAGTCCTGTTCCCAGAGTCTGTGGATGCCCCTGCTCCCAAGTCCACCTTCTGGTTACTTGTTGGTGTTGCCCAACCTCAAGACCGTATATGGGAGGTTAAGAAGAATGTATATCCTCATCTGAGGTTTCTCCAAGGACAAAGGATTGCAAGAGGACTGTGAAGTGGTAGAAAAAACCAAATTACTCATCATCAGCTCAGTTCCTCCAGGGAACACCAGCTGCTGTTTCAGGGGCAGCCACAGAGCCTGGAATGCCCTCGGTCGCTCACTGGCAGCAACATTATTCCTCGAGGAGGAAGGAGCAGCTATTCCCAGCCCTGCTCAGGCCTGGCAGGCTCCTCCTCCCTCTGGGCTTGAAGGACTCAAGTCAGGGACTAAAAACAAGGGGTGGGGTGACGCTGTATAACAACTTGAGAGAAAATCAGCTTGTTAATATTTAACGAAGCTTCTCTCTGCAATGCGCATAAATTCTCTTCTTTAACCTCTCTGCCCACAAAAGGAGCAGGATACTTGCATTTCCAGGATTTCTAGGGGACTTGTGAAAATCAATCCATGCTCGTAGAGGACTCTGAAGAGAAACCTAATTACGCTCCCATCTCTAGATGAGATATTTCTTGGTATTCTGTGCACTGTCTTCCTGTTTCAGAAAACCTGGCCCGTGTGCAGCCTGGGGCCGCCTCGCTGGACCTCGCTCCTGCCGGCTCCCGCAGCTCCGGGTCCTCGGGCATTCGCCAGCACGGGCAGATCGGCTCTCGCACAAGGGCAACAACTGCTCCCAGCTCCTGGCACTTGCTGCCTGACCTGGATCTCATTGCTACTCTATGTCATTTCGGGACAAAATTAAAAAAAAAAGGGGTAGGGGGTGTCAGAAAGGTGGGAATTCATGAGATGATACAGGGAGACAGGTGAGGGGAAGGTGGTTATGCTGCACAGCAGTCTTGACTGGAGGAGGCAGAGGGTTAATGCGCAGCGGTGATGCTGGAAAACAGCAGGAATTTTGGCTGTTCTGGCTCTCACCTTTGGAGACTTAAGGTTAGGAACCAAAGTTTAATGGCCCATAAACACCTACCATTGTGCCTCACTATTACAGACCTGCTGACTGAGCAAGCAACAGTGTCCTGGTCTGATTTTGCATTTCAGTATTACGGAACAGATAATATTTTTTTTTAAATCACTGGATGATTAAAAAAAAATTAATTAGTATTTGAGATGCTTGTCAAAACAAACCCATGTTTTCTGCTTCAACAAATACACAAACAGGGGGTTGTTTTTTTTCCTGACAGACCAGAAAAAACTTTTGGTGACTTGGGAAAAAAAAAATTTAAATCAGGAAAGAACACAACATTCTGGGTAAAATATTGAACAGGAAGAGGAAGCACATGCAGTCAGAAGACATGCTGGATGTCATCCACTTTAACAACATTTTGGTCCTACGGCATAATTCAAATGTACCATTAACACTTAGCTAAACAATCCTCCTTTTGGCAGCTGTTGGATGTACAAGCCCCCCTCCCCCCCCAAAAAAAACCCCACACATGTTGCTGGCCCAGGCCCAAACTTTCCAAGCCAAGGGAGCTCGCAAGCTGTTGGTGCATCTGTGCACAGACGCATCCATAGACCCAGGCTTTTTGGGGTCAGCATCCCCCTGCCATGATGAGCTTTTTGGAGATGACGTCCTGGATCGCTGTTATCTCAGGAGACATTGTCTCATCCCTTCCATCAATTCTTTTGAAAGCGTTTTGGCACTGCACCAGCTTCATTCTTCCCCTTGCCACTTTTTTCCCCACTAATCTCACTTCTCTGCTCAGTATGGATGTGCTGTCCCAGTACCTACCGACCCCACACCTTTCCTCATTATTTTTATGGAGAAACTTCATCAAAACATTTCACAGTAACAAGATTTCTCCTTCTTCCCCTCAATTATATACAGTCCTGTAGTTTTACAACACAAGGAGAAAAATCATTTGGCGTTGCTCCTGAAGATGAGAGGAGAGTGAGGGTGGACACAGGCTTTTGGTGCTACAACAAAATGTCTTCCCCAGCTGTTTTGAGGGTCTATTATTTGAGGTGCTTCACCCTTCCTGGTTTAGCAAATGCCACTTAAGACAACAACACACTCAGTCGAAATATATTAATCAAGGAAAAATTAACTATATTATATTAAGCAATGTACTGTTAGAAGCTCAGGTAATGTTTTATCCCATAGTAGTCTATTTTAAAACCACCAGAACATAGCCAGAAGAGCTGGCAAGATATTACCTTGGTGCTTTCCTCCATGTCCTTTGAGTTGAGGAGCGCGTGGTTGATGCGGAAGACGATCCAGTCAAACAGGGCGCTGTACAGCGATTTAGCCATGGAGTTCCGCACGGTCACCGCCTGAAAGAGAACAGAGAAGCAGCTGATTGGAAACAGTTCCCACTCTGCACCAAAATGGGGTTTTGCTTCTCAAACTCCCACGTCCAACGTTCATCTTTCTGCCTTGCCAAAGCTTTTGTCTAACTATTTTAATTTATGCCAACGGCCCTGAAGCCATCGGCAGTTGGTTGCAATCCCAGGGCTGCGAGACATGCCCCTCGACTTTGGCTCGGTTTCCTTTGGGGCATTCAAGCAGATGATGCATGAGATCATACCACAAATCCCAACATTGGTGGCACAAAACAAAAAAAATGAAAATACACATAGAAAAAAGTTCTGTATTTAACTTCACCAAGATCATTGAAGAGTTTATTTGGGGAGAAGGAAAGAGGAGGGTGGACACTGCCCAGCAAAAGTGATGTGAGACCAGGCGCTATGTCTGGCAGCGCCTGGTACCAGCAAAAGGGGAAGCTAAATCCCCCCCAATAAATATGTGAGAGTCACTAAAAACATGAAGTTTTCCAGTTACTGCCAACGGGAGCCACAGATCACAGAAGGCAGATTCACTGCTCCTCCTCTTGAGCTGTAACGCAGTGCTTGGGACACACTAATTGCCTCAAATCTCCTGCTACCAACCACACCCGTGAAATTCTGGTTCATTACAGCTGCTACAGAAGAATGAACAAGGAAACAGAAGGTTCACGCATATCTCAATAAAACCTGGAACTCTAACAAATTGGTGGGTTGTTGCATATTGCCTTGAAATCCTTCTCACTAACCCCCTCCAACATCATCCAAGTGGCCTTCTTTCATTGACCTCAAGCCAAAGAATAAAGCTCAAAAGCAACAAAGTTGGTGAAGGGTCTAGAGCACAAGTCTGGTGAAGAGCAGCTGGGGCTGTTCAGCCTGGAGAAAAGGAGGCTCAGGGGAGACCTTCTCACTCTCCACAACTCCCTCACAGGAGGTTGGAGCCAGGTGGGGTCAATCTCTTCTCCCAAGGAACAAGTCACAGGACAAGAGGAAACTGCCTCAAGTTGTCCCAGGGGAGGTTTAGGTTGGACATGAGGAACAATTTCTTCTCCACAAGGGTTGTCTAGGCCTGTCCCAGGCTGCCCAGGGCACTGGTGGAGTCCCCATCCCTGGAGGGGTTTCCAAGCCATGGAGATGTGGTGCCCTGGCAGTGCTGGGCTAATAGTTGGATTCAATGATCTTAAAGGTGTTTTCCAACCAAAATGATTCTAAGGCAGTAACATGGTCTGTGATCAATGATGCTCAGAAGCCCACAATGTACAAGCCTCAGTATCCTCTAATCATTGCTTGGTGGCATTAAACACTGTCGTGTTGCAAGGATAACAACAAAATATAGCAACAACTAACAAGGAATTACTCACTCACCCAAAGAAAGCATTGCTACAAACCAAAAAAAAAAAAAAGTGTACAATGAAAATCAGAGAATGATAGGGGTTGGAAGGAACCTCTAAAGATCATCTAGTCCAACCCTCCTGCCAGAGCAAGATCACCTAGAGTAGATCACACAGGAACAAGTCCAGGTGGCTTTTGAAAGTCTCCAGAGATGGAGATTCCACCACCTCTCTGGACAGCCTCTTCCAGGCTCTGTTACCCTCACAGTGAAGAAGTATTTCCTCATGCTGAGGTTGAACCTCCTGTTTTCCAGTTTATGACCATTGCCACTAGTCCTGGCACTGGACACCATTAAGAAGAGCCTGGGCCCATCTTTTTGACATCCACCCTTTAGCTATTTATAAGCACTGATAAGATTCCCCACTCAGCCATCTCTTCTCCAAGCTGAACAGACATAGCTCTCTCAGCCTTTCCTCATATGGGAGGTGGTCTGTGCCCTTAATCTTCTTAGTGGTCCTGCACTGGACACTCTCTAGTAGCCCCTTGTCCTTCTTGAACCGGAGAGCCCAGAACTAGACACAGTACTCCAGGTGAGTCCTAGGAGCAATAGAACTGACAGTTTTATAGCTGAGACCAAAACAGTGCTTTTAAAGACCAAGTGTGAGCTCTTGAAATGTCCAAGGTGCCCAACAAGGGTTGGAAAGCAGCTGATAAATAGAAATGCAAACTTTCCAGTAACTGGTTTTTCTTCCCTTTTTACTGAATAAAAGGTTTTGGGGAGAGGTTTTCTTCCAGTTTTTATTACAAGCAAGATGGGTTGTTTGGCTTTTCCTTTTTGCTGCTGGTCTTATTTTTTTTATATTCTCTCCAAATGTGAGGGAATAGTTCAGTGATTAATAGAAAATTAGAAGAAAATTTCAAGCGTATGCTGCAGCTCAACTTATTTGCCTGGATCAAGCTGGAAAACAATCAGTGCCGCTGTCACACCAGAAAAATCAGTCTCTGGGGAAAGGCAAAGGCCAAGGGCCAGGAATGTTTCTCGCTGCCATCAGTGCTCTGTCCCACTGCAGACCAGACCAATTAACTGCTCCAGCACAAAGGTGCGCAATTAAAAACCCAAACCGGTTCTATTTAAAGCCAACAAAGAACAGCATCATTGTGCCTATACAGTCACACAGGAGTTTAAATATTGTGATACTTTTCTTTCCCCCTTTTATTAGAGGCTATAGAGGATGTGCTGGACTTCACGATAGAATTTTCCTCTTTTTCTAGAGGAAAAATAGATGCAGATATCATTAAGGCAGCACCACCACTGCACTGCCCAGTTTCCTCCAGGGATGCCCAGGGTGGTCTCTACGGCAGTGCTGCTCTTCCTCAGATGGGTTCAGCTCTGTGGCAAGCTGGGAAGCCCCCGGAGAGCTGCTTTCCTTGCTATACTTGGGACCCAAAACCACAATCAACATCACAGATGTCAAATCCCTAAACAGTTATTTTTAGAAGCAGGGGCCATATTGTTAAGAGCTGGTAGGGAGCTCCAGGCAAAGCGATGTACAGAGAACATAGGTGGGGGTCTCCCTGTGCTGAGGTGTCAACAGCACTTTGGCCCGAGACGATGAAAAGCACAGAGCCAAAACTGGGGCACTCCCTTGGCCTCATGGTACGCGTGGTCTCCTCCTGGCAGGATTTCCACTGTGCACACAGACAAGAAATCTGGTTTTGGACTCCCAAGTTGCTCCAGTGCTGCTGGGTGCTCTGAGGTCCTATCAAAATGGGCTCTCCAAACACATCGCTCCATGCCTGCTGAGGGGGATTGTCCTGCTGATGGGGAACAATGGCCACCACTGCTGGGAATGAAGTCCGTGGTACCCAATGTCCATGGCACCCAACGTCCACAGTAACCACACCAGCAGCAGCTTTCTAAACTGAGATATTTTTTATTGGCTTCAAGACTTGAGGACAGCACTTTGCCTTCATGACACAACTATTTCTAAAATACCAGCACAGACATTCATCCATTTCATAAGATTCAAGGTTTTTTTGGTCTGGTTTTTCTTCCTTTTCAAAAAAATATCTATTCTTTAGAATAGATCCTGGATGACACTACATTATAGATAATGCCCCTCACTCTCCTAAACTACCTCATCTGAAGACGATTGGGGAATGTTATTTCTTCTCAAATTCTGGAGAATTAAAGAATGCTGTAATTAAATGCAAATAAACAAATAAGTTTATTAAATAAAATTATAATTAAAGAAATTTTTTTTTACATTTCCCCCCAAATTGCTGGAATAGTCCACTTTGAAAAGAGGTTTCCTGCTTTTATTTTTGATTTCAGCCACTCATCTTGCATTGCCTTATGCCACCAGGAATGGTTTAAAATACCACTAATCTGTAAAAACCTCGAAATAAAAATAAATAAAAGAAAACCGGTGTGGCAGTTTTCAGTAGGTCTTGCTCTTATTTAGTTTGTTTCACAAGGTAAAACTGCGGAGGAGTGACAGGGTAACGGATGTTCAGCCTGTATTTAATTATTTATTGCTGTGTTTATTACCCCACACATATTAAATGTGAATATTCCTGACACGTGGCTTGTCTTCAGGTAGTCACCTATGGCTTCTGGTCTCTTCCGTCAGTCTTGTTCCGTGACGTTTAGGCAGATTGAGGACGCTGTGGCACTCAAATCAGTTTGATTTCACTCAAAACAAGAAAAAAAAACCCAACAAAAAACTGGGAGAATCAAAGCAAGAGCAACATCTTGCACACATGCATTGACGTCGCTGATCCAGAGAGATCAAACACGCTTTCACTTGGCCATTCGGGAAACAAGCTGAAGACAAGGTTTTAATCAATAAATTTCCTGCTTAGCACAGAGGTATATCCAGAGTGATAGTGAAATGCAAAAACCAGATTCCTCTTCCAAGTTGCTCCACCCAAACCAACCATATCTGGAACAGAAACCGGCCTCTGACATTCAACTTGAAGTATTTTTGACCCAAATCAAAACATCACCAAGGGCTCTCGTAACCAGCATAAACACCTCCACTGATGTTTTCTTTTAAAAAGAAAAAAGGCTGCATAAAATAAACCAACATTTCTGTTCAGTGCACCACTCATCACAGAGACTCAGAAGCTTAGGAGAAAACAGGAACAAAGCAAAGCAAAGCTCCTCTCTTCTGAAATCACTTAGAGGGCATTATATTGATGCACTGATCAATTCCAGGGAAGAAATGATTCCCGAGTGGTATTTAAGAGACAGCTACAGATGTCTAAAGCCTTTAAACCTCTTAGTTCATTGAGAGGTCTGCCCATCTTCCCTCATCACTAATGCAAAGGATGAGACAGACTGATCCTGGACGAACGGAACAGAAAGGCTGCGCGATGGATTCTTTAGGTACTAGCAGCCCTTACAATCACCTCATTAAAAAAACTAACAACCAAACCCATTAATATTACATTTAAAGAACCACCGTGTTTCCTCAGGAGTGATGCTGAGCATCACTCCATCCACTTCCCAAGCATAGGAGGCACCACATGCTCCCCTCTAGAAAAATAAGGCAAAAAAAATCCCAAAGACCATTTTGCACAGAAAAAAACCACCCTTTGATGGATGCATATTGGAGAGCAGTCATCTATTTTGAGTCCTCATAGTAAATCAAAAAGTAGCTTCTGAAGGGTCCCGGAGCTGGGTTTTTGGAGTTCCTAAGAACAGACTCAGTTAATGAGAAGTGGACTTTAAAAGTGGAACTGGAGAATAAGCGTAAGCTCCAAACCGAATTAAAGTCCTAATGAGGATTAAAACCCCATCGCGCTGATCGACTGTGACAGGGCAAAACCCTTATCCTATTTCTTCACCACTGTGCAAACCTATGAAACTTCTCTAAAGACATGAGTAACAATTCAGTTGGTCAATGTGATGTTATTGCACCTTCAACAACATTCAGTCAACATGATGCTGTTAAATCCACATTTTTCACCAGGGAACAACGTAGACATGGGAAGGAGGTCAGCATATCCGCTCTAGATTTTCTAAGGGCTACAAGTACTTGAAAATGGGGTGTTAAAACAGCATGGCTCAGGCACAACTCTAGAAAACTCACTGGATCTAGAAGACTTGCTAGAAGACAAGAACTTGTTGCCATGTTGACCACAGTCCATTCTTTCTCCCTCTTTTTCAGAATTTCCCCCCGAGACCCTGTGTGTGTGTAGAACGGTTTGGGTTGGAAGGGACCTTTAAAGCTCATCTAGTCCAACTCCCCTGCACTGAGCAGGGACATCTGTAACTAGAGCGGGTTGCTCAGAGCCCCAGCCAACCTGGTCTTGAACAGATCCAGTGATGGAACACCCACAACTTCCGTGGACAACCTGTTCCCACATCTCATCAGTGCTGTATCTCACAACAGACATTATCAACAATATTTTCTCGCAGAGCCTGTGCTTCCTGCAAACACAAAACTCCCACCTATCCAAAACAATTTAATCTTTACAAGCAACTCTCTTTGTAAACACCCAATAATTGCCAGAAATTTATTTAAATAAGAGTGATCTCAATACAGCCGTAGAAACTACCCGTGGATTCTTTCTCTCCTCATGACCCAACAGCTCTTCTGTACCTGGGACAAAACACATGTGTGTGGGTGTTTCCTGCCCTCGAAGAAGGAAACAAGCACTGAACCCTTTCCTTTCAGAACCAGATCAACAAATACTTCAAAAATAATAATAACAATGGAGTCATTTCAGGATGGCAGAAAACGTTTCTTTCTGAGCGTGAAATCCGCAAGATTTCATGTAAAACACAAAGACAAGAGAAATCATTTAACTAAAGCTGGGCACTGCAAAATACATTTTTTGCTTGCGTATAATAGAAACAGAGATTCCTCTTCTCTTCAGGAAATAAGATACGAACACAGGAAGAAAGGAAATATCCCCTTCTCCCTCAGGGCCTTTGATAAACTTCCCATCTTTTCTATACAAAGATTAAAGGTGCTTCCAATGAAATAGTCAGGGAAAAAAAAAAGCAGCAGCACTAGGATTCTTCCTCTTAAGGAAATCCCTCCACAAATCAAATCCATACACGTGTTTTTCGTGGCTCTATGGGGGCTTTGGTTGATTTTCTATGGGGTTTTTTTTCCATTATGTGGCATAAATGTTCAGCACGTTACCCAACGAAGCACTTAGCAGTTCTGCTTGAAGGGAATTGGCACTAAATCCCAGGAAACTGTTGATATCCTACCAAAAAAAAGAATTTAGTGAGCTCTTATCATACGCAGGGGTTGATTTTGGTTATCATTTGATGTTTGTTTTAAAAGCCTTATCAGCTAGTCCCATTTTTCCCCGCATTTATTCTCCAAGGTAAAATTTGGCTTTATAATTACATTTACAGTAGCACAAATATCTTCCTTCAAGATGACTCAGAGGAAAGAAACCCACATTTTAATACCTACTGAATTTTACCCATGGTGTTTTCCTAACATTTTCTAGTGATGCCTCCCTCCATAAATACTCAAATACTTTCATTTTATTGGGTCTTAGTGGTGCTAGCTACTAATAAGAGTGCAAATGTCAGAAGTAGCTACTGCATGATCTACTGCTATAATACCATTAAAACCTAATTTTTACTTCTGACACTGTTACTGCTCCATGAGGACAAAAAAAACCCAAACCCATGTGGCATCAGCTTTGGTTTGTAGCTGTATGGCTGGAAGAACTGCTGAGGGCTGGCTTGTTTGGTCTGTCACTCCTGCTCTGAGATGAAGTAACATCTAAGGAAAGGAGAGACACAGAGCTGTGAAGCAGAGCTAAATTAAGGAAGAAGCTGAAAACAAGGAGGATGGTGAGGAGCTGTAGTAGCACTGCATACAAAAGGTGCTAGTGCATTGCTCTACGTCTCACCACCCAAGCTGGCAGAACACTTCTGGATTTCTAGCTGAAGATGAAACAGCGTGTGCCGAGGCGGCCAAAAAGGCCACCAGCATCCTGGCTTCTGTTGGCACTGGCATGGTCAGCAGAACTAGAGCAGGGATCAGCCCCATGGACTGGGCACATCTCTAGGGGCAGTTTTGTGTCACTGACTCCAAGGAGGACATTGAGGGGCTGGAGCATGTCCAGAGAAAAGCAATGAAGTTGTGGAAGTGTCTAGAGCACAAGACTGGTGAGGAGCAGCTGAGGGACCTGGGGTTGTTCAGCCTGGAGAAAAGGAGGCTCAGGGGAGACCTTCTCGCTCTCCACAACTCTCTGACAGGAGGATGAAGCCAGGTGGGGTCAGTCTCTTCTCCCAAGGAAGAAGTGACAGGACAAGAGGAAATGTCCTTAAGTCATGCCATGGGCAGTTTAGGTTGGACCTGAGGAACAATTTCTTCCCCACAGGGGCTGTCCAGGCCTGGCCCAGGCTGCCCAGGGCAGTGGTGGAGTCCCCATCCCTGGAGGGGTTTCCAGGCTGTGGAGATGTGGTG
>WUAM01000287.1:22776499-22795590 GCA_024336885.1 Actenoides hombroni
GAAGCCACACGGTCCCCCCCGAGGCTTCCCTTCTGCAGGCTGAACAACCCCAACTCCCCCAGCCTGGCCTCCCAGCAGAGGGGTTCCAGCCCTCCCAGCATAGCTGTGGCCTCCTCTGGCCCTGCTCCAACAGGTCCCTGTCTCTCCTGTGCTGACCACTCCAGAGCTGGACCCAGCACTGCAGGGGGGTCTCCCCAGAGCAGAGCCCCCTCCCTCAACCTGCTGCCCACACTGCTGGGGATGCATCCCAGTGTGTCACTGGCTTCTGGGCTGCGAGCACACAATGCCCCTGCTCAGTGCAGGGCCATTGGACTAGATGACCTTGAAAGGTCCCCTCCAACTTAACACATTCTGTAATTCTGTGATCCCCAAAACATCTTCTGGATCCATTTTCTGGATGACAAGGCTGGATGAAATCACTGGCTGCCTCATCATCCTTATCTCCCTTTTGCTCCCCAATCACTTTCCAAGATGTTTATCACTTGAGGGACACAATATTTATGGAATCCCTTGGGGAAGGTGAAGACTTTTTTTAGTAGGACAAAGAACTTGAGCACATAAATCTCCCAGAGAGGTGGACATTGGCTCCAAAAGTTAACATCGTCAATGCAAAAAGAGATCTGGGGAAAAGTAACTTAAGAAACTTGATAACTTATATTTGCCTTTATTTGCATAGAGGCTGGTTACCTAAACCTAAAAACTTTAATATTAAACTGCTCCATTGAGCAAAGAAAGAATTTGTCATCCTTACGCAGGGAAATAATTTTCAGTATTAGTAAATGGACACATTTAAAATGTTCCTGCTCTTCTACGGGGCGGGGGGGGGTGGGGTGGGGGGGAAGAAAAGCTGACACTAGATCATTTCTTCTGTTAAAAAGCTCAAAATGAGCTTTTTCCAGGCTTTTCCCCAGAAACACCAAAGTTTTCACCCAGTTTTACACAGCCCTCTATGATTTCTGCAGAGCACCCATGATATTTGCAGCGCTTGCACAGGGCTCTGCATCTGCTCCATCCATCAGGCTGCCTTGACAGCCCACTCTGGCTTTTCAGCAAAGTTTAAACAAAGGCCCTGAAAAACCTGCCAAAAGCCTCACATAATCCACACGCTATGTCTCTTCCTGGGGTGGGGGGGGAAGAAAAGAAAAATGGAATCAAGGTCTTACTGTAAATGAAACAATGATCTGTAGAGTCTGGCCAAAATCCTCTACTGCAGCTTGCTTTTTCAACTAACACTGGTCTGAATGTTTTAATAAACCAAAACCATATTGGACAGGGTTTGGTGGTGTCTAAGAAAAAAATCAAATCCGTCGCAGATCATCAACTGCTCCCAAACTCCTTCAGAAAAAAAATCTGTCTATCAGCTTCTTTTTATAAGGACACAAATCTCATTATACAGAGGAAGGATAATTGTTCAGTGGTGTTGTCCTCAGAGACTCCAAAGTAAACCAGTGACCTTCTGATAATTTTGGACAGACCTTTCTTCGGAGGGGGCAGACATCATAGTGTTGTGTGGAGTTTTCATTTCAGCCAGACTGTTGGTTCCCCTCCTCCCCCATGAAGGCAACTGCCTCACTGGTGCTATGTAGGACCACCTTGGCATCCCTTCTTCTTGGCTGGTCTCAGAGATGGCCAAATCAGCTCATGCTTCTCAGAGGTCCAGTTGGATTTTTTTTCTTCTCTTTTCCATGTCAAATCCTTGACTGAACAATTCCACTAAGTCATTTAAGGAAAAAAAAAGGCAAACCAAAACATCCCCCAAAGTATCACAGAATCCCAGCATGGCTGGGGTTGGAAGGGACCTCTCAAGATCATCTCATCTAAGGTCCCTGCTTCAGCAGGGTCACCCAGAGCAGGGGGCCCAGCATGGCATTGTCCAGGAGGGTTTGGAATCTCTCCAGAGAAGGAGACTCCACAACCTCTCTGGCAGCCTGGGCCAGGCTCTGCCACCCTCACAGCAAAGAAGTTTCTCCTCCTTTTCAGGTGGAACCTCCTGGGTTCCAGTTTGTGCCCATTGCGCCTTGTCCTGTTGCTGGGCACCACTGACAAGAGTCTGGCCCCATCCTCTTGCTCCCCGGGTGCCCTTTAGCTATTGATCAGCATTGATCAGATCCCCTCGCAGGCCTCTTTCTACCAGCCGAACAGCCCCAGGGCTCTCAGACTTGTCTCAGCACAGAGATGCTCCAGGCCCTTCAGCATCTTTGGAGCCTCCACTGGACTCTCTCCAGTAGTTACCTCTCTCTCAGCAACAACGGTGTGAAAAGCAAAACCATACACTGTTCAGTAATCACAAAATAAAAAAAAGTAATAAAAATAATTACCCATATCAGACAAAATACAAAGTGTCAAATGTTTCACCCAACATTTTTGGTCTCTGGCTGAAAAGAATTCACTTAATACACTTAATTTGAAGGGCTCTAAGTAGCTAATGAGCTAATACAGTGAGCACAGTACCCACGCTCTGTGTCATACTAAGGCACCACTGGATTTATAGGGCTCAACTGATGCATCATTTCATGTGTACACACACCGTGCAGAGGCTGCAGAAAAGTTTGTTTGCAGAAGAAAATCAGGGCAAAGACCCAAAGCCTGGAACTTTTTCAGATCTCTAAGTCACTCTCTTATGCAAAGCTTGTTTTAAAAAACAATTACTCCTTAAACAACTTGGCACTCTTGCTACGGCCATTTTTTACAGGGCAAGATCAACAACATTCTCCTCCAAACTCATATTTTCCTTCTGTTTATTTCTGTGATCTCTGAGGCCAAGATGCAAAGAGCATACAGCTGTTTATATCCATATTTTACAGGAGCTTTCCCCTCCCTAAATTCAAATCATTAATGAAGTGCTATGAAAATCTGAGAGCGTCCGTTCCCCAGTTCTTTCGGTAGCGAGACAAGAGCACCCATTATTCAAGGGAAGGAGTGGGAAGAGCATCACGTGTAAACAAAATGACAGTGAAGGGGCTTGAACAGCAGATAGCACCAAGGGGTTCACAAAAGAAGATATGAATAATAGGTCCATAAATAGGTACTAAAGGGAAGAGATGCACCCTCCAGCATCTCCAACGCAACATTTGGGGATGCTGGCAGGGTAACAACAGCCAGCAAAACACAGCAAGTGGGGTCAGCATCTCCTACAGCCACCACCTGAAGCAGAACACTGGGCTGATGGTCTTACAACTGCTCTACTTTCTTACACAAACGTTAGAAGAGATTTCAGGAGCATCAGGGAATTTTGGTGGGGGGAAATGATGGTTGGCGATTGAAGATACTATTGTGTTGAAAGGCAGGTTTGCTTTCCACCTAGAACTTAGAAATTTTAATCTCAGAGTATTTTCAGTCAAACCTGAAGCTGAAGGGGAGGGGGGGGAGTAATTCTACATTAAAAACCTCATTAAAAAAATAATCATCTTCCTAACTTTTTACTGGCAAACTTGTCCAGTTCATACGAACGGTAACACAAGAGAACTTAACTCTTCAGTGAAAACTGGAAATAAATTGCATGATAAACTGGGGGTGTCTGGTCAGATGGGAACATTAAGGATGGAAAAGGAAGGCTCACCTCCAGCAGGTCTGAGACAATGGGCAGTATTTCGGGGTTACAAATGTCGATGGAGTCATCCCGGTAAGTCTTCTTTTTGTAACGGATGTTACCCAGGTGCAGTATTGCCGACAGCAGAGAGAAAATTCTAAAGAAAACAGGAAGAAGTCATTTTTACTTGATTGGTTTTTCTTAAAGCTAATAAAAAAGCAAACCACACCCCCAAATATCCGAGTCCCACCTTTCTCTTTGACTCATTCCTCTAATTTTCAATCCCAAGCAGTTTATGTCCCAAATCTCCAAATGTTTCCACGAACATGATGCTTAAATGAAGCACCCAATTTGCCTCATGTTTTCACTTAGTCAAGTAGCAAGCTTGCATCGGTATGGCTTTCTTCAATGTTACTTAATGCATCAAACCAATGGTTATAAAGTGGCACCTCGTAAGAAAAAAAAGAACTCTTCAAGCAATCTGGATATTCAGATTGATTGCAATTGCCTAAATTGAGGAGGCTGGACTCAGCCACTCAGGTGATCATTCTTAGACTCCTGTATTCATCACCTTCTCAGAGAACACAATCACAGAATTATTTAGGTTGGAAGAGACTTTAAAGATCATCAAGTCCAACCATTAGCCCAGCACTGCCAGGTCACCACTAAACCACCTCCCTCGGCATCACATCTCCAAAAACCAGTCTTAATTTCATAATTCATTTGTTACAAGTTAGGGAAAAAGGATGAATTTATGAAAAAGTCTTGGCTGGGTGAAAATTTCTTGTAGGAGAAGGCAGGACAACATCTCACAGCCAAGGGCTTCTAACCGCTGTCTCAGATGTGTTAGAAAGAAAGAAAAATGGCGCTTCAAATGTATGTTAGCATCTGAAATGTCATTTGCCCAAGGTGATGAATCAGGTTTCGAGTGTCATTAGTACAAAGCAGCAATTCTCTGCTCCCACATAAACCTCCAGGATTTCAGACAGAAAGGAACCACATTCATTAAATTCTTATTTGGACATTCTGACTCGAACACAAGACTTCTCAGGGTGTTCCAATTCCTGCTGTGCTTTTCTGTGATACTTACTGCAAAATCATTACTTAGACAAAAATTACGCTCACTTTGAGGTCATTTTTTAATATATATTTTTTCTATGTCTGATAGTAACCTTGGTAACATTTGTCAAATTCATTCAGACCTACTCAAGACTCTGAATCCAACACTCAACACGAGAGGAACTATTTTGTGGATTTGGTGAAGACAACCCTCATGTTGAGCAACCTGGTTTAGTTGACGATGTCCCTGCCCATAGCAGAGGGCTTGGATCTAGATGATCTTTAAGGTTCCTGTCCAACCCAAATCCTTTTGTGATCCTTTAATTCCTCGCAGTCAGTGGAAGGTGGTATTGCAACTCCACTAAGAAGTCCAGTTTCTCAATGAGCACTCCCAGTGAATTAGTGAATGAAGGCCAGTTGGAAATGAGTCTACAGACTCTTTTGTATGCAAGGGATTAAGCACCATGACTAATAACCAAGACTCCCAATTAAACCAGGATCTGGATTCATGGCATGCAGATGTGACAATTCATGAATGGCTAAAAAAGTACTTCAAGGGGCCAACTTCCTGCCAATGCTCCACTTGCATAATGTAATGATAGGCATATTTTGTTTGTAACTTTAAATTCCGTTTTCTCCTTTATTGTATGAATGGAGAAGTGTCATGATTCATAGAATGGTCTGGGTTGGAAAGGGACCTTAAAGATCATCTAGTTCCAACCCCCCTGTCATGGGCAAGGACATCTCCCGCTACCATGTTTCTCAAAGTCCTGTCCAAGCCAGCCTTGAACACTTCCAGGCATGGAGTATCCGCAAATTCTCTGGGCAATCTCCTTTCAGTCTCTCACCATTTATTCCTTCTCACCAGCCTGAGATGTTACATAGAGCCCAGTTCTGCTAGCTGAAGGCAGGTGAATTATCTCACTGCTTATTGAGGTTGTATTAACTAATACAGTTTCAAGCTATTAAGATGGAAAACAAACTCACTGTCTGCGCGTCTTGGGAAGAAAGCCCACCATCTCCATGGCTAGCTGCAACCGCTCAAAGTCATGCTTCAAGTCCTCCCCTTCCACAGAAAAGCAGTCCTGTGGGGTTCAAACAGAGAGATTGAGCACTGAAAGAAATTAAGATCAGACCATGTCCAGATGGCCCAGTCAACACTTCATAAATATAATTTAGTGCTTTCCATGCCTTTTATCAGCAAAGACAACATTTCTAGTCTGGCACTGGAAATGGGATATCCAGGAGGCCCCACTGACGTTACGGGGAATAACTGTGGGGAATTACCCCTGACACCCAGCACAGGGACAGGGGGATGCAACACACCATGGCAGATACAGCAAGAAACAGATGCAATTCACTAAAAGACCAGGATGAGCTCTCGTGGCAAGGCACAATTTTTCTTCTTAAATATTCAAAAGAGTGTGCACAATTAAAAGTTTGAGGTTTTTTAATATTTTTTAAAGTTTGATTAATTTTTTCAATTAAGCTGTTAGAAGAATCTGCTCCTACAAGGACATTAGGAAAGCTAGCCAGAGTGCAAATTTCAATACAATAATCATTTATTGTATACATATTTTAACCTGTACTGCATTTTATCCAGGGCAGGGAAATGGGCTTTCAAAGGATGCTCCATTTCCACCACAAATGCCTTGGTTTGAATAGCCCAGACCTCAGAGCGGACTACGTTGGTGTATCTTCTCCAATATAACTTCTTTTTTTGCTAATTTTTCCTGGAAATACATCCATTTCCTATTTAACATCTCAGGCAAGAGGCAAGTCACACCACTAACAGTACGGCGAGAGTTTGTCAATGTGGGATGCAAAAAGTACATGAATTAACAAAATGAAATATGTTACACATTTACAGGCAGTTTATTCCCCATTAAGACCTGGTCCATTAGGAGTTCCTACCACTAAAGGGGAAGAATTCAGTTTTAATACAGAATTTGCATAATTTAATGTAAAAATATCAGCAAATTAAACTCTGTACAGGAAAGGGAAAGCTTTAAATATATTTTTTGCTAACTTTATTCAAACTACTAAGGAGTTTTCTACAAATATGAACACGGAAAGCATTTGAAATCCACTCCATTTTCTATTTCTTGGAGGCTGAAGTGTCTGAACAGTTTAGTTTTTCAGACAATCCCCAACCGGACAGCAGTTGTTGGTACTTTCTGGGAAATCCAATGACATTCCAGACCCAGTTAATATTGTCCTGCACCAATATTTAGGGAACATATATGCTCCTTAAATGAATGTATAGACTATTAATGCCAAGCTCCTTTTTTGGCTCATCCTGGACACCCCACCCCTCCCACTCCCAATTATTTTCTCTCACTTCATAGCCCATATTTAATACTTTTTCCCATTGCTACTGACAAAAATTCCCACTCTCCAAATCAGAATCAATTTATTGTGCATCACACGAAATGGTGTCATCTTAAACCTCTGAATACCTTGCAATATTTAATAGAGACTTTCTTCAAGTTAACCCATGTCTGCTAATTCACAATTAGAGCTGTAGTTGCAGTGACAATTAATTAAGCAACTGTATCCACATCGCTTCTTCTGGTCATTGGTCTGGAAATCATATTGACCATGCCAGCATGTGTGCACAAACTCATACACAAATAAGTCTGAAAGTTTGCATTCATCTTACAGTATGTAGAGTAAACCATAAATACAGAATATATAGAACAAAGTTACTTTATAGCAGCAGCTTTCTGCCTTACACCGCATTTAAAGCTTCACAACTATATCAGTGATACATTCATCCCACTGTGGAGCATCATTAGAGTGACACTGCAACTCATTATAAGGGGAAATTCTTACTTAAGGTATTGATTTTAACATAGGGGTCTACTCAACACTCAACTAAAAGCTAGAGAAATGCAACTGGACAAAGAAAATGGAAATTTTCTGACCAAGGATAACAATTTAATACTCCACAGAGTGCAGAGGTGTTGACCAGTATGACCATTTAAAACCATGCACAGCATCAATGGCACACTTTCTTTTATTTATAGACAATTGTGAATTACCTTTTTTAAGAGTTCTATCAGGTGTTTGTATGTATTACCCGAAGGAATGCAACAGAGACACCTAAGCTATATACCAGTAAGACCAGCAGGCATCAGCACTACAGTTATTTACGCCATAAAATACCAAGGTAAGAAGTTGTCCCTCCTGAACTCAAACCTTGGCCAACTGGCTTCCTCAGCCACTACACATACACTGAGGACAACCTGGAGAAGTTTTCACACTCGCTGTGGTGACACCTGGCGTTTGCAGGACAGTAATTTACCCACAAATTCTGCAAATAAGTCTTTTTTACATATTTTTTTTAAAAAGATACCACTTTTAGTGGTGGTCCACATTCCAGGAGACAATTTCTTTTCGTGACATCATTCATCCCAAAAGGAAGTCAACAGTAAAACACCATCAACAAGCTCCAAAGTAGAACAAGCTATGCCAAAGGCCATTTAATTAAAGATTTACATAACAACTGCCAAACTCATTAATCCGCATGGAAAGACCTTCTGTGAATGATCTACTTAAAAGCAGATGCTCTCTGTAGCATTTCAGCTCTGTGCTGGTTCCTAATGGATGATAATTATTTTTAAAAAGTAGTATTTTTCTGGATATTAGGGCAGACAAGCATTACAAAGTCCATGCCCACAGACCAAACTCATTATTAATATTCTGCTGGGTCAATTAGTTTTCCAGAAAAAGCAAATCCCCCTGCTCACTATTGTTCCATTGAAGCAATCCATGTATTTCTGTGGAAAGTTTAAACAGGATATAATGAATTTGGTTTCTTTATCAACTGGACATCTGCAGCAGGCTGATTCTATGGTTATGGGGAGTGGTCCAAGGTCTGCTTAAGAGGGAATCATCAACTGAAGCAAAGATGTGATTTACCTCAAGTATCACAGAAAATTATCCTGAGCAACATAAAATACCAGATAAACAGGGAAATTGTAACAGTACACGTTTTTGCTATGCAAAATCAGGACACAGAACATGGGAACCCCCAAGCTGGCCAGGACATTATTGGCCCTTCCAGGAGAAGGTATCAAATTTGAAGTTTGCTTTAATTAATTTAAATTCCTGCAGTAAGCTGTCCTAACCCATTCCTTAAGCAATTAAGGTCTTCGCAACTTAGAGAACTAAGGTATGTAGAAGAGCATCTGCTTCTCACTCTCTGCTCTTGTAGGACCTTCTAAGGATACTGATGTATTAAGGATACCAATCCAATATTCAACATTTTTAAACCTTTGGGGGTTACAATCCCTTTCCTTCCTCTCCTCCTAAGGATTTCACATTGATAATTTGCTGTTAAGTTGCTTATTTAGCTCAAGTAAAGCCCAGCTCCTTCACAGATTAACTCACACTCTTCCAGATGCATCAGCTGTAGTACAGCAACCATTAAGCACACGGCTAAACAAGCAGGATAACATGCAGCCCATCTGAAACATGCTTCCCCGTGCAAGACAAAACCAACAGAGAGAACCACAGGACACACAGACACACAGACACCCAAAGCACATTGCCAGCTGAAGCCATCGCCTCTGACTCAGTTGCACAGGAGCTGCTGGGAAAGGGGGAGAAGTTTCACCATTCCCTTTTTTGGGTTGATCCATTTGGAAAGGATGATCATGTCAGCAGGACTATTTTAGGAGGAGGAATTGGTTTTGCATTCAGAGTAATATCAGGATTTCATTTTCTTGCAGATGGTTCTAGGGGATGTTTTGGGGTTTGTCTCCCCCCCCGCCCCCGGAAGCTGGAGAGCAGATACACTGCTCCAAGCATTGTGACCTGATGCATCTCTTAGGACTCCAAGAAACTGATTTGCTGTTTCATCGGAAAGGAATTTCAATTTCGACATTGCTGCCATATCACGACTTCCATAAATCATCACATATTAAAAACTAACAAAAAATATACTTAGTTTCCTAAAACAAGATGACCAAGTGTTGAAGAAGCTTTCCAGATGGAAGGAACCATAAAAGGGCAAGAGGAGACATCTGTATTGCCAGGAGCTAACACACAGGCAACACCACGACAAGGCAGAGGAAGGGAGAGGGTCATTAATAAGTTAAACTTCATCTGAGATCATTTTCTGCTCAGGTCTTGGAGGACCTAACAAATTCAAATGAGCAGCAGCCCTGCACCAGCAACGCAGAAGACGCGGGTACTTGTACTGACCGGCTCAGAGTCATAGCAATAATCATCCCAGCTCTGTCTGAGGGGTTTCTTTGTCATCTGAAAGCAAGGCAGACTGGGTTAAGTAGCGTTCACACCAAAACCAGCTCCCACTACCTGCTCTTTAACCAGGGCAGGACTTTCCAAGTCAAATAATTGTTGCTCTGCACAGTCAACTCCTTATTTTTAAAGTAAAATTTCTAATACTTCAGCATTGGCGGTGCTCTGATTCCTGCTGACAGTGGTTTCAAGACAGTAAGGACCTCTCATGCAATAAGCTTAATAGATTTGAAGATCTTTTATTTTTCGCCACAGCTGCAGAAAACTTTGGTGTATCTAAACCTGAAAAGCTATTGATGGAAAAGCCCTCTGAAGAGCAGTGGTTTTGTTTCTACTCTCAATCTCTGCTCTAGACACTCAGAAGTGGTGCAAAAATGCAATTCTCCAACCAGTTAGAAAACAACACTTGAAAGCTTTTTAGGTACTTGCACCTTTTTGCAATCAGACAGACATGGAGTTGAGGAGTCAAAGCACGTGTCAGTGACCAGCCCCAAGAGACACACATAGCACCAGAACTTTAAAAAAAAAAAAAAATCTTATCCCGCAAATCACTGACTTCAAAATGGATTCACGTGAATAACCAGCAGACAGAACATCCAGGGTGTACCACACTACCTGCTGTTGGTAGGAGATATGGAGAAGTCATCCAAACTCAGGGAAGAGTTTAAGTAAAGTTGCTTTTAAAAAAATTTTTTTTTTTCCCCAAACCTGCTCCCTGCATTTACAGATCAAACAAATAACAGCACATTTTGGTGAAATATTCTGATAGATTCTTTCCCATCTGCAGTGCAAAACACGTGTCTGTTTTGGATAATACAATGTGAGCTGAGGAATCTGGGAGAACGAAAATAACACTTGACTCAAGGACCAAGTTGACTTAAGGGGCCTGGTTCAGTATTTTATAGCTTTGCAATTTTAGTATTTCATTTCCAGTTAAAACACTTTGGTTCATTTCTAAGTTCATTTTCCCCTTGTTGTCAGTATTAAATGGTCTCTCTAACACTAATTAGTAAATATTTTTAAATTACTGTGATAAAAACCATAAAAACTCAAGAGTGTCCATACACTGCAAGTCCAGCATCTGCTTCCTTGATGCTCTGGATGTACTTCAGCATCCATCTCCAGTCTACTTGTCCACAGCATCTTAATTTAGATTAAAATAAATGTTTTAACCTAAATTACCACATTCCTACTAGTTCTACAGACTACATGCCACTGGATTTCTAATTTTA
Source organism: Actenoides hombroni (assembly GCA_024336885.1). Lineage (NCBI taxonomy): Eukaryota > Metazoa > Chordata > Aves > Coraciiformes > Alcedinidae > Actenoides > Actenoides hombroni. The sequence goes on from WUAM01000287.1 coordinate 22,787,588, forward strand.
TTTTCAATATTAACACCCTTAAACTGCTATTAATAAAAAGGACTACAATTAAAAGCAATGTTTTTGACTGACAGAGAACTACCAGATTGCCCAACAAAACCAGTTAATCTGACAAAACATTTGATCCAAACGATCTTGGCTCTTTCCCACTGCTAAATGGCAGTGCAGATGGTTGTGAAGATCACATCATGTTCTCCAACAAAGATCTCCAGATTTCCCAAAGTATGAGTCTATTTGGCCACTGGCATTACCTCCCGGGTTTTTACTTCGGAGTTGCTGTGTTTTTAGACATATTATGCTTCTGATATTGTTATATTCAAATGATCATGCTAAAGAGCCAGCCGTGAAGCTGCAGAAAAAGGACTACCTCATGCAAGACTTTTTAAATCCTGAAGAGCTTTTAGTATCACACATTTTCCACTTTTCTCCTCCTCAGCAGATGTTAGCGAGTCAATGACATTCACACAGATAACAGGTAAATTATGACTGTTAAAATTAAACCCACAATATATTTAACATATCCCAAGTAGGGGACAAAAATAGGAAGCACTTTATTTTTCATGCTATCAAGTGTTCGGATTGCTAGGGTGGTAGAATTATTGCCAATGATGGAAGGCTGCCTACAGAGCACGAAGACCACCCGTTTTTATTACTCCATACTTTCTTCTTAGCATTAAATTAAATAAAGGCAAGACTGTATATTGTGTTCCCATCAAGAATTCCCACCTGGTTGAGGTAATGATATTCCTCAGGCTGCTTCAGATGAAATGCTGATCTCTCTTCCTCACTTGCTCCCGCCAGGAGATAATAAAACACGTGGTAATTCCTGGTGACAAAAATAAAATAACTAACTAAATATTTTTTTAAAAGATGTTAGACTTCAAAACAAGCAGCAGCTTTAAGTAGAAAAGCGCACGTACACTTCAGAACCAGATTTTCCAGCTTCCAAACTCAGAGCTGAGCACAGTTTAGAAGTGACCCATACCCACTTTGGAGAGATGTAAAGGGTTAAGTTATGGAGAATGAGATCCTTCTTTTCCAGCCACGGACATCAACAGCCCTAAAGAACTCCAAGCCAATATTGTCACATTTTCCTTAAGGACACATGCAATGCTGATGTATTTATGAAAATCAAACCAACATACTGCCTTACAGTGCAGAAATTATTAGTACTACCACCTTATCACCACTAAAAACAGAATAATTTTGCAGTTGCTGTTCTGTAAGAACAGAAAAATCTTCTATTTTTTTACAGCTACTGAAATATTCAAAATACTTCAATATTACTAACACTAAAACCACCCCAAGTGACACACTTCCACTTTGCTTCAAGACAACTGCAACAGGGATTAATGCTGTGAGTGTAGCAGTGTTTCTAAAACTAAAACTGCTTTTATGCTGGATGTTTTCCAGGAGGAACAGAGTTTAATCATCTTACAACACCCAAGAGTCTGTTTCTCAGAGCTGTAGATGCTGTTTAACTTTGGGATTGGCCCAGGAGTATTCGAAAGAACTTCTCGCACAATGTCCATCTCAAATGGGAAACGCAGACAGAACTGCCAAGGGTTGAAAGACAACCAGAAGCAGCAAATTTGTGTATAATCAGAGTATGGATTACTGAGAGAGGAGTGTATAACAAATAATTAGGAAATTAGGTTTTTTTAGCAAGGCCTGATGGGACAGGACAAGAGGCAATGTTTTAAACAAAGAGAGAGATTTAGTCTAGAGGAGAAGAAATTTTTGACAATGAGGGTGGTGAGACCCTGGCCCAGGGTTGCCCAGAGAGGTGGTCAATGCCCCATCCCTGGAACCATTCCAGGTGTGGTTGGCCAGGGCTCTGTGCAATCTGCTGTAGTTGCAGATGTCCCTGATCAATGCAGGGGAGTTGGACTAGATGAGCTTCAAACGTACGTTCCCACCCAAACCAATCTATGATTCTCTAAGAAAAATTTGCTTTAATTTGTTTTCTATATAATTTTAGTTTTAGAGACCCTTCTGACAGCTTCAGTGTGTTAAGTAGTGTAAAACAGAACTAAAACACCACCTCCTCCCCCCAACTTAAATATTAAATAGCTTGCAAGCTGCACAAGAAAACAAATAGCACATAATAATCCATATGACTTGAATCATAGAAACAATATAAGGACTGTCAATAAAATAATGGAGTTTATTTTCCCTGGGTAGTCCATTATTCCTTATACAGCAAAATACAAAATGCACCATTTATCTGTGCAACCAAGGGTGAAAATCCTGATCCCCCCTGTGCCAGCTCCAAAAGGGTTTTACACCATCTGTGCCATGCTATCAGCACATATAGAAGTCAAAACCAACCCTGTCAGCAAAATATAGGCACCTACCGTTCGTTGTGCTCCTGATAGACTAGTCTTGATTTCTCCAGGAGGTACTTTTCAACATAAGCTCTAGAAGGAAGAAGTAAAAAGCGTTTTTCATTGACCTGAAACACAACTGAAATGAACACAGTTTTGCCAGGACATTTCAGCATTAGCACACGCGCGCACACACACACACAAAAAAAGTTTCAGTCTTGTTTCACTTAGTTATATAAATTTCTTCCTAGGCAGAACAAACCCAATATTATGTTTGGCTTTTGAGGTTTTTTTGGTTTGATACAAAGCCAACACTAACTTGGATATGAAAAACATGATCTCAGATGCGTCAGCCTATGGGCAAAGGAGCACGGGGGGAAATTTTGACAGCAACGAAGAATCTCAGATATCTATTTAATCCAAAACCAGCAAAATAAAATTGCTTGCAGACCAAGATTTGTGCACAGGAAAAACATATCTGGGTATAAAAGTTTTGCAAGATGAGATTTAGCTGCAGAATCAGTCCCCAAATCGCCATCTCCTCTTCCAGAAGAGCCACTTTTGCAACAAAAGTTTGGGTCATTAACATCTGGCTACGGCCAAGAACAATTGTATAAGCTCTTCATTGGAGTTTACAGTTTATCCTAAGAGCCTTCGTAATAAACATGTTTAATTTACATATTAAATACTTTTTGCAAGTTTGTAGAGCTAAAACAAGCTTTGACAGGCTTTTTTCTTCCAAACAATACTAAACAGTAATGACAGAGGTTTGGAAACGGGAACTGTAATTGGCAGGTTTAATGATGTCGCTGAGCTCTTCCAGGTACAGACACCCAGCGATGTGGCACCGCCGTTATCGGCCACGTAGGAAGCGGGAAACCCAACGAATCTTGGGCATGGTAGGACAAGAAGATGCCCCTATGTTCACTCTGCCACCATAGTCTCCAGATGGGGAAGGCGGACCTATTTACGATTTGCATCTCAGTAATTCTCCCTTCCTTTCACTAAAAAATGAAATCAAATTATTTAGCCGTGCTGCAGAGGTGAAACGGCACTGGAAAAGGCACATCCAGCCCCCAGTGGGATGATCTTGCTGGGCAGGAGGAGTAAAGACAGACATCAAAGCAGCTTTATCCCTCCGCATGACATGCACCAAGAAGGTTTATTCCATGGGAAAAAGCTGAGAACTCTCTCTGGATATTCCTTGCCAAGGAGGTTTCTTCGTATCCCCTTTCTAACCTGACTACATTTTTTCCCTTCTGAGCCATGAATTCACCGCAGGTTTGGTGAACAGATGAGTGAAAAAGGTATCTGAGCATCTCAGATCCCACTCTCACCCCGGCAGTCACTCAGCATGCTGCCGTACAACAGCCTGGGTCCACAGTCCTTGATATTTCATCCATTCCCCTGCCATTTCTGCTCTTACTGTAGACACACACACACAAAATAACAAATAAAATTTAAAAACAAACAAAAAAACCCCAAACAAACAAAAAACCACCAAAAAAACCCCCAAACACTCATGCAATCATGTAGATTGAAAAGGTCTTCTAGAGGTCATCTGATCCAAATCACTATATAACCCCAGCTCTCTGAGCCTGTCCTCACAGCAGAGGGGTTCCAGCCCTTGTATCACCTTTGCAGATCTACTTAAGTAAAAAAAAAACAAAAAAAAAACAAAACAAGAAAAACAGAAACCCCAGTTTAAGTATTAAAAGATAAATGTCTCCAAATGTTTTCTTCTTATTTACTGTTCTCAAATCCACATTTAAGGGTAAAGAAAAGGAGTTCTGAGAGTATGATTTTGTGTAAAATTCTCATTTAATAGCGCTACAGAGCCTGTCCTTAGCACCCAAGGTAATAGCAGCTGAAATCTGAGACTGAATTTCATACACAAATACCAACATGCAAAGCACCCCAGCCCAGCATGTTTGAAAGCACTGGCTCCTGGTATTTGAGATATAGCTTCATGCCAGTGCACAGATTTACCATCATACCAGGGCACTCTTGCTTTTAATTAAAACATCTCTCTGGCTCGCCTGCAATTTTATGGAGCGTGTCAGATGTTGGGGCTTTTGATCATCTTCTGAGGACTGAACGGGTTGCAAAGACCTTCTTCCAGAACTTGCTTCTCATCGGACAGGACATAATAAATTCATAAAGCCTTATGGGAAAGCACTTCACTGCAGCCATGGCTCATGCTCCATCTATTTTAAAGACATCTTCAAAGCCTTCATTTCACGAGGTGGGCTGCTGCTAAAGCTCCTGGCTATTACATCTGTAAGTTCAAATTCATTTCGGGTGTTGAGTCATTATATTCCTGGGGTTTATAAGCAAATAGCCAACTGCTATTTTCAGCCTCCGAACAGCAAAATTCTGATGTAGGGCTGCAAATTACAGTTACATTAACAAAGCAAATAATATGCAAAGTACAGGATGATGATTCACTTGGGTTGCACTTAAAATCTATGCTAAGTTAAAAAAAAATAATTAAAACTACTTGTGATTTTCTTTGTAATATGACAGGAAAAAACTGCAGTCTCGTACACCAGGAACAGCTCATATAAATGTGTTTTTATTTGTTGCACTGTATTTCAGTGTGTATTAAAAAAATTGAAGCTTGTTACCCTGTATTTCAGTAGGTATTATAAAAAAATTAAGGCTTACCCTTTTAAGAAAACAGCTCTCCAGAATTAAAGGAGAGAGAGAGAGAAAGAGGGAGAACATCAAATTTGACGTAGGATGAAAAAACAGCAGGAAGGTACACAGAGTACCCAAGTTCATTTGAAAAATTAATGGAAGCTGTTTGTGTGATACTGTTCTGCTGGAAACTAAGCAAGGAAAAAAAAAAATTAAAAGCAGTTCTCTAAAATAACAAAGTCCCAGCAAGAGACTTCTTAGCTGGCTGCAGAAATTATACATCCCCTGGAATGCCACTTCTACTCTTCATTTTTCCAGCTGAGTTAATGAACTCAGACAAAAAGCAGAGTTCACAAAGCCCTGATCATTTAAATCTTGCTTGTGTCACTTCATGATGACCTGACGCCGTGTAAATTGTCTAAAGCTAAAGAGAAAGCCAAGCTTAGGTGAGCCCACCCAGGATTCCTCCAGAGGCTTCCAACTGTGCAGCACTTCTGCTGCAGCCTTACCCAGGAGAAGGAAGGTTAGAGTCACAGATAGATGTCCCAGGAGCTTCGGGCAGCAGGAGAAACACTGAAATAAACTATGGAGAAGTACAATGGAGACAGGCATCTCCTTGCAATGGCCTGGTGGTAAAAAGAGGCCCTAACTGGTCAAGGGCTGGGTTAAAGACAGACTTCAGGGTGGAGACAGAAGTATATGGAGAATTAGACAGTGATCCAGAGGGGTCTGGCTCCATCGACTCTGTAACACACATTGCACAGCTGGCTTTCACTTCTGAGCAAAGCCAGCTTGCTGAGCCTCTGCTTCCCATCATCTGCTCCAGCTCCCTAACCCATCCCCTTTCCTGCCTTAACTGTTCTCTTAAAGGTTCAGTTTCAGCTGAATTATAATGTTGACAACACGATTAAGGAGAGCTCAGTGGGCTCGAAGCCAGGTCAGGTGTATCCAGAGATGACAATATTTTCATACTCACAGATTTAAATATGCTAGAAAAATGTTTGGTTTTTTTTTTTTTTAACCTCTCCATTTTGGGAAATAAACTGGACAAAAAAAAAAATGAACCTACTTTGTTGTGTGCCCCCTGTTTAGCCCTCTTGGGCAGGGAGAAGCACGTAGAGCATCATCAATCTGACACAACTTACCCTCGCACGGTGCCCGTCTCCTGATAATTCACCTGAATAAACTTGCCGAAGCGACTCGAGTTGTTGTTATGTGCTGTTTTTGCATTTCCAAAAGCCTGGGAAAAGACAGAGATGCCATCGTTACGTCCAAAAAGCCACCACCTCATCTTATCTATAGGCACATCACCAACAGCTTTGGGGATTTCGCTATCGCTGGATAATTAATACAAAGCCAATGGTGGCAGTTAGTGAAATGGTCTAGAAAATAATACAGTGAGCTTCTGGGCAGATATTAATTTTCAAATTGCTGTTCGTGAAGGGCAGAGAAACGACGTTTAAAAATAAAGTGCTGGCTGTACAAGAGAGGTTTAATATTTGAAGTCGTTCTAGTCTCTATTAAGGCTGTGCTTTATGCATTCAAATAAATAGAAAACTGCACTGCTCTGACAAGACTCTACACTTTAATGACTAGAGGAAGCTGCTTTCTAATTATATATGGAATTGGGGGGGGGGAATGCTTTGAAGGCCACTCAAATGCTAGACAACATCATATAGAGCAGCAGCATAACTCAAGAGTACTTTCAGCATTTTAGACACTGTTGTTTTCAATTTGCTGCTATTGGTTTATCAAAAGCAAAATGCTTTTAAGTCTTTATTACACAAAGCTTTTATTAAAACCCTGCCTCGCTGAGGCACCTAATGCAGAGAGTCATTTATTGCCATTTAAATGATATCTCTGAACAGAAGAGCTATTGGAAACCAATAAGAACTGTAGCTCAGATTCACTGAAAACTGGGATTTGTCAATGGTGCCCAAATCACTCTACCAATAATCCAGCCCATGGAAACAGAATCTGTCAAGCTGCCAGGTCCAATTAATGTTTCATTTATTAAACCTGTTTTGATAATCATTCACCTTTCCTTCTAAGACAAACTTATTTAAGGTAATTACACGCAAGATCATTTCTAAGTGTTGTTTGTCTGCAGACATGGAATTACAGCTACAAACACAGTTTGTGCTGAGGCTTAAAATCAGACCTCAGCTTCCAGCCCTCAGTAGATTTATTCCCTACTCAGCTTTTTATTAGAAAAGATTAAAAGGGTTTTAACATCTATAATCTGAAGCTTTCCAAATGACCTTTTGAGATTTAACTTTGCAACTAACAGCACAAAATAAAGGGCAAATTAAAAGAAACCTTGGAGAAAAGGCGTTTGACACCTTTGGTGCCTGCATGATGTGTGCTCCTGTGTTTACTTTTATCTTCCCAGGCAGATTTATTAAGCGATCCGGTTAAATTTAGTGATTTAAGAAATGAAGAAGGTTTGCTACCAGAATAACGTGATTTTCCCACCCCCTCTCGCCCATTTGAATACAGGGATTTGTTTAAACTCAAGCCATTGCATATGAATTAGCTTTAGTTGACTAAAACAAGTTCCGGGAGAGTTGAAACCTGCCGAGCAAGCAGGGATGATTTCAGACATGCAGCAGAGAAAGGCACCCCTGCAGAGATTTCAAATCTTTTCAGGCTGTTCCCACTTGTTTTCTGCTTATTCCCCCACCAAAATCCCCCATGCACCCACCATCCCTCCTCTCCCCCATCCTCTGGAGGATGTTGAAGGTGCCCACACATCCATGGGACCACTGAAGTCCCCCAGATTTTCCTGTTGACAGAAATCTAGGCACCCTCTCCCCAGAAATAAGCATTTTGGCATTAAAAGACAGGGTGCTATTTAACATTGCCAAAGGATTTACTTGTCCTCCTCCAGAGACACAGCAATAAGCAGAATATGTTGATACTCGTAGAATCATTTTGGTTGGAAGAGACCTTTATCACTGAGTCCAACTGTTAACCCAGCACTGCCAGGGCACCACTAAACCATGGCCCTCAGCACCACATCTCCATGGCTTGGAA
>WUAM01000287.1:22813889-22823934 GCA_024336885.1 Actenoides hombroni
AAAGAGGGGAAAAAAAAATTAAATACACAAAGTTCAGCATCTAAATTTATAGAGAAGTGAATTTCAACCCCAAGAGCAAGGGATCAAAAGGCCAACTGTGCAAAGGTAACCCAACCCTTTAAAACACATTTGCTAAAAAAATCGCACTTTTAGGCAATTTTAGGCAGGGCAGGAAAAGCAGAAGCAGGCACATTTTCTCTTTAAGACAGTGCTGTGTGGTATTTGGGACCAGCGCTGGCAGAGCAGCACAGACTCTGGCTCACCCTCACTTTCTCCAAGAGACCTGGAGGCAGCTAGAGATGCACAACAGCAGCCGTCCAGCTGCTGGAGCGAAGGAATGCAAACTGCTGCTTCAAAAGCAGAAGAAAGAACAGACAGGATTCAGATTTTATTCCCCATCCCCCACCTAAAATACAGCTGCAGTTTGATAGCAGAAAATAAGAGGAAACAGAAAGAAAAGCGAAGAACTGTGCGTCTCATCTATTTCTTGCCTCTGGTCACAAACTTGTTTGACTATAAGTAATGACTGTAAATCTGTACTTGGGGAAAAAAAATAAATGCAACTAACTTTTCAGGTAATGTAATAGTTAATTTAATTAAGGGACTTTTATAGTTTCATTTATTTCAGTGGACTGAGTGATGCTTAGGCAGTTTTGCAACTGGACTATTTTACCTACTCCTGAAAAAAGCAGAATTTAAGGAAAACAAACGAACAATTCCTCAAACTTCCTACCACTTTCTTCTTGGAGATCTCTCTTCTCTACCTCTGGAATTCTAAGCTAGACAGAAATGCTCTGTCTGACACTACTTAAGAGAACCACAAAGTGGACCTTGGTGCAACAAGATACATTAAAAAAAGGAAAAGGAAAACCAAACAGGGAAACGCTTCAAATGCGTAAGAGGATTAGAGATGGAATGCAAGAGTTATTATAAATTAATGTGGTCACCTAGTTGGGTCATCACAGCAACAACCATTAACTGCAGACCACCAGAGCCTGCTCTGACCTTCTTGCATTGACTGCAGCAAGAAGCAGCTCCGTAATTTCTTTACAACAGAAGTACAGTTGAAGCTGACCCAAGTCCTCAGACTCATTAATGAAATATAGATGCAGAGAGCAGATACTGTTGTCTACAAGCACCAAAAAAACCCCACTAAAAAAAAACAACCACCCCTCAAATCCATGAGTTTTACTGTCCTTTAGTCAAAGCTGCTTTTTATTTGAAGAGAAGAAAACGTGGCCCTCAAGCCATCTCTGTACCGAGGCTTTGAAGAACAACAACAACATGGCCAAAGCTGATGTTCACATCATCCACGTGCTTTAACCAACAAAGCTCCTTCAGAAGCCAAACTGGCAATTCTAAGGAAAACCATTTAGAAGAGTTACAGGGCAAATTCAAGGTAAATTAATTAACAAAATAATGTTTTTCCCCCCTCATTGTGTCATTATCAGCAAAGTTAATGGTGCAGTTCATCTGATCTCCAGGAAGTCCTTACACAGTAATTGCACTGGCCAAATCAAGGAGTTGTGACTAGATATCAAAATTCGGACTGTGAACATTACCTTTGATCTCTGCCCCAGCCCAATGATGTTGAGTGCACAGAAACTCCTTAAATACACTATCACCTATGTAGGCTGGGCAATGATTTCTTTCTTCAACATACTATATAGAAAGGCAACTGATAATTCAAGAAAGGCTTTTTGATTTCTGTTTTCAAACTGAAAAGTCACTGAGATATACCAGTATTAAGAAACACTTGAGTGAAAAAAGCATGAGTTTTTCAGAAAGTCATTTGCTGCACTTCTATTTATCTTTTTTTTTTTAAGAAATACAACCTTCTCTTATAGCTAACTCTGTTGTAACTTTATTATCAGCGTTTCACAGATAACCTCAGATTAGTGTCATAATAAAACCTCAACTACTTAACGTTGGGTTTTTCGCACCGTTAAAAAGTTTCCACACTAGGATTGTTTCCATTTTACCTCAAGCACTGGTCCGGCTCCAAGAATAATCTGTTCTACTCCGCTGGCAAATCCCTTCTGGCTGAGGGCGGTGAGGTGATGAATCAGAAAGTTGGTGCTCTGCGTCTTTCCCGAGCCGCTCTCTCCCGAAATGACGATGCACTGGTTCTTCCTCCGCTGAAGCATGGCGTGGTAAGCCACGTCGGCCACAGCGTAAATATGGGGCTCCAGCTTCCCCAGCTGATGGTTGTCGTACATCTTGACGTACTTGGGGTTATAAATAGGTAGGAACTTGAACGGATTAATAACGATGAGGATGCTGCCTACGTAGGTGTAGATTTTCTCTTGCTTGAAGCGGTTTCTGAGATTTTCCAGGAGCGTTTTCTCATTCAAGTCTGGCAGGCTGCACAAGTCGTCGTAGTCCTTCTGCTGCGGCTGGGGAAGGAAGCCGCGCTCCACCATCCTGCGCCTCTCCTCCGTCACCCGCAGCCAGGACTGGAGGCTCCCATAGTGAATGGACCCATCCAGGTTCTTCTCCCGCAGGAGGAAGCGATAATCCTCGCCACTGATGCGGTTCTCCAGGGCCATGCGAGGCCACAGCATCATGCGCTGGACCGGGCAGTCCGTAGGGTTGAGGATCCATTCCTCCCCACCAAACTCCTTCACTTCTGCAAGGACGTAACATTTTGTTTTCTCGAGCTGGAGTTTATTAATGAGCGAATCGATCACCTCGGCAGCCGTGGAAGTTTTCCTGGCAGTGATGGGGCAGTAGATTGTCCCTTCCGCGATGCTCCCCGGGTAGATATGCAGTGTGTATTCGCTATCCTCAAAGCGTCGTCTTCCTCCAACATCATTTACACTCATATTGGATTCTTTCCCATCAGTACCCGCGCTGCATAGTCGGGACCGTCCTCTATCTTGTCAGGTCATCATGTTAGCAATGCTAAAAAAAAAAAACCAACACAAAAAAAACCAGGTTAGGTGTTTTATGTTGGTAGGGATCCTTGAAAAACGGTTGATGTGCACCCTGAGATGCAACACAGCAACTCAAGTGATGACATCAATTGCCTTAAAGAAAGTAAAGGATGATTCCCAACCAACACCTGAAAAGAGAACAGGGTTTTCATACTCCAAAGCTGTAACAAATAAATCACAGCATCCCAGCATGGTAGTGATTGGAAGGGACCCCTGGAGGTCATCTGATCTGACCCCCCTGCTCCAGCAGGGTCACCCAGAGCGCACAGGGCCAAGGATCACATTGTCCAGGTAGGTTTGGAATCCCTCCAGAGCAGGAGACTCCACAACCAAAAAAGTATTTCACAAACACAAGCAATGCCTCAGGCTCCCCTCTACTCAGCCATAACTACATAAAGCACCTCAAGCTTTTCTTACTTTTTCCCTGACACTGAAGCAGTGAAGATGCAAAAAAATTTAATTACTCAGCAGTCACAAGCTCCAAGTCCTCTCACTTTGCACAGAGACACACGAATCCCACAGCACCGCCCACCCAAGAGTGCACGCTGCTGATACCCCTGATGCTTTGCTCCAACACTCCTGGGATGAGGACCTCGTGTTGTCTGAATTCACCTATTCCTACAGCTGCTCCAAAATCCAGACCGTGAGAAGAACTGTCAACTTCTCATGGGTGTGTGGCACACAACACCATTAAATTTTAGTTGCTGAGATAAAATGACCATCACCTTCCCTGGTGGACCTTTACCTTGCCCTAGATACATTATCTCATGGTCTTATGCCATTGAAGAGTAGATAAACTTTTTTTTTCTTCCTACCCAGATTTTAAACCCATCGGGATTCCAACAGTAGCACTTTTCCATCCACCAAGTCAACCTTTTTCAGAGATGTATCTGACATGAGATATGAAGAATAGCAGCCAACTCACTCCTACAATCTCATTTGTTCTCTCATACTGCTTAAAACCCACAGCACTGAAACACCAAATGCACAGTTCATTTCTCAAACTTAATCGCTAGAAGACAACACCCCAAAGGAAAGGAATCCCAGAGTTAATGGTCCTCAGTTCTCCACCAAGTGGTTCTAACAAAGTCAAAACTCCCCTTGAAAATGTTAAGGGTTATTACAATATAAAGACAAAACTTTGAAGAAATGTAGAAGACCAGAGCCAGAATCCGGGCGATGAAGTGGCAGATGACATTTAATACAGATAAAAGGTTATGTCCTAATGTTATGTACAACACTGAGCTTCTCCTTGAGCATTGATTCACAGGAGCAAGACCTCATGACTGTAAGAGTTCCAACAAAAGACTAAAAAACATGAGGTCAAAACCCACTTCAGGTTTAGGGAGCTCCTGAGCTTCAGATTTTCAATGTTAGGAAGAATTTGACATGGTTGCCCTGTCCTTGCAGTCCTCCCCAAGAACCCAGACCCAAGACCTTCAGTCCAAGCACAGCCGCCCTCATCTTCTACAACCACCCAAGGCTGGGATTTGGAGATTTGTTTCATTTAGTACAGAACTGCTGAGGTCCTCAAATGAAAAGTTTTATTTTATGTTGCATTGTTTCTGGCTCCAATATTTCATTAGGAATATTATCCCCAGCCACGCGCTATTCAAAGCAAAGAAATTAATGTGTCACAGTGAAATATATCTGGCAGGGATTCACGGCACATTGCTTGGTAGCAGGACATATATTATATACTGGGAAGTGCTCCAGCTGCTTTCATATAGCTTTAGTGTAGGCACAGATACAACAGGCATGATGTCAGTTAAGTGCTGGGTTGGGTTTTCTTTGTCTACGACTCCAACATAAGGTTTTCTCCCCCCCCCATCTTGAAAAGTAACACCCACCACATGTAAGGTAGATAATTCCTCATCAAGATTTTACTTCAAAGCTTATGACAAAAGGGCTGGCTATTTTTATGCAAGTTATCAGGGGGTATCAAATACTGCTGACTCACGGGAGAACTGCAAACAGGACTTTAGGTTGGTCACCTCCAGCAAACCAACCTCCCCTTCTGCCTCCTCCCTCTTGTCAAACACACACACAAGCTCAATAAACGCTCTATAAAACACCAGGCCACTCAACCCCACCCTCCCAAAAGCTTTCCTCGCTTCTCCACAGATGCTTATTCTGCACAGAGTTAGCACAATAACAAACATCTGCATCTTCTGCATCTCAACAACTTGACTCCAACACAAGCCAAGTACGAACCCCACGGAGATGCTAAAAGCTCCAGTAACTTCAGGAACACAGGAGAGCCAAGTTCCGCCCCCCTCCCCCCAAAACCACTCAAATGCCAGAAGCTTCCACTAATGACTAAGAAATTCTGTGAGGTCAGAAAGGAAAGAGGTGTTAATTGGAGCCTTATAAATCACAGGGGGCATGCCCCCCATATTTACTTTCAATACATCTCAGAGTATTATGTTGGGTCAAAGCAACATTAATGAAGATAACTGCTTGTGGTCTCCCCACTGCCTGATGCACATGAGCCTGGATCTGCTCAACATCAAGCACAGCCTCTTGCAGACAAGCACTTTCCACAGTATTTTGGAGAAAATATTGCAACAAAATAGGCATAATTAGGTAATTAGCATATGGCCAGGAGAACGGCTCTCCTAATGACGACTATTTAAGCATATTAGCTTTTATCCAACTTTTCAAATTAACCATATTTTTGCATTTGGACAGAAAAAAAAAAGAACATGAAAAGAACAAACCAGTAAGTATTTTGCAACCCTTGCTCTATGAGCTGTTTTAATTAAAGGCGTTCAGCATCGCTACGTGTTTGCATTGAAATGAGAACATAAAAAAAACGATGCGACATCTAAGTCAGTTCTGTAGTCTCAGGGAAAAGAAAAGCAAGTGTCTTGCTGAAAGGGGGTTCTTGTCACAGTACCTAAATAAGTGGCAGCTTATAAGACAAAGTGACTTTGCCACCAAGCCATCGTTCAGCTGCTTTGTGACTAACATACCAGCAAGGATGAAGGCAGATAGAGTAATGGGATGGGAGATGGAAACCCAGACCCCAAAACTAATCACCAACTCCCGTGAACACTCCGGCCAAATTTATAGACTACGCACGTCTGGGAAAGGAATTTATTGTATTGTAACCCAACATACTTTCAGCCCAATATTTTCTCTAGCCTTTTCCATTTTCTATGTCTGAACGAAGGTTCTGACTCAAATTGACTGTGCACACTACTCCATTCTACTATAACATTTTTAATTGAGGTAAAAACCTAACAGAGTGTTAATAATCCCAAGGAGCTCAGAAGCCCTCAGAAGAATCAATCTGATTATCAGCAGGTTGACAGAAAAAAGGTATAAAAATTATGACATCAGCTAGGCTTTGTGCATACACTAAACTTGTAAATAGTGGTTTATTTTTAAGCTATACACAAGGTTTTGCCTAGCTGACCACGGTTTAATATACACAGACAATAGTGCAAGCTTGCTTTCTCAAATTAAATATCTATTTAACCGCAGATAGTGACTTCTCTTGCATCGAGCACTGCAGTTTTTAGCAAGCATTACTCCGTAAGGGATATGAAACAAATGAGGATGCTTCCAATACCTTTGGAAAAGTAACTGAAAAGGAGACTTTTGGTTATGCCAGTTCTTATTTTTCCTTTCAGACAGACCAATCGCTGTAGTTTCATTTTCAGGGCCAGCGTAAGCAACATGTGGCAAAGCTCCAAAATAAATCATCCACTGGAAGCATCAGTAACCATCATAAATAATCTCTGACAGCTAAAGCCTGAAACCACGGATGGAGTTTGCCAAATATTGGACGATTTGGAAAAAAAAAAGTAGAGATTAGTGTCAGCGTTGAGGCTGCTGAAGGGGCAATTCTGGAAGCAAAGTTGACTCAGTTTTATTATAATATCCCATAACCCAGAGAAGGGACTGGAAAAATCATGAAGCTTTCCCAATCCTCAGGCAATAAGAACAGGCTCAAAACAGCCTGGATTTATCCACCCACCAGTCCATCAAAATGTGTACTGTGTGGGGCAAGAAATTCCTGAAAGAGATAAACTTAAATAATTTGATACAGAAAGGGCCAATCTAAACATACTCCACTACTTAATCTGAATATATCAGCACAAGAGCTCTCCAGATTTCTCCAGTGAAGCAGCAAATAACCCCGTGTTGCTCGTACCCAAAATAACTTACCACAGACATCAAAATTGATGCCAGACAGACACATCTGAGAGAGCTGATGCTGTAAAAACTACCACATCCTAGATGGGCAGAAAAGCCCACATAGGTGCTCAACATCTTGGTTGATATTGCAGTTTTACATGTCAGATCATTGGATCATCTCTACAACACTGAACCCTCCACTTTTGGTCACTTTCCATGCTCGACATGTTTTTCTCTTCCCACTGTTTGCTGATGGGAAAGAAACATCATTATCATTGCTTAATGACTTACATCTCAAACTCAGGCAGGAGATGGTGCTACTAAAAATGTAGATTTATGGAGCCAGGTATTGGTGCAAGGAAGGCAGGAGGTGTAAAGAGAGCTGTTTAGCAGTAAAACCACATGTAAAATTTCTATCAAATGAGTTATGCCCAAAAGAATGAAACCTTTAATGCAGGAAAAATGAGAGTTGGAAGTGTTGTAGTGATCATAGACTGGTTTGGGTTGGAAGAGACCTTTCAAGGTCATTTAGTCCAGCCACCCTGCAGTGAGCAGGGACACCTGCAACTAGATTTGTAAGCACAATTCAAATTTACTACTTCAAAAGAAATAAGCGACACCTGAAGGCACCTCCTCCCGCAACAGTAAAGACACAGGTGCAATGCAGTAGAATCCAAACTATACATTTTACTGCTTCAGTGGTTGCTTTCCTCTCCCCTTAACATCTTCCATTTGGTCCCAATTCTGTAATCAAGAATTCTTCTCTTGCTAAAGCCACTTCATCTTGCTTGGAGTCCAAAGCAAACATGGGTCAACCTAAAAATCCAGTGTCCCTTCCCTTCCTGCAAACCCAAATGACTTTGTAGATAAACCTTCTCAGTGTCCTTAATCCAAGTTGGATTTCTAAATGGGTTTCCCTTTCCAGAACCTGGAATTACCCCATGTCTTGAAGTTTTGATATGCCCCTGCAGTCTGACAACCTCTCAATGGTTCTAGCAGCTGGAAGATGGATGAGGATGCTGCTACCAGCTCATCACGCTCCTGCTGATTCAGCTCATGTGGATGTCTCTCAGTTTCTACCAGACCTTCCAGCTGAGACAAAATGAAAATGGGAACAAAAACAAACCTAAGAGACAAAAAAGTTACAGGAAAAGCTGTTGCAAAACAAATTACTCCTAGAAGCCATTGCAAATGGTTCTGACAAACGAGGAACCGAAGGAGGACGTGAATAACACCACGGTCACTTACTCTTCCCCATAAGGTCAAAGCACCTTCCGTGTGGGGAATGAATCAGCATCCGAGGAATTAATCAAGGCTACACAGTGAACAAAGTTCTTGTTGGAGGGATTCCTGCCTTGCTGGCCAGAGATGCTACCAGAGGCATTTAAAAAAAAAAAAAAAAGGAAAAAAAAAAAAAAAAAGGAAAAAGAAAAGAACCAAAGACTACAGGAAGGCCTGGTGACGTCTTGTGACTGAGTCAACTGACCAGAAGTGATTTCTATCTTTGCTTCCATCACAGCATTTCTGTGTGATGCTGGGAGACCACCCCAAAAAAAATAGTAGTGCAAACAAAAATTGTGCTCTGGACTGTTCCTCTTTCTTGAGGTCCTGATTCGAGTCACTGCATCTCGATTTCGGGAACCGTTACTGCCCTCCTGAAATGTGTGCCTGAAACAGCAGCAGCAGTGTCAAAAGTATTAAAATAATAAGCTTTTTTCATGGTATTCACTGAACAGTTGGCACCTGGAAGTTAACTCCATAATATTAAAAAAATTAAATTATAAAAAAATCAAAAGGAAATGGCTGCATCCTCTCTCAGGCTGCAAGTGTGGCATTTGTTTAACTGAAACTTGCTGATTTCGTGCTCCCACACAGCAATTCCGTTCACCCATCAGCCAAAATACCCAATTCTCCAGCTTTGTGGGTTGGTTTTGCTCCTTACAGGTGCACCCAGAGCAGTTCAGCCTCTGGAAACCCAAGTGAAAATAAAACAGGAGTTCATATCCCAAAAGAACAGATCACTGTCAAATACCACATAAATGCAAGAGCAGAGAAGAGCCAAAGGACACAAAATTCTTCCTATTATCTTACAAGGCACAAGCCCAGCTCTTTACATTTTTGCCTGCAGCCAAAATTTTCACATAGAAAGTCTGAAAAGAAACAGTGTTGACAATAAAAATCATTTTTAACATGTTAAAAATGAAGGGTATAAAGCATTTAGAGCAGAGACACACCGCCAAGGACAAGAGTTCACACTGAGGAAAATCTCCCACCAGCCCCAAAATAGATGCAGAAAATACCTTTTTTCAGAGCCCAGGAATTATGCCAGCACCAAGGACAAGACGCTTCTATACTAGAAGGGCTCAAAAGCTTCAGAGAACAAAACTTGGGGAAATAAAAGCATCTTTCCACTCCTAATCCAGCCCTGCAGACACCAGCGGGAGAAGCCTGACTTTGGATGGACATTGAAGGATGAAGCGTGGACTCCAGCATCACTTAAATCTTCAAGGAGCTTCACTCTTGAAATAATAGCTGAGCACAAAGATATTTGCTGTCCCAGAAGCAGTAAATATTACATAAATACTTTGTGCTTGCTGCACTGGAAAATTTCTGAAGATAAGGGAAATAAACGGCAGCTGAATAAAAAAAGATTTCATTTTTATACACTATCACCAAGAATAATTTCTCATATTACAATTTTATCATAATGTAGGAGTCTTTAGAACATTTGTGTTTATATATATAGATATATATAGATAGATACACTGCTACGTATCAATAGATTGACTGAGATATATATATATACACACTGGTATATATCAATATATTACTATATATATTAAAATTAGACATTGAGGGGCTGGAGCTTGTCCAGAGAAAGGCAGAAAAGCTGGGGAAGGGTCTAGAGCACAAGTCTGGTGAGGAGCAGCTGAGGGACCTGGGGTTGTTCAGCCTGGAGAAAA
>WUAM01000287.1:22825700-22846396 GCA_024336885.1 Actenoides hombroni
TGGAGTCCCCATCCCTGGAGGGGTTTCCAAGCCATGGAGATGTGGTGCTGAGGGCCATGGTTTAGTGGTGCCCTGGCGGTGCTGGGTTAACAGTTGGACTTGATGATCTTAATGATCCTTCCCAACCTAAATGATTCTGTGACTCTAACCCATATATTTTAGAAATCAGACTGTTATACAAGCCCATGTATAGCTGGTTGCAACCTATACATTCTCACTAGCACAAAGAGATATCAAAGCATTTGGAAGTGTGCCACTAAAGAGTAAGGAGTATTAAAACTTTCCTGCCAGATTTGCTGAGTTACCTTACAAAGAAATTTAAAAAAACAAACAAAAACACCAAACAGGATGAGTCACATTGTAAACAGTGTTTCCAGCAATTAGTTTAGAAAAAAAAATTTTTTTTTTATAAATATGGCCTTTAGAGGAAAAAAGAATCATCTCACAGATTAGGATAATTGACAAGCAAGAGCACAAATAGGATGTTAAACTAACCACAAAAAAGGTATTTAATCTCAAAATGAGGCTGTCAGGTAAGTGCCACAACACAAGAGCAGCTTTTTGACTCAAATAAGAGGGTTCTGAATGCATCAGGACATGAAACCAAACCTGAATTCTCCTTACAAGCAAATAATTACTGAAAAATCCCTTGAATTACAGATGACAACTTCACTAAAATTAGGTATTGTCAGCTATCTGCAAACACAAGCCTTAGAGTTCTTGGAAAACACTGTTAAAAAGAAGAAAAAAAAAAGATAAAGGTGTTATCCAAGTATTTAATAATGCAAGTCATCAAAATATTTTCAGGCTGGTGTTTCACTAATTAATATTGATACTCTGAAAGCAAAGGGAGAGCTCATTTGAAATGCCACCAGTATTACATACTGTATATTATCTATTTCACCACAGTTAGCACTTTGAGCACACATCTCCACACAGCAGCTTGCCTTTTTGTTCACGTAGCCCTAACAGAGGTGAAGCTTCTGATGCAGATCTTAATTTTTCCCCTGAATAGTTCTTGTTTCTGAATTCCAAATCAGAACCCTGATCTTCAAACCTGCCAAGCAGGTAACTCCACACAGCCACCCAACATGAAGCAGGACAAACAGCACCTACAGACAAGGATTAAGATGACACGAGGACAAAGACATAACACGGACTTGGCATTTTGTTCAAATCTTCTCAGCTTTGGGTAAAAGCTGGAGTAACTCAGGAGCTCAGATCACAGTTTACTTCTTGCACTTAACAGCTTCCACCTCAACCAGGCAAGGCAGAGCTCAAGACAGAATTGGGTAGCAGAGGGATATAGCTGTTGAGTAAATAAAACTCCACAGCACATTCTGGAAAATAAATTATTTGGGGTTTTTTTTTAATCAGTGAATTAGTCCAATAAGGTAAGAACTAAGCCAATTGAGGTTACAGCCTGAATCTGATTATATTCTCTGGAAAAAAAAAAATCTCACCTAGAGGTTGGAGATCTGGTTTCTTTGGAGATCAAGCAGCAAAACTAGAAATATTCACCAGACTGGCAGTGAAATTATTTCAGTGCTTCAGTGGGCACAAATTAAACCCAAATATATTAAATTCAAATTAGCACAATGAATTTGCCTTTTTTTTTTTCCTTCCATTCAGAGTCTTTTACTTCCACACGTCCTCCCTTGTCTGTAGAAGGGCTATTTTTCCATCCAGAATAAGGGGAGGGGGTGAACTTCACCCTTTTTTTTTCCATTGGCAGGCACGATTTTTCATTAGGATACAAAAAAGAAATTCTGACCTCATCTACCCTCAGAAAGGAAAAAGATTAAACCAAATGGAAAACGAACAGACCTCGAGCAGCCTGCACCAAGAGAGGTCAAGCATCCTCAGATGGTTTAAGAAATTAGATGACAGGGATTGAAGCAGGGAAGGATTAAACATCTCAAAAGATAATTCCACATCAATTATTCAGGGACTATTAGCTTCCATTGCAGGGTTATTCCCTGAGAAAGTCATCAGGCCCTCTCACCTTTTACTTTCCACCACATGTCAATCTGTCTCTCCTAATTTTTCTTTTCATGGGGAAGCAGAAGTGCCTCTTCCCCACAAAACATACAGCAATCTCCATAGCTCAGTACAGAAAACCACTGATGCCACCTGACAGAAGAGAGGAAATAGAGACCTGACTCCAAAACCTGCTGCAGCCACGGGGTTTAAGCCTCTGCCTCTGTAAAGAACATCAGCACTATCTTTTAGATACTTTCTTGGCCTATCTAAAGATGTCATCCATGACAGGAGAAGACAATTCTGCACAGAACAACTGTCACGCAGATCTGACTATAACCATAACACTCATTTTTCTTGAAGCTTTCTTTTCATTTTTTAATTATTATTACTGAAATTACAGAGCAACCACATAGCTTCCATGAACTTGAAACGATTTCTAGACCTTGAGTTTTGTCTCCGAATGTCCCAAGAGAAGGGCTTGCTATAAGCAAGAAACAAGGTCCTCATAACTCTGACCGGGTTTCTGTAGTGAATCTTTCATTTGATCCAACCCCTGTAAACAAATTATTTCCATGAGCAGACCACAGTTTCCAAAACATTGCCCCGAACTCCCCAACTGAGGAGACCTTCTTGTGGTCTTCCAGTACTTAAAGGGTCCTGTCAGAAAGATGAAGACAGACTTTTGAGCAGTGTCTGTCGCAACAGGACAAGGTAAACTAAAAGAGAGAGATTCAGACTGGAGAGAAGGAAGAAATTTTTTTACCCCGAGGGTGGTGAGACCCTGGCCCGTGGTCAATGCCCCATCCCTGGAACCATTCCAGGTGAGGTTGGCCAGAGCTCTGAGCAACGTACTCTAGTTGCAGATGTCTCTGCTCTGCGCAAGGACCTTTAGATGACTTTTAAAGATCCCTTCCACCCATAACCATTCTGTGATTCTGATTCTTAGTATTATATCAGGTATATTGACCATCAATGTTTAGTGATGAGAAACATGAACACACAGGAGGCTTTACTGAGACCACAAGCCCACCCAAAAGCAAGCAAGGACCAATGTGCATCCCTCCATCCCAGCACACACCCTGGAGAGTACACAGGCCTGTACTTAAAACAGGGACACCACCAGCCTGGCAACCCTGCCCTTGGAATGAGGCAGGACACAGCCAAGGTCAGCTGTCTGTTATCTGAAGAACCTGAAACACAATGCTGGTCACAGCCAAACAGGCTCAGATAACACAGCTGGTTCCATTTCTACCTTTTATTTATATGAAGGACAACCAAGATGGGACAGACAGGCACTCCACGATATCCAGATCCAAATGCTTTTCCACAAGGACATCACCACCTAGAAAATATCCAACATTTTCCCCAGTACCAGAACCTGATTTATGAGACTCAAACATCAGTCATAACAGACAAAAGATATTTTTTGTCACTTACTTTAAAGTAATGTAAGATCGCAAACCTCTCCCTAAAGTCACCAGACCTCAACACAAAAAACACCTTCCGAAACCCTACATTAAAAAACAGTTAAGCCATTTATTTTTCTCATGTTATTCATTTTTCTTATTCATATTCCAGCAACATTACAAGTATTTCAGTGGAAATATTTGCAGTCTTGTGCATACACCTTGCCTATTTTTCCCACACTCAAAGGACTGATTTCAAAACGCTCATCCACTCAACTAAAACACATCTAAAAGTTCCAGGAAAATCATTTTATTTAAAGTAGGGTGAGAGGCTTTAAAGCATTTTAACCGAACACTTTCAGATGAGTACAAATTATTCAGCTGGCACGAGGCCAGCACAACTCCCCACAGCAGAAAAAAGAGGTCGGGTAAATCCAATAACGGGTATTTAAAAAGACAAGTCAACAAAATTAGTTCAATTTTCTCGTTGGAGGCAAAGCAAGGTCAGTATGAAACAGGGAGAAGGAGATGAAGAGGGGACCCAGCAATGAAATGAAAGAATTTAGAAAAAAAAAAATCCAGTTTAACCTATCTTTTTTACAATTATTTGCACACCATTTCACCAGCAGAATTAGAAATGTTAGGACAGGACAGGCAGCTGCCCGGGGCCACAACACACAACAGGCCATCGTCTCTCCCTGCGCCCTGCAGCGACAACTGCTCCATCCCAGAGCAGATGCTGCCTCTCCGCTCTCATCAGGCACACGAAGACACGATGGGTTAAGAGCTCCCCAGATCAGCTGCTGGCACGAACACGGTCAGAGGAAGGTGTGGGGGTGTTACTCCTGCCAATGTAAAAATACACTAAGGAGAAATTAAAAATGCCCTAAAAAAAGAAATGATGAGGCACGATCTGGCACAGAAAGATTTTGAGGAGATTTTCAGTTATCAAATGCTGAATTATTGCTAATTAATGTGCATTGTGTGAAGAGGACTAAAATAGATCTGACTTCTTTACTGTCAATGACATGTACCTATTATCTGTATCTCTTTGAGAGAGAGATAAGACTATATGACAAAAAGTCTTATTTCTGTCCATACTGGTCCCATCCTCACATGTGTCCCCCCCTATAAAACTGTCACTGAGATACCAAGTCCACCTACATTTTGTGCACAGGAATCACAGGCTGCATTGGCACTGGAAATCTGAGATTTAGCTGATTTTTCATGACAGAAAACTTGTTTTCTATCTTATCCTATCCTTCCATCCTCAGCCCAAAAGTCACTTTCTACAGAAAAATGCTTTTTAATCAGTTGAGGAATATTATCCTTAACTATACCTCAGCCAGAAGCAGAAAGTAATCGGAAGTTTCCCAGACAGTTAAGGACATTGACATTTTTTAAGCTCTTAGTATTCTGGGGTCTGACAGACACACGGGAACCCATTTGTCATATTCTTGGTTGTCCTGACTGACTTTACAATTGAGTCTCGTGGATTTTCCACTTTCCTTGAGCCTTTCTAATTAAGTCTGCAGTGAAACTCATCATCAATTTGCCTTAAATGAGCATCCTTAACCCTGACCTTTAAAGAATGATCAGGTTTGAAAGACAATTTTCAGCAGAATGACAGCTTCTATCTGATTTTACCTCTAACCCTCCATGGAAGTCTCCCTTATCCCCAGATTGCTTAGATCCCAGTTGTCGACTTAAAATCCACTGAGGAGAGGTTTCAGCTTCAAGAACCTCAAATACGACAATGGATTTGATGGAATGAAGTCACTGCCTGTGACAATAACAATAAATAAATAAATAGATCCCCCCAACACACCCAAACATACCGCTATTCAGGTTTGAATTCTATCAGGCTCTATCATAAAAAAATGTCAATCAAGTTTTAATAAAAAAACCCAAATCCTAAGGAAGTGTGTGCAAGGAAGAGGAAATTTCCCAGCCTAAATTACCAAATAATCCAACTGAGTATTTTTTCCCCTCCAAGCTTCAGTCACATCTTCAGTCTAAGGACAACCTGCTCACCTCTCACCCCAACCACTTTAAACAAACTGCTCTGTTTGAAGAAACAAACTTTCCACATCTTTAGCACCATCCAGATGCTGTGAAGTTTGTCAACTTCAGGACATTGCTCCAGTGATTTAGGTAAATAAGTGAAGCCACAGCATCAGTTTGTAATTGCAGCTGAGTTCTTTCTTCAGGCACAATCTGTTAGATAGGGGAAAAACAAAACAAATCATATCCTTCCCAGAAGAGACTGGGCTTTCTCTGAGGACACAATGCAGTTTTATAATTTACATTTCCAGATGGCGATTTAAGCAGGAAAAATCCTGCTTTGCCTTGATCCTTTAAATTCACTGCAATACTTAACACTGACCGCATGAACTGGGACCCTTCCTAATAATTAATGATGTAGAAATAATAGTTTAGAAGTTGCTCTTCAAGGAAACATCTGACAAGTGGGCTGGGGTGTTGAAGTCAAATAAACACTCCTAACAGTGACTGCATGATCTCCTTATCCCCCCATCCAATGTGTCATCCTTCCTGGCTCCTCTAAAAGACAACAGGAGACGGCACCTTCAGAAACACAAGTCATAGAATTCTGGAATGGTTTGGATTGAAGGGACCTTTCAAGATCATCTAGTTCAAACCCCCTGCACTGAGGGTGCACATCTGCAACTCGACTTTCTCAGAGAACACATATGCCTAATTCCATTACCTGACCTGAGTACATATTAGCATCATATGGTAAAGTAAAATATATAATCATCATTACTCCTCCAAAATATGTTAAAGACCATATGGTATGGAAATGAAGCTGCCTTAAAACCATTAACTTGGCTATGTGATGAGATCAACAGAAGGGAGCGTGAAAAAAATAATGTTTAAAAATATATGCAGTGTAGGATCACACAACTACAGCACATTCATCACCCAGATAATGTAATGACACTAGGAAATGAGCTGAGTAAATCCAGGATTGAAGTTTCATTTTCTTAAGTGAATCTGTTTGGCTCTGATCACCCCAATCCTCATTGTTTTTTCATCTTGCATGCAAAAGATGCAAGAACATAATCAAAAAGGCTCCTGCAACCAGCAGCCGTAGCGAACACGCTTCTCGTTGGGTTCTATAAATAAAGCAATAATCCGGATCCCGTGTTGTCAGTATAATATCTTGTTTCAGGCTGACTCATAGTTTGCCAGGTTTTGGGGTGAAATACCATCAGTCTTGAGTAGGGAAAGTTAAACCAGCTGTTTTTTCACTGAAGCAGATCAGCTTGTCTGTCTTCTCCACGCCTAAGGACTACGGTCACCAGTTCAATTCTAAGGTGGGCAACATCAGAAGGTTATGAGAGCTGAACCAAGCTGAAGATGTTAAGAAGTTCTAGACCCATGAGTTCTGCTGGCAGGAGCACAGGTGAGAGGAAGACCAAGCAAGACACCAACACACAGAAGCTTTCAAAATTAATACATGGGTATTTTACGATCCATTCAAATTTGAATTTTGAATTCTCTCCACCAAAACTACCCCAGCTGACAGCTAGTTTGTATATCCTGAAACTCGACTCCAACGTGCTGATCTGGTTGCTGATTTTGCCAAGCTAAGGAGTGTGCTACATCACACTCCCATCTCTTTTGGTACACCTCTATCTCCCCCAGGTTTCGCAGGTCCCTTCACTCTACACCCTAACCAGAGCAAACCAAAGCACCATTACATGCCAGCATAAAGAACGATTAAATCAGACAATATCAAAGCCACCAAACAGGGGCACTAAGGCATTTAAAATATGAAACAGAAGAAATATGAAGCAGAAAAGGTGAGTTAATGAGTTTACATGGAAATATGAAGTGAGAATAGTTTACTCCATCTCCCATAACATGATGAAGAACTTTGAAGGTTTTTTTTCCAGATTAATTTTAAGTGCAGCTGTTTCATAGGCTGCCTTCTTATGCTTTGCAAGAGTCAACAAGGGGTTGTTCTCCAAGTGACGTCCTCATCTAATTTTGCAAAGGATTTCCCTGTAACATAAAGCTGCAGCAAAAATTTTGTGTAAGGACAGGAAAAAAAGCTCCTGTCTGCAGCACCTGCCATCTCCACCCTAGTGCTACATCTCATCAGCTGCAGGATTACCTATGGAAGCAATTTTCTCTCCCCACTTTTCCCCAGAAAGCCCCAAAAAATCCACGTCACAACCACCAGGACCCCAGAAAGTCATAAAGACTTTAGAAACACCTCATTTAACATTATTTTTATCTTCCCTTGTGCCTACATGTTCCAAATCTGAACAGAAGCAGCCACCAGCCACCTTCCAACAGCAATACCATATCGTGCCCAAGCTTTGAGGCTCAGTGCAGCTGAACTCGTTCCTTACGTTCCACAGCAGATGCTGATCAACCTCCAGGATCCCTCCACTCCGGAGCAGGATGGAGGAGTGCTTTTATTTGCAACAGCAGCAGTCAGCTTTTTGCCCCCATCCTCCTCCTCGCCAGGTCACCAGACACGTAGGCGCTAAGGGAACAGGCTACACATATTTCAGCCGTGGCACTGGAAGCCCTGGGCTGACGTGGGAGCTGCCCACAGGCACTGGATTCTTTATGCATTTTCTGCGCCCAGGCCGTGGGCAGCACCAGAAATACCATCCACGTGGGGAAAAAAAAAAAAGAGAGAGAAAATATTTTATTTCTGTGATAGGGAAGAAGCCATCTAGTTCAATTCAGCTTTGTTGGGGGCAGGAGCGTTCACCCTCTGCAACAGGAGTAATTGGGGAACGCCGATTTATCTCTTTGGTGCAAAAAATAACCTACATTCAAGCTCAACCTCTTTATCTCAGCAAAGGATAAAGCCCTCGGTGGCAATGCCTGAATGCGGGTCTCTTCACTTATCAAGGAGGAACCTTATTACAAAGGCTAATTCAAGCAGAGATTAGATTTCATGTACGAAGGGACGTACAATAGCATCAGATATTCTTCAAACATCCCTAAGAAAGATTCGTGCAGGTGCTGCTGCTGTGGGTTTTCACTTGACAATACCTTAAAACAACAAAAAAAACCCACCCCACCCTGGTATCTCCAAACTAATCTTCCCAAACACTTCATCGTATTTCACGGTACAGACATCACCTCACTCCTCTCGGCCGACAGCAGCTACAAATAGTCCGCAGGAAGCCACTAATTTCCTGAGAAGAGGGTTAACCGAGAATCATAGGAAGCAGAGAAAATTAAAGCTGGGTATAGCATCTTGACAAGGCTAGGAGGGGGAAAAAAAGTTGTTTGCAGCACCGAGCATGACAAGATCTCAAAAGTTATGCAAAATTAAGCAAGATTATTAAAATAATTAACACGGATCTAACAAGGAATTATCTTTCTCAGCACACTTCCCTGCAGAAAGCTGCCTTCCACACTCAGGTACAGCTTCCATATGGTGATCGTGTCAAATGTCCATTAGAAATAGAGCCAACAGTCATAAGCACCCCACAAATCTCAATACCCTGCAATTAAATGCTCTCACCTAAAGGACTACTTCAAAAATAGCAAAAAAAGAACTGGGAAATTTCACTTGCTCAACAGTTGTGCTGACAGGTCAGAGACATGCATAAAAATCAACTGAGAGAAGCCAAAATGAAAATGTGAAGCGCTAATGACTCAAAAAAAAAAAAAGGGGGGGGGGGAGAGAAAAGGTAGGAACTTTGGTTTTAAAACGTTCCCAGTTGTCACAAAACGTTGTGCAACACAGAGGAGGTAACGCACAGACTGACACATCAACACTACCTGAAAAAAAAACAAACCAGAAGATACTTAAACATTATAGCAACCCTCCAAAATCCCAGGGCTTGCAGGCTGAAGATGCAGACAAAGGAGGTGACGTGAAAGACGTCACAGCTCCGCACCACAGACTGTCACACACATGGAACAGAAACACCACTGTGATGTGGCAGCAAAAGAGGAACCGGAGGCATGCGGCATTTTAAATGTCACTTTCCATTGAAAAATTGAAGGTGCTAAATCCAGAGACAGAAAAAAATATAAGGTGAAACACCTTTCTCAGGCACTTCTGTCAGTCGGTGCAGCAGCTTCTTCCACTCAGGGGAGCGGCAACTTCCCCCACCCTGACCTGCCAGGACACTGCAGGAAAAACACCCATTATTTTTACACAACCGCCTTTGCTCCTCTCTTGCATCCTAATACATCCTTATTGAATTAACTTTGCATTTTTGTAGCCGTACCTCTAAGGCTCTTCCTTGTGTATAACTTAAGATCACTATCAAGAGGTTGGCTCCTCTGCCAACTCCATTTCCCCCCCATAAAGGAGGGGGAAAAAAAAAAAAAAAAAAGACCAAAACCAAACCCCCCCCCCCCCACTTCCATGATTTTCCAAGACACTCCTGTCACACATTTGGAAGAGGCAGCCTCAAAATATTTCTGCATCCTTTTCTCTCCCTTCAAACCACAAGTGTCCCACAACCAAAGCTGCAGGTGTGCCAACACCCTGCACTAACCTGCGGCTTTTTGTTGCCCGCCTGGACCCTATGGATTCACCTCAAACGATAAGAATGTTTGTGACTTCTCCAAGAAACCTGGGGCTCTAAGTAGGGCACATAGGCAATACAATAAATAACCCTAAAAAGACCAAATAATACTGTAAATAATTTACAAAATAATATTAGAAGCCTATGAAACACTGATAACGTGTTTCAGTTGGAAAAAAAATAAACAAAACCAAGAGTAGAGCTCATAATGAGGAGGTTCTTCAAGTCATCAAGTCACTGGTGACACATCCTGCAGATAAATGTCCTCTCCTGGGTCCTTCCCTGCTGGAGGGACCATCTTAAACTCTTCCTGGTGTACCTGCTCATGCTCCTTGCTTCAAATAAATAAGTTCATTAAAAAAAAAAAATTACTCTTTCAAAGGTTTAAAGCTAACTTGATTTAACAAAAAATAAGGGAGAAGCATTTATGTTGTTAGTTTTACCAGAAGAACAAAGAAGAGAAGGGCAGGGGTCTCTACTGGCATCACAGCCTTGAGGAAAGACCACCTCTACCTATACCCTCAGGAAAAATTGAAATTAAAATGCCCTTCCTAGCCTAAGAACTTCCTGACATACTAAACTACAACGTATCAGGTCTACAAAAGAAACTAAAAAGGGAAAAAAACTGTTCTCCTGATTGTAGAGTTGACCTCAAAGGGCCGTTTCCAAGTTGGGGAAGACCCTCTGGCCAAGCACATGCCAAGCTCAAAGCAGAATGACAAAACCCTTCTCACCCTCAGGATGAATTAATCGAGTTTATCACAAATTCCCTTGAGATTCAGGCACATCGCATCTTCCGCGCAACAATGAGATCCCAGGACCAGAAAAACAGCCTTCGCTCGAGGAAGGCCCCAGTTCAGCTCCACTTTGAAAGCATGGGCTGCTCCTTTGATGCCCTGCCAGAAGTGGCCTCCAGCGAGGAAGCGCGGGATGAGTCACGCCACCGGCAGAAGGAACTTGCCAATCTGGATTGAAAAGCACAGATGAAATTTTGGGTTTTTTTCCCCCCCCTCCCTGCTCTGCACAGCAATTCTCAGTAATTGCACGCTGCCGAGCCGGCAAAAGCCATGCAAAAACACACGGCAGAAATGAGGAGGATCTGCCAAGCTAGGATTTTTTCCTAAAAGGAGCAAAAGAGAGACAAGGGGGTGTTAAGGGACTGAAAGGATTATCTGATAAGAGCACCTAACAGCTTTTTTTTCTATTGACTTGCATGAATTCCAGTTGGCAGAGAGGTTTATAGCTTTCCACACCTGCGGGCCAAGAGCTCGTTCGGCTGCTGCATCACCTCTTTAAATACGCTGTCCTCTAATCTGGGTTAGTTCATACAGAAATCAGGACAGAAAACTTATAAACCTGCAAGACAGCCTCAAGAAAAAGCAGTTTAACCCCCGTTTGCTCTCCAACAAGGGAGAACACACGTCCAAACTAGATTCATTATACATTTACATAAGGTGCAGGCGGCAAAATTGTCTTTATCAAAATATAACAGCTTGAGTATTAAAGATTTTAAATTATCCTTTTTCATAGAAACTGCATTTTTTCCCAACGGCTGGGGCAAGGCCTTTGTTTGCTTCATTCCCTATCAGAATGTATTGTTAGAAAAGTGGTCATTTTCCTCTATCTTTTCAGTTCAATTTGGCAATTCCGGTAATAAAACTACTAATTCAACATGTTCTTTACTTAAATCAAAGTGAAACTGCAAAACATCAGCTGTAGCTGCCAACCTTGCTCCACACCAGAGCATTTGAAATCTCACTCCAGGCCTCTTTGTTTTGTTGGGTTTTTGGTATTGTTTTATTTTTTGTTTTGTTTTGTTTTTTAATCCATCCAGCCCAACCACTAATTTAAAGGAAACTGTGCTGGATGCTCTAATTGACCCCGTTCTCTTCCTTCCCCAGTTTGTCTCTATAATTAGCCCTTGCCAGCTCAGCCCAGCAAAGGGAATCAGAAACAAGACCTTTGCGAGCCGCACCCTGCAGACCACAGCAACTGCCTTGTATTGGGTTTTACCCAGAGGAAAAAAAAAAAAAAAATCAACATATGCTGCAGCATGAACTGCTTCAAGACACATAAAACAAGGAAAAAAAAAGGCACAAGGAAAAATGTATTCAGCGTTTTTAGGCATGTTATAGTGAATAAAGCAGCTAATCCAAATGAAAGTTTCACCTGCAACACTAATCTCTCAAGGATGCTTTAGAACGAGGAATATGCTTGGGTTTTTCCTCAAAATAATACAGTTGTCCACATTGAATTCACCTGCCAAGGACTCGCACTGCACACACACAAAGGGTGCAGGATAATTTAGTCCCGTGCAGAGGCACCAGCAGGACCCACACCTTCTTTCTTGAGATATTCGAAGGCATGTAGAGAATGAGGAAAGGAAATGCATTTTAAAAAGTCTTATCGGCGAGCAAATGCCACCACGGAAAATTTACTTCCCTACTTGCCTCTACAATAGATGATGGTTCCTACCAGGTGACCAGAGATGGTTATTTTTAGGGTACTTGGGGAAAAGAAGGAAAACAACACAACAAAACCACCCCAAAACAGCAACAAAATACCCCCCTTATACTGCAAACAGCCCCCAAACCCATTTAGGGCTGCATCTGCAGAGCTGCTGAACACTGGGAGGTGCAGCACAGCAGCAGACCTCACTGACACCAGCGAAAACACACAGGGTGATCTCAGTCTGAAGCTCTAACCTGGCCTGACCTATGTCCTCCTTGCCATGGTGGCATCTTCTGTCCTGGCCTTCACATAGGGACAATACTACAGCTTAAAGCAACGATCCACAACTAACCCAGAGGAATTTATTTATGTATTTGTTAGTTTTGAGCTTCCTTTCCTTCCATTTCACCTCCCCCATCTAAAGTCCCAGATGGTGGGCATCTGGGACCATCTCAAGATGGTGTCCACCAGGAGAAGCACCCCAAGGCCTACCAAGTATGATACTGGTGTGCACTGAGTCTCTAACTCACTATTTGCTGCTCAACATCCACACTTAACTCTGCAGCTTTACAATTACTTTGCACACCACGAAGCTTTTTTTGGTCATGTTCAAAACCAAAACACGCTTCAAAACCAAAACAGCTGCATTTTTGGATGATTAATTTGCATTACCTTCTGAGAGTGAAGTTCTCCTCCTCAAACCCATGAGTGGGCATTCATTAAGTAATATCCCAGCGTTTCAGGGATACAGGTCCCCAAAGCACACAAACAGGCAAAATTCCATAATGATCAGGAATTTATACATTTAAAAAAATAAAATTGAAGCTGGCGGGAGTCTCACTAACAGCAGCAGAATCTCAACCTGTAATGATCCTTCACCTAAGGAAAATTGTTCAAGTTTTTTGAATGCTTGTCCCCTCCACCCCCTGAAGAGCATACCTGAAAGAAAAGTATGTAGATTAATGCTCCCAGAAAAAAAATTTAAACAGACTACAAGAGAGTTGATCCAGTCCTAGGGAAAAAAAACCAAAACAAAACACACCACACCTTTCTCAGTACAGATCTTCTATGCTCGAATAAAAATAGCTTTTAAATAACACAGAAAAAAATGCACTTAAAATGTTTTAAATCCATGTCTGCAGGTTTTAATTTCAATATTCTTTTTCTTGAAAAAAAAAAGGATTCTTGCAAGGATTTCATTTTTTACTAAAAATAACTGTGAAAAGATTGCAATCTCCCCACCACACGGCTTGAATCACAGAGTATCAGACACTTAACTACTTTTAGACCAAGTTTTTAAACGAGTTTTACGTGCGATCAAAAATGGTTCAGCTTTAGCACCAGACCTCTCACACTGAGGCCATTCGTTAAGACTACGAGAACTCCGTAAAACTTCTTATTCAGCTCTTACTCCTCAAATTTCACATCTTCCCAGACAACACAAAAATGAAAGCAGCGTTCAAGCAGGGCAGCTGCAAGGAAACCAGAGGAGGAAACCCCTAATGCTGCTACAAACCCAGCCAGCAAATGCTGGGGGTGAGAGCTGCACCTTCCTCCAACAAGAACAAAATAGAGGAAAATATTCAGGCAGGTTTGTGGGGGTGTGTTTTATTTCCCCTTGTTTCAGTTTTCAGGTCATACTTCTTTCCAGCAAAGGTGGGAAGATGAATTCTCAATGCCACAGACATGGACTTGGGTACTCACATTCCCCCCCCCACCCCTGCCTCTATTTTCTTATCCTCCATTTGCTGGAGAAGTTTGATTTGTTGGGGTTTTTTTCCTCCCCCCTGTCCCCCATCATACTTATTGTATCACTCACAGAAGACAAATATCAACATCTAGAGAGGTATTTAAATCACAAATGTAGGGAGAGGAATAGAAACACAACATACAGTGTAGCTGAACACAGAAAACATTACATTTACAGGCTGACCTGCAGCTCCCTTCTATGTAAAGCGATTTGAGCCCGGAAACACGCATTGGAGTCCTCAGGACGTACTCTCTTTCTCAGAGCAGTAGCAAACACGGTGGGGCAAGCGATGGGCCACTGCTGCTAAGTCATCTTCCTTAGCAATGCATTTCTTAGAGGTACCATTTCAGCCTTAGAAGAAGAAATACAACTGCTAATATTTATTAAGGCTAATAAATTCCTTCATCAAATCCCTACAGACTGCAGTGAAATCAGGGATGTATTTGGAGAAGCACAACTATGCTTTGGAGCAGGTCCTGTGCTCTGACAAGTCAAGATGAGCTTGGCAACCGTTTGTGTCAAGAAAGGTTACGCAGTGAGCAGGAAAAGAACTTTTTTGTTTATAAAATCATACCTACAGACACCTCAGCTGCTTCTGGCCACTTCATTCCGTTCATACATGAGAAGCACTCTTTCGAGATTCCTCGTGATGTGCTGCAGGCACCTCAAACCTGACCTCTGCTCCACATTGTCCTCCTATCTCCTCGCTTACCTTCCAGGCACGGGGAAGCGCCTCTGGATAAGATTATCGGAGGTCGTGGCTGCAGCGAACCAGCCTGCTCCTCCGACACCAAACACAAGCGCCTGCCTGAACAGATTATTTCTGCAGCAGGCTTGCTGTGAAGGATGAAACATGGAGCATGTGCCCTTGGTGCTAACAGAGACGTTCTGCCTCACATTGGTGGCCCAAACCCAGACAGAATTGCCTGGCCACTGCATCTCCCACCAGCAAGCCCTTCCCACTGCAGGGCTGTATGTTTTTTTCCAACTGAACGATGCAGAAGAAACACTGGCTCTGCTTTTAAATGTCTGCCCATGTCCCTGTTCAAGGAGGAGTTGTTGTTCAGCCATCCTTACTACCACCAGCAGCAACACGCACAAAATTAATCCCCATTTACTGAGCAATCAGTCCTGGATCGTGTCCAGAGAGGGGCAACAGAACCAGGGAAGGGTCTAGAGCACAAGTCTGGTGGAGGAGCAGCTGAGGGACCTGCAGTTGTTCAGCCTGGAGAAAAGGAGGCTCAGGGGAGACCTTCTCGCTCTCAAGCAGCTTCCTGACAGGAGGTTGGAGCCACGTGGGGTCAGTCTCTTCTCCCAAGAACAAGTGACAGGGAAAGAAAAAGTTTTACCAGGGAAGGTTTAGGCTGGACCTAAGGAACAATTTCTTCCCCACAAGGGCTGTCAAGGCCTGGCCCAGGCTGCCCAGAGCCGTGGTGGAGTCCCCATCCCTGGAGGGGTTTCCAGGCCGTGGAGATGTGGTGCTGAGGGACATGGTTTAGTAGTGCCCTGGCAGTGATGGGTTAATGGTTGGACTCGATTTGCTTAAAGGTCTTTTCCAACCAAAATTATTCTATGAACTGAGGAACCAGCTCTACAGCACTTAGATTTCTCAAAGAAAGCCCCCAGAAGGGTTATTTACCAACACAACCTCTCTTCCAAAAAAACCACTTATTCTGAAATCTTAAAAAGCTGGTTTAATCAAGCACTACATTTCTAATGATCTGCTGCCTTCAATTATCTATTTAATGCCTATTGGGACCACATTCCTTAACAATTAAATCATTTACTAATTCCTCCCAGGAGAGGTTGTCCTATGCACCCAACAAGCATAAACCAACCTAAAGTTCTCAGACAAATACTGTAAAAGTAAAAATATCAATGTTTTGGAGAATTTTATTTCAGTCTACGTATTTCTGTGAAGTATGAAAACACAGTAGACTTACGGAAGTCTTCTGAAGTAAATATTTTCAGGTAACTTGTTTTAAGTTCACGCCTGAAAACCTACCATGCAGGTGACAAGTACAAAATTCTTGGCTGTCTATCGAAAACATTCAAGGTTGGGGTTGGTTTTAAAGCTCAGGTTTCTCAAAGACACATCCACATGGATTCGACACTCTAGTTCCACTGATGCTCAGCCATGATATATCATATCCAGCTTTTTAAAGGTCATGCTTTACAAGTAAGAGAAGACAGTCATAAGGACTTTGATTAAATACCAGCACAGAGGCTGTCAGATGACCAGTGTTTGAGGGATAAGGGCAGAGACCCTAAACAGTATACAAAGGAGAAGCAGCTCTATGATTCAAGGTGGAGAGATCACCAAATAAAACTCAAAAATTATACTGAAGTCCACAAATTTTCAGGATAATTTGCTGCCTCTTTCCAGCTGCTGGGCATCAAGATCGGTTTGTACATCGGGACAACGTGCTGGAGCTAGAGTGAGAAATGGATTCGGCCTCATCACTGCCCTGCACTGAAGCAACCTCAACTGCATCACAAGCTTCTCACTCTTGACTCATTGCCCTCGATGGATGGGCTTGGCAGGAGACCTGGCTCCATCACTTCACAAGGCTCTTTTTAAAACTCTAAAAGAGGGCTGACAAGAAACACCAAGAGAGCCTGAAACATCGACCCAGGGCTTTGTTTCACAGAAATGGAACACCATGCCTTGGCACAGAGAGGACACCCAAAGGTGAACGAGAACCCTATGCAAGAAAGAGATCCCTCATCCCCCTTTTCCACCAAAATGGTGCAGAACCAGCCCGGGACTGATTATCAACCGATAGACTATTGTCTATATAGGTGAGGACTATCCCCACTCCCCTCCCAAGATTAACTTGAGCCAGGTGAGATCCTCTTTCAACTGAAGGCTGCTCAGAGATCAGCTTAATGAAATCATGGGAATGCAGCTTTAAGTGGCAGTTCAACACAGTCACCCAGAGAAAACAAAGAGTATTCCATTTCCCTTTTTTCCCCCCCTCCCATTATTATCCATTATCTCACAAGAGTTTCACACGTTTGGTTTCTATAGTCTCAACCGTGAGCAACCTGTGCCTTCAGATGTATATCCAGAGCTTATGGAAGCATTTGGCCTCTGTAAAAGAATAATAAAGGATCATAAAAATAATCTCAACTCTGATGATCTAGAGACATCCCCTAAGCAGCACTTCACCCTTACAAAACAGTAAGAAACTCACATCTAAGCTTTGTGATAATCCTACCTTAAAATTTGGCATCATGGTTTTGCAGCAGGAAGCACAAACCATTAATGAGCTTCTTCCCAAAGCTGGGAGCAACCCAGACTCGACCCAAGTCAACAATGACACAGCTTTTGTCCAAAGGAATGCAAGAGAAAGTCTCAAATTTGCAAACTTAAGCCGCCATCCTTTAAATATTTATGCTCATGTTTACTTTTTAGAGACTGAGAGAAATCCCGTTCGCTCCTGAGGAAGTTAAGCAAATGGAGGCACGCAGGACCCAAGCCTGAGAAAATAAGATGCTCTTTTTAACCTCAACACACCAAAAAAACCCACCAGGTCTTCTAAAACCAAAACCTGCACACGGCCCAGAACCAGGATGTGAGCTTCATCAACTATGTAATGAGGGGTCCTTCAACTTGAGTGCAACACAACAGCCAAACGAGCCATCCAAAAGCCATGGGGTTCCGCCCCAGGGCAGGCAGCTCCATCTGTCTCCATCCTCCTCGAGAAGTTCGTGTGCAAGTGGGACCACGATCCCCTTTTGTTTATAAAGCACTGGGACACAGGAATTTCTGAGATCAAGTCTGACCAGCTAAGACACTTTAAGCAGCTCAACGACCTTGTTTTCTCCCTAATAAATGCTTTATTAAATTAGCTTCCAAAGATGCACAGTTTGAAGGGAGAACTAGAATTTGGTGGCAAAAGGCCATGATATACCCATTCAAACGGGTCTGGAAGCTCTCGGCTCACATTTGCTAGACCGGAGGTATTTAAGACTTCAGGACTACGTGGCCTGCTTGGTCCCACGGCTGTAATGGAACCAAGCTTCTTTCCCAGCTGCCAAACCAGTGGAAGGATCAGCACTGTCCTTGTGCTCCTAGTACTCCCCCTGTTGACCCACCGGCAATGCAGAGGAGCAATCCATCCTTCCCTCCCCAGCTAAGATGCCCTCCTTCCAGAAACCACAGGGCGTGATTAGAATTTCTTGTCCCAAAACAAGCTAAATTAAGGTTGCGCAGGTAACCCCGGGTTTCACGTTTCCCGGCCGCCTGACCCCACATGCTTCACATTCTCAAGTGGTTTTTTTGCAAATGTGACAAAACTTCCAAAATTCCCCACGGATATCCTAAATCTAAAAAAAAAAAATATAAAAAAATTGATGCATGAAACACCCAGACGGTTTGATTTTCCTAGCAAAGGATCCCAAAGGCTTGCCAGTCTGGGTTACAGACAGCACGTAAGCACCAGCATTTGCAAAAGAATTGCAGATGTCACATCAGCCATTTGATACCTTTAAATCTTAAAATGCAGCTTCCTCACCAAAAAAAAGAAAATAAAAGGTAGAAATTTCAACTTTATAAATCATAACTGGAGCTGCAGATGCACAGAAGAAATAACTCCGCAAAACTGAGCCTGTATTATAATGATTTCTTTAAAAAAAATAACCAGGGAATTCGAATAAAGCCTTTTTCAGAGGTACCGCTGAGGTTCCACAGGCATTTTGATAAAGATGAAACATCTCTAAAGCCCTCATGATTTATTGATTGATTGCAATAAATATCTATACCTACAAAGTTGCATCATCATCAATAGCGCAGGAAACAAAAGCTTATTAGCCATGTGCCAGGGCTGCTGAATTACCTTCCCTACCGTCAGCAGCCAGACCAACAGCTTCCCAAATGTTCTTAGGGATGAAAAAAAAAACCCCAGCCAAGAGTGAGAGCAAAGGCTGGGAGGGATTTTATAAGGGAAAAACGCAAAGGAAATTCTCTTAGTTTAATTTTAAAAAGTACATATACAAGAAAAGTCACCGAAGCGGAGGAGTTCACTGAAAGACGCAGAAGAAATGGTGATGATCGCGTGACTCCAGGCTGAAGATGCTCTTCAGCGCTAAGGCAGCCTCTCTGACCCCGACCAGCGCTCGCCGGCACCCGCAGTTAAGCTCAGCTTGGCGAGGTCGCGCTTAAGCATCGGCAGCCCATCGCCACCTCGTCCCCGCACGCCAGGAGAAGACAACGCTCTCCTGTCGCTTCCCACTGCTCCCCCGGGAGAGACGCTCAGAGCCAGCCAGAAACCCGTTTCTCCAGCCAATAACCTATTTACCAAGAGATTTATTCAAGCTCTTCATTACCGACTGTGCGAGGCGCTGGGGTTTTTTCCCTCCCCGTAGCAGCGCTCGCCTCCTTCCTTCGCCGCTACGTGATTAGTTTTTCTTCGCTGCGCCGATGGGTGCTGCGGTGAGGGATGTGAAAGCCATGATTTCTGCTGAGCTCACGCACCCGACTTTATTCATCTCAGCTCGATTTCAGGATACAAGAACGTAAATGGAGGGGGAAGCCAAGCTACAAGCAGAAGGGCGGCAAAACACCCAGCTCTGAACTTACAGCAGGTCCTACGAGTCACGTCGGAGGATTTTTGGCGTTTTTTTTTTTGGAGGGGGGGATAAAGCAAAGGCCTGTTTCAGCTACATTTAGGAAAATTCCAGAAAGAAATATCGACTGTTTAAACGTCCACAGCAGAGCTCCCGTAAAGGTCCAGCGTGCCAGGGAGCCAACCGCTGCATTAAAGCCCAGAAACGCCTCGCGAAGCCTGGGTGGGAATCGGTAACGGCGCTCAGCGAGCGCGGCGTAACGGGCCGGGCAGCGGCACTGACCGTGACCGGGTCCCTGGCGCAACGCCAACCGCCCTGGCGTCAGGGGCTGTCTCCCCACCCGGGGAAGGGGGTCGCGGGGATGCCGCCAGCCCGCAGCCCCACTGGCGGCACTGGAAACGCTCAGGGAGATACAAGCTTCCTCCTCACAAGGCTGGTTTTTACGCGTCTTGCGTGTCCAGCCCACGCCACCGCGGGAGCCACCGGCACCGCGGGGTGAGAAACCGGCAGCCCCGCTACCCCCTCGGCACCGCCACGCGTTGGGGAAGCCCACGGTGTGGGGGGGACACTCTCCGGAGCCGCCCGGCACCCGCTGCTTTCCCCACCCCCGGGAGGCCGGTCCCGGGTGGGAGCCGGTCCCGGGTGCGCCTAACCGCCTCCACCCTCCACAAGAACGCGGGGCGTGGGGGGGGGGCCCCCCGCCACCGGAGGGACTCACCCGCCGCCGCCGCCGAACAAAGGCTCCCGCCGGCTCCGCGTCGGCACCGGGCGATGCTGGAAGGGCTTCGCCTCACGCTGAGCAGGACGCCGCGACCCCAGCACCGCACCCGCCGCTCCCACCCGCGGAGGCCCCCGCCCTGCTCCGCCGCCGTCGCCTCTCACCTGGGTGTCGGGGCGCGGCGCATCCCCCCGCCGCCGCCGAGGAGGGTCCCGCGGGGCGCTGCCGAGGGGGGGAGCGGGAGGGGAAGGGGATGTGGGGAGAAGGGGGGGAGGGGGAAA
>WUAM01000287.1:22846496-22862159 GCA_024336885.1 Actenoides hombroni
CCCATGGCGACGCCCCGCCCACCCCTGCGTCTCCCTCCCTCGTAATTGGTTACGGCCTAACGCCTATGGCAGAGAGGGCCGGACCGGGCCCCTCCTTCCCTCTGCACCCATTGGCTGCCCGCCCTCCGCAGCGCGCGGTGATTGGCTGCGGGGCCGGGGCGGGCGCAGGCGCGGTGCTGTTATTGTTCCGTTGTGCCGCCGGGCGGGTGCCTCGCGCCCGGTGCCATTCTCCGCCCGCCCGCGCGCCGCCGGGAGGGGTAGGCGAGCAGACGCGCGCGAGCGCGCGCGCACCCGCCCGCTCGTCCGTCGCCCCACCCATCGGGCCACGCCCTCCTCCTTCCCGCGGCTGCGCGCACCCGAAGGCCGCCTGCTTTACGGCAGCGCTCAGCAACCGGCCGGTGCCGGCGCCGTGGACGGCGAGCGGGTTATGAAGCGGCAGGTGAGCGGTGGCGGCGGCGGCGGCGGCGGCGGGGAGGGCCTGGCCCGGCCCGGCCCGGCCGGCATCGCCATGGCGACGGCAGGGTCGGTAAGGCCCCGGCAGTGCTTTGCGGCGCCCCGCTGGGCGCGCAGGTCGCATCCGTTGGCGGGTCCGTGCCGGCATCCAGCGGGCCCGGAGGGTTCAGCGCGCGTTTGGAGGGGGGAAAATGGTTCAAAGCGTTAAATGCGGAGCCGCGTTACTGGGACCGGGTGTCGAACCGGGGCTGCCCGGGCAGCGCTGGGGGGGCTCAGA
Source organism: Actenoides hombroni (assembly GCA_024336885.1). NCBI lineage: Eukaryota > Metazoa > Chordata > Aves > Coraciiformes > Alcedinidae > Actenoides > Actenoides hombroni. Next base: position 22,847,227 of record WUAM01000287.1, read on the forward strand.
GGGGGCAGGGCTACCGGCTGGTCCCGGGCCAGGCCCTGCGCCTCACCCTGGCCTTGACCCTGACCCCGCCCGGATCCGTCTCCCTTCAGTTCTCCTTCATGTCCGTGGCAGGGGGGCGAGCGCGCTCTTCCCGGGGGCTGCTCCCGTCCTCTGGTCCCAGCCGGCACCGGCCACCGGCCGCCAGGAGAAGCTCGGGGTCACGCCTTGCACCCCGGGTCACGTCTCCACAGGGTGATGGCAGCCCCATCCCTGCCCCTGCCCAGATTCCTTCTCGTGGCCGAATTACTGCAGCCTTGAGGTTTTTTCAGCAAATTCTATTCCCTCCCAGCCCTTCCCGCTACTCTCTCGAATTAATTCTTCCTCGAAGTAGGTGAACGGGAGCCATCAACGTCCGATTTAACACCGTTTTGATGGACCGAGCTCCTTTTTGTTTCTTCTGGGAGAGCTCGGGGCCATCTCTCATCCTCAGGCATTTAGGTTGTTGGGTTTTTTTTCCTCCTAAAACTCAACATCTTGGCCGAGCCAAAAATTCATACAAGCCAAGTTCACTTGATTTAGTAGCATTTGGTGTCATTCCTCTGGCTTTTTGTTTGCTGTCCTGTGAGATGTCGTGGACCAAAGGAGAGTTCTGGTGTTGGGTAGAGCAGCTGCACGGGTCCGGTTTGGGGAATTTGTCAGGAGTGGAAAAGTTTGGGCATTGTCTGTGCCTACAGAAAGGATGAATATTTCCTCCTGTGTCCAGCATTCAGGGCCTCTGGAACCCACAAAGGCTTACTTCTTGTGTCACACTGGTATTGTAATCTCTAGGCTACAAAGAGGTTGCTTATATTTAATGGAAGAGTAGATGAATATGATTCTTTTCTGGCCTATTTGTTTAATTTTGCTTGAATTTCTTCTCGGGCTCTGTTAGGAGACAGATAAGTACAGAGGCTCGGGTACTGGTAGCTTAGCCCAGCTCACACCGAAAAACAGAACTTGATATTCCTTGCCTGATCTTGCCACCATTATCAACAACCACTATTAAAAGCACCAACATAGTGTCTAAAAACTGTATATCCAGGAAAAGGGAATGATCTGGTGATTAAATCGTGGGGACTTTTACTCTTGGTTGTTCCAAAGACTGCAGCCAAGCTGCCAAAAACTTCTCTGTCTTTCCTACTCTTCATCTAAGTAATTTGGTTTTTAGGTGGCTTTTTGTATTTACCTCCATATTCTATAAATTTGGTATAGAGCTTAGTGACGTGGCACCTTAAAATGCTCACTCGGGATGCTCTCAGCACCTTCAGTTTATTAAAATAAATTTTAGGAATCTGATTCATCTTTAATTTAGGTTCTCTTTGCTCTGTTGCTGCCTATTTACGCTCAATTACTGGAGGGTTTCATTCCCTGGCTTCCAAGTGCTGCAAAGATGATAATTCCACTCGGGAGGTAGTTGTGAAAATAATAGGTTTGGGGTTTGGTATTTCTTGGTCGAGCATTATGAAATGCAGGCTTTGCCTTACATCCTGGACACGGAGTCTCGTTGGGTTACAGGTCGAACTTCTGTTACGTGAGCAGGGGCTGATGAACATCCCTCTGAGAAGCTGATCCCCCTCCTGCCTTCCCTGCTAATTCACCTTTAGCTCGAACAGGGGGGTTCTCCCAAACCTCTCTGATGGTTTTTCCCAGCTCCGTTAGGCTTTTTTGGGCCTCACTGCTTACCTTAAGTGGCTTTGAAAGGCACCCGAGCCTACAAAGGGTTTTCCTTGGAGCTGCACACAGTGACTCATCCTGCAGAACTCACAAGCAGCTTAGCAAATATCAGATGGCAATAAAATTAAAAGTAGTAGCTAGTGGCAATTAAGCATTTGCTATAACCATTCTCCCTTCCTGACTGGAGGAAGCTGCCAAATGGCTTTTTTTTTTTTTTCCTTGAGTTTAAAAAACCAACCAAACAATGTTCCTGCAGAGAGGAAAATTAACAGAACACAAGAAGCACATTTCCTTCCCTAGTCCGTAATCCCACTTCAGCCGGAGTGGAAAGCTCTTTGCTGTGTTTCGTACACCCGTAGAAGATGAAGCAGGAAAAAAAAATATGCAGGAAAGGAAAAATCTGGGGCACTGTATGGGCACAGAAAGCATTTCAGCAGTGACCCCGTTAAACTGGCCGCTTCTAGGCTTGCAGGATGTGCTGCTGGGACTGCGTTTGGCTTTTGTTTTTGCACTGGAGGCCGTTGCAAAGGATTTGCTCTACAAACTTGGACGTAGCCTGCGTTCATTAACGTAGGAAGCGCGTCCAAATACCATTGAGTTTGGCTCAGCGTAAATAACAATGACTGCTCCCCTTCCTTTGTGGTGACTCTCGCTGCTTGGCATCTCTCGGCTCTGCCAGCGACACACAAATAGTTATTAGCTTCTTCAAGCCCCAGATACCCTCCCTCGGCCCTTCCTTCCGATGTGTGACACACACAGGGTGCTTCACCCCTTCTGTTCCTTACCAGTCACAGGCGATGGGACTGTGCCAAGATTTTTTCAAGATAAATCTCCCTTAATTTATGCATACCTGGCCAGGAAGGACTTTTTCATGATTCATATCATGCTAAAAAGCACAAATCTACTTCTTCCTAACATGTAAACAACCCAACATGCAATCTTTTTTTTTTTCGTTTCCCCCATTATAATGTCAACCTTTCTGTGATAATGGATAATTGTCTTACTACATTAAAATGATCTTATCATTACTCACTTTCATGCAGCGCTTTAAGAAATCCCAAGATGTTTTCATGCTGTGTTTTGGCACAGATGAGGAAAGGGCGAAGCCAAACCAGCTCCACCTCACCACTGTCCCCAGTTGCAGCATTTCCAGCTCTGTCCCAGCAAGGAGAGAAGCAGCAGCAGCAGCCAAGGAGCCTGGGCTGGAGGATACAAGAGCAAAAGAAAAAGAGGGGTGGATATAGGAGGGTTTAAGTCAACATTCTCTCTCAGGAACATCTTCTTCTAAATCCTAGTCTGGTGCCAGTGAGGTTTTTGTGGTGTTTATTCAGTAGCACATCTGTGCAGCCTCTTTCTTAAAACATAATTTAATACCCCTGGGATGCGAAGGCAGCAAATGCAACAGCTTCTGAAACTGGCAGGAAGGCCAGAATTGGTGGATATCTGATCAACAGAACGGATTCAGGAAGAGTCTTCTATGGAAGACCCATTGAAGTCCTTTGAGTAACATCCTCAGACACATGAGTGGGGAGAACAAGGTGCTACTTGAATTTCCAGGCACTTATTTAAGGCTAAACAGTCTCTATATGTGGAAAGCAGGTGCCATTTAAGAGGGAAGAACAAATAACAGAGTAAAAGGTTGGAAAGAGAGGATTGGAATGACCAGTCACTTGTGTTCAGGGGTGAACACCACCAGTGGAAGCCTGCAGGGATCTTCACCCCTCAGCATACCCATGAGTGCTTTCTCCTTTTGTGAGGAAGAAAAAAAAAATAAAAAATCAACAGTTCATAGACCATCCAGCCTCAATGGTACCCACATTGTTGAAATCTCTACTGGTTGGGTGTAGAGAGTTATCCTGATGATTCCCATGGTGGGGAACTGGTTTGTTTGTGATCTTGGTTTGCTTTACTGCTCCTTACTCATCATCACCTTGCCTTCCGTGCTGGTGGGCCAGCAGGTTTTCCTGGAACAGGTCATGTGGCTGGCAGCAAGCTGTGGTGCTATCTGGGAGGTGAAAGGCACCAGCCGGCTGTCAGACAGCCCTGAAAACACTTACTTAAGGAAAACTGTGATTGTCACTGTGCAGGTGAAAGTGATACACTAAAACACCAACCCACTTCTCCTAGGTCACAGAACTCAAGGAGAAGCACAGACTGAAGGCTGTAGTTCCCAAGCAGGAACTGCTTTGAAATCACTTAGGTTTAAGGTTAAGATCATAAGGAGGACATGTTTAACCAGAGCTAGGCATTGCTCCTAGAGCAGCAGAAAAGCCTGGCTCACACGCTGCAGATGAGAAGCTGTGTGTGTCCTCCGCCCACCCATCTGGTCCTTCAAATACCCATCTGGGAAACCTGGGCTTTTGCTCCCTGCTTACTGAGAAGGAACTCAAGATGTTTGTTGCAAGATGCATCTCGTCCCACATCTATTTCCTTAATTCTTCTTCCTGTTCTGTGTTTCAGCTTTTGAAGTTTCCTGGAGTGCTGTGGCCCCAACCTGTGCAGGATGGACCCCGTGGTTCTCAGTTACATGGACAGCTTGCTGAGGCAGTCGGATGTTGCTTTGCTTGAACCCCCAAACTGGCTTAACGACCACATCATCGGCTTCGCCTTCGAGTATTTTGCCAACCACCAGTTCCAAGAGTTTAGCGACCAGGTTTGTTTCATCAGCCCTGAGGTGGCTCAGTTCATTAAATGTGCCCTTAGCCAGGAAGAAATAGCCATATTCCTTCAACCACTGGACCTTCTCCACAAGAAGCTAGTGTTCTTGCCTATCAATGATAACTCCAACCAGGTCGCCGGGGGCACCCACTGGAGCTTACTGGTTTACTTCAGGGACAAGAAGTGCTTCGCCCATTACGATTCTCACAGCAAATGTAACTCCATCCACGCCAAGCAAGTGGCGGGGAAGCTGGAAGCCTTCCTGGGCAAAAGAGGGGGCAAAGCAACCTTTGTGGAGGAGAAGGCACCCTCCCAGCAGAACAGCTACGACTGCGGGATGTACGTGATCTGCAATGCAGAGGTTCTGTGTCAGGGATACTTCAGGGGCCGGCCGGAGCCTTTGCTGCAGCTCCTCACCCCTTCCTACATCACACAGAAGAGATCGGAGTGGAAAGCTCTCATCACAAAACTGGCACAGAAGTGAGTGAGGTGCAGCTTTGACCTGCACAACCCCCCATCCCTCTCCCCCCAAAAAAGGTAAACCCAACTGCCTACCCCAGTCATGAGTCAGCACCCTCAGTGCCTGAGGGAGATGCCCATGCGCAGGATCGTCCCAAAGAAAGAGAATGTAACCCCTACAGCATGGCTACCCCCCTCCTCCCCCCAAACACCCTGTTCCCTCCTGGAAAAGCCTTAGTCCCTTCTGGAAATCACTGGCCTTTGAACTTCTCACCAGAAAAGTCACTTCGCTTTCAAAGAAATCCTCTTGATGGTGATTTTTTAATTACATTAATTGCTGCAGCAAAAGGGGGTGGCTAAAGAGACTCCTCCACCTTTGCCCAGCAGGCAACACACCCTTGTTAGGTGGCTTTAATTGGCTACAGGCACTGCTACTCCCAAACTAGGTTTAGCAAATGCCCTTGAAAAGCAAACCCCAAAATGCTTTACCGTGGCTACTTCAAATTTGTGCCTCCCGCTCGTGGTTTTGGAGTGGTCTAGGATTTAGCAGCAAGGTTTTTTGGTTTGTTTTTTTTTTTTTACCCCTGAAAACCTGATGCCAAGACATCGATGTCAAAAGACAAGACTCCGAAGGAAATGCTTCAATTCATTAAAGAACAGAGAAAAAAAAAATCAGTTTTGTTCAGCCAGGTGCTCCAAGGCTGTACAGTGATAGCTTTTTTTTTTTAAATCCCCCACCCCTGCTTCCTCTTGTCACAGATGAAAACCCACCTCTGAACTGCTGGAAGATGAATAGGAAGCTGAGAAACTCAATCCTAAGAAAAGAAACTTAATTGAGATAAAAAGCAACACTCACTCTTCGAAGTTTTTCTTTTTTGTGACAATTTTAGATTGTCTCCATTTGGGGAGGGTTCATCAGTGCTCCCCAAACCCTCGGGAGTGTTCTCTGCACCCTGAGTATACGAGACAGTTGCTGCTTTCTCTAGCACAAAACCAGTTCTGTTACTCCAGACTGAAAAAAAAAAAGAAACCAAACAAACTCTACACCAAGGAGAATCACAGGACAGAGTTTGAGGTAGAAAAGCCAAAGATAACTGTGGTCTCCTTGAAACCCAAAAAGTCCTTAATCGAAACACTTTCCCCCTCTCTGCTCAACAATGGCTGGGCTCTCAGTGTGGGTCATCTTGTTAAAAGACAGGCTTAGCCAGGGGTGTGTGGGGGGGAGAGGATAAAAATTAAGATGAGGTGTCATTGCAGGGTAAGGAACAATTCCTAACCTTATGAGAGGCAAACAGTGGGTTGCTCAGGTGGTATCTAGCAGAGGCACCACCACACACACACACACACCCCCAGTGCAAAAACTGGATCAGGGAAATCCAGGTGAAATATAACTCTTGGAAAAGAAAAGGGAGAAAGATTATTTTAAACCAGGAGCTCTTCACCCAGCTCAGCCCCACCAGCATACCAGCACAGCACCTAGGTGATGAACTGTAGGAAGGTCTTCAGCTTCCCTTGTTGCTGAAAGAAAGGTGAGTAACCACTCTTCCAAAACACACAAATGAAAACATTTTGGTGCAGAACAAGGGTTGGGGTTGTTCCTTTCCTTCCTAGGCTGCCCAGATGGGAGAGCAGCTGGCAGGCCAGGGCATCCTTTCAGCACCAACCGTCTCTGGAAAACCTCTTTCATCACTCAGACGGAGCCAAAAATCCAAGAGATGGTTGAAAGGCAATGGAGCCGCTCACCAAAGGGGATCGATTCACTCTGGACTCCGCTGGGCTTTGCCAGAGCAAAGTCACTGCTGCTCCCATGTCCAGAATAAAACTGAAACCAAACACTTCATTTGTCGGCATCATCCCGTCTTGTGTGGCAGTACCATGGCCTTGTGACTCACGGGCAGAGCCCCCGGTCATGTGAACCCAAGCAGAAACTGGTCATGAATTGGGCTGGGAAGGAGTGCAGGCAGAAGGGAGGTAGGAAGGCAGAATGGTGGGTGCCACCGGGGGGGGACTCAAGGGCAGGGACTGTGCTCACCTCATGCTCCTCATCCCCAAAGGACACAGAGCCAGCAAGGTGACCACCCAGGGACGTTTCCTGCACCCGAGGCTTTTACGTGGCATTTCTTTACACAAAGAAAAGCAAATAAGATCAAGCAGGGCGTTGCCAGGAGAGCAAACACGCACCAACCAGGCAGGAAAACACAACCGGAGCCTTGCAACCAGCTCCTGGCAGCAGGCACTCCCCCCAGACCACATCAGGAACTCACCTTATGGCTCCTCCAAACATTCTTCACATCAGCCGACTGCATGCACGAGTTGTCTCACTGCTGGCTTTAAGCAAAGAGTCACAGGGTGGCCTGTCACCACTGTCACACACCTGGCCCAGGCTCAGCAAGGGGACAAGGAACCCCATGGACCAGGAGGGCGGGCACACAACAAAAAGCAATCCTAAACTTCATTTTTAGGGCCATAATCCTCACTATGAGGTTAAACCTTCTGAGAACCAGCTGGGTTTTAAGAGAAAACACAGCCCCAAACCCATTTCAGCCACCGCACTGGCAGAATGAGCTAGGCAAGTCTGCAGTGGGGACCGCACCTTCCAGCTGCTGGGTCACCTACAAAATGACAGGCTCCCAGGGCACCAGGGCTTCGAAGAACCAGCTACAATAGCTGGAGCAGAAACATAGCTGGACCACAGACCACCAGGCAGCACCTCAAGGTACTAAATCTCACCAAAAAATGGCTTGACTCCACCCCAGTCCCCACTTAGCCAACATCACCTCCACTATGGCTTTCAAGTCGGGACATTTTTATGCATTTCACTCGTTTTCGCAGATTTTGCTGCACAGTGAAGGAGAGAGAGGAAGACTCCCTGTCCAGGCCAGCAGCAGAGTGCTGCAGTTCAGCTCCTCCCCAGAGCGGCCCTGCCCCCAGCCTGTGTCCCATCCGGCAATCTCTACTGCCTCCTAGTGAGAAAACCTTCCCGGCCCTACATCCAGAGCATCCCCGGCCTTAGGTGTCCCCCAGAGAATCCCGCTGATGCCCCTTGCCCCGGCCAGGGCTGCACCCCCAGCCCGCTGTCCCCCCCTCTAGGATATAGGGGAACCCCAACACCCTCGGGAGCAGCTCCCCTTTCTGGGGCCCGCAGCCCAGCAGCCGGGCAAGGCGAGCGGCAGCAGACAGCACCGAGCTAGAAAGCGCCCGGCTGATTTAGATTTTAAAGCTGTTTCCTCTCCGCAGGAGTCGCGAGAACCCCCCAGAACCCAGCCGCGCTCGCGCCCCCTGCGCAGCTACCGCCCCCGCCCGGCGGCGCGCGCTGCGCGCCATAAAATAGGCGGGAGAGGGGCGGGGCAAGGAGCGTGGCCCCGCCCACATGAGTCGGCGCCTCTCATTGGCTGAGCCTGCGCGGGGGGTGGAGGCCTCGCCCCTTAACCCCGCCCGGTGCAGCGCCTCCCGCCGCCTTCGCTCGGCGAGGTCGCGTCTGGGTCTGCCCGCTGGCGCTGCTGGGCAGCTGGTTCCCCCCCCTTCCCCTCCGCACCGTGTGGGCACCAGTGCAGAGCCATCTAAGGGCTGAGCTCGTCAATCACTATTGCTCATGGCATCGGCACGGGCCTGTCCTGGGTGGGTGGAGGTTTGTGCTGGGTTCTGGTCGTGGGGCTGTGCCCAGTGTCATGGAAGGATCACTGGTGTCATTGGTGTGATCCCAGCTGCACAGAGCTGCCTTAGGTTGGATCTGGGGTCACATCACCCCCAGCCTCAGGCAGCACTGGCTCTGCTGAGGGCATTGGGTGGCAGGTTCCTGGCCTTTGGTATGTGCTGATGGATCCTCTGCCTTGTGGCTCCTGCATGTTCCTGTTCTAGCCCCTGGATATCCCACTTTATTCCAGCTTTCTCCAGCTCCAGCGGCTTGTGTCTAGCTCTGGTTGATGGATATTCCACTCCTGTGTCATTCTGGGGACAGCTGAGACACAGGATGCTCCTGTTTTATTTCAGCTCCAACTGAAGATGCTCATCCTGATTCCCCTCTTGCTGCTGGCTCCTCCAGCCCTCCACCAGGTGGGATGCTCCTGCTTTGTCCAGCTCCAGCTGAAGATGCTGGTCTGGATCCCTCTCAGGGACTCTCATGTGCATTAAGCTCTTACTCTCAGCTGCTGCTTGTTTCCAGCACTGATGATGTTTGACAAAGTCATAAAACACTCCCTGTCCTCCCTCCAGTATCAACAGGACCTGTCCTAACTGCCCCCTACCCCCTCAGTTAGTGTGTGAACTCTGACCAAAGGCTGGGTCCCTGCAGCTCCTGTTCACCCAGAGACCATCTGAAGCACTGAGTTCAGCCTGGTGCAGCCCAGGGTCCCCAGCTTTGGGGGCAAACGAGACTGGACCCCCACCTCCAGTGAGGCCCCACAACCCTCTTGTTCTCACCCACCCACAGACTGCCCTGAGTGGCATTTGGAGACTGGGAACAGCCACTTGGCCTCTGGTTCCCCACCCCAAAAGGCAGCACGTGGCCTGAGGCTGAGCCCCCAGCTCCCCCCAGCTTGTTCTCAGGCCCAGAAGCACAGCCCCAGCTCCAGTCCCAGCACTGAAAACACAGCACCGAGTCTGCTTTGGAGCTGCTGACGCCCAGCACTGGGCCAGGCTCCTTCGCAGGTCAAGAAACACAGCACTCAGTCCCCACATGGGGGGCTGGGAACCTGCCAGTGGACCCAGTGTGAGGGGAGAAGGGGCAGCAAAACCACCCAGGGCCCCTGGCAGGGAGTGTTTAGAACTGGGGAGGGGCAGCACCCTCCAGGGAAAACACCCTCAGGGAAAGCTTTATTGCACTTTATTACATTCGGGTTATGACCGTGTCTAACCATGGCATATAGAACAGTACAACAAAGGAAAGCAATAAAATAACGTTTCAGTTTTACCTTTCACTGTATTACCGTTACTTCAACACCAGGTCCTGTCCTGCCACGGCCCTCGGGCAGCCTTAGCCGGTCCCCGGCATCACGGCCCTGGAGCCCAGGGGACACCCCAAATCCCCAGCCGACAGCCTCCGAGGCTCTGGCCCCACTCGGGACACCCCGACCCCAGGCAGCGGCCAGTGACGGGCCCCGGCTCCCGCTCGGCACCGTACGAACCTCCACGGCCGCCGCTGCCCGATCCCGGCGGGGAGCAGCCGGCAGGAAAGGGACCCCGCGCGAGGGCGGCGGCGTCCGTGCGGAGCAGCCGGTGCTGCCGGTGCTGCCGGCCTGCTGGACGAGGAGCGCCGGTGAGCGCGGGCCGGCCGCGGGACTCCGCTTCTGAGGGGCCGGAGCCGCTCTTGGCGCGAAGGAGTCCAAGATCCGCTCCGGGTCCGGGGTCTGGGTCTGCAGCGAGGCGGCGGTCTGGGGAGACCGGGCCCGGGCGGGCGCTGTGCAGGGGCGCGGGTGCAGGGGCTGTCCGTGCCCTGCAGGGTCAGCCCCGCCGGGCAGAGGCCAGGCCCGGGCAAGGACGAGCAGGGCCCGGCCCCAGACAGCAGCTCAGCGCCGGGGCTCCCCGGCCGAGCCCAGCCCGCTTCCCGCAGCCGCGCCCGGGAGGCGGGACCCGGTCGGGGCCTGAAGCGCAGCTTCCCGCGGGGCTGGGCCCGGTGAGACCCCGCCCCTCCCACCTCGTCCCGCGGCTCCCAGTCCCGTCACCCGGCCTCGGGGCGGCCGCTCCCTGCCCCTCACCGCCCCACCGGCCGCCAGCTCCGTGCCCGCCACCGCCAACCTCTTCCAGCCCCGCTCCTTGCCCCAGCCCTTCCCACTCCCGGCCGTGGCCCGGCCCCTTCCCGCTGCCGCCCACTTCCTTCCTTCCGCTCGGCTTCGGCACCTCCCGCTCGCCCAGGGAGGCGGAGGCCGGTTTGCGGCAGCACCGAGGACCGGGAAGCAGCGGCAACATGGTGGGGCGCGGGGCGACGGTGGGAGAGGGGTTCACGGTGGGTCTGCGGCGGGCTCTGACCGTGCCTTCCCCCCGCAGCGGTTCCGCTTCTGCGGGGACCTGGACTGCCCCGACTGGGTCCTGGCCGAGATCAGCACCCTGGCCAAAATCGTTAAGTGCCTGCGCCCCCTCGCTCCCGTTTCTGCCCGACTGCCCCGGGCACGGTGCTCACCTTCTCTCTCCCCCCGCAGTCCTCGGTGAAGCTGAAGCTGATCTGTGCTCAGGTGCTGAGGGATGTGCTGGGGGAGGCCATCGAGGTGAGTGGGACACTCCGAGGGGTCACTGCTATGGGGTGAAGCATTATAACACTAATTGCTTAACTCGGATATTAAGCATTGTTAGTATTAATACCCAGGTAAGGCTTATTAGCCTTAATGCTGGTAGCGAACGTGTCACATGGCTGTTGGGTATCTGGCGTTCACCCTGACAGCCCCATGCTCTGCTCTCCCACAGTATGAGAAGATCCTGAAGCTGACTTCAGATGCCAAGCTAGGTGAACGTCACTGCCCCTGCCCCAGCCCCAGCCAGGGTTCCCCCAGGGAGCTGCGCTCCAGGGATGGGCAGCTGTCTGGTAGGGGATGTGGCAGATCTGATCCTCTGTCCTGCCTGCAGAATCGGGGGATGTGAAGGCAACCATTGCGGTCCTCAGCTTCATCCTTTCCAGTGCCGCCAAGCACAACGTGGACAGCGAGTCCCTGTCAAGCGAGCTGCAGCAGCTGGGGCTGCCCAAAGGTGGGGGGGACCCTTGGGGTGGCACAATGGGCCAGACCTGGTGGGGTATGTCAGGGCTGAGCAGGCAGCTCCTGGCACTGCCACCTTTATGCCCAGTTCCAGTGTGAGATGGCAGCCATGCTGTCCTCCATTGCCTCCCCTCTGTGCTGTCCCTCCCTGGGGGCTTTACAGGGGTTTGGCTGCAGCGGGGCTGGTGTGAGCAGGTGGGTATCTCATCTCTCCTCCTGTGCAGAACATGCCAGCAGTTTGTGCCGGTCCTACGAGGAGAAGCAGAGCTCCCTCCAGGACAGGCTCCGGGCTTGCAGCCTGAGACGTGAGTGCAGTGGCCTGGTGAGGTTTGGGGTCAGGGTCTTTCAGTCCGCCTGAACGTGCCAGGGTGCTGATGCTGCCCACCCATCCATCCTAGTGAGCCGGCTGGGCTCGGTGCGCTGGCGCGTGGATTACACCCTCAGCTCCAGCGAACTGCGGGAGGTTAACGAGCCCCTCGTGCACCTGACTTTCAATGTGCGGGATGGGGAGCGTGGACAGACAGAGGCCATCCCCATGGCCCTCTCGGCTGACAAGTTCCGGGTGCTGCTGGCAGGTGAGACCAGAGGAAGGATCCCTGGCTCTGGGGTGATGCTGTAGCAGCTCCCCCCCCAACTCCTTCCTCTCTCCTCAGAGCTGAAGCAGGCCCAGGCCCTGATGAACACCCTTCTCTGAGGAGCAGGAGAGATTGTGATCCCCTGGATCGCAGGCCTGGGTGGGGAGGGGGAAAGCTGGGGACTGCTCTCCCTGCCCTCCTGCCCGTCGTGAAGCTGTCCGGCGGGGGAAGCTCTAATAAAGGTAGCGTTTGCCGAGCCGCGTCCCGCCTGTTTCTTCTCCCCACAGCCGGGGTTTGCAAGACACGGTGGGGCCGTCGCTACGGAAACGCGCCGCGCCTACAACTCCCGGCGCGCACGGCGCTGGCTGCGCAGCCAATGGGAAGGGCCGGGGCCGGGGCGTGTCCCCAGGCAGCGGGGCGGGCTGTGCGCTGCTGGAGCCGGTCCCGATCCCGGTCCCGGTCCCGATCGCGGTCGCGGTGCGGTCGGAGGGATGCCCGAGTGCCCGGAGCTGCACCTGGCCGGGCGGTACATCAACGAGGCGTGCGGCGGGGTGGTGTTCTCGGGAGGCGTGGAGCGCTCGGCGGTGGGCAGGGGCCCGGAGGTGCCCTTTTCCAGCGCGGCCTACGGCATCACGGCCACTTCCCGCGGCAAGGAGCTGCGGCTAACGCTGGCCCCGCTGGACGCCGGCGAGCCCCAGCACCTCGTCTTTTGCTTCGGCATGTCAGGCTCGTTCCGGCTGTGCCCCGCCGCCCAGCTGCCCCGCCATGCCCACCTCCGCTTCCTCACCGGCGAGAGCCCCCCGCGCGCCCTCTGCTTCGTCGACCCCCGGCGCTTCGGATCGTGGCGGTTGGGCGATGCCTGGCAGCCGGACCGCGGGCCCTGCGTCCTTACCGAGTACCAGGCCTTCAGGTCAGCGTCCAGCACCCCCCCGGCCGGCCCGAGAGAAGGGCCCCCTGCTTTGTTTCAGCTAGAGTTTGGTTTGGTTTGGTTTTTTTTCTTCTTACATCTCTGATTCCCTGTGCAGGGAGAATGTGCTGAAGAACGTAGATGACAAGGCTTTTGACAAGCCTATCTGCGAGGCCCTCTTAAACCAGAAGTTTTTCAACGGAATTGGGAATTACCTCCGCGCTGAGATCCTGTACAGGTAAGGTGGGCTGAGCATCTGATTACTTGATGTGGAGGTTTGATCCCAAGAGCTTGACATCTCCTTGGCTAAGGCAGCTGAGTGTCCTTTGCCTGGAGGACACAGGCAAGTGCCAGGACTGAGAGTTCAGGCTTGTGTATAATAGATGGACTCTCTCAGGTTGAAGATCCCTCCGTTTGAAAAGGCTCGGACTGTGCTGGAGGCCCTGAAGTATCAGGAGCAGGAGAGGAAGAAGGTGGGGAACAGCTGCTGCTTTCACAGGCTCAGAAAGGGGCATGTTTCCAGACAGATGCCATACCAGGAATTTGTTTGTCTGGGAAATCTCAGCAGTTTTCTTGGGTCTCAGGAGTCTCTTGTCTTGTGTGGAGGGAGCCAGACTGAGCTGAGAAACGTTCCTGATTTGGGTTTGGGGGCAGCAGAAGTGGAGGTGGTTCAGTTTGCTTGCAGCCCAGAGTTTGGGCTTGTCGGAATGCCCAGCTCTGGCTCCGCTTTGGGCTTTGCTGTGTGCAAAGCTCTTGTTCAGATATGCTGTTTTGGGCTTGTTCCAGCCCAGGGTTCAAGGCCAGTTTCAGTTCGTGTTTGGTTCCTCACGCTGGTGAGGCAGAATGCCCTCACAAGCCCCTTGCAGAGCTCGCACAGCCTCTGCCTGCACCACTATCGGGTGGGATTCGCTGCTCCGAGTCTTTGCCAACCCAACAGCAGGCAGGTTCCCTTCACAACTGTAACACTTGTTGCGTGGGATCCTTCTCAAGCATTTTATTGTCCTTTGCCATAAACAGTTATGTCCAAGCACCTCTGCCCCTCCAGTGGAGTGGCAAACAGGGCACAGCAGTTCTGTCACCTCACGCGTGCGACGCTTGTTTGCATGTGGCCCGGACGACGAGCTGTGACAGCTCCCCAGGCACACGCCTGCATTCTGCACTGGTGCTCGACTGTGCCCTGCTTCTGCCATCAGGAAGTCTCCGGGTGTATTTGGGGTGGGCGAAGAGGAAGGGGTGAAGGAAACAAACACCTTACAAACTGAAAATCTCTGGGGAAGGCTGCAGTAGAGCAGGGACAATATCATGGCCTCAGGGGAGAGGAGGTGGCTATTTTAAAGGAGTCTGAAAACAAAAATATACAGCTTGAGGGCTGTTTTTACAAACTGCTGCTGTTCCTGTTTCATGTCTGTGTAGCTGCGAGGAATGTGCTAATGCACAGTTCAAAGCCTACAGCTGGGTGAGCTCACAGCTGTCACAGTAGCATTTGGCTGTTGTTGGGAAGAAGAGACCCTGAGGAGACTGGGGTGGCTGGCAGGTGACTCCCCTCCCCTTCTCCACCCCTGTAGGATCCTTCCTTGACTCTGAGCAAGAAGCTGAAGCTGATGCGGGAGAACCCAGATCTCCTGGAGCTGTGTCACACCGTGCCCATGGAGGTCATTGCGATGGGTGAGGCAACATGACAGGGACAACAGGAGATGGTGGACAGGCCTGGGCTTCGCATTTCCAGCCCTCCTGGGAGGGCACCCTGATGTTTGGGAGGGCACCCCAGCCACTGCTTCCTCTCTACTTCTGTCCTTTCCCTCTCTCCCTTCCCAGAGAAAAACCTCTTGGACCCAGATCACTCGGATAACTACGCTGCCTTCAAGAACTGGCTGCAGTGTTACTTGGTGCCTGGCATGAGCTCCCTGCGCGACCGCAACGGCAGGACCATGTGGTTCCAGGTAGGAGCTTGGGGTCACT
>WUAM01000287.1:22862259-22874111 GCA_024336885.1 Actenoides hombroni
ACCTTTCACTGTATTCTTGTTACTTCAACCCCAGCCCCACTCCTGCCACATTCGTGCAGGGAGCCTGCCCCAGAGCCCAGGGAACACTCCAAACAGTCCCCTCCAGGGCTCTGACCCCACTCAAGAACCCCCACAATCTTGGGCGGCAGCTGGTGCCAGTTGACACCCCAATGGGCCCCAGATCCCAGTTGGTGCCACACAAACCTCAGCAGCTGCTGCTGCCCAATCCCAACACAGAGCAGCTGGGGGGGATGGGGTCTCTGGACCACCCCACCCACCCAGGCCTGATCACCCCAAACCGAGCGTCCTGACCCTGTCGCTCCCTGAAGCAGGGCATGGACATGCTGTGGTCCGGCACGGTCACCGGTGCCAGCCACGGGTTCCTTTCAGCATCTCTTAATGAGGCAACTGGGCTAACGAAGCCTTGGTCCAGCACCACTGCCAGGCACAGTCCCCAGTGAGGACACCCTGGTCTTGCAAGACCCTAAAGTGCTTTGCAGGGGACATGCACCTGCACCCCGAGATGGCCCAGTGCTCCAGGAGAGAAGGTTTGGGGAGGTATTGTACTCCTACTCTTGGGTGCTGTGCAGATGATGCCCCACAGGGCTCATGGCCCCTTTCTGCCCGTCCCCAAGGTTGGGGAGGTTCCTTGGGCCACAGGGGTACTGAGAGGGGGACACACGAATAAGCAGGTTCAGCCCAGAGCTGCTGCCCAGGCTTCACCCAGAGCAGCAGCAGCAACTCATCCACATTTTTAGGGGTTCCCAGTGAGCCCAAGGTCACCTTTTAACAAGAAAAAAACAAGTCTGGAATAAAAACCAGAACCTGTTTTAGCAGCAAGTCCTAAGGGGAGGTCCAACCACTCCCATGGTGTGGCACTACAGCACAGCAGCGTCCCAGGGAGAAAATGGGTTTCCAGTGGGATAAGAAGTTGGCACCAGTGGCCATGAGCTGGCCGGATGGTCCCACCAGGAGCAGGTGCCAGTAGGAAGGGAGAAGATACTTGGTCCCATTTTACTGGCCAAGGGAAAGACGGGCCACCTGCCATGGTTGCAGCCAGGAGGAGGCAGCGCTGGTGTCCGTATGCAGGGTGCCACCATCTTGGCCTCTGTCCTCAGCCAGTGCTGGGGGTAACAGTCACCTGTGACAAGAGAGTGGGGTGAGATGGGGCAGAGGCACTGTACCCCAGACCCCATGGTCATAAGAAGGGAAACAAACCCCTCCCCAATATCCCCAACCTGAGGGAACCCGCTCCTGTCTATCCCTTGCCCTTGCCTACATCAGCTGCAGGGCACAGCCCAGCTCCAACAAGATGTCCTGATGCTTCCTACAACCTGGGAACTGGTCCCAAACCCACGAGGGAAGACTGGCCTGGGTTTCCCAGAGAGGTGGTCGATGCCCTATCCCTGGAACCATTCCAGGTGAGGTTGACTGGGGCTCTGAGCAACCTGCTCTAGTTGCAGATGTCCCTGCTCAGTGCAGGGGGGTTGGAACTAGATGGCCTCTAAAGATGCCTTCCAACCCAAACCAGCCTGTGATTCCATGGAAACCTCTTCCTCAGGTCTGAAAGTCTCAGGGACAGCAGAGCTTTCGCTCAAACCAGCAGCTGTTGGGATCATCTACTGCATGGGGATGGCACTTTGGGGTCTACTGTCAGCCACACCAACAGCAGGCACAGGACAAGGGACAGAGCACCCCTGGGACACGTCACAAAGCAGATGCTCTTTGCGTCAAGTCTCTCAGGTCCTCCACTCACGGTGTGACCCATCCTGCCCTGAAGCTTCCCCAAGGGTCCCTCACCTCCTGTGCCCACGGGAGAGGTAGTCCCGGTTCAGAGAGCAGAGCTGCTGCTCCAGACGGAAGATGCGAAACGCCAGGTAGGAGGAGGACACGACCAGGAGGCAGATCCTGGGAGCAGAGAAACAAGCACAAGCAGTCAGCGGCCGGCGGTTGAGAGGGATGCTCCTGACGTACCCCTCGCCCTCCCCCACGCCACGGCCGCTCTCAGCACACGTACAGCACGATGAAGATCTTGAGGAGCTGGTAGTCAGTGGGTCTCAGCTCCGCCACACAGCTCTGCTCCACCTCCAGCTCCTCCTCCGTGTTTATTGCGCTTTCTGAAACACAAGCCCAGAGTCAGCAGCAGAGCAGATGCTGGTGCTCCTCCAGCAACCAAGAGCCTTCGAGCATCGGATGTCCCTCCCCTGTGGGCTAACGCTGCCTGCACAGCCTTCCTGGCGCACACAGGGCTCAGACCCCGCAGGCAGGACGCCTCATCCCATCCCCCAGACATCACCGACTCTCAGCCTCAACCCTGCTGGTCTACAAGGCAGAAACCCCCTCCACACAAGCGGAGGGTGGAAGAACAGGTGTTTATGGAGGTTTACACCCAGCCCGGCATGCGGGGCCAGGCACAAACCCATGTCCCTGGCGTGGATGCAGCACTCACCCGAAACCAGGGGCTCCTCGGAGGTGAAGGAGCTCTCCTTGGCGCTCAGGCTGCTGACAGAGGTCCGGTGGATGCACTGGTAGTCAGCGTCCGGCAGCGACAGTGACAGCGAGGTGGGTGACACCTTCCTCCACTTGCCCTCGGGGACGATCACCTCCTGCAGGGACAGCCCCAGGGTGAAACTGGCAGTGTCAAGGACACGGTGGGGGCAGATTCGGACTCGAACCTTAATGGCATCTCCATCCAGCACATCCAAAACATCGTGCTGTGGGGGAGCTGGCCCTGCGGGGACACTACTGCCCACGCATCCCACACCTGCCCCAAGTACCGACTGCTGCCTCTTTCACCCCTTGAAGCTCAGCATGGTCACCCATCATCCTCTGACAGTCCCTCACCCACCTGATCACAGAATCATCATTTTGGTGGGAAGAGACCTTTAAGCTCATCAAGTCCAACCGTTAACCCAGCACTGCCAGGGCACCACTAAACCACAGAACAGTTTGGGTTCAAAGGGACCTTAAAGATCATCAAGTTCCGACCCCACTGCCATGGGCAGGAATACATTCCACTAGACCAGGTTGTGCAAGGCCCCATCCAACCTGGTTTTGAACCACGTCCCTCAGCACCACATCTCCACAGCTTGGAAACCCCTCCAGGGATGGGGACTCCACCACTGCCCTGGGCAGCGTGGGCCAGGCCTTCATAACCCTTGTGGGGAAGAAATCGTTCCTCAGCTCCAGCCTAAATCTCCCCTGACACAACATGAGGCCATTTCCTGTAGCACAGGGCCACCAGCCCATGGAGGACACCGTGCTCAGTGTCCCCATAGAGCCCAGCATAGTCCCAACATGAACAGCTTTGTGACAGAGCAGAGACAGGGATGGTCCATCAACATTACACAGGAGGACGTGTCCTGCCAGCCAGTGATGCAGCCACTGCAGGCAGACCCAAGCCCTGCTGTGCTGCAAAGGTGGCAGGATGCAACGCGCAGATTTTTGGATAACTCAACCACATTTCCAGCCCGTTACCTGCTTTCACTGCCACAAACCAGTAGGAGCAGAGAGGTGGCATTTTCCACATCGCTCTCAAGTTTTTCCATCTATAAACAAACCCCTGAGACCAACCGGCCAAGCCATTGCCTTGTGTCCAAATCATCCTCTTGACCCGCCTGTGTCTGCCCAGTTAGGGGATGAGGATCGTGGAGGACGAGCTACAAAGGGGAGAGGACTGACTCTGGGCTGTGCCAGCAGACACCAGCCAAACTTCAGCCTGCCAGGAAGGTGATAAACCCACCAAGGGGGCCAGGCGGACGCTCTCCTGCCCACAGCGCAAGTTCACGGGGGTCCTTCCCTCGCCCAGAGCCGCCCTGACCCTCACCAGCGACACAGCGTCAGGCTCCTCTGCCAGCTCCCTCAAACTCAAGCTCTTCTTACTCGAAACCTGGAGGGGAGAAAGAAACGTGTGTTAGGGGCCAGTCATCTCTCCCTGCCTCAACCCGAGCCAGAAAATGGTCTTTGGACTTTTCCAGTGAGGCTACGAAGAGCAGCTGCTTCAAGCTGGTAAGCACGGGGATTTGGGAGACGAAGGAGAGCATTCGGCAGAGGACAGGGCATCACATTGCTGTTTCCCAGAGCCAAAAACCCCACAGGGCCATGGCTGAGCCAAGGGCTGCTCTGCAGGCCTCAGCTCCCAGCAGAGGGGATAACAAAGGGGAATATCTGGGCAGAGCCCAGCACATTTCAAATGAATTCCCCAGTTTGGCAACGGGGCTGAGTGACCCAAATCACTGCCCTGGCACAGCTGGTGGACACCCTTCTGGGCAGGGAAAGGCTCTGGCACTGCTCCCCACGTGCTTCAAAGGCAGGGAGAAGAAGAGGTCCCCAGAATCCTCTTCTCCAGCTTGAGGGCTGATGGATGTCTTGCCCCACTTAAGATTTTTTTAATTCAAATTTTGACTTCACAGTGGGTTTTTTCCTCCCCTTATAATTTTATATCTGGGGAAAAGGCGACGATGTGCCAAGCAGCAGAACGGGTATTACTACCAGATTATAAATAATTCATATACACACCCTGGGAGAGAGCAGAAACTCTGGGCTCTGCCACCGTCATCCATGACCCAGAAAAGCCCCGTGGCAGCTCACAGGGATGGGACGTGCCCAGGGCATGGCTCCTGCCCCTCTTCCCATCCCTTGCTGCAGAGCGAGGATGCTGGGAAGAGGCAGCAGGGCACTGGGAAGGGCTTTGGGAGCGGTCTGATGCCTCAGAGGGTGGTGATGGGGAGCTCTGCTCCCCGAAGCGCAGCCTGAAGGGTGAGTGCAGAGCCCTGTGGCTACAGGAATGCTGTCGGAGCCGGGTGGAGGGTACCTGCAGGTGGGTGCAGACTCTCCTCAGGACGTCATAGACACTGTCACGGGAGATGAGGGACACAAAGATGTACTGCAGGAGAAAGAAAGAAGCTGCTGGGAGAGATTCGCCCCCATCCCAAGTCCAGCTCTCCACAGGCAGAGACGTCCTGCCCTTGAATCTCCCCTCCTTTGGGAGCCATGTGTCCCCTCCACAGGCATCTCCCCACGGAGTTTCCCTGCTGTTATTTTTGCAGCCTGCTAAAACCTGGACCAGATTTTTTTTGGGGCCAGTTTCGCTCAGCAGCTGCTGCTCCCACAGAGCCTCCCATGCTCAGCCCAGCTGGATGAGGCAGCAAACAGGGCCAGGAGCAAAGGAAAGCATCCCCACGGATCAATCGGCACAAGTGGACGTGGGGCAGCGTTCACATTGCCTGAAGCGCTGGGCAGATAGCTTTGAACGCACAAATCCTGCCTTGTGCCACCCCCTGCCCCCCAAAACCCATGGGAATAACCCCCTCCCTGCCAGGGGCCAGGCAGCACACGCTGCTGTCAGCAGGGCTCAGGCAGGCAAGGACTCGGATGTCAACTTGCTGGGGCAGACAACACCCAACGTGATTGAAAAGCTGGAAATTCCGCCCCTTAACCGAGTTTTGCACCGGCTCCAGCTTGAACACCGTCCCAAACTCTTCCCCTGCTTGAGTTCAGGGATCTTAAAGGTTTTATTTGAGCCTGGCAGGGATTTGTCAGGCTCGGCCGAGTTTCACTCGGGGCTTTGCTTTGCCCAGAAACAAAGTGAAATTCCAAAACAAAAGCGAAGCCGCAGTGTTTGCCCTGGCCGGCCGCCAGCGCCGAGAGCAGCGCTTGCTTCCCAGCCGGCTCTGCTTTCATCCGGGGACGGGAATCACTTCGTTCCCTGCTCTCAAATCGGGGCCGGGGCATCCCCCGGCTGCGGCCAGTTACCTTTCTGCTGGCGTTGGTGGTGATGGCCAAGCCGTTGGGCAGCAGCCGAGCCGTCTTGTGCTTCTTGATCAGCTGGACAGAGACCACCGGGATCACAACCTGGAGGGCAAAAAGACCATGGGGACAACCAGGGCACGAGCTTGGGGAGTCTCTATTGCAAGGCAGAGGTTCAAGGGCCCCGAGCAGAGTGGCGATGCGGGGATTCAGCGTTTCCCAGTGACAGCTGGGGTGTTATTAAAGATCACGGCATCTCCGCCGCGTTAATCTCGGCTCAGGGGCGGTTGCTGCTTCACCAAACCAGCAAGGACATGAGGAAAGCATCGTCCAGTGAATCCCCCTAAAATCCATCATGAGAGCTCCCCCTGCAAGCTCTGGGAGGATTAAAAATAAGGCAGGATGTAATTTACAGCAGGAAAACTTTGTTGAAACCCTGTATTTCCATCAGGTATTTGTTTAAAGGGGACGATATAAATAATTCAGTTCTTCAGCCCAGTTTTCAAGGAAGTTGTCTCTCCCCAAGATTCCCATCAGCCACAAGACTAACGGGGAAACATTAGCTTGTAAATAAAGCATTAAAGCCAAAAAATTCAAATCTCCCCCTGCCACCACCACCTCCCAAAACCTTTGATCTTCCCTTGAACACCGTGATGGCTCGTTGGAGGTTTTGCATTGGGGAATTTTAAATCAAACCAATATTTGCTATCCTGGGGCAGACACGGCAGGCGACCAGAGGGGGAGGCACAGCCACGCTCTGCGCTGCGGCGGTGGATTTTGACGGTGATTTCAGTGGTATTTCGGCAAAGAGGGGAGAAGCTACGAGCCCTGTGGGACCGGGGTGAGCAGACCCCGCTGTTACCTTGATGTCCTTGCCGAAAAGGTTTGCGTAGAAGCAGAGCCAGTTGGGGGAGATGTAAAGCCTTCCCTGGATGAGGATGTCTCTCTGAAGTGCGCAGGAGCAAACTGCGAGGCAGAGAGAGGGACATGGGAGGCCGTGTGCCAGAGTCCACCGCTCCCACACCCATCCCTCGGCGTGCCACCCACCTTTCAGCACGCTCTCCTCCGTCGGGATGTCCTTGAACAGCTTGTGGTACTGGGAGTTGTACTTGCTAGCAGCCTGAAACGGAAGCAGAGCGAAGTTATCCAGGGACCTTGCTGATAAGGAAACACAGAAAGAAAACCCAAACACCAGCCTGTAACAAAAATCTCCCTCTCCTCGCACCCGGGACCGGCGCAGTGAAGTTCCAGCAGGCTGGGGACGGCAGGCTTGAAGGGCTAGAGGAAGGTCAGATGATCCAGCACCCAGCAAACGTTGTGCCATCCTCCCAAATAAACATTTCCCCCGGTATCTAAGGAGGCTGCTGAGCCTCGGGCGAGGAGCCGAGTTTCTCCCAGGCTCGTCCGCAGGCAATTTATTTTGCCCAGCGGTTTCTCTCCTCCTCCTCGAGCTCTTCCCTTATTCGGGGCACGATGACAACACTCGCTTTGTGCCCATCGCGCTGCACCATCCAGCTATTTATATTCCCGGTGTCTCTTCAAAGCCTGCCGGCAGCCGCGGCGGGAGGCTTGGCAGGTTCGCCCTTAAAGAATTCTCTATCTAAGTTAAAGGCTCTGAAGTGGTTCAACGCTTTGCATTAAATCCGCTCCCATTCATCCTGTAAGGCAGATTTGTGGCCCCTGCCCTGGACGAGGCAGTGCCCCAGGCCTCGGGGTGCTCCCCAGGGCCGTGGCTGTTCCCACGGCAGTGACGGCTCGTCCCCGAAATCCAAGGGACGAGGTGTTTCGCCAGGATGCGGAGAGATCCGGCGCAGCTCAAAGGGCCACGGGGCAGCGAGGCCGGTCTGCTGGCAGAGCTCCTGCTGCCCACAGTGACAAGGTCACCTTCGCTCCACACACCTTGGTGCCGTCTGAGCCGGGCTGTAAGAGGATCAAGGCTCAGCATCACCTGGGGTCGGCTCAGACATCCCCTCGAGAGATGCTGGGATGGTGGGAGGTGATGTTGAGAGTGTTTCAGGGGCACACGGCAAGGACTGTGGCATCTCTGAGTCATCGCACTCTAGCTGTCTTAACCCACAGGTCATGAAACACCTCCTGGACCCAGCACAAACCTGACACCAACCCCATAACCTTCCCAGATACCTCTAAATAATCAAGAAAATGTTTTTCTCCTCCATCTTTTTCACACAGAAAGGCATAAACGCCTCCTCTCTCTGCTCCTTCCTCACCCAGAGTATATCTCATTTGCAGACATACTAAAATGCTCTACTTTGGGCATGATTTGAACCAAAAAAGGTTCAAACGTAGGGGACTGAGCTGCTCGTGGTCAAGATTTCCACTTTCTCCTTTGCTCAGGAGGGAAAATCCCAGAAGCATTTGCAAGGAGGATCACGGGCCACATGCAGGGCAGGAGCCTCTGCAGCTTTGCCTCTGGCTCCTGCAGCCCATGTTGGGAGACCCGAGGGTCAGGCTGCAATGAAGCAGCCTGTCCACTCACAAAGGCCAAGGACTTACCACTTCCCGGTGGCATTTCTTAATGTCCTCATCCTTCAGGGCTTCATTCAGATGGAGGCTGGAAGGAAAAATAATAATAATCAGGGAAGCGAAGAGCCCCAGGCCACTCGCCCACACCCTGAAAGATGTGTTAGCAGCCTGGGAGAGGTTTGGAGTTGGTGATGGGCAACTTGGGCCAGGTCAAGGGACGCAGAAACAGAAATTTGGGATGGTGCCCAGGCGCAGGGGCATCTATCCTCATCCAGATGGGAGGAAGAAACCACAGAGACACTGGAATCCTCCCCAAAACCACAGCAGCAGGAATGCCAGTCCCATTCCCCAGACTCTTCTCCCCTCCCTGCTTTTATAGATTCAATATTTGAGGGTGAAAACAAAGAGAGGACGCCCCTGCACCCAGCTCTAGCTGGGGGCTCGGAGGCAGTGGGGATGCTGCAGGAAGTTGCAAAAAGGAGAAAAAAAAAATTAAAAAAGAGCAAATATTCAAGTGTAGACTCCAGGATGTTGCCTCTCACCTGCCATCAAGGGAATCCAAACTCTTCTCCTTGTGGGATGCCTCCAGCTTATCACGGCCATGCATGGGCTCGGGGCTCTTCAGGGGAGCTGCTTTTTCATGCATGGGCTTGGTACTGCAAGGAGAAGACTGTTAGCCCCTGAGGGGAAGGGAAAGAGGGGAGAGAGGTGGGTTGGAGCGATAAATCATGGAATCATAAAACTGTTTGGGCTGGAAGGGACCTTTAAAGGTCATCTCATCCAAACCCCCTGCAGGGAGCAGGGGTTGCTCTGCAAATAGAGCAGGTTGCTCAGAGCCCCAGCCAACCTCACCTGGAATGGTTCCAGGGATAGGGCATCAACCACCTCTCTGGGAAACCTGGGCCAGGGTCTCACCACCATCAGCATCAAAAATTTCTTCCTTCTCTCTGGTCTAAATCTCCCTCTTTTACTTTAAACCATCATCTGTTGTCCTGTCCCAACAGGCTCTGCTCTAAAGTCTGTCCCCATCTTTCTGACAGTCCACTTGAAGTCCCGAAAGGTCACAGTAAGGTCTCTCTGGAGCCTTGTCATCTTCTCCAGGCTGAATTAACACAGCTCTCCCTTCCCTCCCATCCCAGTCAGCACAGAGGCATCGGTATCTGTGCTGCTAAAGGACAGCAAAAAAATTCCTGTGATTTCTCAAGTCACGTGGAGAAGAAAAGGGCATTTCTTGCCAGGAACTCGCAATCGAGTGCCAGGAACTCGGAACAGAGAGGACAAGGAGTGGCAGCTCCATTGGATAACACCCTACGAAGCAGAGTCTCTCCTCAAGAGCCAGAGGTGGGACGGTGGAAAAAACCAAGCAAACAAAATCACTTCAAAACTCCCTGCGGCAATGAGGCTTTCAGCCACTGAGGGCCAGGGTCTGCTCCTCGGGTCAGCAAACCCCCACCTTCCCCGGGCAGAGCCCTTGCGCAGGCACTACCTCCTTCCTTCAGTCGCTCCCCTCTCATTAAAGCCTGTTATTGACTATCATTAGTTTTATCAGAGGCGCTTATCGGCCGTGACAGGTAAAGCAAACACGCTCCCCGCGCCGCGCAGGAAGGTTATCACTCAGCAGGCCAGAAAGGTGCTGCTTTTGTCCTCGGCAAACCGTAACCAGAGATTGCCAAGAGCCATAGCGGAGCGGGGTCCCAGCAGACCGGTGCCGGTGCAGCGATCCCTGGGTGGCAAACAGCCACCGGAGCTACGGAGAGGAAAGTGTTCAAGGGGAAAGAGCTTGGCTTGACAGGCAGCGGGGGACGACAGAGCAGGTGGGAGACAGGCACGGAGCTGGAGCACGGCCAGCTGCCCACAGGGGTGAGGCTGCGGCGCTGTGGCAGAGCGTAGCTGGAGATGCCATTCCAGGCTGCTTCCTACCTACAGAGAACGGCTCTTTCACCACCTCTGCTTCCCTAAACGCACCCCGCTCCCGCTCCGAGGGGCTCATTCAAAAGGAAACCCAACTAAATAATCTCCTCAGGCTCAGGGAGAGCCAAGATGGTGGGTGCCACGGCCCAACAGCCAAGTCGAAGCCACGCAAGCCCCTGTGTTCCCGCAGCCTTGAGGGCACAACCAAAACACTGTCTAGATGAGATGGAGCCAGGCTGGATCCCGGTCAGAGGCACAGGGGGTGCTCCCTCAAGATGCAGCTCCTTGATCCCCGCAGACGGTGTTTGCAAAGTCAAGGAGCTGCCCACATAGCCCCAAAGCTCAAGCATCGTGGAGTGGGGGTGAACAGACTAACATTTTGGGCTTTTTTTGGAGGAAAAGCTCAGGTGGAAGGATGTGGCTGGAAGGGAGACTCTATCGACAAGAAGCACCAAAATAACATCACCTGGCACCGCACCAAAAGGCTTTTTGCCTGCCTGATTCCCCAGATCTCCTGGGCCTTCAGGATTCTGCCAGGTGATGCCACACCGCCCTTCAGCTGAAACATGAAGCGCCAAAGCCTTCACTCCCCTACACCCCTGTGCTGGGAACGGGGGCTCCCACCCACTCCAGAGCTTCCCGCTCCAGAGCTCAGCCTGCTCCGTCTTCCCCCACGTCATCCCTTAAATCCCCAAATGGTTGCGTCGCTTAATCCAGGCAAGCGGATTTAGCCCTAACCGGGGCTGACACCGAGGGGCACCACGCAAGGGATGGGGACAGGCACCCCCTGCTTGAGGCAAGGGCATTGAGAACCCCCCCTGAGGTCGCCAAACACACAGAAATCCCCTAAAATGAGAAAACAGAGAGGCCAGAGCGTACTTGGAAGTGCTCCACAGTCCCGTCCATGTTTCCCCTCCCTCCCATGGTCCCTGCCATGGACAAGTCCCAGGTCAGATGGTCCCAGACACGGCACTGGCACCGGGTGGCTCCAGAGAGGGCCTGGAATATCCTCAGCCCCCACAGAGACATCTCAGCAGCAGCCTCATCTCCCCTCTCCACAACTCACTCCATCCCAGCTCCCAGATGCAGCAGGGATGGAGAGTCGGGGTTTGGGAGCACAGACAAGGTTGGGTGCCAGGCACAGTTGACGGGGAGGTCTCCCTGTCAGGAGCCACTTCCAGACCCGGCACAGGGAGGAAGACACTCTCTAGCAGCTCACACCGTCATCCCCTTGAGGAATTTTTCCAGCAGGAAACCACTCCTGCAGGAAAATCACCATCCTGAGCCTCCCAAACTACACACAGAGCAAGATCAGTCAGAGCACGGAGCCCCCGAGCTGAGGTAGAGCAGGTGGACACAGGAATTCCCAGTGAAGGGAAAACATCACCGGTGACCTGCTGCCCCTCTGCCCAATGTACTGTGGTGGACACCCCCCTACCTACTGTCACAGGCTCCCTGAGACCCCCCAGCTTGCCTCCCGGGCTGCTGCTTCACCTGCCCCAACCTAAATCATTCCACGATTCTCCCTCTCCCAAATCGGCACCTCCTGGCCCTTACGTGGCGCTGGGATCCAGCCTGGAAATGGTCCAGCGGGAGCCCCTTCGGTGGCGTCAGGTTTTCGCCGATCCCTTCCCTGCTGCCGGCGGGAGCAAGGGGGGAGCACGTGGCAGAGGCGGGAGAGAGTGAACCGGAGATTTCACCTCCCAGGA
>WUAM01000287.1:22876366-22894782 GCA_024336885.1 Actenoides hombroni
CCCCGGGTTGTTGTTTAGCACCCCCCATCCCCCCTAGGAACAAGGACGGCCAAAGGGTTGGTTGTTCTAAGGGGGGGGGGGGGGGGGGAAAGGGGGGCGGGGGTGGGGGTGGGGGGAAGGATGGTGTTCACTGGTTGGTGTCAGTCGTT
Organism: Actenoides hombroni; assembly: GCA_024336885.1. Lineage (NCBI taxonomy): Eukaryota > Metazoa > Chordata > Aves > Coraciiformes > Alcedinidae > Actenoides > Actenoides hombroni. The sequence goes on from WUAM01000287.1 coordinate 22,876,516, forward strand.
CAGGGAACGGGCACCACACGCATGGTGTTGGTGTAGCCAGAGCCAGGGCGCCAGCCCGTCAGCACGATGACCAAGTCGCCGCTCTTGAAGAACCCACGAGCTTTGCCTAGGAGAGGAGAGGCGAGAGAGGGAGGGTGTCAGAGCCCAGGTCCCACTGCCACAGGGGGCAACATCATGTGTCACCCACTGCCACCACAGCCCTTCCTCCCACTGAGACCCCAATCCTCCTGCTGCCCACCCCTGTGGGACCCTTAGTCTCTGCTTTGGGCTTCTCTGCTTGAAATTCAAGAGCAGTAGAGAAAGGAGGCACCCTGTTCTGGGCTCTCAGCAGTGAGAAGCATTGTGGGTCAAAAACTTCCCACATTAAAACCAAGCCGGGGTTCTGCTGGAGCCTGTTTTAAGGCAGCCCTGACAAACCCACTCTCCCATTTCCCAACCCGATGCAGTTGTGCTCATGCAACTGCCATCCCCGGTTTCTCAATCGGATGCCGTTACCTCACAGGCAGGCAGTTCCCCTCCCTCTCTCACTAGTTCACATTGTAACCTCAAAAGCACCGTGAGAGGTGCCAGGAACTGCCACATCCCACCAGATGGTTCCCCAGGTGAGGCCAGTGTATTGTCAACTCACCAACATTCATGCCCAGGTTGACACGGAGGTCCACATCCTCCGCCCAAGCATCGTGGGCTGGTTCTTTGCAGAGGACAGGGAAGATGCCACGGTAGAGGTGGGCCTGGCGTGCTGTCTGGTCATTACGGGTGACAGCGATGATGGGAGCCCGCGGGCGGTAACGGGACACCAGGTGTGCTGACCTAGAAGAGAAACCAGGCATGGGGTGAAGCACAGCATTCCTCAGAGGAACAGCTGAAGGGAGCAACAAGCAGCAGCCATGTTCACCTGTCACTCTGGAGAGCTCCACAAAACCCTTGGAGATGCTGGCAAGAGCCATGCTCCCCAACAAGCTCGATGCTCTGCTGAATTCCCAATTAGGCAACTGGATGGACCAACAGTGACTGGCCCTATTCCAGTCTTGTGGTGAAAACCACCTTGCTTCCCAGTTTAGGAAATGCCATCTGCATGTTTTGGTCCCGAAAACAAGCCTTTTCTTGTCCCCGTTGCTATGTGAAGGTGGCGAGGTGCCATTTATTTTGGCCTCTGTTTTAAGGAGCTCCTGGGTTTATGGGATGTCAAGAGCCCACACCAGCAGCGCTACCCCAAAGCTTGCCAAAGAGGAAGCCATTTGATTGCCGGCCACATTCAGCTGCTGGCTGGTTCCTCCACACAGAGTTCTGCTCTGGTACCCAATGGGAAGTGAATGCATCCCAGGCCAAATTTTATACTGGGAAGGTGGGTGCAGATAGGCGCAGAGTCCTTAAAATCACACACAGCACACCCAGGGTGGTTCTATTTCCCCAGGCACTGCTCGTAGAGGGCAAATAAATGGCAACTGAAGCTGCAAGGCCGTGGCACCCACAGCTCCACCTTTCCAATGAGCACACCAGTTATCTCCACCAGCTTTTGCAGCCTCATTTAGTGAAGCCAAGCTCAGCAAGATTCAGACTCAAAAGATTGCTGCTTAAAGCAGGCAGTAGCAGTCTGCTGGAAGCACCCAAACACACGTGCCAGCTCTCAGACAATCCCGCCCACCCTGGCCAAGAAGCCTCCTGGTAGAGCTCAAGGAGATTCAGGTACCCAAAAGGCTGTAACAGAATCCACAGCTAAAAATATTCGAAGATCAAAGTTCAAATTTCTTTCAAAAGGTCAAGCGTAAGACTGGAACCTTTTACCACGAAACATTAGAAGCAAGAGGGTATCTGGAAACTCTGGGCTAAGAGTGACTCCTTATCTCTGTGGAAAGTGGCTGCTTCAAATCATTTTAAGCTGTAAATTTGGGTGAAAGATTCTTCAGATCTTCAGGTAGACCGTGCCCAGCGCTTACAATAACATCTCTGCTGTGCTAGTTATTTGGTACGAATCCAGACCAAGAAATTCCTATTTTCTTTCCGAAAGCAGCCTGAGACTTATGGTTGGATGTGCTTTGTGAGTGGGCAGCCTAGTTCCTCCAGATGGCAAAGCCAGCGGTCAGCAGCAAGGCTTTGGCTCCCCTTCCACAAAGGGAAGGACGAGTCTCTCCTCAGCAGTTGGCACTACTGTGGGACGGAAATCCCGAACGATGAAGTTTTCCAGTGGCTCTCATCCCACAAGCCAAGGCACTGAGCTCAATGGAGTGCTCAGGCAGGGCATGGCTGCTGGTGCCTGCCTGGTCAGGGAAGATCTGCTTGCAGACAGGCATGAGGAAGTAAGAGGAAACTTCCAATGCTTTCAGTCTGCCTGAAAGGTTCAAAGGATCAATAATATGGATGCTACCACAAAAGGCCTTGATTAAAATAAACAATATAAAAAAAATAGATCCTCCATTTAACAGTAAAGCAGAAGTTTGGTGGATGCAGAGTTTCTTGCCAAGAAGCTTGAATCAAGGCTGTGACACTTACTTTTTTCCTCCCCCTAAACTCTTCCAGGCAGCGCTGCTGGCAGAGCCACCATTGGCAGCAGCAAGGAGAGGCAGGGCCGGGTGCCGATGCCACGCTGGCAGAGGCGGGCTGAGGAGCTCAGAGGTTACACGTGTGCAGATGTTTGAGATGTCTGCCCATCTCCTGAGGAACCGGCACAGCAGGGAGGTGGCCGGGGCTCTTAGTCGTTGCCAAAACCCAGGCTTCACCGGTACAGCTTTAGTCTTTCAAAACCATCTTTTGGCGAAGTCTCCTTCCCCCACCCTGTCACGATGTGGGCTTGACCTGAGGAAACCTGTCACCTCCTACCTTCCGGACTTGGTGAGGACAATAATGGCCCCGCTGCAGCACTTGAAGGACGCTTCCACAGCGCCGACAGCGGCAGCCTCAGTGGGATCACAGTTGAGGGAAGTCAGCCGACGCAGTTCCTCAAACAACTGCCTGTGAAAGATGGCGGCTTCGGCCTCCCGGGCAATCTATAAAGGCAACACGCATTCGGGAAGACAACACTCACGTCAGTCGCTCGGGGCAGCACAGGCTAAGGCGAGGTGTCGCACAGATACCACCAGCTTTGGATAGCAAGAGTTACCAATCAGGTTTCGTTCAAGGTGCTGGGGTGACGGCCACAAAACTCAGTCACCTCAACAGCCTTAGAGAGGAACCATACCATTCTCAAGGTTCCGTTTCTTGGTGGCACCTCCTGAGTCACCTTGCCCTGCTGAGCCCACACTCACGTGACAATCATGCCAACTGCCAGGCACTCTCGCTCTGCTCCTGCTTACTTGACGTCCCTCCCTAACACAGAGAGCAACTCTGTTCAGACCACAGCGGTTACGCAAGGCTGACACCCAAGCAGCGAGCCACTGGCTACAAATATCTGCAGTGCTAGAAAGGAGCATTGCTGTTTTTAACTCATGGTACTGAGTGCCCTCTCTGAGCCCTACCTGCCAGACTCGGTCAGAACTATCAGGGCTGGAGCTAAGCACTTAAAAGAGGCCTCCACCGCGCCCATTGCCATGGCATCGGCAGGGTCCCTGTTGTTAACATTGAGGCGGAAAATTTCTTCGAAGAGCTGACGATGAAACATTGCGGCCTCAGCCTCACGAGCGATCTGCAGGCCCGAGTGAGAGGGAAGGAAGAGGAAAAAAGAGGAAAGAAAAGAAAGGAAAGATACACCAGAGGAACATGAGATCACATTAATTTGCTTAATCGTCACAGTCACGCATGCAAGAGAATATGAAAGGTCCGGCGGTGAAACCCTTTGGCTCTCAGGTTGTGGACTGGTTGAATGGAACTCAGTGTAAAGCACCACAGCTGAGCTGCAGTCCAAAAGTTGGACCACACTGTGTTGCTGATGCTTGTTACTTCCTTCAGAGACTCTGGTGCCATCTACCCGCCTCCAATTCCTGCAGCTCCATGTTGTCCCAACACCACAGGAGTGTCTCCCCAGAGCCAACTTGCAGGTGACATGCTTTTAACAGCCCCCCCACCACCACCCCGAAGTTGGGAGATGGTCTCTCTCTGTTTCCTTAGTCTTAATTTAACTTGAAGGTCAATAAAGATTTAGTTTAACTTGAGAGCCAACAAAGTTTCACCTCCAAGTGCTGTAACGAAATTCCTTTTGGGTAACAGAACAAACAGGAGCAAGTCATCCTTATAGGGTTGTCACGACAGGTTGGGGTGTTCGTTCTGGGACAAACAAGGAGGTACAGAGGCACAACTAAGGGCCTTCTGCTCAGACTAAACACTTGCAACAAGCTCAGTCTCTTATTTATCGCAGGATGCTGGGAACTGCTCACACTTAAAGGCAAATCTCCCCTCAGAAGGTGAATTTAGCAACCCGATAAAGAAGGCTCACAGACTAGAAAAGCATGCAAAGGTTGATCATCAAGGACAACTTCACCCAGTTACTCCACAAAGTGAGCAGCTGCTACACAGGCGTGATGAGGGACTGCAGTGCCCTTATAGTAAAAGCTTTGCAGTTAGACCTCCTTCCACATCAGAATTTTGCAACTCTGGTGTTAATGAATTATTTTATGCGATGCCAGGAATTATCCCTCTTCCACAGATACCACTAAGCCAGAAGTAGTTAAGTATCTTATGTCTAAAAATACCAGGACACATGTGACAGGCTGGAACAAGCACTCTGATGCCAACTCTGATCCTAAAGCAGTCTTGTTACTGCTGGTTTTACATTTGCCATTAGATAAAAATGGAAGGATTTGCCTCAAAACGCTTAATTCCAAACACAGGAACTGGTAGCCAGGCAGGTTATCTTCACCTCCAGGTCCAAAGGCAGAGAGCTCTGCATAACCAGCAAAGTGAGCCCAAGTTTAGAAGGAAACCAGTGCTCCCCAGTTGTCAGAGAATAAATGCGGGTGTACAGATGCCTGCCCTGACACCAGAAAGGCACTGCAATTCTCAACGTCACATCACGGCTGTCGGTACTCACACTGAAACAGCTTGAGGGTTTCCAGTTAGGACATGGGTGGGGAAGGGAGGAAAAATGGAGCAGCTATTTAAACCTCAGTTCCATTAAGACAGCATGGCCAGGGCAGCGTTTACAGTAAGCTGCCGGGACAGGCTGGGGACAGACAGGTCAAACCTTTGAGAGTGGTGCAAGAACACTGCAAAGTGCAGAACCTGCTCATTCTTGGCATCACGACCCCCGGTTTCCGTCTGCACCTTGCTTTATTTGGAATGCACTGGATAAATAGATATATAATGCCAAAGCAATAGCAATTTCAGTGCAGGAACACACATAGGAGCTGCTCTTTACCAGAGGTAAGCAGCTCTCTCCCTGCAGTGACCCCCTGGTCACTTCAACTGGAAATATTCACCTGCTCTGGCCATGCTGTGGATTTTCAGACCGTGGTTATTCAGAGCAGGGCTCCTCTCGACTGACACCAAGTGAATTAGCTCAGAAGGAAGATCCTGACTGGAGAGGAATGTGCTCATACCATCTGAGTTGGTACCTTGCTGCTTGCACCATGTGACATTAAATAAAGCCAATCGGTATTTCACAGAGGGTTAAAACCTTCAGTATTTCAGAGTGAACACCACTATTCCCAGCTCTGCAGGAAGCACATGGAACAGATGCTGAGCTCAGGCTACCTGTACAATACAACCCACCTGAGCCTAAGAATTAACATTGGCATGGAAACTCAGGTTTGCTGCAGCAAGTTTCCAACTCTTGGTAGAAAAATCAACCCTTGTGATTTAAGGGGTGGAAATGGAGGAAGAAACTTTTAGGGTCCTCGTTAGTCTTCAGCCTGCAAACCAGCAGTCACTGCCCAGTGAGCAGAAAGTCCTACTTTGCATTTCTCACGTGCAAAAAACACCACTCCATATGGACCAGCTAAATCTTAAGGTGTATTTTCATAACGCACTGCAAACAAGCACTGAGTTGATTAATCTGAATTGCAAATAAAACCATGGAGAGTTGTAACTGGGGAGAGTAACAACCGGTGAGTTACCACCGGTAAATGGGGAGAAGCAACATTTGACATCAGGCTTTTTATCAGCTGAAAGGTGAGCTGGGTGAACTCGAAGCAGAGCAGAGGTTTCTGGCAGTTCAGGCATGTAAAAATATGGTGCTGTCAGTACTCGTGCAACAAACGCCCCCCCCAACACTCCCAACAGCACCAGGTGCCCAATGCACCAGGGCTGTAAATCAGCCTCATGAGCCTCCCCCAACAACACCCCCCCCACACCCAGAGGAGTCAGATGATACCTTTCATTATCTAGAGATACTGCTTTTCAAGCAGCTCCTTGACCTTGGGCAAGTTTAAAGCATTTAATATGCCACAGCAAATAGGGTATTGGGAGAAACTCAGACCAAGATAACAGAGGAGGAAAAAAAAAGGGAAAAAAACACTTTACCCCACCCTGAACAAAAGTAAGTATGAGAAATGAGAAGTTTTAGATGTCAGAGCAGTTCTCAGCTCTGCCCAGAGATCATTTGATGCACAAAGTGGGGTTTCAGGCCCTTAGGACCATGCTACGTAAAGAAACACCCAAAAATTGCTACTCTGGGGTGCGAGGTGTTGCCACCTAGCACCAGACGTGTCTAGATCTTCAGGAGCCTGGCTCAGACAGAAGATGCAAGACTGTTCTGTGCCTGTCACCTCCGGGACTGGGCGGCCATACTCACAGCGTGCTGCATGCGCACAGCCTCCAGCGGGTAGTCTCCCTTGGCCGTCTCTCCAGAGAGCATGATGCAGTCGGCTCCGTCCAGGACAGCGTTGGCAACATCGCTGCCCTCAGCACGGGTCGGGCGAGGTTTCTTGATCATGCTTTCCAGCATCTAGCAGAGAACAAAACCAAAGAAATCAAGGCACCGCAGAAGGATGCGGCTGTTTTTTCACCCGTGCACTCCAACATGCTTTAAACACAGGACAGAACATGGGGTGCAGCCTAAGGACTCCTGTGGGTACAGGACAGAGAGCTTTGGATTAAACCATTTACCAGAAGGAAAACCAAACCACTTCATTTTGTACCTGCTCTACATTTATTCCTTTTCCAGGGAGATTTAACTAGAGTATTGCATTCAACATCTTGATGGAAACCTGAGATGCTCAGGTGCTCAGCTCTTCATGAGGCAAACCTGTAACCTTATTGGGGAAGATCCCCAACACACCTTTCAAGAAGTTCCTTCAAGATGAACTATTGAGCTATAAGCAAAATCTCTTGACTCTTGGCATCTCGCTCCCCAGCGAACACCATTGAACCACAACAGCTACCAACATCCACACCCTGTCAGACTGGGGCAGTCAGGAGCTACCGTTGAGTTTCAAGTACCTGAGTGGCACAGATGATGGGTTTGCCAGCCCTATTGCAGCGCCCAATCATCATCTTCTGGGCGAGGAAGACTTTTTCAGCAGGGATCTCAATACCCAGGTCACCACGGGCCACCATAATGCCATCGCTGGCCTCCATGATCTCATCAAACCTGGTAGCAAGAGAAGAAGATTGTTAAGCTATTCACTCTAGATGGGAAGCTGATGATCTTTCAGGTCCCTTCCAACACAAACCATTCTAGGATTCTGCAAAACACCTTCCCAGCTGTCCTGGCCTCCCCCTCTGAGAGATGGCATCGCTCTCAAGCACAATACACAGCTATGCTGCCAGCACTCAACCCTCCCCCTTGCCCCTGTGGTGTGCTGCAGTGCCAACTGAGGAGGAAGGAAAACAATACCAAGTCGCCATGCACATAATGCTATATAAAGCTTTCTAAGGCTATACAAAGATAGAGAGCAATCAGACAATTGTTTTGATTGGAAGAGACCTTTAAGCTCATAGAGTCCAACTGTTAACCCAGCACTGCCAAGTCACTGCTGAACCATGGCCCTCAGCACCACATCTCCATGGCTTGGAAACCCCTGCAAGGATGGGGACTGCACCACTGCCCTAGGCAGCCTGGACCAGGCCCTGACAGCCCTTGTGGCGAAGAAATTGTTCCTCAGCTCTAACCTGAGCCTCTCCTGGTGCAACTTGAGGCCATCCCTCTTGTCCCGGCACTTGTTCCTTGGGAGAAGAGACCGAGCCCAGATGGCTCCAACCTCCTATCAGGGAGCTGCTGAGAGCAAGGTCTCCCCTGAGCCTCCTTTTCTCCAGGATGAACAACCCCAGGTCCCTCAGCTGCTCCTCACCAGACTTTTGCTCTAGACCCTTCCCCAGCTTCACTGCCCTTCTCTGGACATGCTCCAGCCCCTCAATGTCCTTCTTGGAGTGAAGGGCCCCAAACTGACCCCAGGATTCAAGGGGCGGCCTCCCCAGTGCCCAGTCCAGGGGGACAATCCCTGCTCTAGTTCTGCAGAGTGGGAGCCGACTCAAGATATTTTAGTCTGATAGCTTGTCACAGACATGCTTTGTTCACAGCCCCGACTACAGCGTGAAGGGGCTGTGCTCTTCTCTTGCCAGAGGGTGACAGACACACACAAAGCTCACCTGCGCACACCCTCATGGTTCTCAATCTTGCTGATGATCTTGATGTTCTTTCCCTTTTCACCGAGCACCTTCCTGACAGCATGAACATCAGCAGCTTTGCGGATGAAGGAGGCAAACACCATATCTACGTTCTGCTCCACACCAAATTTAAGGTCCTGAATGTCCTTTTCAGAGACCGCAGGCAGGTCCACTGCAGCACCTGGAAGGTTCACTCCCTTCTTGCTCCCAAGCATGCCACCATTCTCGATCTCCGTCAGGAGGTAGTCCTTGCCTGAAACAGATGGGTACCCATGGTCAGTGCTGACCAGTGAGCTCCCCAGTGCCAGCTCCCACACCACCTCCCTGCCTGAGTGGCCATGCCGACAGTGATAAAAAGCTGAACAGGTTTTAAACATGAGCACTGGTACGTCCTGATCACGTGTTCACCTTAAGAGGTGTTTTAGATAAGAGGAACTCCGCTGAAGATTTTTTGGAAACTCGCTACACTTTAGTTTAAACTAGAGAAAGTTTTGCTCAAAGTCTAGCTAGAGCATTAATACACAACTGCAAGCTCAAAACCAGTCACTGGAAGGAAAGCACAAATATATCCTGAGGAGAGAAGCAACAGAAATAGCTGGAAAGATTGTTACCCACCTTTCTCCTTAACCAGCAAGGAAATCAGACCATCATCCACGTAGATTTTGCTGCCGATATCGACAACCTTGATGATGTTTTTGTAGTCTACCCACAGCACGTTCTCATAACAGTTCTCCATGAAGGCATCATCCAGAGTCACTTTGAGCTGTGCACCCTTCTTCAGCTCCACCTCTGCCGTGCCACTCTGAGTGTCAAAAGACACATTGTAGCAAAACCAATAAAAACCAGCACACAACCACCTCCCCAGCTTGCAGGTCACCCCAATTTTTGGTAGTTGGCTCGTTCCCTTTTGTTTGCAAAAGGTCAAATGCATAACACAGTATCTAATCTTGCACAGTAAGAAAAGGGGGAGGAAAAAAAAAAAAGAAGAGCAACTTACTCCCTTAATGAGTCCAGTTCGGATTTCAGGTCCCTTGGTATCCAGTGCAATAGCAACAGGTCTGTAGGTGATGGGATCAGAGGCAAAGCTCTCTGTAGCTTCTCGCACGTTCTTGATTGTGCCCTCATGATACTGGTGAGGAAACAGACTGAAATGTTCAGGCCATTTCTACTCCATCACTTACAAAAAAAAGTCCACTATGCACCCACCCCAAGGCAGCTCTGCTCACACATGCTTCATTTTAGTTCTACCTTGAGAATTCAGACTGAGCTTCCAGAAAAGCAGTGTGAGGATACAAAGGCCTTCCCCACATGACAGCAGGGAGTTCTCTGGCTGTGCCTTTGGTGCCCCAAGTTCTAGAAGGACAGAAAGACAACTCAAGGGGACAGCCAGCCCAGACAGCTGACTGAAGTGACCGTCTGTCCAGATGTACACTTGTCATTTGAAGACGACCCACTGACTAACAGGGCTTTAGGAAGAGAGTTTCCCAAAGCTTTGATGAACATCTGCCTGTTCCACATGGCAGAACATCAGCAGTGATGGCAGATGGATGATTTGTGCCCTGGGAAAGACTCCTGAGCACAAGGGGAGTGTCATAGCCAAGAAACTGCCACACGTGGCTGTTCTCTTCCTCCTCCTTTCAGAGCAGGGAGGATATCACCCTCTGCACTGCCACTTTCCAGACTGACCCCTCTTTACCAGTCCCAGAGGCGAGCAGATGAATAATGCCAAAAATAAAGGACTTGATAAGAGGACATTATGCATTTAAATATTTACATTTTCTTTCAAGAGCCAAAGCAATTGCAGCCAACAAGTTCAAAATTCTAGACCCACACACCTGACTTGTAAACTTTCACACACTCAAGAGCAGTTTGCCAGAGCTGCCAGTTTTGGGACAGCTCGTTCTGTGGAGAAACTCCCGTCTCAACTATCTCCAACAAGCTTCGGATGGCCAGTAGATCAGTTTACTTTACTTGCTCAAACACCACGAGGAGATAACCTTGACTGCAAGTTGTGTAACACTTGACAGGCTTCTGTAGATAAGAAATACCCTTTCCTCTCTCTGTGGCACAGAATGAAAGTGTTTGACCTGACTCACCTGCAAACACCCGGCTCCCTCCACCTTGACACAAGCCCTGCACACCAACTTCAGTGTCACAGGGATGATAATCCAGTGCCAGGAAGGTGAGGTCAGAAAAAGCTGTGCTGAAGTTCACGTCCATGCCCTCGACCTGAGATACACTGCAACTACTAACTCATTAGAACAGGAAAAATTATTTAGTTGACTGATTTGAGTGTGCAAGTTCAGGCTGAGAAGGTCCCTGACCTAGCTGCAGCCTAGATGGATGCAGCACATAAAACCTGCTTGAATGGTGCTGCTATGTTTATCCGGTCCCAGTCACCCGGGGTTTTTCCTTATCTGTTTGCTGGTGAGGACTAACTGGTTCCCATGAAGTCTGACTCCCTAAAGAGTTACATACACAGAACAGGAATGCAGGCAGAGCTGGAACTACAAGCAATTATTTTTCTGTACAGAAGGGCAGCAGCCAGGTGATAAAGCACCTGTGGTGAAGTTGAAGCCCCGTGAAATGCTTTGGAGTGGACACAAGAACCAAAGAACTTAAAATCATAGGTCTCAGGTCCAAGTTAAACCTCCCCCGGTGCAATTTGAGGCCATTCCCTCTTATCCTGTCACTTCTTCCTTAGGTGAAGAGACCAACCCCACCTGGCTCCAACCTGCTCTCAAGAGAGTTGTGGAGAATGAGGTGGTCTCCCCCGAGCCTCCTCTTCTCCAGGCTGAACAACCCCAGGTCCCTCAGCAGCTCTTCACAAGACCTGAGCTCTAGACATGACACTTGGAACAGATGAAAACTCTCCAGGGCTTCATGGGAAACTGGAGCATTTTGGAACAACCAGGAGAGGACTCCTAGTACAGACTGACACTCCAACTCAACAGGAGATGACAGCAAGACCAGACTCTGCTGTAACCTAGCCTCACTGGCAGGGAATGTGCAGCTAGACCTCACCCAAAGGAAAAAGCCGCAGTCCCTCTCCTCAACCTCAGCTAACAGCTATGCAAACCACAGCAGCAGCTCTGCTGGTCAGTAACGGTGTGAAAACTCCCTGTTCCAGTTCGGCCACCAAACCCCTAACTAGTCACCCAGTCCAAGAGCCAAGACTTCACTATGGAGAGGCAGAGTTATTCCACCCTACCCTTTCTTCAGGCAGATTTTCCTACCTACAGCCCGTGCACTGACACTACCCCAGGGTGTTTAGTCAAGGTCTGGTGGTTGTCTACACTTAACCATCAGACCTTTCAGTTTTGACAGTGTCCCCTGGCCTTTAAAGGCCACAAGGGTGAGAGGCCAAGCTGTTATGTACCGCAAGGCTCACGGTTCAGTAAGTAAAGCCACCTACAGCTGCTACTGGCTACTGTCTGACATTTTGAAAGCTGGAGGGCACCCAAGGTGAAGGAAAAAAAAAAAAAAAAGAAAAAAGCCACAACTCAGTGAGAAGGCTCAGGGTGGCATTCTGGGCAACCTGGAATGGGATCCTCAGCTCCTCCTGTATCGCTGAGGAACTCATCTATTTATATCAAGCAGGGCTTGCCTGTGACAAACAGCGTTCATTCCAACCAGGCACAGTAATTACTTTAAATCATTAATGGTTTGCTTTTGAGACAAGGTTATTCATTGATTGCCTGCTTGCAGAACCCCCAGCAACGGCACAAGCAGCGACAGGGGTAACTGAGAGCCGTGTACAACACAACAGGGACAAACATTCTTGGCTTTCTGTTTTTATCAGCTTTATGTTTTTAACTGAAAAGCAGGAGCGTCGTACAGTAAATGGGGGGGGACACGAGTGAGAACTGAACGATTTTGTAGCAAGCCACTGGCACCCAAGTGTCAAATATCAGCTACCTGGCTCAGAGAAGGCTGTGGAATCAACTTGAACTGCTTCCAAAACAGCTCAGAACAGGCACTGAAATGTTATCAGCAGTTACGCAGGCTCTGTAAGTACAACCAGTGCGTTTGCCCCAAAACCAGAGCAAAGTTCCACCTTCCCACACCAAGGCTGGATGTGAATAAGCTGGATTTCCCTCTTCCGTGAGCGACAGCGTCAGCAGACACACACGTGTGGCCCAGTCAGGGCCATATCAGCTCAAACCCCACCCTTACCTCATGGGTGCCATGAGAGAAGTTCAGGCGGGCAACATTCATTCCAGATTTAATCATTTCCTTCAGCTTCTCCACCGAGCGGGAGGCCGGGCCTAGGAGGCAGAAACAGTTTGAATATTAGCTTTGTAAAAGGAATGAGGTAACCCACACAGGCCAGGCTGCTTCACGTGAGAGAAAGAAGGTATAACGGACCCAGATGTGCTCAGCACTGAAGCAGCTCCTTGCTACAGCTGCAAACACTGTTTTAACTTGCAGGCACTGGTCTCTTCTCCCAAGAGGGAAGAAACAGACTCAAGTTGTGCCAGGGGAGGTTTAGGCTGGACCTGCGGAACAATTTCTTCCCCATAAGGGCTGCCCAGGGCAGTGGTGGAGTCCCCATCCCTGGAGGGGTTTCCAGGCCATGGAGATGTGGTGCTGAGGGCCATGGTTTAGTGGTGCCCTGGCAGTGATAGGTTAATGGTTGGACTATCTTAAAAACACTCTTTCAACCAAAACAACTGTACAATTCTATGACTCTAACTTGCTTTGCAGAGCACAGCAGAACCTGAGCAGTTTTGCTTTACCCAGCACGTGGATTCACTCCTAGCAGCAACGTGGCTTCAGCAGACATAGGAAAACCGTGTTCTTTCAACACTTAAGTTTAGCCCTGGCAAGAGATGAAAGCTAAAGACTTCCCACCATTTCCCTAACAAGTTCCACCAGTGCAGGGTTCACAGCTGCAATTCTCTCCTCTCCAGGATCCACCTACCAATGGTGCAGATGATGCCGGTGTTTCTTGCAATGGTTGGCTCCGAGTCGATGTCCAAGCGGCACATGTGCTCCAGGAAGGTGTCCGCCATGGCAGCGTGCAGCTGCTGGGTCTGGATGAAAGCAGTCCCTGCATCATGGTGCTTTGACATCGTCGCTGGAATCCTGTGTCTAGAAGACAAGAAAGTGGTGCCAGGTTTTGGAATCATCCAGAACTTGCTCGTTGAGCAGACACCAACACACCCACGTGATGAATATGGAGGTAACAAGCTGCTACTGGGTCAAACTATCTTTATGTTCCTACTTGAGAGTCTCAGATACAGTCAAGACACATTTCTATTGCCATGTCATCCCCCACGGATGCCACCCAAAGCTCACCTGCCTTCTATGCAGAGGTTCCCTTCATAGCTTCTCTTCATTGCCAGTCTTCCCTTGGAGCTACACAACGCAACAAAATTCAAGCACTTGAGTGCACAGCAGGCAGAGATTCTGCCTCCTCCCTCCCAGCTCTCAAGTCATGTCTCCTATGGACCTCGACCGTGCTTCCCGAGGAGCAGCTCGGCGATAGCGTGACTGCAGACACGCTCCTACGCGGGCAATCTTCTGACGGGAAGCACCTAATCACAGCAAAGTCCGCCTAAGCTTAAAACCCACCCTTTAAGCCTGTAGAAGCAAGCGGACTCAAGTTGATTACACACACTACCTTGGCAGAGAGCATGAAAAAGGCTGAAGATTTCTTTCTTTAATACACTCAAGGTCCCTCTGCAAAGTGAGGGTGCCGCTGGTTTCCCCCCCATCCCCTCGCATTCTCCGACACCCAGGGCAGCAGAAAGGTTTAGAACTGGTTGTTTGGCTAAAAACACCTCTGAACTCAGGCTGCTCACCTCTAGAGGACTAGAGCATCCCCACAACATTAGGAATCCCAAGAGGAAGCTGGACAGAAGCTGAGCCATCAGCTGGGATGGGAGGACACTCACTTCCCAGCAGCGCTGGCAGCCCTGGGCATTTCTAACCCAGGTGACATCAAGATTTGAGATTTTCACCTCAAGTAGCAGTTGTGGCTAAAAGTCTTTTGTTCTCCTCAACCTGCCCAGGCTAGATTGCCAGCATTGAAAAAGCCTCTGGTAAGAGAGATGTAAAGTTGTGGCTTCTAGAATGGGCAGATCACTAGTTTTGACTTCACATGGTGGTTTGACTTCAAACCTCATCCCCTGGGATGTTCAAAGAAGGCTGCTCCTTCAGCATAAGCTGCCTTCCCCTATGAAATACACACTGAGCACAGTGCTTGTACGAACACGGGCTGCTGCTCAGCTCAAGGCAGGGATAGACCCGGGGGGTTTGCTCTGCCTGCCCCACACAGAGAGAAAAACCCCAATAAACGGTGCAGGCAGCAGCGAGCTCGGCGTATTCGGCTTTGAAACAGAGGTGCTACTAAACCAGAGCGCTCAGAAGCGGCACTTCCTCAGAGGGACGGGCGGGGAGATCCCCTGCCTGCCATGTGCCCGTGCCGCAGTTGGGGCCAACGCTCCTCCCCTCAGCCTCTTCTGCTCTGCAGACCTTCCCCCACGTACGTGCAGATCGTGCAGAATCCTCTCCCAGGCAGCCCTGACTCACCATCGCCTCGCTCCCATGCGGCATAAAGGAGTCAGGCCGGCGAAAACCATAATTTGTCCTGGCAAAGCCTCTTAGCCCTCAGCCCTGCCAGAAACTGCTGATTCACCGGACTCACTACAAGAAGGTCTGCCCACATAAAAAGCCCGACCAAGTCTGGTTATTATAGCAAAACCCGCCGGTCAGCCCTGAAACATTGTGTTTTAGCCCTATAACACTTGCTGCTGCGTTCTCCAACACCTGCAGAGGAGCGCGGGCTTCTCCAGACACACAAAAAAAAATTAGAAAAAAAAAGGAGGTTTTTTTCTAGGAAATCACCTCCACACAGAAGACAGGCAAGCGGGTCTGCCCAGCTTCTGGGAATGAGGGGAATACGAAACAACCAGGATAGAAACTGCACCCGGAGCATGACTTGGTTTAAAAATAGTTTTTAAAAAAAAAAGTTATAAAAATAGGCAGGCGAATTCTCCCCAGCTCATGGAAATCCCCCCTGCACTCAAGTGGTTTGCAAATCGAATTTGACAATCCCCTAAAGTCTTTATAAATATATAAAGCACAGTCCCCAGTAACAATTCCCTTTACGAGATTTTCCAGCTGTTCAGGAAGCTCAGAAAAATTGTCATCAGACGCTGTGACCTTGTCCAGGGGCAAGAGCAGCAGCACAGCAGCCAAAACATTATTCCCCAAAAACCCGTCTGCCTGCAGCACCAAGGAGCTTCACTTTTTAATGCTTCCTCCTGTCTCTCATCACCATGTAGCTACAAAGCAACGGCTGATTTCTGCTGGAAGGACCAGTCTTATAAACCTAAGAGGAATGTCTGGCATTAACCACTACTCCATTTGTTGGTTGGTTGTTTTTTTTTACAAGCAAACAGAGGAGCACAGACTTGAAGGACACGGAGCACTCTGTCTGGGCTGAGCAAGGAAGGAGAAGGGGGAGGGGGGAACCAATACTCTACAAATCCCGAATGTTTCCAGCACTGAATAAATCGAAAATCCTCCTACATGGAATATCAACTCAATCCCAAAGTGTATTACTTGGGCTGCCTGTGCTTCGGGCAGGGCAGCCCAAAGCTATCTGGTATCTCCCCAGCTCTTGAATATTCTAGAAAGAGAGAGTTTGAGGTCAGGACAACTGGTTTTGCAGCAGTGAAGTGACTAACCCCAGCCAGCTCATCCTGCGTCCAGGAAAGGAGGCAGGAGCAATCCCCACCCCCAAATCCCCACCCTGGGCTGTTATCAGTGACAAAGGGAAGTGGAAACTGCAGTGGCACGGGGCTGGGACCGGCATTAACCATTGCTACGCCACACAAAAGATGTTCCACTGCCTGGAAAAGTTGCAGGGAGGCTCACAGAGGATGATTCGGGTCCTATTGGCCAGTCTCACTTACACAACCTCACTGACGCTGCAGAACAAGGCCGCTCATGCCCAGTGCTCCTGGCCAGAGGCAGAAATGGTTTGAGTTAGCTCTTCATTTTAACAAGGGCAGGGTTATGAAACCAAGTGAGGCCTTCAGATTCAAAAAAAAGCCTAGAAAAAACATTAGCTCTGTTCATTCCAGAAGCTAAAGGCACTCAAGAGGAAAAAAAAAAAATCCAGCTCTGCAGCAAAACAGGCTTTTAATACAGAAAGGGAGGAGAATCCTTTCATCCCTGGGTGGCTGTTGCAGGAGGTGCTGTTACATAAGTACAATATGGCCACCCCAAAATGCCATCTCTTTCCTGCGAGGCTGGATAGGACCCAGGAGCCACCACCTGCTCCTGGCTGGCACACGTGGGGTATCTCTGCCCAGCAGCCAGACCCGCAGCTCCAACGTGGAGAGGGCTCTCCTGCTTTCCAGCAAATGCTATACGGGCCAGGGAGGTCAGGCCAGACAGCGGCACTTTCCGTGCAGCTGGATTAGTCTTGCCTCAGCCAGGGCAAAGTGGAGGTGCCGAGCATCAGGTATTTGGTGACAAGAAAGACTTATCTCGAGGGTATCTGTAGTGCGGACACACCTACCGGCTTAACTTTGCACAAGGAGCCTTTCAGCCTGGCCCCACACCAGCAGAAACCACCCAGCCGCCTTCAAGGAAACTCTAAAACCCGCTGTTGCACGACAAAAGAAAGTTTCGGGGCTGTTTTTCCATTTCAATACAACTCCTAAGTGGAAGCACAGGATGGGGGGGGTTGCTGCGCGCCCAGCTGCGGCCGGCAGCGAGGTGGTACTGCAGCCCCATCCCCTACGTGCCAGCCAACACCGCGTGCTGCGGCATCCCGGCACCATCTTCCCCCGGCAGAACAAGGGCTGCCTCCGCTGGGGCGGGACAGAAAGGACCAGCACGTGGTCCCAGCGGGCTGGGAAACGTTTTTCTCCCTAGCAAATCCAATTATCAGCTTCGCCTGTGGAAAGGGAAGTAGGGCCAGCGTGGGATCACTCCAGCTAACACCAATAAATGAGGGTTTTAATCAAATTTATGGCTTCGAGTGGATGAAGAAGGGCGTAATTAAGAAAAAAAGATTCCGACTCGGCCGTGCTGGGTTAACGGTCGGCCTCGATCTTACTTACGGGTCTTTCCCACCCTAAACGATTCTGTGATTCTAAAACCACGGGCTGCTCGAGCAACGGGCTCAGAGGCAGCACCGCAGCCTTAGCAAGCTCCTTCTGTAGTGAAAGTGAAGTTTCTCGGAAGGGTTTCACAGACCAGTCCCCGTTTCCAACACGTGGCCGGCAGCGGAGCTCCCTGCCCGGGCAGAAAATGCCTTCACGAGGCTGGCCACGGTTTGGCGGCGAGCTGGCATCAGCACGGCCCCTTCGGCCATCGAACTTTTAACTCCTCTAAATTCGCCTAAATTCTGCTTTATGAATGGGATGTCGGGCATAAAATTATGTGCTGAGGACTGAATGTAATTGTTTTTTGTAATTAAGCGTTCCTGGTTGCGCAACAAACTCTCGAGTTTCCCTGGAGGTATCGGGGGGGGGGGGGTGCCGAGGCACCCGACACAACCCTCCCAGCTTTGTCATTCAACCTTCGGGCCGCGGCAAGCCACAGGAGCACGAGGCGGCCAGAAAGTTAAGAGATTAACATCAGGAAAACCTCGGCGAAACACCGATTTCTGTGAACCTGAGCCTCGCCGATAACTCGCCGCCTTATCAGAACAAAGCAGGGTTTTGAGAGATTCCCTTCCCCCCCCCCCCCCCCCTTTATAATCTTAGGGGAAAACACGGGGGGGGCCCCTTGCCCCCCCCCAAAACACCAATTCTCGCCCCGCGCAAA
>WUAM01000287.1:22922069-22939128 GCA_024336885.1 Actenoides hombroni
GCGCGGCGCCGCCGGGACCGGTCGGGACCCGCCGGGCCCGGCCCCGGCCCCGCCTCCGCCCCCACCTGCCCCCCCCCCCCCCCCCCCCCCCCCCGCGCCACTCAACAAACACACACCCCTGGTGACGTCAGCCCCGGCGAGACGCAAGAGATTAGCATAAGGAGGGAGCGGCGGCCAATCAGGAGGGGAGGCTGGCGGAGGGGTGGGGCGTCCGGGCTCCGCCCACCGTAGCCGCCGAAGCCCGCGGCAGAGGCTGCACCGCCTCCCGCCTTCAGTAGGTTCCAGAGTTAACACCAGGCTTTTCCAACCACCTCAGCGCGGCGTTTAAAAAGCGCAGAAAAGGCTCAAAAGGGACTATTTGGGCACTTTGTTGTGTTTTTTTCCTCCGCGGACCCCACGTTGTCCCAGCGCCCGCCCTGAGGCTGCCCCAGAGGGGGTAGGGAGTGGGGGAAGTACCTCCCTCCTGCACCACCCCCAAAAGTCTGTAATTAGATCAAAAAGCTTAATGCCCAGCATGGTTGTTAATTAATTGCTCCCAGAGCAGCACCTGGCTTCCCCAGCACACTGCCATGCATGTGCAGGTGTGTGCAAGTGCGTGTGTGCATGTGTGCAAGAGAGTACAGGTACATGCATGTATGTTGCAAGCATGTGTAGATCTGTGTACAAGCCTATGCATGTGCACGTTTGTGCATGTGAAAGTGAGCACATGTGCATGCGTGTTCAAGCGTGTGTGTGTGCATGCACATGTTGCAAGAGTGAACACGTGTGCAATTACACATAAGAGTGTGCACAGGCATACACAACTTCATGCCTGTGTTGCAATTGCATATGAGTGTGTGTGTAGGTATATGCATGCATATGCAAGTGTGCATGTGTGCAAGCATGTGCACGGGTGCATGTGTTTGTAAGCACCCATATGCGTGTGTGTGCAAGGGCGTACATGGACACACATGTTCTCAAGTGCCCATCAGCATGTGTGCAAGCGTGTGCATGAGTACACGTGTTTGCAAGCACCTATACGCACATGCGCAAGTGTCCATAGGCACGCATATGCAAGCATGTGCATAGGTGCATATGTTTGTAAGTGTCCATACGCATGCATTAAGTGTGTGCGTCTGCGAGGACCCACAGGCACATGTGTGCAAGTGTGTGCATGACTACATGTTTGCAAGGAGCCATATACACGTGTGTGCATGGGTGCACGTGGGTGTAAGCACCTATATACATGTGTGCAAGCGCCTATATACGTGTGCACGTAAGCGTGTGCTTGAATGCATGTGTTTGCAAGGATCCCTATGCATGCATGTGCAAGCACGTGCATAAGCGTACATTTGCACGCGCTCACATATGTGAATGTGCAAGCATGTACACATTTGCAAGGACCCGCATGACGTGTGTGCGAGCACGTGCGCGGGCCCGCACACATTCAAGCGCCCACACGCGCACCAGCACACGCAGACGGCTGCAAGCGTGCGCACGCACGTGCAAACCCAGGCGAGCGTGTCCCCGCGAAAGCCGCTGGCTGGGGACAGCGCCCAGGGCGCACATCCACGGGTGGGGCCCGGGGGCGGGGGGCACAGTCCTGCCGCACGCCGCGCGCAGGGAGCCTGGAGCAGCTCCTTGCTGCCGCTTGGGTTTATTTTTAAACCCGTTGGCCCCGAGTGATTCACACGCTGCCTGTTCTCCGCTCCCCGGCAAGTTTTACGCGACCAAAATAGATGTTCTGGAAGGAACGGGCCGCGCAACGGTGCCGAGGTGCCCCCAAGATAGTGGTTTTGGGGAGATGCTGGCGCACACCCCCCCAGGAGACAAAACCATGGGGTGAGATTTAACCCAGATCATAAATACCAGGCTCTGTGTTGGGGAGTCGCCCCATAGCAGCACCTCTGGCCTCGAAGCAGCCCCAGGCCCTGCACTTCGAGCACCCAGCCATGGGTGAAAGGGAGCCCAGGGGATGGGAATGGATGTGATGGTGAAGAGCCCCTTAGCACTTTCAGAGCAGATGCCCAAGTCTAAAGCACTGAAGGCCCCCAGCCTGGGCCAGAAGGTAAAGCTTCTTCTCCACAAGTACCCAAGGCATTTGTGCTGTAGAGCAATGCTTCCCCCTGCCAAGCCCAAAAAATGTCATGAGACGTAAGGTGGCATCAAAGAAGACTCAGAGCACAAGGAGGTGTCCTTAAAGGGAGGAGAAACTGCTGATTGGCAACCCTGGCTCTCTCCACTCAGCTTGAAAGGCAAGAACAGGATGTTAGTGGTGACCAAATACCAGAGAAAAGGGGCACAAATTCCCAGATGGACCTGGAGGAAGCAGAGGAGCATCCTCCCCCAGGAAACAAGACAGCCCATCCCACCCTGAGGAGGGGGTAAAAACTCCTCTTTCCAGAAATCCAGCTACAGTTCCCTGCTTAAGCATAGTTGGGCTTCAAAATCTTCCCACCCCACACTTTAAGATGTTATCACTTCAGAAGAGGAGGTTTCGGGTATGCTTCTGCAGGAGGGTAAACAAATGCAAGACTTGACAATTTCAGAATGTTTTTAATTCCAAATCCATTCCATATTTTTAATTTAAGCTTCAACCCTAAAAGGTTGCTAGCCATAACAGCAGATCTCCTTCATGTCAGACCAAGACACATGTACACGAGTCCATCAGGCAGGATCTCTCTCCAACAGAGCAGGATGGAGCAGGTGCCAAATCCTGAGCAGATGCAACAGTTGAAGGGCTGAGCACTGACTCCATAATATCCATGATGCAGCACTCAAGAAGTTCACAAGGTCTCCTTGGAGAGGCTTCACAGTGTCATCTTCTCCAGAGAAGCCAGAAGAAGTGGGAGGTCGAGATAGAAAGGTCAAGACCTTCTCATCATCTTCTCTCTGCAGGCCCTGAGTCTGTGACAGCAGCAGAGATTAAAAACCATTTATCCAGCTGAGCAAGCGCCAGAGCCATGGGGATGAGACACAACCAGATGTTCCTCTGGAGCAAGCCCCACTCATCTCTGCTAGCAATGAACCCTTGCACAGTCTCCCAAGTGCCAGCTGAGCATGAAGGAACACTTTCTTCTTGGGGGTCATTTATTTATAAATTGAAAGAAATAGAAAAAGAAGTGAAGAAAGCATGCTCCAGGAAGAAAAAGTTCATCACAACCAAGTGAGAGCAGAAGTCAGGGGCAGGAAGGGGTCCCTTGGCCAAACCAGCAGCTTTGGAGAGAGGAGGGCAGCGGGACTCTCCCCTCAAAGCCCGCCGAATTCATTTTCACAGTATCCCACGTAGAGAGGCTGTGCCTGGACACCACGCCTGGAACGAGAGCAGAGAGTTGTGTTCTGGGCATGATGGGGTTGGAGCAGTGACAGGGGTTCAGGGTGGCCAGTGGTGCCCATTTCTGAGTGACAAGGAAGCAGGTTTCCTCCTGTGCTTATACTGCATTTTTTGCTCACACACAGGGTAAGGGGAGGTTTCCTGGAGAAGCTGGGGATGCAGGAGGGTTGGCAAGAGCAGATGGGTCCCCATTCCTCAGCACAAAGTGCCCTCCTCACCAGAGCCACCAGCCCACACTCTCTGCCAGCACTGCCCAAAGTCAGCGCTGCCCACTCACAGTCAGGAGAAGTGTTCAGAGAGGTGTTGAGAAGAACAAGGGTCATTTGAAGCCCACCTCACCCTCCCCAAGGTGGCCTTTGCAGTGTCCCCATGAGGCAGCTGCAAGGAGGGACAGTTACCCAAGAAGCTTGCAGCGGAAGTCAGCCAGTCGCACGTAGGCATCTTGCAAGTCCCGGACCGTCGCGTTGCTCCACAGTCTCTCGGCTATGGCCCCAGCTCTCGGCCTTGAGGGACAGAGGCACTCAGGTCAGTGAGGAGCTTGGAAGCTGCTCACACAAAGCCCTGAGCTCCCAAATGCTTTCCTGACCAACGTCCATCGGCACACAAAGGCACGTGGCTTCTGTACATCATGAGATCCACGCCCAGGCATGTGCAAATCAGGAGTGGCCAGGGTGACAGGACAGAGACCAGCATTAAACACGCTGGCTGCAGCATCAGGTTGTACAGAAGCATGTACATAGCAGTGTGCCCAGGAGGCCAAGAAGGCCACCAGCATCCTGGTTTGTATTAACACTGGTGTGGCCAGCAGGACCAGGGCAGGAATTATCCCCCTGGACTGGGCCCTGGGGAGGCTGTCCCTCAAATCCTGAGGTCAGTTTTGGGACCCTCATTCCAAGAGGGACATTGATGGGCTGGAGTGCATCCAGAGAAGGGCAATTGAGCTTGGGAAGGGTCTAGAGCACAAGTCTGGTGAGGAGCAGCTGAGGGACCTGGGATTGTTCAGCCTGGAGAAAAGGAGGCTCAGGGGAGACCTTCTCGCTCTCCACAACTCCCTGATAGGAGGTCGGAGACAGGCGGGGGTTGTGTCTTCTCCCAAGGAAGAAGCACCAGGACAAGAGAAAACAGCCTCAAGTTGCACCAGGGGAAGTTTAGGCTTGACCTGAGGAACAGTTTTGTCCCCACAAGGGTTGTCAAGGCCTGGACCAAGCTGCCCAGGGCAGTGGTGGAGTCCCCATCCCTGGAGGGGTTTCCAAGCCATGGAGATGTGGTGCTGAGGGACACGGTTTAGTGGTGCCCATGGTAATTCTGGGTCAATAGTTAGACTCAATCTTATAGGTCTCATCCAACCAAAATGATCCCATGATTCTATGCTGCAGTCTTACAGACACTTATTTAAGCTCCCAGAAGCTGTTACTAGCCCAGAGGAGCTGTTGCGGGACAGGGACAAGCACCACACACCGACCAAACCCACAGCATTTGACACAGGTCACTCCATGGCAAAGGAGAGGGGCCCAAGCCCTACCCCGCACACCCTGAGCTCACCACCCCTTGGCTTCTCTTACCAGAGCCTGGGGGCCAGGTTGGTGACATCCACATATTCACCCCACATGCAGGCCTCGCCGCCCATCACCCGCTCCTTCTGCTCAGGGCTGCCTGCCAGAGGACACAGCATTTGGGTGACAGGGTGTTGCGAGATAACATTGTCACTTACTGCCCTGTAAAAGCAGCGAGTGGCTCAGCTATGGAGGCCTTAACTTGACCTGCTGGAAGCCACCACTTCAAACCTGGAACTGGGGCACGGCAGAATTGTTTTCTGCCAGCAGCAGGGAATGGGACATAGCGCAGGAACTGAGATGATCCCTCAAGCACCTTCACACCAGCAGCAAGGGTGGATTAGCAAGACAGACAGCTCTAGCACTACCTCTGAGTGACAAGTCAAGCACCATACGGGAAGGGGACACAAGGAACACACCTTCAAACTTCAAGGGCTCCACCTGGTAGGCTGCCATCCAGTCCTGCCCATAGGAGATGCGGTTGAGGTACCAGGGGGCAGAGAGCAGCACCTGGTAGCCAGCCTTGGTGACGCTTGCCATCTCCTCCATGTATGGCGGGGAGTTCTCCTTCCACACGTGGATGATGGTGTCTGGCCTCACCTGAGGAGCACACATGAACCATAACAGAGTATCCCCCACCAGCCCCAGCACAACACCCCCATGCAGGAAAGTGTGTTGGAGAACACAGGCAGCTTCCCACCTTCACTCCGTTGTCAAACACCTCCTGCCACACGATATAACCTTTGCCAAGGGAAGAGACGATGTCCAGAAGCCTGGAGTGGAAAGAGGACTGAGTTTTGGGTCATGTCAACACCCACAGTGGGATGTGAAGGTACTTCTAAAGGAGATGATGTTTGTGCTGGTCACCTACTGCAGCTGCAGGCCCAGGATGCAACTGTTCCTACCTCTGGATGTAAAATGACTCTAGTTTTTTGTAGTCTTCACCAAAGCCCATCTCCTTCATGAAGGCACAAATTTTTGGATTGGATTTCCTGTGCAATAACAAGAAGATAATAAAAGCACTGCAACTCGAGCTCTGGAGTATGGCCAAGATCTTCCCACATCAGTCCAAGAGATGTGGCTGTGCCACATCAGCTGCTTCCCATAGCCAGCATTGCTCTGAGTGCAGAAACCCCAGGAACCACCACATAGATCCTGGGGGAGCAGGACACCAAAGATCTGCAAATGATCATGACCAAAAAGCAATAGGTTCGGACTCCAGTCCCAGATATTTCCCCTCAGCCTCCATCCAGACTGATCTCAGACTCACCAGCACGTGAAGTCTACCTCATCGCCACCTAGGTGAAGAAAGAAGTCTGGGAACACAGTGCTGACCTCTGAAAACAAACTGCTCACAAACTGGTAGGTGCTGTTAAGGATGGGGTTGATGGGCCCATAGGTCCCAGAAGGATCCTTGCCCAAATAGCAGGGAGTCAGAAGGCCTGGAGCACCTGGGTTGTAACAAACACAGGACAGGGAAGAAAGGGCTAAGTGTGGCCACATCACCCCATGGAACCCCGCAGACCCTCCCCTCAGCATGGCCACAGGCACAGGGTGTTCTCCAGTGGAACAGACCACTGGAGATCTTCTTGTCCAACCCTGCCAACCTGTTCCAGCAGGGTCACCCAGAGCAGGGGGCCCAGGACTGTGTCCAGGTAGATTTGGAATCTCACCAGAGGAGGAGACTCCACAGCCTCTCTGGGCAGCCTGGGCCAGGCTCTGCCACCCTCACAGCAAAGAAGTTTCTCCTCCTGTTCAGACGGAACCTCCTGGGTTCCAGTTTGTGCTCATTGCCTCTTGTCCTGTCACCGGGCACCACTGACAAGAGTCTGGCCCCATCTTCTTGCCCCCCAGGGGCCCTTTAGCTATTGATCAGCATTGATCAGATCCCCTCTCAGGCTTCTCTTCTCAAGCTGAACAGCCCCAGGACTCAGTCTTTCCTCAGCAGATCCTTGCAATCGCCTATGGTGTTGGTTTTGGCAGAGCAGATGTTCCCAAAAAATCATCCAGCTTGGACCCAAGAAGAGATACAAACTTTTTGCCTTTCAATATTGTTCCATGAGTTGAACCATTGGATCCTACTTCCCCCAGACAATGGTTCGCTCATTCTCAAAACCAGCACGTGGGACATGGCTGCCCAGACCCAGCTTTCAGGATCCAGGTCACAGAGCCCCTTCC
The DNA here is from genome assembly GCA_024336885.1 of Actenoides hombroni. Taxonomy (NCBI): domain Eukaryota; kingdom Metazoa; phylum Chordata; class Aves; order Coraciiformes; family Alcedinidae; genus Actenoides; species Actenoides hombroni. Next base: position 22,929,114 of record WUAM01000287.1, read on the forward strand.
ACCTCCCAGTACAACCACAGCTCTCCTCAGAGCAGCAACAGGCAAGGTCTGCTCCTCACCTGGACCCCAGGAGAGAGTGTGCCCAGGAGTGTCAAACTCAGCGATGACTCTGATGCCACGCAGCCGGGCATACTCAATCACTGTCTGCACATCACTGGCTGTGTACACATGGGTCATGGCATGGAAGGCTCCCTGGAGGAACAGGAGGAATCTCAGTGCCTTGCTCAGTTGCCAAGAGAGGGATCTGCTCACCATGGGCTGGGTACTGCACAGTGGTCAGGGCTGGGATTACCTGCTTGCTGAGCTCTGGGAAGGTCGAGCTTTCGTAGGGGAACGATGGGTCATCCACAATGTGCCAGTGAAAGACATTGAACTTGTTGTAAGCCATGACATCCTAGAAAGGAACAGGAACAGAGATGAACATGCCCTATCCCTTATGAAAGGTCACCCAACTTGCCATGGATTCAGACACCTCTCTAAGGATCATGGAATCATTTTGGTTGGAAGAGACCTTTAAGGTCATCAAGTACAACCATTAACCCAGCACTGCCAGGGCACCTCTAAACCATGTCCCTCAGCACAACATCTCCATGGCTTGGAAGCCTCCAGGGATTGGAAGTCCACCAGTGTCCTGAGCAGCCTGGGTCAGGTCTTGACAGCCCTTGCAGGGAAGACATTGTTCCTCATGTCCAACCTAAATCTCCCCTGGCACAACTTGAGGCCATTTCCACTTGTCCTACCTATTGCTTGTTCCTTGGGAGAAGAGACCGACTCCACCTGGCTCCAATCTCCTTTCAGGGAGTTGTTGAGAGCAAGGAGGTTTCCCCTGATGGGGGACAAGGGACAGGGACAAGCTGGTTTTGTTCAAAAAGCCTGTGCGTGACAAGGTCTTTGATGAAACGTAGATGTGGTGGCCTATACATTAAGACAGTTCCTAGGATCTTTGGAAAGGAGCAACACAAAAAACCCTCCAACAACTCTAAAGTCCTTCAGGACACTCAAGGAGCACTTAGTTGTCACAGAAGAAGGGACACCCAACTAAATCATCTCATCTCCCAGCACGAGCACCCTACCAATGTTTCCAGGATGGCTTTCAGTGGCAGGTAGTGACGAGATGTGTCCAGCAACAGTCCTCGGTGAGGGAAGCGGGGAAAGTCCACAATTTCCGTCTCGTTGATGTAGTACTGCATGCAGAGGAAGAAGTGAGCAGGGCTTGGGACAACACAGTCATTAGCAGGAGACAGTGAAGGTCACCTTTGATCCCAGAGCTGGCAGGAGATGAGGCCAGGACTCACCGTGCCATTCTCGTCTCTCCCAACAAGCTGGCTGAACGTCTCCAGGCCTGCAGGAAAACCACACTCAGCCCCTTGCTCAGCACAGATTCCCCCAGAGGAACAGAGCTCAATTAACAAGGCTATGGAAAGAGAGACATCCCAGTAGGCCTGAGGCAGGGACTGAGGAATGCCCCACGGCAAGCACACCTCACCTCTGAGAGCTCCCCAGACGGCATCCGCAGAGAGCAGCAAGGAGCCTTCCGAGACAGACAGCTTATCTGAAACACAGCCAGAGAGAGGCCAGTGCCACCATTAGGTCCAGTGCTCCATCACGTGCAGCTCTGGGCCACCATACCCACAGACATGGGTACAGGACCGTGCTCTGGGATCCCAGGGAAATGGCTTTTGGGGTTCTTCATTTTAATTCTTAACCTTGATACTCACAGCTCTCCTTGGAGTCCAGGCTGGGCAACCCATCGCAGCCTGGTGTGGCAACGAAGACAAGGAGCTGAGTGCAGGGTGGCCCCCACCACGGCTCATTCTCTGCAAATGACACAGACATCAACCCCATCATGGCTCTTTGTCTTGCTTCCAGCCCACCACCATCCTCCCAGTCCAGCTAGCGACGGAGGCGCAGGAGTATGTGGACTTTTAAAACATGTGGCACCTCCTCCTTTGCTCCAGAGCCGGCACAGGGGTGTTCAGCGGGGGCTTGTTTCGGCACAGGCCACCAGGAGCATGAGAGCTGATACCAAGTTTCAATGCGAAGGTCTGCTGCTGAGGAAGCCCCCAGGGAAGGCTTAAAGGAGCACACAAAAGAGGAGAGACCCAAGAGTATGGTCTAGCAGTAGCCCCCAGGGCTTCCCAGACACCAGCCCCTGCTCTAAGCAAGAGACACAACTACTGAAATCTCCTTCAGGGGGGACAAAGAGCTTCACATGTCCAAACTCACCCACCACTGGGAAAAAAAGCACAAACCCAGGAGCTCTGCTGCCCTACCCACACTTCTTCGAAAGGGCATAGAAACCCTGTTAAAAAGGGCATACTGCAGAGTTGGAGGCCACCAAAAGGTCTCACCCAGCATAGAAAGAACAGGTCCCAGGTGCAGCAGACAGAAAAATAAACCCCATCACACTCAGACCTCAAGCAGGAGCTCTGGCCACAGTTCCCTGTGTGAAGGGGCACTTCCAAGGATGCACAGGCCTGAGTCCTCACTGGAGTCACTCCTCCAACTCCAAAGGGATGCATTCAGCCTTCACCGAGACACGTGGGCCTACTTGCTGCAGTCTCTGGCCAGGAGGAGCGTGGGTTAGTGGGGTGGAACCGTGCTCATCACAGCTAAGGTCCACGCCTACACCTAGGAACAGCCCATGCTCAATATGGCCACTGAAAAGATTGGCTTTGAGAGAGACTGGTGGGAAGCTGGGCACCAAGCGGACTTCAGAGAGACCATGTTTGGGTTAAAAGCTTGCAGGAGCCAGCCCTCCCAAATTTCTCCAAGGATGGTGAAACCTCCGTGGAGAGAAGGGAAATGGCATGAAGATAGCCCTCCGTTTTGAGCTTTTCTCTCAGAGCCGGTAGCCAAGGCAACCTCGCAGATGTGTGAGCTTGGCACACCAGCGCAGCACGACCTGCTCCCTCTGCTTGTCAAGATGGCAGCTCACCAGGGACAGCCACTCGCAAGCCTGGGGACATAGGAAATACTCATTCTGGTGAGAAGCTCTGACAGAATTGGTCCCGCCACCACACACCATGTTTAAACCTGCCCAGGGAGATGCTGACAAACCCAAACATGGCCTCTTTGTCCATGGAGCAGGCAGGAACCACCTCTATCACACCTAGAAGGCAACACCAATGGGCGCAGTAGGGATCAGTCACCCATTAACCACAAAGGCTGAAGTTCACGGTTCAAAAGAGCACTGTGAAGGCGCACATCAAGTTAACGATGGTCTTGGACTGGAAGGCAAGGATGCTAACATGATGATTGCAGCAGGAACACAATCACGGACGGAGGGTCCTGGCTCTCTCCCTGACTCATTCTGGAGCTGCCCAGCTTAAGGACAAGAGAAGGGAAGAGCAGCAAGGAAAAATTGCAATAACAAAATCCCAGCATGGTGGGGTTAGAAGGGACCTCTGGAGATCATCTGGTCCAACCCCCCCGCTCCAGCAGGGTCACCCAGAGCAGGGTTCTCAGGATCGCATTGTCCAGGCAGGTTTGGAATCTCTCCAGAAAAGGAGATTAGAGATAAGGAAAACAAAAATCTTCACCCTGATGTGGTCAAACACTTCCACAAGGGCTCAGTTCTCCATCCTTGGAAATACTACAATTTCAGCTGGACAGAGCCCTGAAAAGCTTGACCTAACTGCAAAGCTGGCTTCAACTCCCGGTCTAACCCTATTTTTGAGCAGAGCCATGACCAAAGACTCCCATATGTCCCTCCTAACTTAAACAGCTCTGTGTTTGGACATAGTCCTGCTTGTTAAATTGACACAGCAGCTTCCCAAAACAGACAGAAAATGGTTTTTGCTGTTTATTTTCTCCATCAATAGAAACAATTACCTTCCATCCAAGGTTTCCATTGCCTGTTCTCACAAACCACCCATGTGAAACAAAAAATAAAAATGAAGGCAAAAAGGGAAAAAGCGCCTTAAAATTAGCTGTGTGATTCCAGCATCATAAAGCAGGGTGTATGGAAAGCCACGAGTATGAGCTCGATCTCGTGATCACATGAGATTGCACCAAGTGTGGAGGGGTTGTGGGTTGGTTTGTTTTTTCCTCTGCTGACAGTTGGACACAGTGATCTTAGAGGTCTCTTCTAACTGTGACAACCCTGTCATTCTGCGATATTTCCCCTCTGAGAGGAACAGGAAAATGTGATTAATTTTATCAGCTGTTTTAAGTTTAGTACCTAGCAGAGAAAAAGAAATGAGAAGTCTTCTCAGCTCCCAAATGCAGATTTATTTCCATTGCCACATACAAGAGCTGAAGAAATAAAACAAGCCAAATCTTTCTTCTCAGCGCTTCGATCTTGCCTCTGTCAAAGCACAACGCGCTTGAGAGGAAGCAGAGTGGCTTCCAACACCGTTACCCTTCTCTGCTTTGATCAGCGGCAACAGAGTTCATGCTGACATTTAAAACACTTGGAGGCAGAGTTACCAGCTCTTTCTGATGAATGAAGTGTTTCATCCTCCCCAGATATAGCCCTTCAGGCTGTTGCAGACCCACGCAGGCACTGAGCATCCGTGTGTGCCAGCTCCCCAGCCTGTGCTTGCCTCTGCGAATGCAGACAGGGAACTTCCTACCATTCATCCCAGGCGTACAACGGGTCTGGGAGCAAGAAACCTTTCCAACCTGCCCCAAATCAAGCCCAGGCTCTCAAAGCAGTTACCTTTCCTCATTCTACCCTACAGCTTCAACATCAATCCAACAGCTACTGCCAGATAAGCCACACTGCCTTGAGACACTCAGCAGCTCCACTTCGGCAGATAGAGCCCCATGGCACGAATCCTGACTTGGAAGACACACACATGAAGCAACGAGAGTCTTTCCTCAAGGTAAAGATTCACACCGGACACCAAGAGCTGCTAGAAAGAGCCAAGACTTGTGAAAAGCACTGAAGCTGGAGCTGTTGCAACACAGGCAGCAGCTCTCCCTGGAGCCACAAGAGAAGGAAGGAAAAGGAAGCGAAATGAAGCACGAGGAAGCAGGAAACGCAATCTGGAGAAGATAAAAAAATGAGATAAAGCAAACTCTTGCTATCAAAAGCCTAAGCCCTTGAAAGAACGCAAGACAAGTAGTGCTGGCTGTGGCAGATAGGATTAGATTTTATTTCAGGATGTGCGCTGCCTTCCACGTCCCAACGCAACACTGCCCTTTGCTCCCAGACTCCCTTGGAGCCATCCCCAGCCCCTCTCGCCGCCCGCCCCTGGCGAACAGACACAAGAGGGGGCCCAAAAGCGGCCCGCTCCGCGAAATCCCTTGGTCTGACCCCAGAAAGAAACGAGGGTTTGTTTTTCCGAGATAAAGCCGCCAAGAAAAGGACAGGTGCACTTCCAAGCGGCCGCCCCGTCCCCCCCCACCCCTCCTCACCGGTCGGTAGGGCGGCGGCGAAGAGCAGCGCCCAGTACCGCTGGAAGGCCGCCTCCAGCACGGCGCAGCCCGGCCCCACGGCCGAGCCGGCGGCGTAGGCGAAGCGGAACCGGCGGGGAGGCAGCGGGCAGCGGCCGCCGGCCGGCGGGGAGCGCTGGGCCTGGGGCTGAGGCCACACGGCGCACGCCGGCTCCAGCACCAGCACCGCCGCGACCAGAAGCGGCAGCAACCGCCGCGGCTCCGCCATGTCGCGCCCCGCAGCCGGAGGGAGGCGGAGGCACCACCCGCCGCGGGAGGGACGGAGGGAGGGAGGGACGCCCGCGAAATGGCAGCTCGGCCCCGCGGGGCGGGGCAGGGCCGCCTCCCCCAGACCGCCTCCCCTCTGCCCCGCGGGTGCCTTTATCCCAGCAAGCGCCTCTTGGCTTTTAAACAAACCCGCAAAAGCCTCAAGCTGCCTCTCGAGGGTCGTTTTCTTTCCCCAGCCCTCAAAACTGAGAGGGCCCCCCCCCGCTCCCTGCCCTCAGAGACTCCTCGGGGAGCCTCAGCAGCCTGGGGGGGGGGGGGTGAGGAGAAGATTAAATGACGCGTTTCACCCCCGCCCTTGTGTGACTGAATACACACATAGAATGGTTGGGGTTGGAAGGGACTTTAAGGAACACGTAGCTACAATGGTTAGGTTTTGGCATCTTTTGATGGTACCACACCACACATATTCATGAATAATGGTGGATGCAAACCAGCCCTTGCACACCTTCCCAGGGATACTGTATAGGTAGAGGGTGAAATACCAGCTGGACTGCACCGAAATAAAAGGGGCTTTATCCCATGGTAGAGCCTCACAGGGATGTGTTGCAGAGACGCTTTCCATACAGGGCTTTGTTTTGTTGGGTTTTTTCCAAAGAAATCCTCAACTGCCTGTGAACTCCTCGTTTTGCCTCCTTCCTCCCAGCTCCACATTCCTCACCCATTCCCAAGTCAAATAAGGACCCTTGAGCCTGAGTCTTGCTCATCTAATTGCCAGCACAACCCTCTACACAGCTCCCACATGGAAGCCAGCTCCATGAAATGATTAAAAACCTGTTGTCACAGCCCTCCTGAGCAAGCAGTGGAGCCACCAGAAAACTCCAAGCTATCAGGAGAGCTGGGAGACAAGCCACCAGCATGGGGAGCAAGGAAATGAAACAAATGCCAAGGGAGAAAGCACAAGGGAGATTGCCCCATCACATTAGTGCAAGATAAACCACTTTATGTGAGTAGGACACAACCATGGAAAGGTCTAGTGGGACATTTAAGTGATTGTCCCTCATGTGACCAACAGAGAGAACTGAGGTCAACAGAAAAAAAGCATTTTACAGAAAAACCCTGAAGGAACTTACTGTCAAAGGTCACAAATGGGAATTTCATGAGATTGGTGAAAACTGAGATAGGATCACAGATAGCGAAAAGCAGAGAGGGTGCTAAAGGTCACTTATAGATAAGGGAGCTGAGCTACATAAGGAACAGGACAATTGATGTTGCCATGAGCTTAACATCTACACAGCACTACATCCTTCTCCAGCTCCATAGAAGAGCAAAGACCACCCATCCACCTAAGGGAAAGTGACCCAGCAACAAGGACAGGTATGACATAGGCCAGGCAAACAGCTTATCAGCTAGGTGTAGCCTCACAGACAGGTGAGCTGAGCATGGTGATAGCAGTAATAGGGTCCATCAACAGTCACTCACCAAAAAGCAAAGCACCAGTAAAAGTCCAAGATCAATCTGGGAAATCCTAGGAGCAGATACACCTAAAGGAGAGTTGAAGGAAAAAGTGGTTGGTCAGACCTCAGGTTAAATAGAGCTCCTGGAGCAATGGGTCATGGGTAGAGGTCCCAGGTGAGGCTTACTGGGGCAATTAAAGCCTGTTGGTGCCCTCAGGCTCCTGATAATCTTCATCTGTCCCTGTTGTTGTTTTTTTTTTTCTATGGAGATGTGATAGGACCCCAATTCAGCACAATGGCATGTACCAGGCTGCTTTCTCAAGACACTTCTGACACCAGCACCATCACTCCAGGATGTTGGCCCTTCTCCATCCACATTATGCAGCAAGGAGAACACCTCGATTCCAATCTGTATTGGACATCTGGGAAAACAGCTCCTGTCATTCTTTGTGTTCGAGTTTTCTTACTCTTGTCTCAAGGCTGCTGCTGGTCTACATGAAGCCTCTGTGGTCTTGAATGGGGTTTGTTGCCCTTCCCCATGCAAACCTCAGAAGTGCCAGCTGCTGCCACCGCTTTTCTGACAGTGTTGGTTGATTCCGGTATCTGTGGACTTTACCTCAAGTGGTTTCACTGTATTAAATTTGCAGAAAAAAAAAGCACACAAAAAAATCCCAAACAAAAAGAGATGTTTTTTTGCTGTGTTGCATCAGGCAATGGCATCGGCTGGGCTGTGCTTCTTGTGGCCCAAAGCAAATCCTCCTTTCCACCCAGGGAGGGCAGTGTGTTGGCCACACTTACGTAAAGCCTTGTGCTTGTGGCTTGCAGTCGAAATATTTGAGCCTTTCTATGGATTGTGTCGTTGTTGCTATTTTAGGGGACCTGATGTCTCCGGGGGATGACTCAGAGAAGTTCATCTGTAGCTGGCCGGCATTAATCTAGACCAACAGTCTGAGTGGGGAATGCATCTTTATGTAAGAAAACTGCTTCAGCATGTGTTTAACTTTGGAGCTCAGCCAAAATAAACTGGTTCACACACTATCCTGCATCAGGCTTGGAGCAGCAATAGCCAGAAGTTGCTGATGCTCTTCAGTAGCTGTTGAATAGACCAGCTCATGGTTTTAGAGCATGGAGTCAGTCTCTTCTCCCAAGTAACAAGTGATAGGACAAGAGGAAATATCCTCAAGTTGTGCCAGGGAGGGTTTAGGTTGGACAGGAGCAAAGATTTCTTCACTGAAAGAGAACAGGAATAGGCAGCTCAGGGAGGTGGTGGAGTCCCCACCTCTGGAAGGGTTTAAAAGCTGTGGAGATGTGGTACAGGAGTTTTCTGCTTGCTTTGCTCTTTAAGACAAATACTATCTAAGTACACTTGCTCCTGAATGAAGCCAGGTCCTAGGTCAAAGGACACACAGCAGGAGCCAGGAGAGACGGCTCTTGGAGCTTTAGCATATGCACAAAGAAGATCCTAAACAAGAGATGATCCTAAATCCGCATCCAGGGTGTTTTCACCATCCAGATCCTTCTCTAGCAGGTCAGTGCATGAAGAACATCTAGAGCAGCAAGCATGTATCATGGTGCTTTTTAAAGCACAGGATGACTCATTTTCATGTCTCTACATTTCCACCTTGACCACTGCATGCCACGTTAGACGTTGTCATCAACTGGTTTAGCAGATGCATGTGGTAAATTAATTTCCTGGTATAGATAGAGTTGAGCAGAAGGGACCTCTTCAGATGGGAGAGCACATGTAAGGGGAGAGAGGCCTGGGAGATTCAGAGCAAGCAGGTGGGACAGGTCTAAGTGAGGAGGAATATCTCAACATTTATGAACTCAGAAGCAGAGTTTAAGACACAGAGCTTGAGGTGAGACCACAGAATCCCAGCACGGTAGGGCTTAGAAGTGACCCCTGGAGATCATCTGGTCCAACCCCCCTGCTCCAGCAGGGTCACCCAGAGGAGGGGGCCCAGGATCACTTTGTCCAGGAGGGTTTGGAATCTCTCCAGAGGAGACTCCACAACCTCTCTGGGAAGCCTGGGCCAGGCTCTGCCACCCTCACAGGAAAGAACTCTATGAGGTTGCTCTCTGCCCCACTCAGGCCATGCTCACAGCTGAGGTTTTTAATCTTGAATCTGCAGTTGTGGAGTGAGGCACCAGCACTTTCACGGCATTTTGGTGTCAGGGAAGATGTCCTGGGAGATGCTGTGAGATATTGCAGAGGCTGAGGATTTGTGTCTGCCATCCCCAGATGTTCTCAACCAGGGCAGTGGTGCTGAGCTGGAGTCAATCAGAGCTCATTGGCACGTGGTGACAAACTCCTCGTGCACAGAGGCCCTGCTCCGGTAAATCCCAGAAATGTGTGCTAACTTCAGAGAGCAGGGTGGTTGTGGTGCAATATTTTATTCTTGTCAGCTTCAGTGTTAACGGTTACTAGAATCACTTGGGTAATTACATCCTTGCAAGAAGAAAATGACAGAGCACCAGGCGCCCATGGAGATGTAGATTATCTTTCAGAGTGGGTAGAAGGGCGGTTCTCAGCTTTCCTCTGTACCTGGAGTCCTGAAATTCCCAGAGGCAGAACAGATCCCTTTGGGATGATCTGAAGGCAGCAGCCCTGCTTTTCTCAGGAACCTTTTGCTATCTGTCTACAAGGAGCCGGAGGGTGCTCAGGGATCTGTATGTGACTGTTGGGTTGGAAACTCTGTAATGAAAGGAATACCTTTTATAAAAAGCATGACTAGAATTTCCTACTGAAGAGTATTTTGGAGAAGTATTAGTGGTTTAAGTGAGGAATAACCAGCAGTGAAATGCTGCTGCCTCTTTATTTCACTCTGGTGATGCCTCCCTTCAGCACTGGGTCCAGCTCTGGAGTCCTCAGTGCAGGAGAGACAGGGACCTGCTGGAGCAGGGCCAGAGGAGGCCACAGCAATGCTGGGAGGGCTGGAACCCCTCTGCTG
>WUAM01000287.1:22939984-22988173 GCA_024336885.1 Actenoides hombroni
GACGGGCGGGCCCCGCCGCCAACGGGCCTCGGCTGAGCGCCGCCGGCCCCGGCCCCCCCCACGGCCCGGATCCTCTCCCCAGCGCGCTCCGAGGGAGCCCCGAGCACCCCCCTCGGAGGGAGAAGGGGCTCCTCGGCACCCGGCTCCCCTGGGGAGGCCCCTTGGGGGGCAGGCCGGCAGCTCGCTTCCTGCCGTGGAAGCGTCGGGAACGAGGCCCTTGGCTTTACAAGGGCTCTTCTTTGTGTGGATTCCAGCCGGTGGGCTGTAATCTGCCTTTGGCCTTCCTCCCTGTCCATCGTCACGCGGGCTGATAGGATTTTAGCCTCGCCAGTTCCTTCTGGAAGCCGGTGAGTCGATGGCAAGCTCTGGAATTTGAGGAGAGGCAGACAGGCTCTGGTTTTGTTGCCTTCTTCCTTCCCTTCCCCCTCTGCCACATACAGGCACGCTCCTGCTTACGAGCTGGAACCTTGTGTTTATTTCCAGCACAGCCTAGGAGGGATACGAACAATTGCTTCAAAATGATAACTTTTATCCCCCCGTTTTTAAGCACGCTACTTTAAGATGGAAATTGAGTTCAAAATATTTAGTGTCTGGAAATGAAGGTATGCCAGTCTGAAAGTCTTTTCTGTTGGTTCTCGAGCTTTTGGAAAAGAATTCAAGTCACTGAAGCTATCTGGCATCCCTTTCTAAATGTCAATGGTAAGGTTTTGCTCCAGCTCACCCTAAAGTTTCTGATGCTGTTCACTTTTTTCTACAGGTGACCAGAGTGCCTGGGTTTTCTTTTGTTCCCCTTTACTTGATATTATTCACAGTTAGAGTGAGTAAATAGAAAACGCTTCTCCTTTTCCAGCATGCAAACAGGAATAGCCTGAGAGAGTGCAATCTGTGGATATTAAATATTGAAGGATACAGTGCCCAGGCAGTGGTTGTTTTGCTTGTTGTATGTCCTTCCAGCGTTGGGAAATCCGCTTAAATACAAGATACTCCAGCAAATGCTTTTGCCCAACTATTCTGCACTCTACAGTGGCTCTCGTAGCAGCTTTAAAATGTAAACTGTAGTTTATATGGAGCTTGATGCAAACAACTGTAGAAGTATTTGCTTACTAAATGAGTAAATGGCCTTTCTGAAGTCATATTAAAGTTTATAGCTTTAATAATAGTCCTGTGTGGGTAAAGCTGAATAAAGGAGTCTCTCTAGATTAACCGATTATCTTACAGCTAAAGACGATCCCCTGCTTAAGTGGGGCTGTTTCTTTGCTACCAGTTATTGATCCTAATATAGGGAGGGAAACAAACGACAAGTAGACATGCAAAGAGTTAACAACTGAAAAGTTTTACTCTCTGAAATAGCCATTAAAATGGTGAGGTTGTATTTAATGACTAAGACAGGGAAAAATCATGACCTATGCTGATTGTATTGAAAAGATTCTACCATTTGTCCCAGCTTTGCATAAGCAAAGTGGTGGAAAAGTTCTGGCTGGTGAGGAGTAGAGTGTATTCCCACTGTGCCGTTTTCCAGACCTGGACTCACCTACTTGTTCTTCATGAGCTGATTTCTTGGCCAAAGTCCTGGATATTGGTCTGTGGGGTATTTTTGCCCCTCTTATACTGCCTTTGAGCTGTACGACTGACATGCTTGACTGTCCGAGTTTCAGAACTAGTGGAGAGAAGTCAATATAAGTAAAGAGCTTGTGCTTCTGTGGTGGTAGGAGGCCTGGCCCTGCACTGGACTTTGGAGAAGCCTTGTGAACTTCCTACACAGAACCGCCGTGGCTGCTGCTTATGCAGTGGTTACTGGTGTTAGGTGTGCAGGACTTTATTCCCAGGTTACCAGCGTGCAGAAAGCCAGTTTGTTCAGAACGTCCTGGGTAAACTCAGGACCTAAAATGAGCTTCAGCCCTGGAATCTATCAGAAGAGGGTAGAATAAAAAAACATTCAGTTGCTCTGAATGGCTTTTAAATGCCAGTTTACTGCCACTGGATTTCTAGGCTGTTCAGAGGTAAGAGAACTGAATTCAGTTGATGCTTTGGAGTTTGCTCATCCTCGCTTCTGTTGCTGGTGGTGAAACCTTCCAGGGCCGTGTTCTGTTTATTTCCTTGCTGTTGGCGCCCAACCAGGATTGCTGCTGCTGCTGCTTTTCTGGTTCAGTAAACCTTTTCTGGAGTCACATTGGCTCAGGATCCTGCTGCGGATCCTCAGTTGCAGTGCTGTGATTCACTTGTTCCAGTCGAGTACTGGTTGGCTTTGGTCCCTGGGTATCTATGGTAGGTTCTTGGTATCGAGTGATGATGGCTGTGATTCTGTTTTTATATCGCTTGGGAACTTAATTGTTCAGTGTAGAGGTGCCCTGTGCTTGGAAACTTCAACTGCAGGTTTTGTGCCCTCTGATCAGTGAAGATCCTGATTTCTTCTCGTCAGGAGTAGGGTATAAATACAATTTTGTTTTGCAGTTGGTCATCTTTGCAGCTGCAGTGAAAGGAAAAGGTGTCAGTGAGCCATGAAGTATCTGCGAGGGGTTATCTGAGCTGTGGTAGGTACAACTCTATATTAAATGGCTTTTGTCCATATTAAAACACTGAATTTGAACAGTTTATTAGCTGATAGTTGAAGGGATTAAATTAAATGTATTCTCCCATCCATGTAGTCATTTCCAAGTACAAGCAATACACCAGCTTCTCAGGACAGGGGGTTGATTTTATGAAGGCTTTGCAGAAGTAGTAGCTCACTTGGGGTCGACTTGCTGGTTACAGAGCCTGGAATTGACACCGTAGCGTGTAATAGGCTCTTGAAGTCAGCAGCTTGGCCATTATCTCTTCTATTGCTTGGCCTTTCAAGACCACTGAACTTGCAGTGAGCTAGGGGAGTTTCAGAACAACTCAGATACTCAGAATATTTTGCGTTTGCTCTTTCTTGTGTGAGCATAAGCGGGGTTTCAGGTGTTTAACGGTGGTCTTTGCACACTCTTTGGCAATTCTGCTTATAATCTGATTTGACTCTGTGTGTCGTGCAACAAGAATCCCCCTTCCTCTCCCACAAGGAGGGGTATGAATAAGCCCCTTAACCTTGTGCTGTTGATTGGCTGAGCCTTTTAAACCCCAGCTCACGTCAGAGGATTGCTACCCTGACATCACTGTGGTTATGACAAGTGGAGTCGTTGGCCATGTTATTTTGAATTTCAGTCGTCCAAGTAAACAGGCAGGTTTTTGGTGGTTTTCCAGCTGCTGGCAGATGAACTCAGGGAACAACTGTAAAAACCTGGACACAGGAGTGGTGTTGAACAAAAAGTTGTCTCCTCTTGAAGGCATTTTTCCGCCAGCTGAACATCTTCCTCATATTCTTTCTCTCTGAACTTTTTGTCCAAATAATCTGCTGCTGCTGTTAACAGCTTTTTTTTTTTATATCAGGCTGCTATTTCCATCTTTGCTCTAGATTTTCTGAAAATAAACTTGGAAAAAACGTTTAGAGTAGCATGTTTATTTCTACTCTGAACATGATGAGCTGTCTCTCCGTAGCCTTGCTTGGCCCGGTGTTCTCCTTGTTGCAAGCTTCTGCCATTTCTCTCTTTCTCAGTTGGATTTGTTTCTCCTTTTTGGTCACCTTTTTTTCCGGAGCATTCCAATGACATCATTGGCATGTCACTGACCAGATTCATTCTTTCTGGACTTTGTAATGGTGAGGTGTTGAAAATGCTGAGGTGAAGCTCTGGGGTGGCTGATGTTTAAAAAAAAAAAAAGTGCAGAGAAAGATGTTGAGCCTTTCCCCCTCACCCTACAGCAGGGAGCAGGATCCTAGATGCTGGTGGGTGTTGTGCCTGACCCGCCGTATGGTCAAGCATCAGTCCCGGGCTTTCTCTGGAAGAAGGTGCCATCACTAGATCCATACAAAAGTGAACTTTCCGGCGGTAATGTTGGGAATTCTCCCCAGTGCTGGTGTAGTTCAGTGCCGTGGGTGGTACATTCCAAATACCTTCTCCCAAAATGGGAATGCCTTGTCGGGGAGCGACGGGAATCGCTGCTGTTCAACAGGGTCCTGCTTCAGACTATTGAATGTTGGAGATGACATCTGGAAAACCCGGGGCGCTGGAAGAGCTGCTTGGTGAGCGTTGGGTAGGAGGCTGGGGGCGGAAGCGCTTCAAGCTGATGCCGCTCGCCTTTGGGTCTGCTCGCGCTGCCTGCGCGAGGTGAATTTGCAAACCTCTGACTTCTCATTGTGTGGTTAGTTATTTGATAATAAAATTCCCATTGGGGCTTTAAATGTTACGAAGCTGGTAGGAAATGCTTTGTGAAACTCCATGTTTCGTGTCATGTGGCGTTTCTAAGGTGTTTCATTACAGGAGGAATGCATTTCATATTTCCAAGGAATGGAGTTGACTTTTTTGTGACGAAACATTCCCAAGGCCTGGTTTAAAATCATCACTGCAAAGCTTTTGGAAATGATGTGGTATCTGTTCCCTGGCTGCCAAGACATGCAATTCAGGATATAATAGACTTTTTTTTTAATAATTCTTTTAAATTTCAGTGTTACCAGGTAAAGCCCTGTTCTATTTGCCAGTTCTCCAGAGTAATTTAAACTTTGGCTTTAAATTACCCATTTGCTTTGTGCTTTAGATTTCTGTTTCTGTTAGGCCAAATGGAAATCTCATGGCTGGCCATGAGTAAAAAAAAAAATAAATAAAATTTCACGCTCAGTCCTTCTGTCTCACCATCTCAACATAATTTTGCAAAAATCACAACGTGCCTTCTCTCAGGGGCCTCGTGGATGCAGATGGGGACTGGCATGTACTGGGGACGTTTTCAAAGTGAAACTGAAAACACTTTTTTAGCTACTTTAAAACATTTGTCTCTAAAAGGCAGAAACAAATAGTAAATACAGTTATCGCTGTTTCCTGTGGGTTTAATTTTAGTGAGTAGGTCTGTACTTGCCGTGCGAAGCAGAAGTGTTACTTCTGCTGTAAATTGGAAACTGGTGTGCCCTGGAGAAGTCCTAATTGTGATGATAGTGTTGGTGGACCTTCATGTGAAACAATAGTGATTTCTGGGTGTTACAGCATCATTAAAAATGAAACTAGAGCTGACGCTTTTGTACTGACCCCAAGCTCTGACTCCTCAGTTTTAGCCTTGCCGGAGTTAAAAGTTCATAATAGGAAATAAACCCCAAACTTGTGATGCCTTTTGCTTTCCTGTGATGTGATATAGAAGTGTAGGGGCGGTCCAGTGTCTGTTCAAAAAATATTTTGCATTTTTTGCTTAGTGCTGTTTGGGAAGCAAGGTTAAATTTGGGAGCATGGTGCACAGAATTTCAGTTTGACAGTTTCAGCTTCTTGTCATTGAAAGCGAGACCTGGAAGCCTTCACCATTTGTTCCAAGTGATGCCGTTGCCTCCAAAATGAAAAGTAGCTCCCTGTACAGCATCTCCATGAGTGTCTTGGGTACCTGCTCAATTGTTTTCAGTTGTCTATTTTGAAAATAATCTCTCTTCTCCTTTCCTCCATTAATGAGATCAAGCAAACTAGAACGTGGTTCTGTGTTTGGAGTTAGATCTGAGTGTTTTAAGGAAGTGATTGCTGATGTCTAAGCTGTGCTTGTGTGATAACAGTGAGTCAAGGTTTTCATACAGAAATCGTTTGGAGGAGTCTTTTCTTCTGCTTGTTCTTCCACTTAGGAAAGACCATTCTCAACAGCTGGTAACTGAGGAAAGAATCCAGACAATATCATGAGAGCTGTGACTCCATAGGAAGTAACAACGAAGGCTGAAAGTTCTTCCCAAGTCCTTCAGTCCATAACTTACCTGATCAGGCTTGTGCTTCCAGTTCTCTGGACTTCTGTTACTTTTGGAGTTTGAGGGATCTAAAAATACCACAAGTGATGCTTTCCCTTATTTATGGCTGGCTATGCTGTATTATTGGCAGCTGTAAAGAACGTTTGGAGGCTTTTGTGTGTACATGAACATATAATGCTGCTCAGTTTCATGAAATCTTTCAGTAGCTTCAGCAATTGCAAGAAAATTGCAGCCTTGTTTAGCATAAAATGTGCATGGAGGGTTCGTAGCTCCTCAGTAGTGCCAAATGGTGCATTTGAGTGCAGCCCAGAATACAGATGCTGGCATGTTGGAGAGGTCTGCTGAGCTCATGGAGGATAGCGGTGCAGGAGGCTCCAGTGTGATGAGGAAGAGACTGGCTCTGCAGGAGCGAGGGGGGGCAATATATTTATTTTTTTTCCTTAATTTGATAATGGAAATTCTGCTAATATGTAAATATCTTTGTCATCCTGGGTGTTTGTTGTTGGGCATGTTGAAAACCTTGAGTTTGTCTGGCCTGATTTGATTCCTTAGCTTGCTTTTAGCTTTTGATCTTGAGCTGTGATGGA
The DNA here is from genome assembly GCA_024336885.1 of Actenoides hombroni. Classification (NCBI taxonomy): domain Eukaryota; kingdom Metazoa; phylum Chordata; class Aves; order Coraciiformes; family Alcedinidae; genus Actenoides; species Actenoides hombroni. Next base: position 22,946,351 of record WUAM01000287.1, read on the forward strand.
AATAGTTGAAAAGAGTGCTTTGAAAACTGCTATTCGAGGCTTCCTCAGGAGCAGGGTTTCACATGGAACTTAGTTTGGTGGTTGTACCTCACAAGCCACTGCCTTTTTAGAATTTGAAATGTCTGTAGAACTACAGGCACTCTTTCAAAAGAGGCCCCTTGTTTACACGGCGTAGCAATGCTGAGTAATTATTTCTGGTATTCAGAGTAGTTCGCTGTGGTAAGGGCTTGAACCATGGTATGTACGTAACACTCGACTACAACATCTTTCACTTGTTTTTAGAGACTGAGAAGTTTTTGCCAAATGTCAGGAACTATTTCAGATCCAATGTCTTATGGAGATAACTTTCAACAGTATCTAAGGCACTTGGAAAAAGGAAGCAGCTAATAAACCATGAAACACTTGAAAAAATAAAATGTACCACCTACCCAAAGCTTGTGATCTCGGCCTTCTCCTGAGCTGCTGACGGTTTCTAGCTGGTGCCCACTTGCTCATGCTGGCACCTTAAGTTTCTTCCTCCCAATCTTCTCTAAAGCATTGTTGGTTTTCTATCTCCTTGCTTAAGTTTTTTTTACATCTCAGAGCACCGTGTGGAACCTTTCATTTCCAGGGCCAAGCAGTGCAAGGAGCCTGTCTTGGCCATCTGCCTCAAAATTAGGTCTCTGGGACAGTACTTGTGGCTGAAACATAAAGATGTGAAAGAGAAAAGGTTATTCCTTGGATTTCCTCAACTCCCTGCCTGACTTCCTGGTCTGAGGTACCTTCCACATTCTGGGACACCACGAACATGCCTTTTCGTGTGGGAAGGGTGCACGTTAATTGACAAAAGATCAAGTTTTGATTGTGTTGTGATTTGAGGAATTTGGGAGCTGGAGGGAGATAATCCCCAAGGTTGAAAATGAAAAGCTTGGGTATTTGCTTGTTGCCTTTAGAGCCCTTCAGAAGAATTGTCTGTGCTCGATGGAGTAGTGTTTTGTGTGTTGTATCACTGTTAAACTCTATTTTTCAGTGGATAAGCAGGATGGAGTAGGAGTTCCTGCTTGGAAGGATTCTACCTGAGCATAGTTAAAGTCCTCTTGCAAGTGGAGAATACATGCTAAAAAACGTGGATCCAGAAGAATCTGTATAATTGCACCTGAAAACAGTCAGCTGGCACAATAACAGACTTCTTTTGGGTGTTTCTTCAATGATTGGTTTTTTATTTTTTTATTGACTTAATATCCGCTTTTTCCTATTAAGGAGAAAGCACAAAGAGACTTTCTTCCAAGATAAAGAAATGACAATTTTAAGTGGTTCTGAAGGCTTCCATTTCCTGCCTGGGATTAGTAAACTCGGTCAACCTCTGGAGGAGTGCATTGAGTAAACAGTGTGAGTGAACTACTACCCTGGAGTGCGTTGAGTAAGCTGTGTGAGTGTTCTGCTACCCTGGCAAAGTGCATTCAACCTGTTCAGTAAAACTTTCTCAGAGCTGCAGAGGAAGTAGCTGGTATTTTGAACAACACTGTTAGATAACAATCCTGACGGGACATATTTGATTTTGACTATTCCTGTGCTGCTTTGATGTGTGTGTGTGTAAGCTGGTGAACTGGTTACTGTGGACTGGAGTGCTTTGGATAACCTCCTTTTAGGGTTTTTCTTTGCTTTTCTGGGCTGGGGCAGTAGGGGCTGTTGTTGGTAGGCTGCTTGGCTTGGATCACCAACCAGCTCAAGCTGTTGTGGTGCTTTGAGTTTCTTTGGGTATCTATCGCTTTTAGGGGTGTATAGATATGTGCAACCTGGAATAGGGGCACAGGCACAGGTGTGTTGCTTGGGCAGTTCCTGTTCCCTCACTGCATGAGTACAGCCATTTGCAGGGCCAAATAATGAATGGGAATGATGGCCTCCCTGGTTAAAGGTGCCTCCTCTTAACCCTTATCAGTCAGCCCACTCTTTGACCTGCAAGCAATTCCTTTGCTCTGGTTGCTAGAAGTGATGGCAGTGGCATTGCTCAACTCTGTACCATCAGCAAAAGAAGTGTGTAGCTACACCTGAAGACAAGGTTGTAGTGGCCTGGTTTGGGTGCATGTATAATTACAGCTATGTGGGAAGAATAACTTAAGAATTAACTCCTAATAACCTACATTCCAGACAGGTTCAGGGAGGTGGAAGGAATGGTCTGGAAGGAAGAGGAGTCAAGGACCTCTTCTGGGAAGAAGAGAGGATGTGTGAAAGCTATGCTCTTGAGAGGGTAGCTGGAGGAGAAACCTCCCCAGGCCTGAGATGAGACTCCCGGGTAGGTGCTCAGAACTGACAGAGCTTAGCTGATTGATCAGTGTATATTAAAACAGGCTGAACAGCAACTTTTGTCTAAAAATGATAGGAAGAAAAGCATTCCAATGCTTACTTAGCAGCTTCATTTCTTTTCTGGGAGCACTGACAAGCTCTAGTAAGCCCTGACCATAAAGCTTTGCCTTAAAGTGAAGATGAAGGTTCTCATTCTGCATGCCTCTTCACCTCAGAAAGTGGTCTGTGTAGATGCTGTTGATGTGAAGTTTGGTTTTGTGTCAAGTAAAAAGATCCTTGGGGTAAAATCCCACCTAGTATGCACACAGGAAAATAAAGTTGTAATTTCTAAGTACTGTGAAGATCTGGTGGACAAATGTGTCCAGCATGTTTGTGTTGGTAGTTTGTACCATTTCTGTGGTGACTGAAAGGCTGACTGAACATGTTGATCGATACATTGTCTTGTTACTATTTGGGAACTAACTTCCTATCTCTGGTACTTACTTTTTCACTGGGACAACAGCTTCTAGGACGGGAGCAGACTTGGAGGTGTCTTCTGGGGTGCTTGATACTGAACTCTCTGGAGGGGAGGGTTCTTGGAGATGTTTGGGGTCTGTCATCTTTAGGCGTAATTCCCCTGACCCTGGTATCCTGCTCTCACTTGCCGGATGCTCTGGGTGCTTTGGAGGGGCTAAATTGCTAAGCTCTTTATGGCACCAGAATACTCTTTCTTCAAAGGTGGCCTCTGTGGAGGCCTCAGAGGAAAACGTTTTGGGGTGTAAACAAGGAAAATTACTTCTTGTAGCAGGAATCCTGGCTCATAAAACAGAATGTTGCCGGGGCTCTGTTTTGTTGGCGATAAAACTAAGACAGACTAAACGAGCAGAGTATGATAAATAAACTGCGAAGTCATCATTAAAAAAAGGGCCTGAGCTAGAAGAGGCTTGTTGGGGAAAATGATGCTGGCAGATTTTCCTAGTGCAGATGCAGCTTCTGCCAGCAGAAAAAAAAAAAAGTGCTTTTGCAGGTAGAGCTGCTTTGGTGCAGGGAAGTGGTAGAGGCTATAACCACAGCTGCTCTGGGGCTTTTGCCAATGTCAAGATGTTGCCAGGTGCTGCTACACTGACAATGATTTCCTGGGCCTGTCTAGTTTAAGAGTGTTAAGATGGCTACCTTATTATTACTTTTTGCTTGATTGAGAGGGGTAGACTAAGGCTTAGGCATCGCTGGGGTGGATTCACTGCCCATTCAGCACGGTGATGTCATGTGTACTAAACCTGTTTTGGGGATAAATACTTGAAAGGGTTAAGCTCTTTCTGTTTTATGTTGCCTGGCAATTTGGGAAGACATCCGTTGTTCTGCTGAATGATGCAGAGATGATCCACTGTCAGGGTCCCTTCTCTGTGCTGGAGAGGGAATGGTTGGTAAAAGTGGGTGCTGCTTTGAGGAGGGGACAAAATCAGAAGCAATAAGGGAGAGAGAAGTGAAGTACCTGGTGCTTGAATGCTCACCAAACTGAGGTCTGGAGGAGGAAGATAAAATGGAAGAATATTAAGGATTTTTTTTCTCCATAAAAATTCTCTCTTAATCCATAAAATCAATTAATTGTTTTCTTGGCACATCTTTGAGCCTACAGATATATCTACTATGGAAATTGCCTATGGAAAAAGAAGACAAGCTAATGGGAATTTCTCCTTCCTAGCATTGCTGTCATGTTGGGTGGGGTGTGAGAGAAAACTGTTCTTATTTTCTCAGAGTTTGCCTGATTTCTTCTACACACTCCAAGTATGCCATGGCATCATTATTTCTTCAAGTTATCCTAGGAAAAAATAGTCTTTTGACATCACAAAATACTTACAGGATACTCTTCTAAGAGGGACTTTACAGGTGTGGTTTTTTTTCTACTTATTTAAAGCAGAATAGACACTTTTTTTGTCAGATACTCTTCCAAAATCCAGGAATCGGGGAAAGCTTTTTTGAGACACCTTAAGACTTCTATAAAATGGTTTAAAGGAAAATCAGCTATTATACCATCCTCTTTCAACTTTATTCCTCTACTGCCTGCTTCCACCTGAAAACAAGACTGTTTCTGGAGCTCCCATTGGCAGAATTGTACTTTTCCCAGAAATAAACAGTTCCCTCGGAAGTTAAGTCACTGAAAACAGCATTCCCCTGAACCCCAAATGTGGTGCTTTGGATTGTTTTCCTTTTTATCGACTTGATGAGTAGTTGACCTGACATATGCCACTTCTAGTCTTTCCAACACCGACTAATAAAAGACCTTACAAAAAAGAAGTGCATTTCTGTCTTGCCAGGCTATGGTGAAGTCACAAAACCTTATGTTTGGTAGCCCAGCTGAATGTAAGCCCCCAGATGCTGCAGTGATGCTATAGACAGGGCTCGGTCCTGCTGCAGTGCTGCTCTGAGCAGCCACTCCCCTGAGATCGGTGTTGGAAGCGGAGAAAGCTTTTGGAAGAAAGATCACAGAATCATAGGCTGGTTTGGATTGGAAGGGACCTTAAAGATCATCTAGTTCCAACCCTCTTGCCATGGGCAGGGACATCTTCAACTAGAGCAGGTTGCTCAGAGCCCTGTCCAACCTGGCCTTGAGCACTTTCAGGAATGGGGCATCCCCAACCTCTTTGGGTAACCATGTGCCACTGTCTCGCCACCCTCATCAGGAAGAATTTCTTAATATCTAAATCTCCCCTCTTCCAGTTTGAAATCATCACCCCTTGTCCTGTCATAACAGGCCCTGCTAAAAAGTCTCTCCCTGTCTTTCTGAAAGGCCCCTTGAATTACTGAAAAGCTGCAGTAAGGTCTCCAAAGATAATAAACTGTTACTTTTTTCTTCAAGATGAGAAATACTATTTCTGGATTATGCTTCCTGAGATGTAAGCTGATGTTGCCAATGGGATACTGGAGAAGAAAAGTGGGACCCCTACTGTAACTTCTATCAAATTGTACCCTGATATGCTTTAAAGTCTTTGGTTCAAGAAGATTTGGAGAGTCTGTTGACACAGGGAAGACCCAGCTTTGCCATGCCTGACACATGGCTCTCGACAGACCGATTTCACGACTTCTCTAAAGTCTTGTGCAAGGGAAGAGATTTTTTTTTTTTTACCTGGTTCTGACCAACCTGTGTTCTGAGCCATGTTGGTACATATTGCCCAGTCACTAAGCAACTCTACCCTCACTCAGCACTGTTTCTATGTGGCAGAATGTGCTTTTGCGTTCCTCTTGGACCAGCGCGGTGTATTTTCCTCAAGCCCGGCATTAATGAGCTTGAGACAAGAATTGAAACCATACCCATGTGTCTTCTCTAGCCTTCTAGGGACTGTTGGTCTGAGAGACCACGCAGGACTGAAAAGTATCGAATGATGGTTCACTCTGCCATTGGGGATGCTTGTGATCTGCAGAAAAGCCAGCAGTTTGCTGGTTTGATGGAGCAGAGTGGGAAAAACAGAGCCTAAGGGTCTGGAAGAGTATATCATGACAAGGGGAAAGGGCCTGAGGTACGCTTTGTGGACACCGCTTGTGTGATCAGCCTGCAGGTCCTCTATGTTCCCCAGAACTATTTGGGAGCTTTTAGTACCACCTTGGCCACAGCCTGGCTGCAGTGCCGTGTGCTCTTTTCTTCCTCTGCAATGGGAGAGATTGAGGAACTGCTGCAATAGTAAGCTGGAAGAATGATATGGAAACGATGCCATCAGCTTCTCCTACTCTTTGAAGGCAAGTCTTTGCAAATTCCCGAGTGGGAGGCAACGGGTTGAATAAACCCATTCTGAAGCATCCTCTGGCACCCGTGTGCTCCCGCTCCGCTTCTCTCCCAATACATCAACTATAGTTGCTCAACAGCAACTCTTGAAACTCTATAGCTGCGGCTCGTGGTGGTTACACAAGTTTGCTGAGTTTTTGCTCACTTGTTGGGATTTCTTCTGGTGGGAGACACGAGGAGGAGGGAAGTACTTTGATGCTGCCATTGTGGGCAATAAAACAATAGCGCTCCTTAATCTAGAAGAATTAAAAGTGAGAAATGGTTTGTGGAAGCAGGTATGTTTGGAGGCCTCTTGTTCCATAGTCCTCAGGGGGTGTGCAGCGGCATAACAGGGCCTCTATATCTCTGGGTCTTTGCCCTTTAAAGGCTTGACTTTGTACTCCAGAACTGTGGCAAAAGGAGGCAGAAGCCAATGTGTTCTTCAAACTAAGTGTATAAAATAAGGGTTAACATCTCTCTCTACCCTGTCATCAAACCACAGATCTCCTGCTACAGAAGAAAGTGTAGCTGAAATACTGGAGAACCCCTTCCCTGATTGTAGCCCATATGTGGTTTTGAATTTGTGTGGAGTTGGTGGTGGAGCTTCTGCAGTCATCCGAGGGCCAACACTGCCCGACCCATCAGCATGGCAAATCCATCCAATCTTCTTTTATTGACAAAAATATTGTGACGTGAATTCCATTTTTTGCATTTCCAAATTTGCGAATTCATCCCGGAATTGTTGCTTTAGCAGGTTAGTTGGGGTTTTGGTTTTTTCTGATTTTAAAAGATAATGGATCTTTGTTGTGGCTCCTAATCATTAACCTGAAAACTTTCCAGAAGGCTCAGAGAAAATGTAAAGCAGCTGACTGCTTCATTTCTGTCTCTTGAACCAATTAACTGAATTAATAGAGTTTTTCCAAAGTTGCTTTTTATTACCTTCCTCGGCTAAAAGAGCGCATCGGAGCTCGAAACAGCGACGTGCAGGTAGGGTCCTACCAACCAAGGCTGTAATACCGAGCTGCCGCTTGGTGCCATCCTGTAACAACAGTAATTCTGCAAACATTTTCAAAATGAAGCACTGACGTGGCAAAGGGAAGTTAATGAGATGAAGAAGGATGTAGCGAGCTAAAGAAGATGATCAGCATCGAAGCTGAAGCCTGTGCGGGTGTTGCTGGGAAGGTGCAGTGAGGTGGAGAGTGCCAGCCGGAGACCAGCAGTTGATAGCAGTGACCGGCAGTGTCACAGGGAAGCAGCCTGGCTTCCTGGGGAGCTGCTTGGAAATGCTGGCAGCAGGAAACGGGTAAATTGTTGGGTGATTCAGGGGTAGGTGATTTGAAAGAGTCACTTAGTGTGGCTTCAGTGGGGCCGTAGGATGTGAAGACCATCTCCTCAGTGAGGTCATAGAGATTGAACAGTCCAGATTTTGTGGCTGTTACTCAAAACTGGCGTTTGGAGGATGAGACTTATTTGAGATCCCCCATGGGAGTGCTAATGGCAGAAACATACCACGGTGAGATGCTCTCGGAAGGTTCAGGGCATGTTCAAGGAGGAGAGCATGCATGGGTGGTGACAGACTGATCCCTTTAGCTGCTGTCCTCATCTTCTCACAACAGCCCTCTTATGTTCTGCCTATAATTGAGCCCCAGAATATTAGATTACAGGAAAGTTTTCCAGCAGCTTCTCAGAGTTCTCAGTTGGTGACTAGCAAGTTTGAATGTATCTTTTTTAGGAGATCCCATCCTGAAAGTACTCAAGACTTAGATCTCATCTTCTACGTTTGGTTCCTGGGAATTTTATAAAGCTGCTAGAAATGAGTTATTGTGCTTGTAAGATTTCCTGTAATTGTCTCCTGAAAGAATAGATGGGAATGGATCTTCACAGAGGGTACTTGATGCACTTGCAAAACAATGCAAAGCTTATGATGACAGTCTTACTGTAACTTAATACAGGATAAAAGCTTATTTAAAACACATTCTACTCTGCTTATGTCGAAGGTTACCAGTATGGGACTGGGAGAGATGCAAGGGAAGAGCAGTGGTGATCAGGCAGAGCAGATGACCTAGTTACTGCAAAATTTTGGGCTGGTGGGTACTTTGTTACTACCTGATGATGGAAGCAGCTGTATGGTGCCTGGTCTCTTGTGTTGGTTGCCCTTGTTCTGTGCTGTGGGCGAAGAAGGAGCAGTTGTCCTTCAGAAAGGAATGTTGGTGTGCAAACCTGTTGGGTTTTGAAGTCATTGAAGACTTTTGGGGGCTTTCCACTCAGTGTGGCATTTAATGCAATAGTGTATTGCCTGTTTGTATTGGTCTTGAGGTTTAGGGCATGACTGTCTGCAGTTCCATGACCTGTAGTCATCTGGAGAGCACTGTGGAGAAACATCTGGTGATGCTGGTCTCCCCACCATCAATGTGAGAGCTACAGTTGAAGCAAGCAAAAAGTCTCTTTTATTTATCAAGAAATCTTTTAAACCTTCTCGTGGTGAGGTTGCTCTTGCTGTACCTGCTAACATAAAATGTGATGTGTTGGTTATTTTCTTTAACGCCTCCTTCCATGGTATGGTGTGCATGGTGGCAAGCTTTGGAGATGCTGTTTGACCCTGCACGAGCTTGGAGGCAGCTGGAATTTCCTCTTGGCGCTCTACTCCTGGCAAAGGCTGGAGTTTTGCCTGGTTAAATATTTATGTTGACGGTGTGACATGCTGTCCCTAGATGCCGCTTTGCTGGAGAGAAGCTTTGTTCTGTTGGGTTTCTGACAGGTGTTATCTTCTGGGCTGTGCTTCTGACGACCCTTTGCTCCTCCACCATGACCAGTGCGTGATGTGTCACCACTGAGCAGAACTCTTTGCACTCAACTGATGTGAAACCAGTTTAGAAAACAAATCCAGCCAAGAAATGGAAAGACATAAACTGAAGAATTTACCAACACCATGTCTCAAGGAGGTGGGAAAGGATTTTGCTGGAGAACTGAGCTGAAGTTGTTCTTCAGTGGGAGGATGAGCTTAAGTCTAAGATAGACTTTTCTCAGTAATAACCACAAGAATTAACCGTACGCGTCGTCTGGATGGATGAAAGCGTGAATGGATCAGTACAGCAAACTGTCATTCAGCAAGTTGTGCTGCGTGGAAATTCTTATTCAAGCTAATGTCCTGATAGTCTTTAATTTATAATTCTTTTACACATTTAAACACATCCAAGTTCCTTCTTCCAATTCATACTAATTTAGACAGCGAAAAAGAATTCAACTTGGGTATTAGTGATCGATCTTCTGGTTCAATTAAGTTCTATTAAATTAAGGAGTTTTATTTCAATTAAAAATGCTTCTTTGGAGAAGCCTGGATCTACTCCCCATCCCTGGATCTCCGCTTGCAGCAGTGGTGAAGTGGGAGCTGTTTGAAGCTCATTTGCGACTCGGCTGCTTCGTTAGCCTTAAAAAACAAAGTAAAATCCCTGCTGAAGGACTGTCTGTGCTTCTGTCTGGGTAGAGCTTTATTACGAGTGTTTTGGTAGCGAGGTGGTTGTGACAGTGAAGCTTTTAAAGCACCCTGAGAATGTCAACAAAATGGCTGCTTTCCTCAGCTTTCGTTCCTGCCTGGGTATCAACAGGCTCGCTGCCCTCAGCTCGAGGTGATCTCCCTCGGCTTCCACATGTAAAATTTAATAGGCGGCCGTTGTAAATAAGCTCTGCTGCTTCACCTTTCGTCGAGCGGTGGCTGGAGGAGAGGGGAGCGTTGGAACACGGTCGCTTTTCCCCTCGCTCGCCGTCTGTTTCTGGCTGCTTTACTTAGGGAAATTCTTCTCTGTCAACAGAAAATACCCTTTGTAAAAGCGTGTTTCTTCCCGCTACAGCTGTGAGCAGCAATAGGAGTCCCGTCTGAGCAGCATCATAGCCTGCTCGTAACTGATCTTTATGGTGTAAGAGTCGCAGACGCTAATCCTGTGTGCCAAACGAGAAGCCCATCCGGTTTCAGAACAGAAACTATAACGGTGCTGCATAATCTAGTGTCAATGAAATGTTCTCTTAATTTTCGCAGTGCTGGGCAGAGCTCTCGCTGAGGGCTCAGCCAGCAGCTGCAGGGCTGATAGAGAAAACTGTAGCAGAATTCTTGTCAAAACAGGGCTCAAAACAAATTATTTGGGTGTCATTTCGACCCTTGTGACTGAGTCACGGGCCGTAGCTGCTCTGCAGCTCTTGTGGTGGGTGCTGGGAGTGACTCCTCCGAAGCCGCTCCCCAGTAGCTGTGAGGGAACCGTGCGCACGTGAGCAGTTAACGCGGAGCAGCTCTCTCCCGGTACCTCGCTGCTGTGCCTTGCCTTAAATTAGAACAATCCTTAATGCCAGAGAGGTTTGTGCGTTTGTATTTAACCGTGGTTTACATGATGCAAACCAAGCTTCTTAGCGCTGCCTCCTTCCCCATCTTCGGGCCTCCCTGCGTAATGCCGGCTCAGGCTGTGCTGTTGCCGCTGCGGTTGTGCGAATCCTGGCCGTCTGTGTCACTGAAACAACTGGCTACCTTGTAAATACGAGAGTTTTGGACGTGACAGGCAGAGAGAGCAGGCAGCCCAGCTATTCCTGGTAGGAGCTGCTTGTGCTGCTGGCGTTTCCTTTCCTTTTATTTTATTTTTTTAAATTACCATGTTGAATAGCGACTGCTGTGAAGCTGTAACCCAACAAACCGGTAAAAGCTACCTCTCGCTCTGTAGTTGTTGTAGAATACGCTGAGCCAACAGTGCTGGTCTCTGGAGTACAATCAAATTAACGTATGGTCTGGTCTCTGGAGTGTAATGCTAAATCTGAACGTTGCTGTTGCAGTGGGAAACCAGCTTTCTTTTTGGTGATGCTGATATCTGGGGTACCAGACCTGGCCTGGTCTGGCTGGGGAAATGGAGATGGCAGAAAAGAAATGAGACTCTCTTGTTCTTTGCCACCACCTGTCCTTTAGTGAGCGGTGTTTGCTGGGTGGGCCTTGTCATGCTTGCTCATCACCCCAGAACATTTCAGCTCCTTATGGATACAACGTAAGTTATCCTTCAGCACGGCGGGGGGAACCATTCTGGCATCTTTAAAAAGAAAAGTCAGCCAGAGACCAGTACCTTAGTTACCTCTTAGCCTATTAAGCTATTAGTAGGTATTCCCAGAAGCCTTAATACAGTGGCCAAGAATCTTTACCAAAAAAATAATAAAATCAAAGTTTTACTGACTGTAGGAGCTGGCATCATAACAAAGATAACCTAAACATAAAACCACTCCGTTTACTAAAGTATATTTTCACCTTCAATTAATTTTTTCCATGCAGCTTGTTGGTGGCAGGACTGACGTGGAACAGTTGAGCTGCTTGTTCCCTTCTGTCTGCAGTGCTGGCGCAGGCTCCGTACTGACGTGACTGATGCTATCAGAAAGGTTTTTCTTGAGAGAAAAAAAGCAGAGAGTCTGACAATACCGGTTTCTGTTTTTTCTGCCCCACACAGTGCAGCAGATTTGTCATCCCAGCTGTTTATGGGGTTCCACATGGACTGGACCAGGGATCTGGTCTAGCCTATCTAAAGCTGCTTTTCTTCACATGGGCTTTTAAGTGGGGAAAAACTTCTTAATTTGATCTTACACAAGCTGTGCTGGCATTAATGAGACACTGCAGAGAGAGAGGAGTGTCACTTTTCCTAGTATAAACCACAAGACTAGTTATTTGTGCTTAGATTTTGACCCCAGGGCTCTATTTTGGTGAATGTTTCATTGGTGTCACTGCTGAAAGACACCATCCTGCTTGTCCCCTCCTGCTCTCTCCCTTGTGCTGTCTGTGTGGTCGGGCAGGCAAGCAGATTGGGGAGCGGATTTGGTGAAAAAACAAATTACTTAAAGGAAAAGAAGGAAAAAAAAAAAATCCATTTCGAGCCAGTGATTTTCAGTATAAGGTGGCTGTGCTAGCACGGACTGGTGAGCACAGGGTGTGCAAGCGTGCAGCTGATGGTAAGGATGGGGTGGGATCTCTGCTTTGGGTGGCAGCACTGGCTTTTGGCAGCTTCAACTTGCAGCCGTAGCCGGCGGGTGCAGAAATCACATTGCCAGTTTATGTCCTACTTTTCAACAGCTCCAGAGCGTCCGCTGAAAATTCGCCCCAAGGCAAACTTCCATTTTGGTGGCAAATGACAAAGTATGCGTAGCTGCTTTCGGGACGCTTGCTTCCGCCTCTGGCACGTGTAAATGGTCCACAAATCTGAGCCCAGAGAGTTTGGTTTGTGAGAGTTAAAACACGGTTCTGGGGCGTAACAGCAGCTGCACGGTCTGTTGTGTTGCTTGGCTCATGTAACGAAACCTTTGGGTGATGATACAGATTTAGGTGGAAGAAAAACTTGTACGTGAGTGAAAGTCAGCTATTATTTTCAGTCTTATTTCTGTCCTTTCTAGGCTGTATTCCTTTCCTTAGGTGTGTAATATTTTCTCTCAGGGTGCTTCAGGAACATTTTGAGACTTCCAAGGATGACATCATCTTACACTGACAGCTGGGTACTTTCTGGGAGTGTTTTCAGCCTGGGTGCTTTGGTGTTTGGGATTGGGACAGTCAAGGAATATTCTTGTTCTGCAAATAATGTGGAGGTTGTGGCAAAAAATGAGTGGGATGGATGGCAGTTGGCCTTTGCTGTGTTTTATGAACATCCCAGGTTTACATTGTGTAAGCACATTGGATGTGGAGACATTGACACTTTAGCATCTGTTGTGGTAGCAGGAACTATCCTGTTCCTTAAGTCTTTGTCTGTATGAAATGAGAACCTGGTCATTTAGGTTTGTAGAGGGTTTTATTTTGATTTTTCTATCCGTCAAGTCAGACTATTTCCCTGTATGTATTAGTTAATATGTATTGTCTGCACAGACTGTGTTACTGGACACAGGGATTTCCCCACGCACTTACTCAAAGCTCTACATGGTGTTCTCTTAACAAGATACCAACTCGGGCAAGCTGTTACTCAATTGTTTCTTGTTTTTCTGTTCTTGCTCTAGAATCCCGCGACCATCACTCGAATACTGCTTAGCCATTTCAACTGGGATAAAGAGAAGCTGATGGAGAGGTAAGTGGCCATCGTAGCAGGCACCCACACTTCAGACTGGCAAGAAATGCTTATTACTGGATTATGTGGGAGTGGATGAATTTTGTACTTCAGAGAAGTTTTGGAAGTTAGTTGCCCCTTAGAGGAAGCAGTACTTTCCAGTTTGGACATGTACAGGCATGGGATTTTTCACAGGCTCTGGCAAAAAGCAAGCAGCAACAGGTTCCTGTTATCTTGAAACTGTTTTGGGGTTGGGTTTAGTTGCTCGTGTATGTCATTCTAGCACGTGTGTTCCTGCCACTTTCTTTTGTCAGTCTTGCCAAGACTAAATTGAGCACTGGTCAAGTGCATCTGCCTTGTCTTCCATCTTTGCAACTCCAGGTTTTCTGTAGTATGTAAATCAGAGCTTGAATTTTGCCTCTTCCCCCCCCCCTCCCCCTGCCATGGAGCATTTTGTGGTTATTTCTTGTCTTTGATTCCCAGCTCTTGGGGAATGCTGGTGGTAAAGGTAGTTTTTATTGTTTGTTATTACATAGTGGAGGCCAAATCCAGCCAAATAACAGCCTATAGGTGCTGTGTGCTGTGGGCTGAGATCCTAAAGTTTTGTGCTCTTCATGCAGGGAGCAAGGGTGGAAGAACAGCAGATTTTCAACCTGGTAGTAGATGGTTGTGGAATTTAAATATTTCTGCTGTCCCAGGTAATGGGATTTAGGACACCTTTAGACCCCTTTGTGTAACATTTCCAGGTAGTGGTGGTGCTCAGGTATCTTTCTTGGCCTAGATTCCCCCCCCCCGAAGTGATTGTATTTTTTTAAGGCTTTATTTTCCTGAGATTGACCTCTTTTAGTTAATGTTGGAAGTATGAAAGCTTAGTGTTACCAGTATAGTCACCTCAAGGCTATTTAATTCTCCCTACAACTGTTCAGCATCCTGGCTTAGTTCCTACTCTGTAACGTGTGTCTGTTCATGTCTTTGTATTTGAGTTTCTTGTGCCAGTTCTTTTGGTCAGGCTGAAGTTCATGCTCCTTGGCTACCTCCATCTCACTTTGAAGTGCCTCTACAAAAGTGTATTGAAGTGTCATCCCTTTATTCAGTATATTTTATTTTTTTCCCCTTCTCACAGAAAGCTCATTTGCTGAGGCTGCCACCAATTAAAGCACAAAATGAGGCTGTGGGTTTTTTCCAAGGGGGGAGGGTGTCAGCTGCTTCCATGGAAGGTGTTATTGTTCAAGCTTTTACAGTTTCCAACCAAACCACTTTAAGTACATGTAAATATTGACAAATTCCAGAGGTAAACATTTACTCTTGGTACATATTCATTAAAATACTTACCTTAATTTTATAGGATTACCCCATGAGTAATACCCTATGTGTCCCTTGCTTATGCAGACCTATTGCACATTAGGCATGGTTTTGGTGCTGGTTGACATCCCACTGTGGTAGAAAACCACTAAAACTGTCACCTCTTCACCAGAGAGCTTCCACAAACCCCTTCATGGCACTCTGCTGACGCTGAGCTGTGTTTAAAGCAGGAGCAGGAGGCTGGGGAAGGGGCTTGAGAGCTGATTCTTGGCCTTCAAAAAGATTTTGAGATGGCTGTAGCAAGAGGTGAAGGCAAAAGTGGGAGGCAGGTGCAACACTGTTGGTGACTTTATATTTTTCCTGGGGGATTCTTACTTGAAACAATTTAGCTGGTATAAATTTGGCCTCTGTAACCCCTAATAACCATTAGGATGGCTTCCCAGGGAATTCCTGTCCCTGCCTGCAGTCTGGGTGGGTTTAATGCTTGCAAAGATGTAATGTTTGGGTGCAATTTTTGGTGCTTGATTTTGCTCCAAGTCAGAGCTTGAACCTAGTTGCTTAATGGCATATATTTACAGTACCCAGGCAGCCTCTCTTTTACCTTAGCTCATCATGACTCAGCGTGACCTAACAGGCACAGCCTTATCAAACTTTGCCCGTAGGAAAGCAGATAAAGAATGTGGCTTAGTTTTGGGGACTGTTTTTATTTTTTAAGTGGTGAGGTCTGAGCTCGTGAGGTGACAACTTTCATGTTTTAAAAGATCAAAAGCTCTTCATGGCCTTTTTTGTTGTTGTTTTGTTGGTATTGTTATGCATGTTTTTAATAAGCAGGTTGTTACTGTCTGTGCCAGCTTGGTCGTGGAGTAATTGCACAGTGTTATTCAGGGGGCAGGTATGTTACAGGTATTTATTCCCCATAATAGCCCCAGTTTAAGAACTGCCTTATTCGACTGGTGAAGCACCAGTTATTTGACTGTGTCCAAAAGGAAAAATCTGTGTTTTGGGGTGGGTTTGTTTGTAGGATGGCAGTGGGTAGTGGAGGAAGTGCTCAAGTTCTGAGACGCTGCACATCTTTTGGTGAATAAAGATGTTAAATATTCTGTTTTCCTCTGTCTCATGAACTGGGTTAATAGAGATGGGAGATGTGCAGAAATAAGTGAAGTGCTTTAGCTTAAAACTTCTTGATTACCTTCCAGTTTTTCTATGGCTGATAGTGTCTGTCCCTCCTGAAGGGGAGTTTTGGGGATGAATGTCTTCATGAGGAAGAGATCAAAATGCAGCTCTTCCACTTTGTGTCTTCTCTTGATCATTTTGATGAAAAGAGAAGTATTTCAGTGTGGAACCAGAGGCCTGATTTAATCCTGGAGGCAGACAGAGGTGTATTGCAGTCTCTCAGAGGTGCTTATCTTGGTGGCCACACGTCTCTGTTGCCTCTGAGCAGAGGACAGATGCCAGGGTGGCCCTGCTGGTTTGGCTGCTAGCCCAGATTGCCTCTTCCCCTTGCATTCAGGGGCTGACGTCTCTGGACATACCTGGCTGTCTGCTTTCCCTTGGGCAAAGAAGTACTTAACATAGTTCAGCAGAGACTGAACAGGTAACAAATTGTGTATGGCAGGTGTTCTGCTACGGAGAGCTCTTGCTGCAAGTCTGCTGATACCCTGACGTGCACAAATGCTCTTTCACCAAAGTAAATATCCTGAAGTGTATACTAGAAACATTTATTTTTCCAGTGAAAAAGCTTTTTATATTTGATACTCCTTTGGATGGGATTTGATTATGTCTAGAAAATTGTGGATTAGTTACCAGGTGCAGGAGGAAATGTTGAGGAAATGAAGAAGCTGACAGCTTGATCCCTCTGCCAAAAAGACTTGATGTTTTTATGGACTTGGTATTGGTGAGAAGTGAAGAAATTGAAAAGAATTCACTGGTGTGTCTATTCATTTTAAAGTAACAGAGAAAACAACTTTGTCTGGGATGAAGAGAATGAATTTTGAAGAACGAATAGAAACAGTTGTTGAAATCACCTCTGTTGAGCGAAGAGTCTGGTATTAGTTGAGCAGACCATAACAGTTCTCAGGTATCTGAAGCGCTAGAATTACTAAGTAACTGCATTGTGAAGGGACAAGAGGGCAGAGGATTTAAAAGGCTGTTAAAGGCATTGTGTTCGTTCCTAAGAGGAAAATAAGGACTGAGATACCAAGAAGCAACACTTTAATAGGGACAATTTGAGGCAAAAAATCAAAAACTGTTGTAGAGGAAATATCAAAAGTGTCACGATAGATCCTATCAACACAGAGATGGAAAAAAATATGGGTTTTTTTAGCAGAGATGAAAATGGATCTGCTGACATGAAGGAGCTCTGGAGAAAGGTAGGCATTGTTTGCTGAGATCTGTAGGAGAAAGAGGTGAAATTGCATGAGATTGTGGTGAAATCTCCAGCGGGATTACAATTGTTTTGGCCTTCTTGGGTTCAAGAAGGATGAGTGGAAATGGAAATGGGTGGTTGAGAAGGTTTGCTGGGACAGGGAAGTGGAGAAATGTCATGTGAGGAGCTTATCTGCTTTGTTGGGAAAGGGTGCTACAGCTGCTGCCTGTGAATCCTTTGACTAGAGAACACAGGAAGGGCAAAGGGAGATCTGCTGAAACAGATGGTTTGTGCTGATGCTGGAACAAGTCGGGAAAGGTACGGTAACTGGAATTGAGATTTGTCCCTAACCATGGGAGAAACTGGAGCAGTCTTCTGGCTGGGCTCTCGGTGTGTTTGCATAAGGAGTGGTGGAGCAGTTGGAGAGGCATTGGACTTTACTCTGGAGTATCCATTGGAACTGTGCATTTTCAGGGAGATCCAGGTGTTATCCTGGATTTCCTGGAGTTCTCATTTCCTCCTTGCCCAGTGACAGCATGATTTTGAGTCTAGGACACGTATGTGCAGACAGTTTATGCTCCCCTTTAGCCCTGAGCAACACATGATGTTCTATCACGTATTGTCTCTGCGTTCCTGGGAAGGAAATGGTTGCTCTGAATTTGTTACCCATTGGTATTTCAAAGGGATAGGTACTTCCAGGTGAAAAGTGGTTGTGGGTGATTTTCTGTCTGTACACCTTGGCTTTAGGGCAGAGATTTTGTAAAAAAAACACGTGCAAGTGTCAAAGTCCAAGTTCCTGATGTGGATACACAACCTTCAAAACCAGCCCACCATCCCCATAAGCACTTAGCTGACTGCAAATGCCAGTAGTAAAGTTGCATTTGTCTTCAAAACTATTTTCTTTGGAACCATCACACCCAACTGTTTGTTCTCCTCAAACAGAGGTTTTTTCCCTAAGTACGTGCCACCTTATTTGGATTTAACTTGATGATGATGCTGATGCAGGGGGATGACTTGTTTACTGAATTCGAATGGGGAATGTACATGTAGGTCAGGTTAGCTGGTTAACTGTCAGGTTTGATTAGTTCTTTGCAGCTGCTGCAGGTTGGGGAAAGATCCGTGGTGTTTTGGGGAGAGGCTGACCTGCCTGCTAAGTATTCTTTCCAATCTGGTCCTCCTCACTGAGTTGAAGAACTTTCTGTAAGCCTGTAAACGAAAGCAGAGTTGTTTCCTTAAGGAAATAGAAGGTGGTTGTTCATCTCGCCCTTGCCCCAGCTATTTTTCATCCTCCTTTCCGAGAGATACCCAATCTTTGGAAGCGTAAAACTGAAATTGTATTTTCTTAGGAGGTTGTTAAAATCTCTCAGGTTGACTGGAGTGTGTAATTCAAGCCAGAGTCTCTGGAATGATGTGCTTGTCTAAACCCCACCTCTGTGCTCAGGGCCGTGGTGTGTTTTGTTAAGGAAGAGTCTTCAAAGTAGTGTGTGAGTTTTTGGAAATATTAAATCCAACTTTGTACGTTTTAACTCCCAAACGGAATTTGAAAAATAACTTTTCAGGGCAGGGAGTTAAATTTTCGTTCTATTTGTGTTACGCAGGTACTTCGATGGCAACTTGGAGAAGCTCTTTGCGGAGTGTCATGTAATTAATCCCAGTAAAAAGTCTCGAACGCGCCAGATGAACACAAGGTCATCAGCTCAGGATATGCCTTGTCAGATCTGCTATCTGAACTACCCCAACTCGGTGAGTACCTGGCAGCTGAGGGGGTGTCTGAGCAGTAACTCCCAAAACTTTGCTGTCTGAAATGTAACATTTGAGGTATGAGCTCTTCTACAGTAGTATTTTTTTCAAAAGGCTTTGAAATGAAACTAAGGTTTCACTTTTTTATTGACTCGTCCAATCTCTAATATATGCATTAAAAAAGAATGCTCACGACTGTTTCTTTATGCCATAAATCTTATGCCCTACGTGCTGCAGCTGATCCAAGGAATGCGGTGAGGGACCACAGAATGATGTAGTACTTTATACGTTCTCTGTAATTACTGTGGTTTGACGGGGGGGGAGGCGGGGAAAGCAAGCAGTAGATCAAGTGATTTTCACAAAGGTCAGGTACCAATGGAGCCATTGCAAATAGACAATATGTAAAAGAAGAAGTACAGAAAGCATGATGGGCAAAGGGATTTACTTACAGGGAATGGCAAGACAGGAAGCAGCTTATAGAAATAGTAAAGAATGATACAAAATAGTCAAGCCTGGAATAAAACTGAGCAAGCAGAGCTGAGCCTGTGTTCAGGCTGCTGAGTGTTAAGATCACTGTTGCTCTTGAGCCAGTAACCACAAGACTTTGTGAGTCTCCTTTTAAGCCGTGTGTGCGCTGACTTCCTTTTTAGAGAACAGCTGCAGAGGAGAGATGTTGCTTTGAGTTAAAGTGCTTCAAAAAGGAAAGACAAGCTTGAGAAATTTGTTTGGCCCTCTCCCTTATGCTAAAATCCTGTTTAATCACTGCGGACTTTCCACGTTAGGTAGTAAGGAAATAATTTTGAATTAGGCTATTATTTTAGCTTGTATTTGTTTTGAGTTTTTCTTTCCTCAGAAAAAGCTGTATTTTTTTTCCCCAAGAGTCCCTTTACAGCCTCTGGAAAGCTAAGAGTTTGGAGTTGCACTTGTTAAGAAACTTTACAATGTGCATCTATCACAGGAATATAAGAGTCTGGAATATTCACCCTCTCGTGGGGTCACTGCAGGTGGTATCTGTCTGCCTTTTAAAGCTTGGTTTAGGGAAATACAACTTCATACGTCGTTACAGTTTTTCAGTCATCTGCAAAGAACTGTGTCAAGCCCCAGTAGTTGTTTTGGGCGAAACCCTTCTTGGTGAAGAGGGGAATCGAGGCTTTGCCTACCTCCTCTCTTGCATCTTGCCCTTCACATCCCACTTGCTGCCTGGCACAGCTGCCACGGTGAGGGAGTCAGGAGAGCATCGTGCTGTTGTTGAAGTGAAACGAGGCTTAAATGAAAACTTGTGCTTACCTGTGTGTGCTTGCTGCAGGAGAATTTAGGTTCCTTAGGCGATGATCCCCATGTCTGCACTGATTTCCCATCACATGTGGAGAAACCATAATGCTGGGACAAGTCAGTGACGTCTTCAGGCTCTTGTCATCCTGAAAGATGTTGGGGCTTTTTCTGTCATAACCCTGCATCTCCAGGGGATGTCACTTGGCCACAGCAGTGTCTGTGGAGCATCAGTTTCCAAGCCTCCTGTTCAAACCTTGTGCCCTTGGTGGTGGCAGAAGTGCCAGACAAGGGTGAATCACAAAATGGTGAGGCCGTGGGAAGGATGTGCGAAGCAGCACCATCCCTACACAATCCGAGCTCTGCAGCATCGAAAGACGAGAGAATCCTAGTTGGTATCTGGGTTGGATGTGGTGGCTGTAGTCTTGAGTCTCTAACAGGCAAGGAGGCAGTTTGGAAAGAACATTGGTTTCTTAAAATGGACCCTCTGTAATTAACAGCATCCTGCTGCTGTTTTGGGCTGTTCTGCAGAGGATACCAGGTTTCTTGATGCTGATGGTATCTCAGGGTGGAGCTCTTATCTTATTGACTGAGAATATTTCAAAGCAAAGCCATCATACCCTGCACCGTGCTATAGGTGAGCTGTTTTAAATACAGTTTGTCCTTGCCACTGGCTCTGGGTATTAAAGAACTTGAAGATGGCCTGAGAAAAGTAACTTCATTTCAGTTTTCCCTCAGCAGTGTTTGCTCCTCCACCCCTTGTGTAACCATTTGGTCCCAGATGGTATCTCGCTGTACTCCATGTAGATGATACATACACAGATGAAGTTGCCCTTGTTACTGTCTGCAACAGCTAATCATTATTGGATTTTCTTCAGTAATTTATACCTGCCAATTAGGATCTTTACTGTTTTCATCTGATGAGCATCTGGGTTTCAGGGGGAAGTTTACCAAGCAAGTTGGGGAAACTCTGTACATACCAGGACAAGCTGGAGAAGTGGGTCTGTGTGAACTTCAGGATGTTCAACAAGGCTAAGTGCAAGGTCCTGCCCCTGGGTCAGGGCAACCTGCCAGTATCTGCATAGGCTGAGGGTGAAGGGATGGAGAGCAGTCCTGCAGAGAAGGGATTGGGGTGTTGAGGGATGAAAAGTTGGACATCAGCTGGCACTGTGCACTCACAGCGCAGAAGCTGATGGTGCCCTGGGCTGCATTCCCAGCAGCCTGGGCAGCAGGTTGAGGGAGGGGATCCTGCCCCTGTTCCATTACTGCAGTGCTGGGTCCAGTTTGGAGTCCTCAGCACAGGAGAGACAGGGTCCTGTTGGAGTGGGGTCAGGGGAGGCCACGGCAATGATGGGAAGGCTGGAGCCCCTCTGCTGGGAGGCCAGGCTGAGAGACTTGGGGTTGTTCAGCCTGGAGAAGAGAAGGTTCCAGGGAGACCTTCTTGTGGCCTTTCAGCACTTCAAGGGGCCTGTCAGAAAGATGGAGACAGACTTCTGAGCAGGGCTTTTTGGGACAGGAAATGATGGTTTTAAACTCAAAGGAGGAGATTTAGACAAGAGAGAAGGAAGAAACTTGTGACGTTGAGTGTGGTGAGACCCTGGCCCAGTTGCCCAGAGAGGTGGTCGATGCCCCATCCCTGGAACCATTTCAGGCGAGGTTGGCTGGGGCTCTGAGCAACCTGCTCTAGTTGAGGTGTTCCTGATCAGTGCAGGGGGGTTGGACTAGATGACCTTTGAAGATCCCTTCCCACCCAAACTGTTCCTTGATTCTATGAAGAGCATTAAGTCCACACAATTCTTTCTGTTTCTGTTGTGCAGCGCTCACCCAGTAACGCAGGCTGCTCCCTGATCACTTACTGCTTCCTAAACAAGAGGGAGCTAAATTAGTGCCTGGGCGTAGCTGACGTGCATATTCTGGGACTTCTGGGCAGCACCCTTGTGTGGTAGCAAGCCAAGTGGAAAAATAAGAGGAAAGAAGACTCTGTATCATCTCATATTTGTGACCTGTTTGGTGGCTTTGCATTTATTTGACGGCAGGGCAGAGCCTGCCGTGCTCCGTATGTGCTCCTAAACTAAGGGCAGGATGGAAACATCAGCCACACCTTTCCTTGCTGCGAGGGTTGGGGATTAAAGCCTGGCTTTGCAAGCGTGACTAAAGCTGCATCGGCAATGTTCTGTAGTGGGGGTGATGCCAAATAAAATAGTTGTGTCTCGAGTTTGGTGTCAGGGGTGAGAGATGGGATAAACTGCACAGCACCGGCAAGGGCGAAGTGATGGAGTGAATCCATGTGATGAAATGAGCCAATGTCTTGTGTTCTTTGCCACTGCAGTACTTCACCGGCCTGGAGTGTGGACACAAGTTCTGTATGCAGTGCTGGAGTGAATATTTAACTACCAAAATCATGGAGGAAGGCATGGGACAGGTAAAATGTCAGCTCACCTACCCTCATGATTTCTTCCTGGCAATTCTGTTGTTGGAGAGGAATGGGAAAGGCAGGGGAGAGTTCTTCCCCACTAAACTATTAAAAACCTAAAAGGACCCCAAGGGAAGCCAAAGCTTTGGAGGCTGCGGTCTCTGCCGCAGGTGAAGCTGGTGGGAGTTCTGTGGAGCTAGTGCAGGTGTCTTTGCTGTGGGTGGGAGGTGTTGTGCTGGGCATGGTGGCACATCTGGGATGTGGTGATAGAGCCAAGGTACTGTTTCTGCTGTGGATCATTAGCAAAGTCCATGACCTTGGAGTTTTTTGATGTAAATATAGGATAAGCGCTGTTCCTTTTTTGACCTTTTTGGTGTTTTGTTTTTGTTTTGTTGTTGTTGTTTTTTGTTTTGTTTGTTTGTTTTTTTTCCAGACCATTTCATGCCCTGCTCATGGCTGTGATATCTTAGTCGATGACAATACAGTTATGTAAGTATGATGAGCTGCTACCTCTTGGCTTTCCTTTCTTCTTTCCATTTGGTTATTCATGTGCTATTCAAGCATGCTGCCTTATAAAAAGCAGCAGAGAGACTTTAAGGTAGCAGAGAGGTCGGTCTTGAACTGTCTATTTTGATACCAGTATGTCACTTAACTTCCTGTTTAGCTCTGAAAACCCCATGCCACAGTACTTGGAGGAAAGACTCCTCGACCAATCTGGCTGGCATGACAGCAGAATAAACCTCAGGCGGTCCCTCTGAACCCTGTTTAACAGCTTTGTGCCTTTCCTTTGACTTACGTAGGAATTTAGGACTTCCTACCTAGGTCAACCCACTGGTTCACCAGGTTCTGTAGCTGTAGTTAATACGTGAGTCAGAGGAAAGAAGTCTTCTGTAGGGTGTGTTTTATGCCCTCTGATAGAAAGCAGTTGACCCTCAAACCTGAAGGTTGAATGAAGCTGGTATGTCAGCCCCTGTCACTTGGCTTTTGGAGTCATCTGGCTGTAGGGTGACTGCTCCATCTGTGGTGGAGCAGTGAGCTCCATCAGCTTCCTTCTCTTTTCTATTGGGTGATGTTATTGCATGAGTAATATCCTTCATCATTCTGAGCCTTGATTGAGTTAATTTTGATTCTTCATGCTAAAAAGCATCTAAATAGAAGCTTGTTCTGTTACCTTATTCCTTCCTTCCTGAAGTCTGACTCACTCATTGATATTAATTTGCTGGGTTTTATATCAGTTGCTTTCAGACTTCCCAACTCCCTCTGTGTTAGTCATGAAATGTAGGCTGGATAGAAGTGGAAGTAGCTGAAATGTGTTTCTGCCCTGATGAGAGGTGGTTTGTAGGGTTTGGGAGGTGGAAACTGAACTGAAGTTGGCATAAGATCTTGAGTGACTTGATGGAGATTTTTGTTTACTGGAGGCTGAACTCAGCTTGTGGTGTTGTACACTCTCAGCAGGAAATCTCCTGAGGGTTTTCTTGATGGCGACAGTTGGAAGAAGCTGTTCAACTAGCGCATGTCAAGTAGATGGGCTGAAATCGTAGCGGCAGCAAGGAAAGGATGGAAGGAGAGGAGAGCAGCACTGGCTTCTGTTGCTATGGCTTCTGTTGCTACTGCTTGATGTTAGTAACAGGTCTTACTATCCTGATGTTTCACTTCATGGCTTTTATAGCACAGAAAACCACGATGCTCGGGTGAATCTGTGCGGCTTTCATCTCAGACTGTGTGTTGTGGGATTCCCCCTTGCCTAGGCATGGCAGAGGTGTCTGAGGCCTGTGAGAGCATCAAGGTGGTAGAGCAAACAAGTTCCCTTAAACCTACAAATGTTCTTTGGAGGTAAAAATCCATCTGGGATTCACCCCATCCATGGTGTTGACCTGCTGGGAAGCAGCTCCACAGAGAAGAACTTGGGAGTCCTGGGAGACAAGAAGTTCCCCTTGAGCCAGGAGTGGGCCCTTCTGGCCAAGAAGGTCAATAGTCTCCTGAATGGCATGAAGGAAAGTGTGGCCAGTGGATCGAGGGAGATTCTCCTTCCCCTCTACTCTGCCCTAGGGAGGCCACCTCTGGAATATTGTGTCCAGTTCTGTGCTCCCTAGTTCAAGAGAGACAAGGAGCTACTGGAGAGAGTCCAGCGTAGGCTACAGAGATGCTGAGGGGCCTGGAGCATCTCTGTGCCGAGGAAAGGCTGAGAGCCCTGGGGCTCCTCAGCTGGAGGAGAGAAGCCCAAGAGGGGATGTGATCAATGCTCATCTATAGCTGATGATAGACTCTTGTAAGTGATGCCCAGTGACAGGACAAGCAGCAACGGGCACAAACTGGAGAGGTTCCACCTGAACAGGAGGAGAAACTTCTTTGCTGTGAGAGTGCCAGCTTCACTGGGCAGCCTGGGCCAGGCTTTGTGGAGTTTCCTTCTCTGGAGAGATTCCAAACCCTCCTGGACGAAGTGATCCTGGGCCCCCTGCCCTGGGTGACCCTGCTGGAGCAGGGGGGTTGGACAAGATCTCCAGAGGTCCCTTCCAACCTCTATCATGCTGGCATTCTGTGATTAAGTAAGAAGATTGAGGAGAGGGTCCCCTTCCATTCTTTCTGGCTGAAGGTAGCCTATTCCTATTGTTTTTTCACCCTTGCTAATGCTGCTGGTAATTGCTTTAACCTCCATGGTAGGTTGTTGATGATGTTAATAAGCAAAGCAGGCCACAGTTTGCTTTCTGAATCTAACATCTTTGGTGAAGATGCTTCTTCTGTAGCTTGGCTCAGAAGAGGGTACCCCAAAGTCTGGTTTATAGGCACTAGGAGTGAGTTTCATCTCCTCTTAATTTGTCTAGTTCCATTTCTTGGTAGTCAAAAGACATCAGGGCACAGTTCTCTTAGGAGACCTTGAGAGCACTGCCTGATTGGTGCTGTGGAAGTGCTGGTGGACCTGGAGTAGTAAAGGTTGCGGATGTGCCGTGATCGTCGGCACATCGTCGGTGAGCAAAACCCGGCAGACTGTGTACTCCGTGTGCTCTGGCTGGTCAGGGCAGTACCCTGCATTTCAATTCCAGTTCCTGATGTACACATAAAATACAATACATTTATCAAGTGACATTTTTTATGTCTAGAACCATAGGTATGGAGAAAGAAAATGCAATTTATAATACATCTTACAAGTTCAGCAACACATCATTAAATTATTTTGGATGTATCTAGGCCGGACAGTATGCAGGTGCCAGCTGAGTTGGTGTGTCCCGGAGAATGTGGTCACCAGGCTTTTAAATGATTCCTATCCATCTAGTTTTCTTCTCTCCTGAATAATTCAGAGTTACAGTCAGTTTTATATACCCTCTAAGATGTTGAATTTAAATCGCCTTTGCTTTGATGGTAAATAGAAGAAAACAATGTTAAACTTGAAACTGAAGCTACAGTGTTCCTCTGAAACCCAGATGACATTGGGTCTGCCAAAGTTATTAACAGCACAACAGTTATGCTGGAGCCTTTTGAAGGCATTTGCCCACAAAATGTGTGTGTTTAAAATAAATAAATAAATAATTGTTTGCTCTGTTTCTTGGGCTCTTTAGGAAAGTGTTCTTATATAAAAAATCCCCACACTGGGAGGTTCGGTTCTTTTGACCTGCATGAGCTTTCTGTAAGATTCTGAAGCTAATATTAGAAATTAAATACAATATTTGTAATTCTCTCAATAATAAATGATCTAACAAATGGAGAAGAGTTAAGTACAAAACGGTACCTGCAACTGTAGAAGGAGGAATCAAAACCACTTGTCTGTCATAACTTACTGGCTATGCATAGAAAAAAATGAGTTTGCCACAATGATTTTTCTGTTTCTTCCCTTTCCACAGGCGTCTGATCACAGATTCCAAGGTTAAATTAAAGTACCAGCATTTAATAACCAATAGTTTTGTAGAGGTGAGTTTTAATTTGAAACTTTTGGTTGGTTTTGTCTCCTATATACCAAACCAGAGAAGCAAGGCTTGTTTCTAACTGTAGACCAGGTTTTTTTGCATAGTCTCTAATAGAGTGTGACTACCAGTTAGAGGCTTTGCAGGGGTTATTTTATAGCCCTATATATACCTATTTTATAGCTGTAGTTGTAGGAATGTATTAAAAAAAATCTGGAAGACAAAAGATGTAGAGATAGAACAAAAGCTGTAGATAAAATGCGAGAGATATTCAGTATGCAGGTTTTGAGGGGCACTTAATATTTCTAGTTCTTGAACAGTACCTGAGATATTTCAGCTTGGAAATCAGGAAATGTTGTTGTCAACAAGAACACACCTTAAACATTAGCCATTTGAATTACAGCCACAAAATTGCTTTTAGCGAAATACTGTTAGCTTTGCAGCCTCAAAATCAAAATAAACCTGCAAAGAAAGGTTTTTCCACTGTCCCAATTCACCAGTTATGTGTTCAGATTCACTGGAGAGCCCAGTAGGTGAGTTGTTACTGGGATCAAGCTTTCACTCCTTGTTTGAGATGATGTCTGCAGCAGTATGGTTATTTTTTTATGCAATGCTGGAGCTAAGCAGATGTTGTAGACTGAAAGACTGACAAGTCTAGCAGTGCAGACCTATACCTGGCCACAGTAAAGCAGGAACAGCCGATAAGATGGTGTCCTTGTGCATTGTCCTTTTTCCATTATGGTTCTCTTTTTTTTTTCTTTCTCCTTTCTTTTGTAGTGTAATCGACTGTTAAAATGGTGTCCTGCCCCAGATTGCCACCACGTCGTTAAAGTCCAATATCCTGATGCTAAACCCGTTCGCTGCAAATGTGGACGTCAGTTTTGGTAAGAGCAGTCGAGTAAAAGATGTTGATACTGCTTTTTACTTTCTACCTTCGAAGTGTTTTGGCACGTATTCTGTACCTCTTTATGTTGGAATGTGGTGTAGAAGGTGGGAGAAGCACAGGGTGGGCTTCTGATGCTAAGAGCTGGTTGCAAAGCTCATCGTGATGTTGTTGTTGCTCTCTCGGGCCTCCTTTGACATGGAGACAGATCCAGCTTTCTCTGAGGGATAGCTTTCAGCTGAGTGGATTCAAAGTAGGTGAGGTCCTTGACTGAAGGCACTGTGGAAAATCAAAATATATTGAGGTATATACTGCTCAGAATTGGTTGTTGAGGGATTTGAGGATTGGATTTGGGGGGTTTTGGCACGTATAATGCTTCCTTAGGACTGGCTTTGTCAACAGAATGATCCAGAACAAAACTTCCATGGTGTTAACCTAGTTAAATAAAACTATAATTGTCCGCCCTCTTTGCTCATTTCCCCCTTTCTTTCACTTCCAGCTTTAACTGTGGTGAAAACTGGCATGATCCTGTTAAATGCAAGGTGAGCATGTCAAAGGTCTTTTCTAAATGTGTGACTTGAAAAAGTTTAAAGTCAGTTTACGGGCAAGGCGTAGAAATGAAGCGCAAGCTTTGTGAGTGTTCACATCAAGAAGCGTAGTAGTTCACCTGTTCAGATCATAGCGTGAGAAGAATCAGTGAAATCATGCTGGTTCTTCAGAACGCCTCGAAGTTGGGCCTTGGGAGGAACAGTGCCTTAGACAGTTGGGGAGATGTCTGGAGGAGGAGGCTGTTACAGCTGTGACCCTCTGAAGAGGAAGGAAGGTGTTTCAGGACAGGCATTCCTCCTGTACTAGGCATTTCTGTAGGTGCTCAGTGTGGTTGTGTGCACCTTACCATAACGTAAGCACCTGTCTAGGAACATTGACACTTCCTCTAAATGTAATTCTCTTCATTTTCTAACAGTGGTTAAAGAAGTGGATTAAGAAGTGTGATGATGACAGTGAAACTTCTAATTGGATTGCAGCGAACACAAAGGTGAGGGCTTTTTCTCAGATGAAAAAGGCAACCTAATTCCTCTGTTCTATGATTATTTAGTAAGAGCAAGAATTAAAATTCGCAATACACTGAAGTGCTCTTGTTTGAAGAGCAAATAGGTATTACTGCATCAAATTCTATGTGTTAAGTGGAGTTTGCTCTTGGAAGAAAGAGTTAATTATTGGAGACCCAAAGGAAGCTCCCGTTTGAAGTCTTTGGGCTCCTGTCTGGCACTGATGGCTTCCCAGAGCAAATCTGTGCCTCACTCCATGTGCGTGAACCTGTTACCCTGACCCGTGGCTTGACTGGGCTGTGATCATTTACATCTGCCTTTAAATCCCCTGGGTCAACCTCTTGAGGAGTTGTTCCTTTCCGCTGGGCAGGATTCCAGATCAAGAGACTGGCAGAACAGCTGCTAAGATTTGATTATGTAAATGCCTTCATTTGAACTAGACCAGGTTTGCCTGAAACTTCAGCCTCCGTTCGCTTTGGGACGAATTCAAACAAAGGTTGGCACGGTGGCAAGAAAATGAAAGCCAGCAGATGCCATTGGGTGGGGGTTAGGAGCAGGCCTGGGTCTCAGGGCTGCTGAGCCAGGAGGGTGGAAGAAGGTGGGGATAGTGTAAGGAAATGGCTGCTTTGTTTTCTTAGCTCTGTTGTGTAACTGGTTAATGGTATTGTTTGCGGCAGCGGCTGCTTCTTTCTGGGGCTGGCTGTGTGTTTTTCATTGAACTGGAATGTTGCGTTATGGTGAAATCAGAAACACCCATCAGGCCGAGATGCGCAGTTAAAATCAGGCTGAAATTGGGCAGTCTCAGCTGCTTCTTTCTCTGTCGTGGGCTGAGACTTGTGTGGTCCCTGCTTGGAGGCCGGACGTTGCTCAACCAAGTGAACTCGGCTTTTTCTGAGGCGGGTGCCTTCAAAGGTGTGTTGTGGCTCAAGAACCGAACCAGACTTGTTCACAGTTTGCTTGGTCTTCAGGTGTTGCTGGTGTTAAACCGGAGGAAGAGTAGCTTGGAAAGAGCCAACTGTAAGCACATGCAAAGTAGCTTTTAGCCTTGGGTATCAAATATTTGGGATATCAGAGCGGCCACAGCCGTGTTGTACCTGTGGCAAAGCCCTTGGGAGCCAGACGAGGAGCTGCTGTTGCCCCTTAGGAGTGTGATCTTGGTCATGGCCTTAGGGGTCCCCATCTACTACCTGCCCTGATCTTGGTATGTGCTGCTCAAGTCCAGGATCTGAGCTCTCCTTACTGGGGTTTGTTATGATCAGATGTTAAGCATTCTCTTCCTGGATTCTGTGCCCATTAAAAAGCCTGAATTATATATATATGCGTATGTGTTACATAGACCAGACATGAATCATGTCCCACTAATGCTGGCTACTGGAAATAGGAAGCTACTTGTCTCTCAGACAGGAAGATGATGGTTTCTGCAGCTTGCTTGCCCACAGACTTGCATAGAGAGAAATAATAGGAAAGATGGTCAGTCTTGATGTTATTTTTTAACAAGCATCTAGACTGTCAGGCAGGAGTCGTGCTGGTGGTTGGACTGGTATTTAAAGCGTAGCTCAGACAGTCAGAACTAGGACTGACTGGCTGGAGTAAGATGATGTTAATTACTTTTATTTTTTTTTTGATGGGAAACACCCATCCAGAGGATGGTGAGGGGGAGAAATGAATATGGCCAAGCCACACTGTCATCAGCCCAGCTTATCTGTTTGTTCCTGTAGTCTGGTGTCAACAGCAGAAGAGCTGTTGTCCTTAAACATCATCTAAGCTACTTCCCTTAATACCATGTGAGATGCTCCTACAGCAAGAAAATACTTGGGAGGCCATGCTCTGTGGCAACAACGGGAAGAAATACAACATCAGGGTAATTAAACCAGCCATCTAAGCGAGACAGCTGTCCTGGAGTCTTAGGGTGTCCCTATCAACTGAATTAACTGAAGGACAATATCACGATTCTTCTCCCTCCGAAGTGACGTGAGATTCAATTGAGGGGAAACTTGGCAGGAAGCGTAACCCACCCCTCGTAATGATCTCTGCTTTCTCGTGGGCAGCAAGAGGTCGCAGGCGGTAATTTCACGCCACTGTAACGAGGAAGCACAAGCGGCGCCGGCTGCTGGGACGCGTGCAATGGGAGCTTGGCAGCTTCTGGAGAACCGCCTCGGCCCAGAGCCGTGGGGCTGCCAGGCACCACCTCCTCTTGCTTCAACTGCCTGCTGGCTCTCAGCCAGCAGCACGGAGAAACCCAAGTGCCTGTCTGACGGCGACGCAGCCCTGCTGCCATTCGGAGAGGAACCCAATAAAATCCTTCGCCGACGTAGCGTGAGGTTGTAGTGATACGCTGGGATAGGGAGTGCACAGTTGGAGCGCGCCTACATCTGTCCTTACCCTGTCTCTGTACTATTTCTAGCAGGAAAATGGGGACAGTCATGTTTGGGCACGTTGTCTTGTGCCTTCACAGCTCTTTGCTTCAGTGACTGCGAGTGAGAGCTCAGATTCGGTGCTGAATTGCTTCATTTGGAAGAACCTAGAAAGGAATCAGATCATGTCCCATCAAATGCAAAAGTCCCTGTTTTCAGTGGGAAAAAATTTCCAAGTCATTCGGTGGCTACTGTGGTCTCCATTGCTGTTTCTAGCTTTTGAAAAGTGCTTTCCTGAGTCCTGCAAGCATGATGCTGAGCTGCAATCCTGTCCCCTGTGGTCTCCATTCAGGAAAGAAAACTTCCCATCTTACCAAGATGAAGGTATAAGGGAAAAACACCAGTCCTCTTGGAATGTGGGCTTGAAATCTGGGTTATCCATTGCAGCATGAGACTGTGAGATATATTTGTTCCAGCTTGCCCTGGGAGATGGACTGGGAAAGTAAAATTAGGCAATCATTGTATGGGAATGGAAAAGTGAAACCTGGCAGAATTGGTTTTTGTTCAGAAATTGGAGCGATGTGATGCGGGTTTTGATGAATTAGGTAGAACAACCTTCATTTCTCAGTCTTCTTGCACATTTTCTTTTTCAGCTCGTTCTACAGACTTGGTTCTCAAACAGATTTTTTTCTTGAATTAACCTAGACAGGTTTCAGGTAGTTCGTTTATGTGGCTTTGGGAATAAAGAAACCACATAAATCCATTACTTGTGTTAAGTGGACATTCAGAGGAGTAAGAAATACAGAAACTTTAGGTTTGTGCATTTATTTGGGGCTCTCGAGGTGTATCAAGACTGAAAGGAACCTAAAAGGAGGAGGGGAAACCTGTTTCAAACCTGAGTTTCAGTGATGTTAATCTTCCTTCATCTTGGAACGCTAAAGGCAGAAGAACAAAGATGGTAACGGTGCCGATCTTCACCCAAGGCGCTGTTTTATTTGTTGAAGTTAAATTGGTGTTAATGAAAGTTGTTCATCTGGTATTAAAAATGCCCCTGCCTTGCTGCTTCTGGCTCCTGGCAGGTCACCATCTCATTATCTTCTGGGCTAGACAGGGCTTGCATTAGCTGATGTATAAACCAGGCAGGTTTTCTTCCTCCAAAAAAAGCTATTGGCCATTTTATTTTTATTTTTTTTCCTCCTCTTAAGCAAGATAAAATGGCACAAACCCAGTTCTGTTCCTTTTAGGTCACTGGTTAATGTCTGAACACGCGCTCCCTCTGTACTTTCTGGAAGTCCTACATTTGTTCTAACACAGGGAAATTCTGGCAGCCTGCTAGATCCTCCCCGGGTACCGGTGTCGAACTTTGCTCTTTCATTTCTCACCAGTGCAGTTTTCTGCCAGAGCTGCCAACAGCATGTTTCCTCAGATGTCAAAGCACCATCTTTTCCTTTTTGATGGTTTAAAACACCCTGACTCTGGGTGTTGTCATGGTGTACTATTTGTGCTAACTGTTGGTAAGTTCAGCATTTTTGGATTCTTCCTGAAATGCTTTAAGAAAACCCTGTGGTGTTTGAGGCTGCTTCTGTTGTTTAGGAGGGGTTACGGGCGAAGGCGTTGCTGTGAACGTGGCTGGGAGGTTGTCATACACCAGTTGCCTCCAGCAGTTCCGGAAAGGATTAATCCTTTTCACCTGCCCTGAAATACAAAATATATCTCTATTTAGCCCCCCGTTCATCGGAACAGCAGCTGAGCTACATGATGTTTTATGTACACGCAGCCTTTTTACGACAAAATAGGGATTGTTCTCTTTTGCCAGGTTTGCCCGGGCTTTTGTCTTAAAATGTAGCGGGTAAGCACAACACCAGGTTGTTTAGAGCAGGGCGATGTTATCGAGGTCACTCCTGCGTCGTGGCGTGACAGAGAACGTGCACAGTGATCTACCAGTTTAGTAATTTGATTTGCTGGCTATTACGGCGTTGCGTAGCCATAATTCTCCATAAGACCTTCCTTCCCTATCCTCCTTAATCTATAAATCTCTCCCACTCGTTGCATCAGTGGCTTGAGTAGTTGCTGCTGCTTTTTTTTTTTCTTCATTTCTTTAGTATGTTCTTGTGGCATTTCCTTAATTTTTAATAATATTCAACTTCCACACTTGAAACTTCATGGATCTTTATAGTTCAGTGTGTAATCTGTCTTCCTTGTGCCTTGCTTGACAGGCGTACAAAGGCTTGAAAAACACGACATTCCCTGTCATTTTATTTATTAGGGTCTTTTTGTTCTAGTTTTGCATCACAAGGCTAGAAGCCCCACGTGCTGAGTGATATTGAGATGCTGAAGAGCTTGGTCTCATCCTCAAAAGATAGGAGAGCGGAATTGCAGCACTCCTAATTGAGCCTGGCTGTGTGTGGGGATGGCCCCACGTCCTTGGGGCGTGGACCTGCCCTGATGCACCTCTCCAGCTTGGCAGCTTCTCTGGGATCTGGTTTGTTTCTTCTTCCAGTTGTGGGATTTTTCTAAGTGGGAGTGATGGCCACAGCTGTTGGGTTGGATTAGACACATCTTCCATTATGGCACGTGAATGTCGACCTCTGCTTGGAAGACATGTCTGGAAGAAAGCACAAGGCTCTGTGACCACCATCTTGTCTTGTTGCTGTGAGCCGTACAGGCAGCATTTGAGTGGTGGGGGGGCTGTGCCACGATGCGACGGGAACAGTGCCGCTGTTGGTACGCGTTAGCAAAGCCATGAGCAAACTGAGTGGGAATCTTTATGGTTGTGAAGGATGTTGATGGGATAAATCTGAATTTGAGTCCTGAGGGATTGGAAGAGGGAGGAGGACTGCCTGGAAGAGGGAAATGGATACTCTGCTGGGTACTGTGCTCAAAGGAGACACCATTTGGGGTCTGAAGTTCACAGAAGTTCATAGACCAACTCATTGGGAACAAACTTACCTGGCTGAGTAGCCATCCTATGGACAGCCCAAGAGGACAGCTTGACATTGTTCCCCTTGAGAGGACCAACAAGGGAGCCACTGTGCTTCATTTATTCTGTTTGTAGTACAGTTACTCTGTTTGTAGGACAAACACAGGTGGTTGGGGGAGGGGAAGCCAGTCTGGACCCCCCCACCCCCTTGATGTGCTTGCTTGCTGCTTGAACCCATTGGAAATAGGTGGGTTGGAAGGGAAGGATTGTTCAGCACCTCATCTCAAAGCAAGGATAACCTCAAAGTTAGCGCATGCTGCTTGTAATGAACCTTATTTTTCATTAGTGCTCAGGCCTGCAAAGTCACGACCATCAGGAAGCAAAAGCAGCTGAAAACACTTTTAATTATGCTGGCCAAAAAGAAGCTGTAGTCCTTCATGTCTTCCTCGTCTGTTTTCCCCCAGCAGACCTCCCTCCCTGCAGTGGAAGGGCCATGTCTGACAGCTGGAGAGCATGTTGGTCTTTTGCACCTCCTTAGCAACAAGAGTACTTGGTGTGTGTGTTCTCCTGTGCCTTACAATACAAACAGGGAAACTCATATGAAGATGTTAGAGTTGGGACACTCAGAGTGGATGTACAGGAGTGTGTTGGATTGTGTCCTGTATAAAAGTAGCAGTTATAGACTGGTTGAACGTGTTGAGTTCTTCCTTCATTGAGAGTTTATCTGAATGTCAGATTAGGAGGTGGTTGCTCTGGTTAGCGAACAGTAAAGATGTGCTCCTAACTGGGGAGGGCATTTGCATAGAGTTGTTTTGGTTGGAAGAGCCCTTTAAGATCATCATTGAGTCCAACCGTTAAGCCAGCACTGCCAGGGCACCACTAAATCCTGCAGGGATGGGAACTCCACTACTGCCCTGGGCAGCCTGGGCCAGGCCTGGACAGCCCTTGTGGGGAAGAAATTGTTCCTCAGGTCCAACCTAAACCTTCCCTGCTGCAACTTGAGGCCATTTCCTCTTGTCCTGGTGCTTGTTCCTTGGGAGGAGAGACTGACCCCACTTGGCTCCAACCTTTCAGGGAGTTGTGGAGAGCCAGAAGGTCTCCCCTGAGCCTCCTTTTCTCCAGGCTGAACAACCCCAGGTCTCTGGCTTGTGAAAAATCTCCATAAATGCTGGGGTGGTTGTGTGATGAGCTGGACTGAGGAGCTGATCCAGGCAAAATTGGTTTTATTTTATTTTGTGGGGTTTTTTTGTTGTCTTTGTTTGTTGGTTTGGTTTTGGTTTGGTTTTTTTTTTTCCTGTGTACTTGCTGCTTGATTTTAACCCGGTATATCACTTGAATAACCTTCTGTGTGGCAAAGGCCTCACACCTAAAGGGGAGAGGAGTCTTCAGTGAACAGGGGGTCAGGAGCAGGGAGGGACCTGATGGGCAATGTGGAAATGCCACAGAAGGAGAAGTATCTTTTTAGCTGACAGGAGCTTCTTTGAAGCACACTGGATTCCTGCTGCATGTTTTCAGGTGCTTTTTGGTTGGCCTTTTACAACAGCAGGTGCCCTGGCTTGATGAGAGTAGGGGATCAGCTCCATGTTAGGCTTTTGTTCAATTGGAGCACTGAAGTGGAGCAGACATTTGATGGTGAGCAGAAGCAGATGCCTTCCCCTGGGCTGTTACAGACCATCACTACTGCTGGGATTTTGGCAAAGGTCATGAAATCCCCCATCGATTGTACTGCTGTGATAGCAGTGCAGATAAAATGTGCTGTTCCTTAGGGGTTTTTGCTGTCTAGCTGCTCTGCTTTTGGAAATAGTTTAAGGCCTGACTTGGAAGAGGATCTTGATGGTCAGAAGGAAGAAGTAAATCATGCGTTTTGCTTGACGTGCTCTTAGTGTCCCAGGAACCCTTCTAATTTCTCCAGGCTGTGGTGGGTTCTGTGCTTTCCCAGCTAATGGTGCTCTCTGTCCTGTGACCAGGAGTGCCCGAAATGCCACGTCACCATCGAGAAGGATGGGGGCTGCAACCACATGGTCTGTCGGAATCAGAACTGCAAGGCGGAGTTCTGCTGGGTGTGCCTGGGCCCCTGGGAGCCCCATGGATCTGCCTGGTGAGTTCGGGAGTGTGCCTGGCTGGAAGGCGAGGAAGCTGAGATGCAAATAGCATCCATTTGGACTGAAATCTGTGGAAATCGGTGTTCCTGTTGCAGGTACAACTGTAATCGCTACAATGAGGATGATGCAAAGGCAGCAAGGGATGCACAGGAGGTGAGTCCATAATCTTTGGTGATAAGGGAGGTCACCAACCCCACGGTGTGGTTTCTGTAAACCTATAAATTAACTCTGAAGAATTTCCTGGATTTGGGTACAAATACAAAAGACAGTTAAGTTCCCCTGCAGCTTTGGACTCTTGCTTCGGGCCAGAAATGAAACATTCAAAGCCACTTTAACCCAGTTTAAAGAAGGCATTCACTCAGTTATCTGCGCTGTTGCCTCACCTGTTTCAGAGCAGCTCTTCATGTGAAGCCAGCATATTGCTGTGGGTCTGAGACAGCAATCCTCGTGTCCTTCATAAAATGCAAAGGTCTTAATGTGAATTGTGAGGTGTTTAAAACACAACAGATCTTCTGATTGTAAATAAAACAGTCTCATTCTAATAACTTGGAATAGAAGAAATTGTGGGTGAAGGTGCAGTGGCATCAGACTGGTGACGGTGTATGGAGCCGAACCCCTTTTAGTGGGGAGGAGTTGGTTGGGTGTTGTGCTGCAGCTTGCACAAATCCATTCCCTGTGTCTCAGTCAGAGTACCAGTATAGCCAAGAACGGGAGTATTTTCTGCAGCCCCTCCTCCTGCAGATGGTGATGGATTTGGCTGATAGGTACTCCCTTTGTACATCCACAACATACATGCCTAACCATGCCCACACTGTCATTTTTATTTTTTTTTTTACAGCTGATCTGTCAGGAAGAAGAAAATAAGATTAATGGCTGTATATTGAATCATCTTGGTTCTCTTGTACTACTTAACACGTGGTATCTTTCCCCTGCTCTAGAATCAGTGTGGCCTAGGCAACCTAAGGGTGCCCTCTTAACACAAGTAATTGTTTAATTACAACTTCTTATTAGGCAAAAAAAAAAATAAAGAAAATGTGCTTCTCGCTGTTTGTCATGGCACTGGAAGCACTTAAGTTGAATGACTCGAATTGAGAGGCTGAAATTCGAAGTCTGGCCTCTCGTCTTTGTGCACAATGTCAGGGTTAGCGGTGCCACCCGAGTCTGGCCAGCGTGAGAGGAGAGGAAACACCTTGGGAAAGGAAGCTTGTTCTCAGGGTCAGGAAGAGCCTCATGAAGGGTTTACTTCTCTTGCAGCCATTACTTTGTTTTAACTATTTGTTTTCTTTCTCCCTAATGGGAATTAACACAGCGATCCAGAGCAGCCCTGCAGAGGTACCTGTTCTACTGCAACCGCTACATGAACCACATGCAGAGCCTGCGCTTTGAGCACAAGCTCTACGCTCAGGTGAAGCAGAAGATGGAGGAGATGCAGCAGCACAACATGTCGTGGATCGAGGTGCAGTTCCTGAAGAAAGCAGTTGACGTCCTCTGCCAGTGTCGTGCCACACTCATGTACACTTACGTCTTTGCCTTCTACCTCAAAAAGAATAATCAGTCCATTATCTTTGAGGTAGGAGAAAACACGGTTGTCAGGAGTTCAGGTTACAGAGCAAAGCAAAATAGGGATTTAATGCTTGGAGAGAAGCTCTTGACCCCCGTTTGACCCAAAGTGAATCCATCTTAATATTCTGTTTTGTAAAAGTTAGAGGCCCTGCTGGACGTCGTGTAGGATTGCTGGCTGGAGGAGGTGGTAGTGAACGCTGGGCTCTGATGCTGCTCTGCTTGTACCAGGAGTCAGTAGAGGCTTTGCCAATGCTGGTTTAAAAAAACAAAAAGACAAGGCACAGAGTGGGAGGTGAAATGTCTTGTACCACGCTGTACTGCTAGTAAGGAAAGGAATTTTTTTTAGGCTTGCTAGGATATTGTGGATTGAGGAAGACATAAGACATGCTGGTAGATACACAGCTTCTCATCTAATTAAATGAAGAAATGTCAGGTTTTTCTGTCTTGATGCTCAGAGCAAGCCACTCAAGCACTACACAGTGCATAGCTAATCCCGCCTTTTATTTCAGTACTGATTTCAGTTGGATTCAAGAGAAAAACCCTCTTCCTAACTCCCCTCAAAATACTCTTTTTTTATTTTGAATATTATTTTTTTTTTTTGTCTTTTCAGAATAACCAAGCAGACTTAGAGAATGCTACAGAGGTGCTTTCTGGGTACCTTGAGCGAGATATATCCCAAGATTCACTGCAGGACATCAAGCAGAAAGTACAGGATAAGTACAGGTTTGTTTTTGAATCATCCTCTCTCTCAAAGCTGTCTGAGCGCCTGTGTTGTTGTCCCGTGAGACAGGCAGTGGCGTGTCTACTTGCTAAGCTACAGTCTTCTCCAGACTCCTGTCCTTGGGAAGCTGTTTGTTCTTGGCCTTTCGACCACACACTGTGAACATCAGGCAGTCCATGGGTGTCTGAGAAGAGCAGCAGCGGTGTCCTGCTCCAGCCCCTGAAATTGTCACCGGCAGAGCCCTCGCGTGGATACTGGCAGCATGGATTTGTGCCCCTGCTGGGACCAGCCCTTGGGGAAGGTGACAGCCTGTGGGGAGAGGCTCCTGGTTCTGCCTTGCATCTGCTCCTAGGTAGAAGACTCAATCCCATAACAGAAAAATCTTGTGACTGAAAGGAATGGTGTTTCATATGCTGCACGGAGGAGTATGTGGGAATGGCCAGGACCGAGATGGGGCTTGCATAGCAAGGGACAAAGAGCAAGGAGTGACTTGGTTGTTCCAAGCTGACAACTTCAGCCTGGGACGAGCTGCCATAAGGGAGCAATCAGCGCTGTTTATTTACCTGTTTGGTCCATTTGTGAAAAAAATGGACAAAGAAAAACTCTCCTTAAAGAAGAGGGAGAGCAACCTGCCCAACTGCTGAGGAGAGCAGAAGAACTGGGGTCCAGGTGACACACACACTTCCTGTAGTCCTGGGGGAATCGCTTCTGCACAGTGGAAAAATACAAAGCTGTAAAATGTGGATGAGTCACAGGATTATGGCTTTTGTTTTTGAGGCATTTTGCCAAAGCCACTGAATTTGTTAATGCCTAGTTGGGGAGGGGGGGGAAGGCAGCCCGAGCAGGGTGAGCCATAGTGACTAAGGGGCTCTTGGGAGTGGAAGCAGCCATTGAGCTTTGGTGGCCCATTCTGCTGTAACCTGGCAGCACATCTGGGGCTGGACAGAATTTACCAGACCTTTTGAGATGTTTTGTAACTTCCCAATTTACTGGTGGTCTCAAAGGGTATCTCAGATCAAGTTGCTTGTTTATAGAAGTCCTCTGAAGCTGGATGCTCCTCTAAGGATAGTAACAGCTCTCCAGAAGAAATTAAAACCTAACACAGCCTGAGTTGCCTCAAAAAGTAATATCCCAAACCTGCCTTCTCATTTCTGGGAAGAAAGTATGTGTCTGTCAAGCCCACACAGGTCGCTAATTAACCAGTCCAGTCATGTCTTAATCCTGTCCTGTGCAGCGTACACTTTGTGTACTGGTTACGATGTCATGAGGCAAGACTTGGAGCCAAGGGTGCCATCGAGGTGGGTTTAAAGAGCTTTGGGAAATTGCAGGACCTGACCTCCTAGTTCGTTTGGTTACGTCTGTTTGGTATCTCTTAGCTTGCAAAGATGTTTCTAGAAAACAGGAACAAACCACCACTACCCCCCCCCCACCCCCCCCGACCACCACCAGCAAAATCACTGAAGTTGGGGAAAGCAGAAACTTAGTTTTTTTTGCTGTCACATCCTTCTGAAACTCAACAGCACTTTGTGTACAATGGTTTCTGTTGCAAAAGCTGAAGAGCAGTGAGAAGAGCCATGACACTCTTACTTGGATAAATCTGCCAGCTGCTAGAGCCTCTCGGATGTCTAGAAACAACTGCTCAGTTCCCAGCAGAAACCAGTAACTCAGCACTTGGCTCTGGGGTTCCAATTTCTCATGTTCCAGCCACACTGCTCTGGCCTGGGTGCTGCTGAGCTATGAACCTGCTGTGCCTGGGGCCTTGGGATCTGTTACGGAGACTTGTCTTGTCCTCCATGTGCCTAAAGACTTTGGCATCGCTGCTGGACAGGGTTTAATCCAGAAATGCCTGCTGCTAATTGATAGTTTGCTCTTGGAACCAGAATATTTTAAATGTTTCTCTGCTTTTTATCTTTTTAGTTGGCTAAACACACCCGAAGTGAACGTGGCTTCTTTTGATAGGATATCACTTTCCCTCAGTATCATTGATCCTGGTAGGACTGTACCTAACTCTGGGATCAGTTTTATTTGCAGTTCTTTCTGTTTAAATGATCACAGGGGGGAAGAACCTGCAGGGTGTAGGACCCCTTTCAGACCCTGGAGTTGTGATGAGGGACAAAATCTGCACTCCAGGCAGACCAGGAACCCTTTCTGGAGCCAGCTTGACCGAATCCATCTCCAGCAGGATGTTGGAATCATGGAATTGTTCTGGTTGGAAGAGACCTTTAAGATGATGGAATCCAACCGTTAACCCAGCACTGCCAGGGCACCACTAAACTATGGCCCTCAGCACCACATCTCCAGAGCTTGGAAACCCCTCCAGGGATGGGGTCTCCACCACTGCCCTGGGCAGCCTGGGCCAGGCCTTGATAACCCTTGTGGGGAAGAAATTGTTCCTCAGGTCCAACCGGAACCTCCCTTGGTGCAACTTGAGGCTGTTTCCTCCTGTCCTGGTGCTTGTTCCTTGGTAGGCGAGCCTGACCCCACCTGGCTCCAGCCTCCTCTCATGAAGTTGTGGAGAGCCAGAAGGTCTCCCCTGAGCCTCCTTTTCTCCAGGCTGAAAAACCCCAGGTCCCTCAGCTGCTCCTCACCAGACTTGTGCTCTAAATCCTTCCCCAGTTTCATTGCCCTTTTCTGGACATGCTCCAGCCCCTCAATGCCCTTCTTGGAGCAAGAGGCCCAAAACTGACCCCAGGATTCGAGGTGCAGCCACCCGAGTGCTCAGTCCAGAGGGATGATTCCTGCCCTGGCTCCTGCTGGCCACACCAATGCTGACATGAGCCAGGAAGCTAATTTGGAGGGGAATGAAACTTTATCAGAACTCTGGAGGTTTTGCCCAACTAGCTCCTGCATCTTTGCTGTCTGATGCAGCTCAGAGGAGTCACCAGACCATGTTTGAGGAGAGCTCTGTCCTGTTTCGGGTGTTGCTGCCCACCCCTCCTCTGGCTTTTGCCAGTTGCAGCTACTTCTTTTTTCTGTTATTAATGGAGGTTTCTCAGCCACAGGGGCTTTGGGGACGCTTCCACGTGGGAAATGCTAAATTTGCCTGCTGGTTTCTCAGCCAGGGACCTGAAGTTGAGTGACTGGAGTAACTGAAGTCTTAATTAGCGCTGTTAGCAGACGACAAATCCAGAGGCCCTTCTCTGAGGGGTGGGAATCTCCTTTGCTTAATGTAGGTTTGCATTTCTTTGTGCCGCCGGGGCCGAGCCGCGGTTCCTAACTCCCCCTTTGTGCTGTTCCTCTTTGTCACAGATACTGCGAGAGTCGACGAAGGGTTTTGTTGCAGCATGTGCATGAAGGCTACGAGAAGGACCTGTGGGAGTACATCGAGGACTGAGCCCAGCCCCGCATTAAAATGAACTCTGAAAACCTTTAACCATCTCGAGTGTGCTCATGCGATTCAAATCCAAACCACCCCTGAGGCTCTGACGCCTGTTCCGCCGCTGGTCTGTAGTACTGGGATTCTGGTTTTCTTAACAGAAAGGAGAAAAAAAACCACAAATCCACAACAATTTAAGTAAATTATATTGTAATAAAAAAACAAAAACAAAAAAAAAGGTAGATGAACCATTGTGCAACAGTATTCTAGGCGGCCAATAAGAGTGTGACAGAAGCACTAAAAAAAAAAAAGAGACAACCCTCCAACTTTAACTTGTAACGTAGCTTCATTCTCCAAGGCGACTCCTTTTTCTTTTTCTATCTTTCTTTTCCTGTGTGTAGTACAGATGAAATTTAAACCAGTTTCTTGACACTGCTTTTCATGTCCAAACCAGCCATTTTGATGTACTTTGGTAAGGCTGGGGGTGTGTGTGTGTGTGTGTGTTGGGGGGTGGCTTCTCCCACCCCCCTCCTCCTCTCTGCCCCCCATGGCTCCCTATCTGGCAGCCCCCATGGCCGGTACCTTTGAAGAATTCATTGGCGCGGGTCTTCAGGGCCTCGGCCCGTTCCAATTCGGCGGGACCCGGGGGTCCCCCGGCACCGGGACCGGGCCCGGAGCCTCCACCGCTCTCCGCCCGCTCTCCCTCCGCCATCGCCGGGCCGTAAAGCGCCCCTGGCAACCACCGGCAGCGCGGCCTCAGCCACGCCGTTAAGCGCCGCCCGCTACTGTCGTAAAGACGGCGGGAAGGGGCTGAGGTGAGTGTCGTAAACGGGCGCGCGGCGCGCGAAAGGGGGCGGGGCCGGGCGGGACC
>WUAM01000287.1:23007598-23022187 GCA_024336885.1 Actenoides hombroni
TTTTCTTTTCCCAGTGTCCCCCTGCCCTCTCTTCTTCCTCACCCCCCTTTTTTTCCTTTTTTTTTTTTTTTTTTTTTTTCCTATTTGTTCTGATCTGCCTGTTACATTTTGCCTGCTGGTACAAGTGCCAGGAGAGTCTGTCATCGTTCTGTGTTTAGGTACTGTCAGGCACAGGCGGTTTTGTTCTGGTTGAAGATTTAAAGGTGCCCATTACATTTCTTAGACCTCAAAAGCAGGGAGTTGAAAACTTAATTCCTCGAAGATGAGGCCACAAATACAGCATCTCTTTCTGCTTTTTCTTTTGTTGTTGTTTTAATCCTATTTATGCCTTCAAAAGCTACTTGGAATGGGGATACTTCTAAAAACATCACAGCTGTGTGAACCTCATGCTGGCAGTGAAAGATTGGGATGAATTTACAAGGTGGTTTCTGGGAGATGATGGCAAATCCCATTTTGTATTTCCAGGTCACTGATGCAGACTCGCTTTGAAGCTTAACAAAACCATATTACCTTGTTGTGCATCCAGATGTATTTCACAGAGCTATCTTCACTTCCCATTTGTATCTAGAAGACTTTTGGAAAGCTCAGGTGTAATATTGTTCACAGGCAGTCCCCATGATGGCAATGGTTCTGATATTTGCATTTAATAATGAGAGATAATTTCCTGGAGGGATGCGATTCCGTGTTGTGTTTTTACCTCGTCGTAGAAGGGCTAATAAGCAGCAGCTCTTTGGATTTTGTATTGCAGGTTTTCTCCTGAAAACACTGACCTCCTCACAACGCTGGGGCTGCTTTACTTGCAGGTACTGTTAGCTATTCCATGAACTCCATTATTTTCAAAATGACCAGGGGATTTTATTTTTTATAGATTTAATTTCTATCTACCTTCCTATGACTTGCACCCATTCCTCTAAAGACTGCATTTACCATGATAGCACTTGCTTTTCCCTACCTTCTCTTTTTCCTTTTCCTGCTAAAAGCCAGTTGGTTTCCTGGAGCTGAGCCAAAGCAGGAATTCAGTTTGGCAACCACCCTAATTCTGTTATAAATCCTCCAAGTATAACAAAACATGATGAGTCATTGCCTTGTTTTTGGAGTCTAGTAAGTTATTCCCCTACAAAAGCAGCCGTGAAATCGTTGGTGTTAGTACACCACAGAAGAGAATCGGAATCGATTTAAATAACAAAGGCGTGCTTATCACTTGGGTCTCTAAAATGTCTGGGAAGGACTGTCTGATTATTCCAAAAAGAAGCCTTCCAAAGAGTGAACGAGCAAAGAAGAATAGGCAGCAGTGCCCGAAAGGATTGATGGGCTGGAAAACTTACACCACGTGCCTATTTAGAAAGTTCTTTAAGCTTTTCCCTCTTTGTTTAGATGCTCAAATGTAGATCTTGGGGGAAAAAAAAAATGCCTTGCTCTGGATATAGGGAAATTCAGTAGGAGCCTTGGATGTCTTCAGTGGATATGTGTGGATTTAGAAGGGAGTCTGATGTGGGATCTGTAAGAAGCAGTGTGAGTATAATGCTCACCCTGTGAATTTAACCCCCAGGTCTCTGGGCTGTGATTCATTTATTCAGTTTATTGTGTCTCTGGATACATGCTCACCTTTAGGAGTTCTAAAAAGACTTCTGCATCAGTCTAATGGCTGGAGTGACAGGTGGGCTTCTCATCCAGTTTTGTGTCCAAAAAAGGACACCACTATCTTGAATTTTATCCCATTCTGGCATAACTCAATTGAAAATGAGAGGATTTAAGTGATTCTAAGAAGTCATGTGCTTATATATGGACATAGATGCACCCACTAGCACTTGCAGTCCATTAGAAGACAAGGGAAGACTTTCCCATGTGAAAAGAGTACCCTGGGCAGTGAGGAAATTGTGGCGAGGGAATTCAGGATGTGTAGAGTAGCAATTTATAGCCTCTTTTCTGGAAGAGAGGAAGAAGCAGGGGACTGTAAACCCAGAGCTTGCTCCTGTATAGAAAAAGCAGAGCACAAACTATATAAGAACCTTTGTTTTGGTCAGAACAGTAAATCCAGCCCAGCAAAATAAATTCTGTAATTATTTTTTTTTTTAAATTATCAAACAAGAACAAGTGTGTGTAACGAGAGCACTGTAAAATTCACTTCTCTGAATATTTGTTTTAACTGAACCAGAAATTCTAGTGCCCCAAAAATCATGTGTTCTCCTTCTTAAACCCCTTGACTCCTGAATTTCTGATGCTTATTTACTTCTTTTCCCAGCTTGGGGATTACCAGAAGGCTTTCGAACACCTTGGGAATGCGCTTACTTATGACCCAGGCAACTACAAGGTATCATGAGGAGTGGAAATGAAGCAGCTGATGATAAGACACCTCTGAAAGCCAATTCCAGCATCTGAGCTTTGCTGCTCATATCCAGGGTCTCGGCCTGGAGAGGCTGCACGCGTTCACGTCCAGAAAGCTTTCTCCAAAATACATTTCTGGGACCTTTCCCTGCATGGGAAGTTGGGGGTGTGTGGAGGTATTGAAAGAGAAGGAGGCAGAATGTGGGATGGTAAATTTATCC
This sequence comes from Actenoides hombroni, assembly GCA_024336885.1. Lineage (NCBI taxonomy): Eukaryota > Metazoa > Chordata > Aves > Coraciiformes > Alcedinidae > Actenoides > Actenoides hombroni. The sequence goes on from WUAM01000287.1 coordinate 23,010,145, forward strand.
CTTCTGTTTTGAATCTGCAGTCGCACCAAAACCAGGTGGAATTAACAAAAGGAGTTTACTTTGGAAGGCAAATCTTCTAGACATTGTTTCAGAAATCCCAAGTGCATTATATTATTTGCGCATCTGCTCCTAACCCTTTCTGTGCTTCCAGCTGTTGCATACAAACAGGACTTTTCCTTGGCTCTTGGAAGGCCAAGCTCTGCATCCAGGTTTCATTCCTCGTGGTGAAACCGCTTCTCTTTTTAGACATATTACTTTGTTTCTCTCTGCCTGGTTTGGTTTGTGTTTTTTTTCAATCCCTACAATGTGAACGAGTATTGACACGTGTGGCTGACAAGTGATAGATGGATGCAAGCCGAATGTCACTGTGAAAACACCTTTACACTTACAAATGTTACTTGTCACTGTGAAATATTATAAAGAGCTTCACTAGTGTGGTTTAAATATAGTGTGTTGTAATCACTTCTTGGTTTTTTTTTTTTTTCCCCCTGCATATTTCCATTAATTTGCAGTATCAGCCAGTCAGTGTGAAGCAGGCTGGCTTTGCTGCATATGGCTTCCTCAAGTACATTTTACTCTCCACTTAACTTGCCCCAAAATTATTTCTATCTGTGCTTATTGGTAAAAATCATCTCTGAGTGTATAGATCTTCTCAGAGACTCAGACTCAAGGAGGTGCTACTATCACCCCAAAACATACCCTAAACACTTGCCATGTTGCAGTATTTCTGAGGCAGCTATGATTGAGGTAGTGCGTGACTTGACTCCCTTCTTTGCCCTGTCTTCTGTTGTATCTTGAGAGCTTCTATAGCTCCCATCTGCTCCCCACTGTTGATCTTGGCAGGCCCTAGAAGAAAACACCTGAAAACATTAAATTATTGCTTTTGAGATGGCTTTAGTTACATTTTTTTCTCTCGTTGTCTTCCTACTTTTCTTTGGGAAAAAGCAGTTCCTCAGCTGGTGCCTCTTGTCTTCTCTCAAAGGCTACCTTGGCAGCTGGCAGCATGATGCAGTCCCATGGTGATTTTGACGTTGCCCTCTCCAAATACAGGGTGGTAGCCAGCTCTGCCCCTGAGAGCCCCCCGCTGTGGAACAACATTGGGATGTGCTTCTTCGGGAAGAAGAAATACGTAGCAGTGAGTAGCTGGTTTCCTTTCTTTTTTCATCTGTAGCTAACTTCATGCAAGGACAAAGATTCCTCTTGTGGCAGAGACAGGAGGCCTGTGATACAGCACATTTATTCCTCTTTTGAAGGCTATCAGTTGCCTGAAGCGGGCAAACTACTTGGCTCCCTTTGACTGGAAGATTTTGTACAATTTGGGCTTGGTCCACCTCACGATGCAGCAGTATGCGTCTGCTTTCCACTTCCTCAGTGCTGCCATCAACTTCCAGCCCAAGATGGGAGAGCTGTACATGCTCCTTGCAGGTAGGTGACGCTTCGCTACCCGCCTCCTGTGGGGATCCAGTGAGGGGATGCGACGTTATAGAGACAGAAAGTTTAGGCTGAAGTAAATGAATGTTGAATAAAGGCTGTACTAAGAAGCTGTTCCCCACTAGGTATAAAATCGGAGTGGTCTGTTCACTTGCTGTGGTGAACGGGTTAAATGGCATTCAGATCTGGATTAAACTTTAGGAAAGACTTTATACATATAAGAGTTTGGGTTGGTGTTGCCTTAAGGCAGTGGGCATAGATTTCCAACACTGGACATTTTTGGGATTACCTCACTTACAAGGACAAGCTGAGAGAGTTGGGGTTGTTCAGCCTGGAGAAAAGAAGGCTCCAGGAAGACCTTCTTGTGGCCTTTCAGGACTTCAAGGGGCCTGTCAGAAAGATGGGGCCAGACTTTTGAGCAGAGCCTGTTGGGACAGGTCAAGGCTTTTTAAACAAAAAGAAAGCTGGAGAGGGACATTTTACAAGGGCTTGTAGGGGTAACAGCTTCCAACCAGAAGAGGGGAGGTTTAGATTAGAAATTAGGAAGAAGTTCTACACTCTTCGGGTGGTGGGACACTTCAAAAGGTTGCCCAGGGAAGTTGTGGATGCTCCGTCACTGGATGTGTTCAAGACCAGGTCGGTCAGGGCTTTGAGCAATGTGGTCTAGTGGGAGGTGTCCCTGCCCATGGCAGAGGGATTGGAACTAGATGATCTTTAAGGTCCCTTCCAACTCAAACCATTCTTTGATCAAGCGAGACAGAAGGGACCTTAGTGGGGTTAATCCTGCCAGCAATCCAGACCACCCTGCTAGCACTTAGTTATTTTACCATGTAATGGCGTTCAGAATTGTCCTAAAAACTTGGTACGTTGTATGTTTTGCTTTGGAACAGTTGCTCTGACAAATCTTGAGGACATTGAGAATGCAAAGCGTTCCTACGAGCAGGCTGTGGCGCTGGACAAGTAAGTCTTCATCAGAGCTGTCTGTCAGTTGTTTGACCTCATGGCTTTGCTTCCCCCCTGCCTCGTTTCCTTTGCACGCGTTTGTCCCTCGGTTTTTATTTTGCTGTTTCTTTAGTGACTCTGCAGTGATGACTTTGGATTCCGGGCCTCCTTTCAGTGAATATTTGGACACAGTGAAGCAGACTCAATAAAGAAAACCAGTCATCCCAGAGTGTTTTGTAACCCAAAGTTTGAGCACTGTGCAGAGCAGTGAGATGTTTGGGGTAAAGCCTGTTCTGAACTTGGCGGAGGGAATATTTTAACTGGGAGAATGTGGGCAGGAAGTTAGTATAAAGCATCTGAAAGGGCAGCAGTGTTATCTTTCCTTCTCTGTCTTGTTAACCATGTCCATGTTTGCAATCTTCCTCTTGTAATCAGAGCGCTTGGTTTCACAAGTAAGATAACCTTGCAGTATTCTCACATTTATTAATAGTTTTACCTCCACCCTCAATTTACTGGGAATATTTGTATATTCACAGCAACCAGCATGGTGTTTCTGAGACTGTGAGTCCTCTTTGCTGGCAGCAGAGCTGTGGCAAAAGCACTTTCCATCTGCAGTGGCCACCACAAGGTGGCATGAGGAGATGCTGGTCCCTTTTCCTCTGTCCTCTCTAACCTAGGTACGCTGGCCGGGCTTATTTGGGGAATCCTGGAAGTTCCAAAGCCCATTATAAAGGGCAGCAGGTTTGAAAAAACAAAAAGTGTTTGAGACTGTAACGTTGTTCTCTTTGCGAGAGAGATGTTCTCAGATGTTTCCTGGGAATTATGTGGCTTGCACAGATGCCAGAGCCCTTGAATCCATTCACCCCGCACAGCCAGTGCCCATCTGGCACTGAAGTTCTTCCTGCTGAATTCCAAAGCACATTTAAATATTAAATATACCTCTACAGTATAATCTCCAGCCATTGTTAGGCTTGTTCAACTGACATGCTGTTTATTTTAGACAGTTATTTTGTGACTGAATCCGTGTCCTCACAGGCTTTCTTTGCTGGCATATTGGGAACAGTTTGGCTGGGGTGCAGATAACCATGGTCCTTTCCATTGCCATAAATGCATTTACAGCAGCACTGGGAGGGTTGGCCTGGGTGCCCTGCTGGGGTCTGGAATGGAAAGCACCCTGGAAAAATCCTTAAAAAAACGTCGCTGCTTCTTAGTACTGCTTCCTGGCTGTCCCTTCTTTCTAAGGTTATTTAGCTATTGATTTTTTCCTAACTGTCATATTGTTTCCCAGCTCTTGAAGATGAATGAGCTTAGTGAGGTTCAATTAATTTTTAAAACTGTTTCCAGATCTGTCTGATCTCTTCAGTGTTTCATTGTGTAGCTTTGGGTTTTTGTATTTTCTTTTTTGGGTGGGTTTTTTTTTTTTTTTAGGGGAAAGAGATGGGTTTGATTATTTTTTTCACTACTTTGCTTTAGCAAAGACAGCAAGGAGGGTTTTTTGCCGGTGGGATTGGTGTCCCAGTTTCAAGGCAAACCAGTGGTTATAAATGCAATCAGATTTTTTCTGATAGTCTCCTTTGTTGGAGCACTGTCATATAACTCAGTGGGGATGGACAGTCACGGCCGGCAGATGACACTTTATTTACTGAGCAGTGTTGGCAGCAGCTTTCCCACCTGCACTTTGCACAGCGGATGGATGGTCTCTCTGCCCTACTCCCCCCACCAGGAATGGGTGCTGGAGTCCTTGGGTGGCTCCAGTCATCCCAGCCATACTCCAGGAGAGGGCACCAAGCCCTCGCTTACATTTATAGATGCTCACAAAGCGTTTTTCGGTGACCCGTGTGCGATGATACGCGTACACGGCTCCTCTGTGGGAAGCTGCCATTAGACAGTGCTCTTCCATGTACCCCTCGACAGCGCATCCCCTGCTCTGGCTAAATCCAACCTCTGCTCTCCCGGGTCTCATCCTGCAGCCTGGATGAGCCAAGCATCCATGTGAGCTTCTGTGCTGGGGCTTCAACCTGCTTGCATTTCATTTCTTTGTTGGATAATACAGAGGCATTTTGCTTCTCCACAATAAGGGTGAAATTCAGACTGCTAAAGAACGGGCAGAGCAGTTTGCTGAGCATGGCTTGTCAGGCAATTAAGGAAGGATCAGCTCTCTGAGAGCTTCAGTTCTCAGTTACAGAGCCAAGGGACTCGGCTTGCTCTTTCCCTCCGGTGCAGCGTGTTCATGCTCCTGGCCATGCCAGAAGAAAGCTGCTGTTGGAGGTTAATGTTTCCTGGTGAAGAAAATGGCTGCTGTGGAAAATGATATACAGAGCAGTTCTGCCTGTTTGACATCTTCCTATGCTGTTGGGCATCTGGAAGGGAGGCAGGACCACACAGAGTAACAGAGTGATCTGCAGCGCTGGGCTTCTCTGAGAGTCCCTTGTCAGCAGGTGTCACCTACATACAGTTAAGTGTGGTTTTACTGGGTGAATGGCAGAGAAGAGGTGAGGAAAATGAAACGTAAACAGCACAGTCTGTAGCACGGTGGGTTGTAAAATACAATCAATAAGGAGTTGGTTGTGATGATCTTTGAGGTCTTTTCCAACCTTAATGATTCTATGAGTCTATTCCCTCTGTCCCACAACAAGCTGCTCTCCTATAAACTGGGAGAGCTAAGTCAGAGCAGAGATCAGCTTTCACAGTCTGCTGAAAGCCCCTGGTGCTGCTCTACTTGCCCCAGGAGCAAGGGACTGGGAGACCAGGTTCTTGCTAAAACCAGTCCCAAGATGGTCCCCAAGCTCCAAGAACTGGCTGTGGCAGAGAAGAGCCTTGCAGGGAGTCAATGACATGGGGGTACTTTGCTGAGCTCAGGCACCAAGCGCATGGGATGCTATCGTGTCTCCAGCTTTGCTCCTTGGGCACATCTGAGCATTGTTCAGGCTGGGGAAGTGTTCCCGCAGCGAATGTGATGTGTCCTGTGTGTTTGCCACAGGTGCAACCCCCTCGTCAACCTGAACTACGCTGTCCTGCTTTACAACCAAGGTGACAAGAAGGGAGCCCTCTGCCAGTACCAGGAGATGGAGAAGAAGGTCAGCGTGGTGAAGGAGAGCGGTAGTCTTGACTTTGACCCTGAGGTATGTGCCTAACAGTTGTCAGCGGGACCTAAGTAGCCATGCAACAAACAAGGAGGAAATTTGACTTTGCAGTCCAATTATTAGGAAGAAATTCTGCTTATGAGATTTTTGTCTGAGCAGAGCAGTCTCCTGCTGAGAGCTGCCTGCTTCATTTCTGCTCTTTGAAGCCCAGTTCTTCAATCAATACACAGCAAGACAAGATTCCCTCTTAATTAAGGGAATGAATTAGTGGAGATGTTTCCCTCGAGCACCAAGGCAGTAGCCAGCTCTGCACAGCTCTCATTTTTTGTTGGGTTTTTTTTGTGTGTGTGCTGTTGTTGATTTATTATTGTCTGAAGTGTTCCTCTTTTACAATGGTCTTCTCTTTTTGCTTCTTGAGAAGATGGTGGAGGTTGCACAGAAGATGGGAGCTGCCCTCCAGGTCGGGGAGAGCCTGGTCTGGACTAAGCCTTCTAAAGAGTCCAAATCTAAGCAGAGAGCTGCAGTGTCAGGGAAATCTGCCAGCACGCAACAACCTTTGGGCTCTAATCAGGCCCTGGGTCAAGCCATGTCCTCAGCTGCAGGATATGGGAAAACCATGAGGCTTCCCCCAGGTACTGCTCTTTTCTTCTCTTTAAAGTAGAGCTTTGGGAGGGGAGAAGAGAAATCTCTCTTCCTTTGTGCGCACAGCTACAGCACATGTTTAGGAGGGTGTTGATTTGCTTACAGACTAGCAATGTCAATATTTGGTAACAACTTTCCCAGGTTTCTGTGTTAAGGAAGAGCAGAAGGAAGGTGCTCTCTGTGCTGTGTCATACTCCACTGCTTTTGCAAGGCTGGGGAAAGCCAGGGAAGGTTCCCTTCATATCTGATCCATGATGGGCAAGACTCCAGTAGCATGGGGTTGAGAGCTTGCTCTGCAAAGGAGGTGGTTTCAGAAACCAGACCTTTGGGAGAGCCCAGGAACTGACACACATGGGCAGGTTGCTGCAGAGAAGGGATATGAAGGACAATTATCTGAATTTGTATTTATTTATCATTTCTGTTATAAAAATAACTTCAACTGGATTGCTTTGAAGCTGTCCAGCCAGGTCCTGCCCTCACAGATATTGCTGGGTCACTTTTTAGTGTGCGCTGCTGGGCTGAAGGCTGCTCAGGAGATGGTGTCAGCCTTAGAAGGCTTAACGCTGATAGCTGTACCTGCTGCTTCATGCTGGGGCTGGCTGGGAGCACCTCCAGAGCCACCATTCACAGCCTGACCTCCTCTCACCCTGAGGAGGAATGCGCTGGAGATGCTGCTTCTCATGGTGATTTTCTGTTGCTCTTAGTCTTGTTGCCTGTGGACTGAAGCAGGAGGGAGGTTGTGTACTCCAGGCCTCTTCCTTTGGCACCCCGAAGGACCTGTTCCATTTCTCGGGCACGGAATAAACTTTCCATGCTGGGAAGACTTATCCAGAAAAGCTGAGAAATAAAATGTAACAGGAGTTTAGGGTTTACCTGAAAGACATTATTATCCAGAGAAGGGAGCTGGTTTGTAACATCAATTCTCAGCCTGAATCTAAGTGTAGAACCAACTTCAGCATGGCAGTGTCTTGGGTTGATTTTATTCTGGAAGTAGCTACTTGAACTGCCTGGAAACTCTCCCTGAATTTGCTAAAACTGTGAACTGAAAGTGTTGCTGTGGTTTTGATTCCAGCTTGAGTATAAACCAGCTGCAGTGGAACTGCTTTCGCTTAAAGTGAATTCCTAAGTGTATAATGAGATCCTGTACCTTAGCTTCCCTTCAGCAGAACTTTTTGGGGTACTGTAAGGTCTCTGGATGGATTACTCACAGAAGAGTTGAGTCCTATTGATAAGCTAATGCTAGACAGAAGAAATCTGAGAGCAATGAATAACTCTGGCTGATCTGCATCTCCATGCTGCCTGGAAGAGCAAAAAGAATAGTCAAAACCCACATAGTCACATAGTAATTTAAACTGTGTTCTCTCCCCAGGTGCCGGAGCATCAGCTCCACTTGCAAAGCCTCCCTCGCTGCCTCTGGAACCAGAATCAGGCTCAGAAATGAGCCCCGAGGAGACCTCGGCGCCAACGGACACCAAGGGAGAGAGGAAGGAAAAGCGCAAGAGCCGTCAGGCAGAGAACTAGGATGGAACTCAGATGACTCTGGTCAGGACAGGCAGGTGCAGGAACATCTCCAGAGCCAACTGCTGACTTGTGGGGAAAGGGACCTGCCCTTTCCCCTGACCCATGGTGGCTTCACCCCACTGTCAGTTAGTCTAAATGCAGCTGTTTTGTTAATGATTTTAGCACGTGGTCTCTACCTTGTCCCAAGGAGTCAGTGCAGCAATCAGAAGAGGTTTCTGCATAGTTACTGTAGTGTGGTCACAGCTTACTACAAGAGACTGGAGCCTGAGAGAGGTGGGGTTGTTCAGCCTGGAGAAGAGAAGGCTCCAGGGAGACCTTCTTGTGACCTTTCAGCACTTCAGGGGGCCTGTCAGAAAGATGGGGACAGACTTTTGAGTAGGGCCTGTTGGGGTGGGACAAGGAGTGGTGGTTCTAAACTAAAAGAGGGAGATTTAAACCAGAGAGAAGGAAGACATTTGTTACCCTGAGGGTGGTGAGACCCTGGCCCAGGTTGCCCAGAGGAGTGGTCAATGCCCCATCCCTGGAACCATTGGAGGTGAGGGTGCCCTGCTGTAGTTGCACTAAATGAGCTTTAAAGGTCCCTTCCAGCCCAAACTGTTAATGATTCTGATTCTGTGATGGAGATCCATCTCTCCACAGGGTTGGCAGTCCTCAGTGTTTGGGTGTCAGTCCCCCAGAAAGATGCAGAGGCATCCAGTGTGTTTAGAAAAGCCAGCAGTAGTGACTCAGCATCCTGGACACCCAAACCCTTCCCATGGCTGAACTTTTAAGTGGCTGCAGAAGCTCTACACAGGCTGTAAGGTCAGTGGAAAGATACTCAGAGAAGAGGGGGTCAGGGTTGCCCTCGCCAGGGCAGGTGCAGAGCCTGGACTAGCCCAGCCTGGCTCGCTGTGAAACGGGCTAGTCACTCCCTGCTTTACAAGGGTGGGACTTTCTGACCTGGAGCAGCTGGGAGCTGCTGTTCCTGAGCAGGGCGATGTCAGGGTCACAGGACGTGAGAGATGCTTTCCAGCCCACACTTCCCTTAGCAGTGGCAGTTGTGAAACACAGGGGGGCTGTGTAGCGAAGGTCTGTCTTGAGGCAATCGCTCTGTTAACATGCAGAGGATGGGTTTTTAAGCATCTGCTTCTATGTGGTAGCTAAGAAAGGTGCAAAGCTGGCCCATGGTAAGGCAGGAGCTCAGGTGCTGGCTGCTCTGGAAGCAGGTTTGCTGCAGCAGCCAAAAACTTGGCCGAATTCCTAATGATTTGCTGAGAAACAGGGTAAATGAACATCAGTGAAGCTCTGCTCGTGCCATAAGTGTTCTTCCTCAGGAATTTGTACTGCCTGGCGTGGGAGGAAAGCTTGGTTTGCAGGAAAAACACAAGAGGACGAGACAGTATAGTCAGTCTCAATGTTCCATTTAAATTGGTTTAGTGTGGCAGTGGCTGTGCTCTGATGAATTTAGTTGTGCCCTCCTCGCAGCTGCATTTTAGACATCATTTACAGTAGCTGGGAGGTGGCAAAGCAGGGGATTTTAGCAGGCAGAGCAAGGAATTTGAATGCCCGTATGATACAAGATGTGCTTTGAAAAGGTTTCCACCCTTGAACAGCAGAATCTTTGTTTTGTCTGCTACTGTCAGTTTGTTGCCTCTGGGATTTATCCAGACCATGATACGGGTCCTCAAATGAATTGCTTTTGAGAACTACAGGTGGGACCATCATACCTGACACGAAGAACCAGTAACTGGATTAAGTGTAGTGTTCTCATACTCCCCTCTGGGTACCAAGAAGCACAGAAAGCTGACATCGCTGTGGGACTTGTGATCGGACTTGTCCCGACAGAATGTCTAGTGCTTCCCCAACAAAACCAAAGCTTCAGGTCCAGTGTATTTGTATTTTAGGCTCCCCAGCTCTTACACCTTTTATTTCCTGTGCTTGCTGTTGCATTGTATCACTCTGTAATTAACAAGCCCAACAGAGGAGTTTTAGTAATAGAAACTTCTCTGGAGCAACAAGGTAAAAGGAGCACACCCAGGGCTCTGGAGATATGAACATCCTTCAGTTGTACTTTGTGGTTAGCTGCTCTTATCCACAATGACACTACTGCATCTTTAGAGCACAACCAGCAACTAAAGTGCCGTCCTGCTCCCTAAAGAACACTAGAAGAGCGGGAACACTTTGCTTTCTTGCATTCTGATTGCCAGAACTGCCTGCTTATATCAAATACGGCTTTTCTTTGTGTTCCAGCTGCCCTCCCCTACTGGGTTTTGAGTTGGTCCAGCTCCAGGGCAGGACTCCTGTAAGGTTTCCCTCATGCTAGGAGCTGAAGAAAACAGAGGATCTTTTGAGAAGCACTTGGCACATTTAAACAAGCCAGGCAAGCAGCAGTGTAAAGCAGGTACATTTTTATTCACATGAAACTTCTGACACTGAAAATTACTGCAGCATAACAGAGTGTCTGTGAAGAAGAGGATAAGATTGTGGAGAAAGCACAGGCAGGGTGTGGGAACTCTGTACCTCAATCCCAAAATGTTAGTTTAAGACCGTTCCCCAGTTAAGACCAGTCCCACTAGTGCAATTTATCATCTGTTTGGCTGGTAGGATGCTTTTCTTGGGTAAATGTTACATATTGGTGCATATACAACATTTGGAGGTACTGTAACGGTATTAAAAATAAATATGTATTTTGGTGAAAAGCTTCCGCAGACAATTAAGCGATTTCTGTACGAGAAGGAGCAGCAGCACCTTGTGACTTTGTGGATTTGAACACAGCAGAAGGGAGCTTCGTGGCCGAGGAAGCATTTTTAAATATACAATTACAGCTGGATAATAAATAGAACTGCAATTCTTCATCCTGTACCCCTGGGTATTGTGAGGATGGCACTTGCATGCAGTAAATTCACAGTAGCTTTGTGGAGAGCCATTTTTTCTGCTATCTAATGGTGAGAATGAAGCTGGACTTTCTTTCGACTGGAATTAAGCAAAGGATTTTCCAGGAGGAGTGCACAAAGTCATTTAGGGATTTTAGAAATCACACCTGATTCTGAAACCTGTTTCTGGCATCAACCATTATCCTAATCTTCTCTTTTCCCCTCCTAATTGAAATTTTAAGATGGAAAAGAATAATGAGCTTAATTCCTAGGGAAGCAGAAACCATCTGCTTTAGGACTTTTTTTTTAATACCCCCTTTGTAGAAAAAGGTCCCTCGTTAACCCAGTTCAATCACATAGCTTACAAGGTAGACTGCAGCTTGACTTCCTCACACGAAATAAACTCCCAAGACACTAAAACAGCACTGCCTCGGCAGCAAGACCTGGTTTCAGCCAAGTGTAATCATCTGTCCATCCATCAATGTGTGTTCAAGCCAGACAAGATCTGGTTTTGAGGTGCCCGAGACAACTGGATGCTGATTTATGACACTTGTCCCACTCCTGTATGCGATCTTGTTTGCCCTGTTGTGGTCACTGAAAGGTAACACTGAGCAAGGTGGACCTTGGGTCCTACTCAAGATGCTGTGCTTGAATAAGATGTTAAAAATGTAGACTTCCCTGTTGGAAAGCTGGTTTCATTTGGCAAAGCCTCTTCTACAGAGACAGACAAACCTCGGTGCTGAATGAAGAAAACCAAACTTGACTGAAATGATGAGCTCCACACATAAATGTGCTTCAAAAAGAGCACGATATTTCTCTAACATGTAGTTCATCAGCCAGGAGTGATAGAACAGAAAGCACGATTCTGCTACAAGGAAAGCCCCACTGCTCCCTCAAACCAAACCACCAAAAAAATCATCAGTGTTTTTCCTTTTGAATCCAGTTTTACCCAGGCTGGGCTAAGGAGCAGCTTTCCTGAGAAGTTCACAGGGGAGATTTTCAAGAGAATTGTTTGTTGTTTCCCCCACTTGCATTTTAATGAGATCATTCCCCCTTAGACTTCAGCATTTGTGTCCTTCAGCTGCTAGGAGATCCTAGCACAGGTTGATACCAGGCTGAGTTTTCAAAGCAGCCACGAGCTGTTTCTAACAGATGCCTTTCTGAGCTTCTGGCACAGAAGGTAACGGCCATGCGTGTGATCTCCAGCTTGTGTTTGTTTCCTTTGCTGAGAGAACATCCTCCCATCAGAGTCCAGAACAGTAACTCCCTGAGAATTCAGCCTGGTTGGCATTTTGGACCCACCTGATACATTATGCAAGAACCTGCTCTGTCTGTTCTAGAAGAGAACATCACCTGATGTCTCTGAGCACACAGGACAACAATAATTTCTGGCTCTAAAGTCAACTTTTACTAAAGACTTTAATCAGTCCAGGTATTGCTGAAGTATAAGCAGGCAGGAAGGATGAAAGCAAGGCAAGGGCTGTGCTACATACACACTGTCCCAGGCTGCCCAGGGCAGTGGTGGAGTCCCCATCCCTGGAGGGGTTTCCAGGCCATGGCGAGGTGGGCTGG